>CM035406.1:218778362-218918362 GCA_020310875.1 Ceratopteris richardii
GAGCTTGCTTCAATCCATACAAAGTTTTCTTTAGTTTGCATACATAGTTAGGATGATGTGCATCCTCATATCGAGGAGGTTGTGCCATATACACTTCCTCATAAATTCATCCATTCAAGAAAGCATTCTTTACATCAAGTTGATAGAGATTCCAATTTCTAGGTGCAGCAAGACTAATGAGAACCCTAATTGTAGGCATTTTTGCAACAGGAGAGAAAGTCTCCTCATAATCAATACCATGGGTTTGAGCAAACCCTTTAGCAACTAACCTTGCTTTGTGTCTATTTATACTTGCATCTGGATTCCTCTTGATTTTGTATATCCATGAGATCCAATTACCTTCATAGATGGCTTGTTAGGTACAAGCTCCCAAGTGTCATTCTCCTTCAAGGCTTCCATTTCTTCATCCATTGCATCTCTCCAAGCTTTCTTGCTTTGTGCTTCTTCGAATGTGGTAGGTTCTTCATTGGTTGAATCCTTTGCAATGTAGATTGAGTGCTTGGTGACCAAAGAAGTATCATAACTAAACCTCTCAGGTTTCTTCTTCTCCCTTGAAGACCTTCTAAGTGGTTGATGTGAGCTCTCGGGTCCATATGTAGCATCTTGCATCTTTGCTTTACCTTTGTTCTTCCATAGCTTTAGTCTTTCCAAGTCTTCTAGGTCAATCTCCGAATCACTTTCTTCAATCTGCTTTGGCTCCTCTGGTTGAAGTGATGGAAAATCTTCATCCAAGTCATATGGCAGCTTCGCTTTCCTGTCATCATCAAACCATGATTTTTTTTCATCAAAAATTACATCTCTACTCACAGAAAATCCTTTATGGGTTGGATTATACAATCTATATCCTTTTTGGATTTGATCATAACCAATGAATACACACTTCTCTGCCTTGGGATCCAATTTCCCTCTTACTTGAGAAGGAATGTGAGCATACGCTACGCATCCAAAGATTTTACAATGCTCTAGACTAGGTCTTCTTCCATTCCACACTTCATATGGAGTGGTTCCATCTAGTGACTTAGATGGAAGTCTATTTATGAGATATGTGGTTGTAGACACAGCCTCTTCCCATAGGTAGTTTGGCAATCCCTTTTTGTTGAGCATGGACCTTGCAGCTTCGACAATAGCTCTATTCCTCCTCTCTGCTACGCCATTGTGTTCCGGTGTATACCTTGTAGTGACTTCCCTTTTAATGCCTCTTTCATGCAAGAAGGCATCAAATTCAGAAGAGAAGTATTCTCCTCCACCATCTGATCTGAGTCTTTTCAAAGTCCTACCTGTTTGGTTTTCAACAAGAGCAATATACTTCTTAAAGCAATTAAACACTTCATCCTTGTGCTTCATGAAAAACAAAATTGTCCACCTGCTACAATCATCTATGAAGGACACATAATATCTTGAGCCTGATATAGATGGCTCCTTACTTGGACCCCACACATCCGTGTGCACTAGATCCAAAGGAGTTTGATACATATATCCTTTCTTATTGAAAGGTTGTCTATGAGCCTTGCCGAGTTGACAAGCTTCACACTTATAAATCATGTGTTGCCTTGTGATATTAGGCAAACCAAGTACACTTTGGTCCCTGCAAATTTGTTTGACTGTCCTCTCACCAATGTGAGCAAGCCTTTTCTGCCATATCTCCAACTCTGTAAGAGTTTGAGATCCATAGCTAAACAAAGCTATGTTCTTTGTATCTTCCACTTCAAAAGTGAAAAGCCTTCTTGTCTTTTCTCCTTTGGCAATCCTTCTAAATCCTTGCCTTGGGTCTTCAACATATGCTCCAAATTGGTTGAATCTAACCTGCAATCCTTTTTCAACAATCTGTCCAACACTTATTAAATTTTTGGTAATTGTAGGGACATACAAGACTTTGCTTAAGAGGTTCATATTCCCATCTGATGTCTTCACATTACCTATCTTCTCCCCTGAGTGCTTTGTGTCATCTCCTGTTTGCACTTCATGCTTGTTATGAGGATCTTCCAAATCAGAAACTAAAGCCACATTTCCTGCTACATGGTTTGAGCATCCCGAATCAATGTAAAATATGTGATCATCTTCCTTACCCTTCTTCACTGATAGATTCATAATCAATAATGAATCTTCTTGACTTTGGTTCTCTGCATAGTTATTGTAATCTCTTCTTCCTCTATGGCCACTTTGATAGTTGTTGTTGTTGTAATTGTTGTTGTCGTAGTTGTTGTTGTAGCCTCCATTGTACCTGCCTCTATTTGATCCATAGCCACCTCTATTGAATCCTCTTCCTCTTGAGTTCCTCGGGTTCTTGAAACATTCTTCAGTAGTATGATTAGATAAGCCACATATATTGCAAGGTTGAGATGATTGGAATCTCCCCCTGCCTTGCTTTCCACCTCTACCTCTTCCTCTAGCTCTTCCTCTACCTGCAAAGTTTGCTTGGAAAGAGCTACCTTCATCTTCATTCTTCTTATTCTTTGACTTGTCCTTGACCTTAGCTTTATCAGAATATAAGGCAGAAGTTTGATTACCTCTTGAGGACTCACCACCTTTGCTAATCTTTGCTTCATGAGTGAAGAGTTGGCCCATGAGTGTGTTGAGGTCCGGTACATGCATATCCATGTATAAATCAATGGTTGTTGTGAATGACTCCCACTTGTCGTCTGCTTTGATTCCATTTATGATTTTTCTAATGATTTGCTCCTCTTCAATTACCTCTCCAATGCTTCCAAGTTGGTTGGAAATCTCTTTCATCTTTGTGACATAATCAGTCACACTTTGCTTCAGGCTTTTCTTTATTGTTGTGAACTCCATCCACAATTGGTTCTTCCTTGCTCGAGTGTTGGAAGAGAAGAAAGAAGCAAGTGCATTCCAGGTCTCTCTTGATGTCTTGCATCCCTTGACATGAGGTAAAAGAAAATCAGAGATTGAGTTTAGAATATAGGACCTTGCAAGTGCATCCTTCGAACACCAAATTGAAAGTCCTTCCACTTCTTCATGTGATGGTTGCCCTTTGTTCCTCATGGTTGGCATAGCTTCATCTCCGGATATGAATCCATATAGATTCCTCCCTTGAAGGTAAGCCTCCATCCTTAGAGACCATGCCGGGTAGTTGTTTCGATCCAATTTGTCAATTGTTGATGGAAATCCATCTCCCATGTTGCTTGACTATGCTCTAATACCACTGTGAAGAGAGATGGTGGATGCAATCCAAAGATGAGTAGGTGTTGCTACAACCAGCTTCACACCAGCCAACTAAGACTTCAAAGTTGATTAGTAGACCCTTTGAGCTTCCTAAATCCACCAAAATATCAGCCAAGTACTTTGGAACATGTATCCCAAAAGTTTAAGTCAAGACAGACTAATTGCGAAATGACTAGCTCCCAAAACTTGCTATTTTGGACATACACCTGCTGGAAAAAATGAACAGTGCTCTCAACCTGGTAAGAATTAGAAAAATTCCTTTTAGGCATAGCAAATAGACTGAGCAAGCTTCCCAATCCAAGTTACTTCAAATGATGGACTGAGCACTAAGAAGAAGATTCATCAATTTCTGGAACATGCCCACCATTCTCGGGGCTCTGCAGAGATAGACCAGTGAGTAGTAAAATGCAGATATCTCCAAAATTGTAAATTCAATTACCATGAAAATTTATAAGCAAAAACTAAACAGTAAGAGCTATCCAACACTCATTAAAACAATGAAAAATGTTGAGTATAACTCGAGATATGACCTTCTGAAGTCACTGCTCTGAGTGAGTATAGCAGAGTACAAAACAGAGAAGTAGATGCTGATAAATGTATAGATTCACATATGATTACAACCACATTGGCAATGAATCTTTGCACAATGGGAGTAGAATGATAGAGCTATGGAGTAAGCTCTTCAATCTCTACAAAATGACATGAAGTGGTCACGTACAAGGCTTGCTAATCGCCTCTTCCTTCTTGCTCTTTTTATAGCTATTGTTGGAGGGGTTTTGAATTCGAATTCGAATGGCTCCACCTAAAAGTGATCCTCAAAGTTAGGAGATTTTCCCTCAGCTCAAAAATTCATGGTTTTAGGTAGTTAGAGCCACGAGTTTGCTTTTACATCATGGATGAGGTAAGCCATCCTTTTCCTTTTTCTTTCTTTCAATTACAAGAGATAAAAATGAACTCCTTTACAAGAGGGGTTCACATGACTACACATGTGACTTACAAATGATCATAATATCAAGCATATCAAGCATGTAGGCTTGGGTAAAATGCACCAACAATATATATATACATACACATATATATACACATGCATACACAAATACACACATATACATGTTTTAGGTCTAGGTCTTCAGGATTAGGGTTTTAGCTTTTTTACATAGATACACATATGCATACACACACATACACATATTTATATTCACGTACACATATATATACACAAGAATACACACATACACATGTACTTCTAGGTCTAAGTCTTTAGGATAAAGGTTTTAGGGTTTTTACACATGCATACAAATATTTACACATATACAAATATACACGCATAATACATATACACATACACATGTATATACATATGCATACACACATATACATGTGTTCTAGTTGTTTTTTATAAATATCATCTCAATGTGTCTCATTTCTTTGTACATGGTTCATGATTCATTTTGCTCATGTCTTTTGTAAGTGAGAGTATGTTTTGCTTTATCAAATCATGTTTTTCTTTCTTATCATACATCTCACATGTAGTTGGGTTTTTCTTGGGCAAAATGTATTGTTTTTTGCTACACAATAGCATGGAAATGTTGCTGTAGCAAGAGACAACACACTCTGCCCAAAAAAAATTTTGCAAATATGGTCGTCGGTATAGGCGACGGTATAAGCGTCGGTATCCCCAGGCACATACCGATGCTTATACCGACTATTTTGCCCAGGGGCATACCATGGCTTATACCGTCGCTTATACCATCACTTATACCGTCACTTATACCGTCGCTTATACCGACACTTATACCAACGCTCATACCGATGCTTATACCAACGCTCATACCGACGCTTATACCGGTGCTTTGGTTCCGACGCCTACACCGACCCTTATACTGACGTCGGGGCAAAATCATGCCTGTTCATTTTCCTTGGTAGAAGCCTCGGTATACGACCGATCTGTTGTAGTGCACGTGAGGTTATGTCCCATTGATGATCGGAGGCTCGTGATGCTTTCAGAGCAAGCTTCCCAAAGCCTGTATGGTTAGATGCTGAGGAGTGAGATGTGATTCGCGACGAGTAGCAGTAGAATCCTAACTGATATCAACAACAACGAGATGCCACAGCCACACATTCAGATACAGTTGGACCATCACATTTGGGCAGCAACGGATATGACACGATGTGTCATGAGTTTGTAAGTACCATTTCATTTATTGAATTTATTTGTGTTAAGTTTCTCATGTATGTTCCTCTAATGTTTTGTATATTTGTTGCAAGAGTTGGCAAAGGGTCATCCTCCAACACGAATAGAGGAGGCTTACGGATATCGTCATGGATTGACTGCACTATTGGAGGACTTGAAGGGACGCAGTGCGGTCGTTTCATGGGAGCATTTGCGATGAGGTGATTAATTTATAAACTTGGTTTTTACTTGTTGTTTTTAAATTTCATGTGAATTTATCTCATTCCATTAATGTTCTTTGTTTCAGGACTGTTGATATGGAACGTTCTTTGCATGTGTATGGCAGTGGGACACCAAAATTTTGTATTTGATTTTTATATGGCAATGCATTGCTTTGCCACATTTTGTAAAAGTGTCATATATGACAGTGGTTTGCCACACTCTTGTACGTGCTTCATTTATGAAATATATAACTTTTTTCGTACATGGTTCATGGTTCATTCTGATTATCTCTTTTGTTTCCAATAATATTTTGTTTTATGAAATCATATTTTGGTTGACATTAGAGTACACACTACATGCACTCGGTTTTTTTTGGGCAGAGTGTATTATCTTTTGCTAAGCAACATCATGGTAATGTTGATGTGGCAAAAGAGAACACACTCTACCCAAAAAAAATTTGCAGATATGTTCATCGATATATGGGACAGTACTCCCAGTAATGTCATCGGAATAAGCATGGGTACACCAAGAGAGCGATGGTATACACGACGGTACACCCCATCTGCATGTTTTTTTTTGTCTGGCATATGCATTAGTGCCTAACCAACATCGCAAGAAATTTGATGATAAAGTAGTAAAATGTATTTTTGTTGGGTATAGTTCTGAAAGCAAAGGCTATCGTTTGTATCATCCACAAACTAAAAGCATTTTGGTTATCCATGATGTTGCTTTTGTAGAAATGCTATTCAGCCTTTACTTTCATGTACGAATGAGACATTTGTTAGCTCCAAAGACATGTATGATACTTTGCTGCCTCTTTTTACCAATGGAAAATCTAGTGTTGGTCCTAATGAGGCAACTTCTCAACCATTGCAGGTTTCATGTGATGATGTAGATCATTCCATTTTTTATGCAGATTTGGATGATGCACTTGCTGATGAGAGACCTGATATTGAGGAGGAAAAAACTATGCCGAAATGGCTAGTGGAGACTTTGTGTGATAGCAAATTAAATGCATCTCTATCATATTATACTCATTTAGGCTCTCATAGTGCCTCTTTTGCATCAGATTGCTATGCTATGGCTGCATCTAGTCTTTGTGCTGAGACTGAGCCTATTTTGTTTGGTGAAGCACAAAATTCTGAGCATTGGATGGTTGCAATGCAATCTAAATATGATGCTATCATGAAGAATTGTTCTTGGTCTTTATGTGACTTGCCTCCTAGCAAGAAGGCCATTGGCAATAAGTGGGTATACAAGCTAACGCGTAAATCTGATGGAACAATTGATAGGTGTAAGGCTAGGCTTGTTGTGAAGGGTTATGTGTAGGAAAGAGGCATTCATTTTGATGAGACCTTTGCACCTACATGTTGAATGACTACTGTTTGTAGCATCTATGTACTTGGAGCTCATCATGGTTGGGATGTACATCAGTTGGAGATTCAAAAAACATTTCTGAATGGTGAATTGCATGAAGAAGTGTATGTTTTTTAGCCCCATGTCTTTGTGAAGAACAGACATGAAAACAAGGTGTGGGTTAAAGAAGGCATTATATGGTTTAAAGCAAGCACCACGTGCTTGGTACGAAAAGATACATGCCTATCTAATTTCACATGGTTTTGAAAACAGTCCAACTGAAAACACCTTATATGTTAAATGTGCTAATGATGTTCTTCTGATCATTGTTATGTATATCGATGACATGCTGCTCACTAGTCCTCATGACATGCATACTGCTGATTTTAAGGCGGATTTGCATGCTTCATTTGAGATGTTTGATTTGGGACATTTTCATCACTATTTGGGCATTCATTTTATGCAAGTTGATGGTGGAATGGATTTGTGTCAAATGAAATATATTTACACATTATTGGAGCATTTTGGCCTTGAAGACTGTAAGACTATTGTGAATCCTATGGGGATAGGTTTACGATTGAGTATTCATGATGTTGGAGATGCATTTGATGTTGTTCTCTATCAACAAGTTGTTGGATGCTTGATTTACTTATGCATTACTCTGCCAGATATTCAGTTTGCTTTCTCACAAATGAGCAGGTTTATGCATTGTTCAAGTGTCAAGCATGGGCAAGCGATTAAGTGCATCTTTTTCTACTTGAGTGGTACCCATCTACTTGGATTGTTTTATCCCAAGGTTGGATCACTACCGTCAGATTTGTAGGCTTTTTCTTATAGTGATTGGGCTGGTTGCTATGACACTCATGTGTCCACTAGTGGCTTTTGCTTCATGCTTGGTAGCTCATGTATATCTTGGATGAGTAAGAAGCAGCCTATTATGGCCACGTCCAGTTGTGAGGCTGAGTATAGGGCAGCTTTGAGAGCGAGTGTTGAGTGTGTGTGGCTCAGATGCCTTATGAATGATTTGGGTGTTGGTCAGTCTTCTGCCACCACCATCTTCACTGAGAGTCAGAGCGCATTGGTAGTTGCGAGGAACCCTATGTTCCATGCTCACACTAAGCACAGTGAGGTGCATTATCATTATGTCAAGGAGAGGTTCTCTGCTAGAGAGATCAGCTTGGCATATGTGCCCACGCATGAGAACATTGCAAACCTTTTCACGAAGGCTCTGCCTAGGGAGAATTTTGAAGCGTTCTGCAAAGCTTTGGGCTTACTTCCTTTTGTGGATTGATTCCACATAGCTTAGCAGTTCCTTATACATGAGTGTGAGCTCCTTGTTCACTGCATCACTCCTAGGGGGATTTGTTGATATATTTAGGTAGTGATGTGTGTGAACACACTAGGACCACCGGGGCACTTTTTTCCCTCTTTAGGAGTTTTTTTTCTCTCAGCTTGTATATATGCCTATAGCTCTAATGGGTTACATATCTTTGTACATTCTAGTGGTAATACATTCAATATTGTGTGTTGTGCTCCAAGCTTCTTCTTCTTCCTTGTTCTGTTCGTGTGCTTCCGCAAACATCTAACTCCAACACAAAGAAGGATGATAGAGATGACAAGAAAATAGAAAAGCAAAAATTGTTTTGCAAGTACTATAGAGTAAATGGTCATGTCATAAAGAATGTCCAAAACTGCTTGTAAAAGAGGCAAAGAAAAAAGAGGCTAGAATGCTTGTTGTAGAGGCCTCTACACCAAAAATAGATTCTGCTAATCTAGTGCAGAATGAAGAATGGGCATTTTCTATTGTTTTCCGTTTTGACCCATCTACTCCTTAACAGTGTATGTATGTAGTAGACTCAGATGTTTGGTACTTTGATAGTAGGGCAACCAAACATATTACTTTGTAGTGTAGTTTCTTTGCTTCACTCAAGCCTGCCCCTACAGGGAATATTGTCACATGTGCCAACATCTCCTCTTATTCTATCATGGGATTTGGTAAGATCATTCTGACTACTGCTAATGGTAGTTCTTTTACATTGTGAAATGCTTTATTTGTGTGAAGGATCAAGAAGAATTTTTTATCAGTTTTAGCTTTAGCCAAGATTGGCTTGGTTGTGAAATTTATTGATGATATATGTACACTTCATGATCTATCAAATGGTGACATGATTATTGCTTCTGGCATTTTATGTTGTGGGTTGTATAAGCTCATAGGCTATGAAAACTCTATGAATGGTTGAGCATGTGGAGTACATGATTCTTAGGCTATGTTAGATGCGAAGCTTTGGCATGCACACTTTGGTCATCAGAATTTTGCTAGTTTCCTATGCATGAAAAAATCTAAAATGGTGTCCTCTTTACCCAAACTTGTGGCACCCGGTAAAAATTTCTTTGAAGGTTGTATTTTGGGCAAAATGCAACATTCCTCATTTCCAAACGATGGTTTGGTTTGAGCTACTCAGAAATTGAAGCTTGTTCACAATGATGTCTCTGGTCCTATGCAAACACCCTCTTTTTGAAACTATCTTTACTTCGTGAATTTCATTGATGATTTTTCTAGGCATGCATGGGTATATCCACTAAAACCAAAGTCCAAAGTGTTTGTGTGCTTCAAATAGTTTTTGGTTTTGGCTGAAAATTTGTCAGCATGTAGAATGGGCACCCTCCATTCTAATCGACGAGGGGAATATATGTCTTTTGACTTTAATGCACCTCAATAGAATGGATTTGCTAAATGGAAGAATAGGGCACTCATGAAGATGGTGAGGTGTATGGTCAACAAGCAGTCTTTACCACATAGTTTCTGGCTTGAGGTTGTCATGTGTGCATCATATGTACTTAACAAGTGTCCCACTAAAGCATTATAGTCTATCACTCCAAATGAAGCTTGGAATGGTTGTAAGGCATTTGTTGCTCACATGCATGCTTTTGGTTATCTGGCATATGCATTACTGCTTGAACAACAATGCAAGAAATTGGATGATGAAGTAGTGAAATGTATTTTTGTTTGGTAGAGTTTTGAGAGAAAAGGCTATCGTCTCTATCATCCATAAACAAAACACATTTTGGTTCGTTGTGATGTTGTTTTTGTAGAAGATGCTATTCAACCAATACTTTCATGTACTAGGGAGATAGCAGCTAGCTCCAAAGACATGTATGATACTTTGCTATCTCTTTTTATAGGTGGAGAGTCTAGTGCTCGTCCTAATGAGGCAATTTCTTAGCCTTTATAATTTTCATGTGATGATGCAGATCATTCTACTTCTTATGCAGATTTACATGATGCACTTGTTGATGAGTGAGCTCATATTCAGGAGGCAAAAGCTATGCCAAAATGGTTGGTGGAGACTTTGCATGATAGCAAATTAGATGCATCTCTATTATATCATACTCATTTAGGCTCTCATAGTCCCTCTTTTGTATGAAACTGCTATGATATGGCTTCCTCTAGTCTTTGTAATGAGAATGAGCCTCTTTCATTTGATGAAGCACGAAATTCTAAAAATTGGATGGTTGATATGCAATCAGAATATGATGCTATCATGAAAAATGGTATATGGTCTTTATGTGACTTGCCTCCTAGCAAGAAGGCCATTGGCACCAAGTAGGTATACAAGCTGAAGCGTAAGCGTGATGGAATAGTTGACAAGTATAAGGATAGGCTTCTTGCAAAGCGTTATGCGCAGGAAAGGGGCATTGATTTTGATGAGACCTTTGCACCTACATGATGAATGACTACTCTTCGTAGCATCTGTGCACTTAGCTCATCATGGTTTGAATGTACATCAATTGGATATCAAAACTGCATTTTTGAGTGGTGACTTTCATGAAGAAGTATATGCTTTTTAGCCCCGTGGCTTTGTGCAAAAAGGGCATGAACATCAAGTGTGCAGATTGAAAAAGACATTATGTGGTTTGAAGCAAGCACCACGTGCTTGGTATGAAAAGATACATGCCTATCTGATTGCACATGGTTTTGAAAATAGTCCAAGTAAGAGCACCTTATATATTAAGCATGATAATGATGTGCTTCTTATCATTGTCGTGTATGTTGATGACATGCCGCTGACTGGTCCACATGAGAAGCATATTGCTGATTTTAAGACTGATCTGCATGCCTCATTTGAGATGTCTAATTTGAGGCTTTTGCATCATTATTTGGGCATTCCGTTTATGCAAGTTGATTGCAGAATAGCTTTGTTTCAAACGAAATATATTGACACATTATTGAAATTTTTTGGCCTTGAAGACCGTAAACCTATTGCCACTCCTATGGAGACAAGTTTACGATTGAGACTTCATGATGTCGGGGATGCGTTTGATGATGTTCTCTATCAGTAGGTTGTTGGATCCTTGATCTACTTATGCATTATTAGACCAGATATTGAGTTTGTTGTCTCATAGATGAGCAGATTTATGCATTTCCTAGGAGTCAAGCATTGGCAGGTGGTTAAGCCCATCTTTCGCTACTTGAGTGGTACCTAGCTACTTGGATTGTTTGATCCGAAGGGGGATCACTACCACCAGATTTACATGCATTTTCTAACTCTAACTAGGATTGTTGCTATGACACTGATGTGTCCACTAGTGGCTTTTGCTTCATGCTTGGTAGCACATGTATATCTTGGTTGAGCAAGAAGGAGCCTATTGTGGCCACTTCCAATTGTGAGGTTGAGTAGAGGGAAGCTTTCACACTGATTGTTGAGTGTGTGTGGCTCAGATGCCTTATGGATGATTCGGGTGTAGGTCAATCTTCTACCACCACCATCTTTTTTGACAGTCAAAGTGCATTGGTAGTTGCGAGGAACCCTGTGTTCCATGCTCGCACTTCACAAACCTTTTCATGAAGGCTCTACCTATGGAGAACTTTGAAGTTTTCCGCAAAGATTTGGGCTTACTTCCTTTTGTGGATTGATTCCACATAGCTTGGCACTGCCTTCTACATGAGTGCCAGCTCCTTGTTTAGCGCATCACTCCCAAGGGGGATTTGTTGATATATTTAGGTAGTGATGTGTGTGAACACACTATGACCATCAGGGTACTTTTTTCACTCTTTAGGAGGATTTTTCCCCCCAGCTTGTATGTACGTCTATTGCCCTAACAGGTCATATATCTTTGTACATTCTAGTAGCAATACATTCAATATTGTGTGTTGTGCTCCAAGCTTCTTCTTCTTCCTTGTGTTGTTTGTGTGCTTCCGTAGACCTCGAACTCTAATAGCCATATATCTTGAAGAAGAAATAAGTGAATTAAATTGCAAGAGGTTTTACAGGAACAAATTGAAGATTTGGAGGAGGAAAACATTTGGAAATTTGTGCGAAGTAAGGAAGACATGAAGGTAATTGGAAATAAGTGGGAGCATAAGATAAAGAAGCACTCAGATGGTAATATTGGTAGGTAGAAAGAAAGAATTATAGATAAAGGCTTTGCTCATATATAAGGTATGCTATGAGGAGAGAATTAGTCTTGTAGAAAAGATGACTACCATCACAAAAATTGTTGGAATTGCAACTAGCAAACATTGCAAAATGTATCAACTTGATGAGAAGAATGCTTTTTTAAATGGAGAGCTAGAAGATCTAGTCTATATGCACCAAACATTAGGTTTTTGGATGCAAATAGAATTGATTATGGTTGTAGATTGAAGAAGGAAATATCTAGACTCAAGGAAGCCCAAAAGGCATGGAGTAAAATTCTTCTTGACTATTTGATTAGTTGTGGATATGAACAGAACAAGGCAGATCCTTCATTGTTCTTAGAAAAAGAAGATGAAACATTTTTTTACTTATTTGTGTATGTAGATGACTTGATCATCACATGTAATCATGAAGAACTCATCAAGGAAATCAAGAGAAGACTTGGGGAGGATTTTAAGATCTCAAAGGACAAAATGGTAAGCCACTTTCTAGGAATTGAAGTTATCTACGAAGACAATGGTACTGGTTTCATGCAAAGGAAACACATTTTGGATGTATTGAAGAACTATGGACTTAAAAGTTGAGAGTGATTGAGTAATGCAATGGAAGTTAGCATAAAATTGACTTCACTTGAAGCTAATGAAATTCACGATGCAATCTTATATACGTCTATAATGGGTCTTTGAATTATGCCACAATTACCATACTTGAACTAGCATGCACAATTGGTGTGCTATCTCAATTCATGCACACACCTAATGTTCCTCACTTACAGGAACCTAAGAGAGTACTTAGATATCTCAAGTGAACTTTGAATGAAGGTCTTTTATATCCTTTTGAAGATTATTTATAGGTGAAGGCATTTCATTTAGATTATTCTAGATCCAAGGAAGATAGGAGAAGTACAAGTGGATATGTAGTAACGATGGGCAAGAAGGTCATGTCATGGATGGCAAAGAAGCAATCAACACTTGCTTTATTCTTCGATATACTCAGCCTCACAACTAGAAGTGACCACAATCGGATGCTTCTTGCTCAACCAAGATATGCTTGAACTACCACACATGAACCAAAAACCACTAGTGGACACACAAGTGTCATAGCAACCAACCTGGGCCGAGTAACAAAGCATGTAAAGTTGGCACTTGGAATAAAACAATCTAACTAGTCGGGTACCACTCAAGTAGCAGAATATGCACTTAACCACTTGCCAATGCTTGACACCTAGGCAATGCATAAACCTACTCATCTAAGAGAAAAAAAAACTGAATATCAGGATGAGTTATGCATAGTTGAATCAAGCACCAACAACGTCCTCTATATCAACCCTCTCACCCTAGATGAAGCGGCGACCTGTTCTGATCCCAATCATTAGAGTTTGAGGTCTGTAGAAGCACACAAACTGCATAAGGAAGAAGAATAAGCTTGGAGCACAACACACAATACTAAATGTATTACTAAGAGAATATACAAAGATAAGCGATCCATTAGGGTTATAGAACTATATACAAGCCGAGGGAAAAAAACCTCCTAAAGAGGGAAAAAAGTGCCTCGATAGTCTTAATATATTCGCATGCATCACTACCTAAATATATCAACAAGAATGATATTATCAACATCCCTTACAAGATATGAGGAGTTGTTAGCACATGCAATAATATTCCTTGTAGAGGTATGCTCAAGTGAATTGAAGAAACTTGACTGCGAGGTAATATGTCTAGTTGCACCACTATCAAAGCACCAAAGATCGGAGTCTACTAGAGACGTACACTACACATGAGAAGATGGTTCCTAGCTACAAAGTATAATAAATGCCCATTCTTCATGCTGCAAAAGATTAGGAGACTTTGTTTTTGTGTAGAGGTCTCTACAACAACCATTCCAACCTCTTTCTTCTTTGCCTTTTTTGCAGCTAGTTTTGACAACTCTTTATGACATGATCATTTCCTTTATAGTACTTGCAAAAATCTTTCTTCTTTTTTTGTTTTCTTCTCATCTTCGTCTTCCTTTTTCAAATTGTGTAGCATTAGTAGATTTCTACTTATTAGTAGATGAGCTCCATTTACCTTTGCCCTTGTGACTAGCTAAGAAATCTTCATGTGCAACACGAGTAATGGACCTATTCTACCTCGATCAATCTTCTTGCAACAAAAAAATGACTAACTCCTCAAATGTTAAGGCATTTGGATTTCCTTTCACTACAACAGATTGGCCGTATACCGAGGCTTTTACTGAGGGAAATGAACACGGCTATTTTTGCCGCGACATCGGTGTATCTTTCGATATGCACGTCGGTACTATAGTGCCGGTATGGGCGTAGATATAAGCATCTGTATGGGCATCAGTATGCGCATCGGTATAAGCATCGGTAATACTGACGCCCATACCGACGCCTCTACTGGGTGCACCATCGCGCATATCGGCCCCCGCCGGGTGTACCGATGCTTATTCCGATGACATTACTGGGAGTTCTATCGCTTATACCAACGACCATATCTGCAAAAAAAATTTTGGGCAGAGTGTGTTGTCTTTTGCTACAGCAACATTACCATGATGTTACTTAACAAAAGACAATACACTTTGCCCAAAAAAAACCAAGTACATGTGATGTGTACTCTAATGTCAACCGAAATATGATTTCATAAAACAGAATATTATTGGACACAAAAGAGATAATCCGAATGAACCATGAACCATGTACAGAGAAAGTGATATATTTCATAAATGAAGCATGTACAAGAGTGTGGCAAACCACCGTCGTATATGACGCTTTTACAAAATGTGGCAAAGCAATGTATTGCCATATAAAAATCAAATACAAAATTTTGGTGTGTCACTGACATACACATGCAAAGCACATTCCATATCAACAGTCCTGCAACAAATAACATTAATGGAATGAGATAAATTTCACATGAAATCACAAACAACAAGTAAAAACCAAGTTTATAAATTAATCACCTCATCGCAAACGCTCCCATGAAACGACCGCACCGCGTCCCTCCAAGTCCTCCAATAGTGTAGTCAATCTGTGCTGATATCCATAAGACTCTTCCGTTCGTGTTGGAGGACGACCCATTGCCCGCTCCTGCAACAAATATACAAAACATTAGATTAACATACATGAGAAACTTAACACAAATAAATTCAATAAATGAAATGGTACTTACAAACTCATGATGCATCGTGTCATAGTCGATGCTGCCCAAATGTGACGGTCCAACCGTATCTAAACGTGTGGCTGCGGCATCTCGCTGCTAGCAATATGGATTAGGAGTCTGCTGCTGCTCGTCACGAATCAGATCCCACTCCTCGGCATCTAACCATACAGGCTTTGGTAAGCCTGCTGTGAAATCATCATCCTCTGATCGTCGATGGGACATAACCTCATGTGCGGTGTGCAGAACCCACTCTGAACTGACAAGAGACTGTCCATCGGCTGGTCAGAACTCCTAATAAATCGTTTGTGTGATATAATTCTTCCGATCTTTATCCTGTTCACTCCATTTCAGCATGATGGAGTGTCCAAACTGTATGGAGCAAAGCTGTCGTATATGTGCACGCATTGCTTTGCTAGCCGCATCCATCATCAAAGCTCCATCTCAGATACTATACACCTTGGAGTCATCATGGTCATGAGCACCCCAAGGTGTACGTGGTGTTCCACGTGGTGTACTGCGTGGCATACCTACATCTGAGGTACTCGTCCTAGGAGTAGAAGCGGGCGAGACAACGTCTGTTGCACTGCCTCCACAATAGCCGCCTCCTCCAGACCTACCTATAGATCCACTCCTAGAACCTCCTGCTCCACAGCATGACCTCGATCTATGAGACGAGCCAGAACCTGTATCGCGTTGAGGCATCAAACGCACATGTCTACTACTAGACCCAGTAGGAGATGGCTTAAAAGATGGTCATGGTGGAGTCACAAAGCTAGGAGACATACCTCCTGCGAGAGTAGCACCACCCGCAAGAGTGACACTGGCGGGAGTGACATCGGAGGGAGTGAGGCCGGCAGGATTAAGGCCGCCAGGAGTGAAGCCGCTAGGAGTGAGGCCGGGAGGAGTGCTACCACGAGTGATCCAATACTGTGATGCAGTAGCCATATACGCGGGAGGTACCTGAGAGATAAAGTCTAAAAACTGCTCCTCTATCATGGAATGACGAGTGACTGGAGGACTGTCTCCCATTGTGCTCTGTAACAAAAGAACTCAAATAATTAGTATGTAATATAGAGAATAAACAAAAAAAAAACAAAAATTAGTACATACAAGTGTTTATTCAAAAATCCTCTAATCTAGCATCCTCTTGAAGATCCGATGCACCGAGAATATTGATGGCTTCTAAATCGCTTGCTATGCTGGTTTCTTCCTGATCATCGTCTATTGCTTCATCTTCTCGAACAATGACCTCTTCTTCAATGTCCTCTTCTTCTCGAACAATGATCTCTTCCTCCTCGACTATCGAATGAATCTCTGAGTCCACTACAGATGGACTATCTTGTACATCTATATTCTCACAAATTTGTCTACTACGTGGGGCGACTTGTAAAACAAATAGCCACTCTGGTTCTTTTGAATCTGGTATAAAAACAACTTGATCACAATCTTCGGGAAGTACAAATGTATCCCTTTCATCCGTCCATAATTTTGTGGAGTCGACTTGAAGCAAACCGCTTTTATCCCGCCTCGCTGTTGCGTTTCTTCCAGAGGTGACTATTTGAACCATTTCACATCAAAAACAAAATAATCAAACTTCCTCAAAGATAATTTCAAGATATCTTGAATCACACCACAATAATCTAGCTGGCCTTCTTGAGCATTATCATCTCTTGCACTCGCTCTACTTTTTTGCAAAAAGTTCACCATCACCCCACTATCAAAAGTAGACCTATTTTTATCGATTCGTGCGAATGATTGATCAACAATTCACTCCAATAATGGAGTTCATGAAAAATAGACAACCGCTTCATGCCAGTGACTGAATTTTCTGAATCCCACAGTTGTTTCCAATCGCTAGCTTTCATTTGGCGTTGCACTTGTCGACCAATTTGTCCTTCATGTAAAACATGTCCATCAGGCAAATATCTATGGTGTCCTTCATAGAGAGTTTTACGTAGTTCTTTGGAATAGCGTGCTTCGAGTCGTGGTCTGCATAAGGGACAAGCATCGTAACCCGAAATCAATAAACCTAAACATTCACCATAACCAGGCCAATCACGCATCGTCCACATAAGTATGCCTTGCACTTGCACGTCTTGTTTTCTTATAGGTTGAGACATGTCACGCACATTAATCCCATCCCATAAAATGCACAATTCTTCCACAAGTGGTGCAAGATATACATCCATGTTTTTTACCTTATACTTACCTGGTACAATAAGAGCTAATAATAAATGACCTTTCTTTGTGGCCAACCATGGTGGGATGTTATAATTCACCAAACATACAGGCCATGTGCTCCATGAAGAACTGCGTAAACCAAATGGATTCACTCCATCCATAGCTAGGCCTAGACGTATGGACCGAGGCTCACTAGCAAACTCTAGCCACTTACTATCTATGTGCTTCCAAGCATCAGAGTCAGCAGGCACTCGCATTACACCATTTGTAGACCTACTCTTTGTATGCCATGACATTAACTCAGCTATAGATTTGCATCTAAACATGTTCTTAATTCGTGGAATGATAAGAAAGTGGCGAAGAACCTTTGCAGGGATTGCTTCGCCTACAAGGTCTTCTCTAACTCTATTTGCTTCACACTTTGGACATACGTGGAGATGCTCATATTCATTCCGAAAGAGAATGCAATCATTCGGACAAGCATGAATTTTAGTATAATCCATTCCAATGGACTATAAAAGTTTTTTTGCATCTCCACGTGTTGGAGGCATGTCATTGCCCTCTGGCAAAAATTGATCTTTAAGAAGCCCGCAATAAGCAATTAAAACGATATTAGTAAATAAAGTTATTTTGATACAACAATGAAAGCCAATTTGTTCTCCACTTACCTGAACAATTCAGTGACACTACTATCTGACCATCCATAAATGGATTGCAGATTGAGCATCGCGAGTGACGCACGTAGTACAGATATCTTTGCTCCATTGTAAAGTGGTAAATGAGCTAGTCTTCACATGTTTTCATATTCTTCATCGACTTCTGATCGTGGAAATTCTCTTGTGTCCATGAAACTCTCGACATCTTCTCCACCATCATGATCTTCGTCCATCTCATAAAATGCTTTGAGCATCTCTTCCATATGTTCATTCTGTGTAATATTATTAGTAATTGCTTGTACGTCTAAGTCCTTCTTTGTTCTCTTTTGTGCACGAGAGGTTACCGGTGCAATGTTGTTTGGGTCCATCTGCTCACCTGGGGGACAATGCGAATGGTAGCATAGGTTTTCTAGTCGACTCCTATCAAAGGATCCATACTCTCTAACATGTGCAGTACAAATTCGTCGTTTTCGATAAATTTGATACTTGCACTGAGTGAAAGGACATGCCATTCTCTCCTCCGGATCCAAAGAAGCCATCTGCTACAATATGGACATTTTAGATCATTTGTTTTTTTATTAAACCTAAAAATCTTACTCCTAAAGACTTAAACCTGAAATACTAGAACCTAAATACTTAAACACCTAAAAAAACCTAAAACCCTAATCTTAAAACCCTAAGCCTAAAACCCTAATCTATATATATTTAATCATATATATTTAATTAAGTTATTTAAAACACTAGTACTTTTTATATTTATTTATCTATATTATTATTCTATTATGTATATATATATATTTATTTATTTATTTATTAATTCAGATCCTTAAATCTTAAAACCCTAAAACTCTAATCCTAATCCTAAAAACCTAAAACCCTATTTTATATATATATTTATTTATTTATTCAGATTTTTTCCTTAAACCCTCAAACCCTAAAACCCTAATCCTAATCCTAAAAACCTAAAATCCTAATCCTAAAACCCTAATCCTAATCCTAAAAACCTAAAACCCTATTTTATATATATATTTATTTATTTATTCATATTTTTTCCTTAAACCCTCAAACCCTAAAACCCTAATCCTAATCCTAAAAACCTAAAATCCTAATCCTAAAACCCTAATCCTAATCCTAAAAACCTAAAACCCTATTTTATATATATATTTATTTAAATATTCAGATTTTTTTCTTAATTAATCCTATTTTTTTATATTTAATAATATATATTTAATTAAATTATTTAAAACACTAATACTTTTTATATTTATTTATCTATATAATTATCCTATTTTATATATTTAGTTATTTATTTATTCAGATGTTTTCCTTAAATCTTAAAACCCTAAAACCCTAATCCTAATCCTAAAAACCTAAAACCCTATTTTATATATATATTTATTTATTTATTCAGATTTTTTCTTTAAACCCTAAAACCCTAATCCTAATCCTAAAAACCTAAAACCCTAAGCCTAAAACCCTAATCCTAATTCTAAAAACCTAAAACCCTATTTTATATATATATGTATTTATATATTCAGATTTTTCCTTAATTAATCCTATTTTTATATATTTAATTATATATATTTAATTAAATTATTTAAAACACTAATACTTTTTATATTTATTTATCTATATAATTATCCTATTTTATATATATATACTTATTTATCTATTCAAATTTTTCCTTAAATCTTAAAACCTTAAAACCCTAATCCTAATCCTAAAAAGCTAAAACCCTATTTTATATATATATTTATTTATTTATTCAGATTTTTTCCTTCAACCCTAAAACCCTAATCCTAATCGTAGAAACCTAAAACCCTAATCTTAAAACCATAATCCTAATCCTGAAAACCTAAAACCCTATTTTATGTATATATTTATTTATATATTCAGATTTTTTCTTAATTAATCCTATTTTTTATATTTAATTATATATATTTAATTAAATTATTTAAAACACTAGTACTTTTTATATTTATATGTATGCATGTGTGTACATGTGTGTGTATGTATGCATGTGTGTATATGTGTATGTGTGTGTATGTATGCATGCATGTGTGTATATGTGTATGTGTGTGTATGTATGCATTCATGTGTGTATATGTGTATGTATGTGTGTGTATGCATGCATGTGCGTATATGTGTGTGTATGTAAGCATGCATGTGTGTATATGTGTGTGTATGTAATCATGCATGTGTGTACATGTATGTGTGTATGTATGCATGTGTAAATGTGTAGATGTGTGTGTGTGTATGTGTGTGTGTGTGTATGTGTGTGTGTGTATGTGTGTGTGTATGTATGCTCTATTTTGCTATGTTTATGTATGCATGTGTGTATATGTGTATGTGTGTGTATGTATGCATGCATGTGTGTATATGTGCATGCATGTGTGTATATGTGTGTATATAAGCATGCATGTGTGTATATGTGTGTGTATATGTGTGTGTATGTAAGCATGCATGTGTGTACATGTATGTGTGTATGTATGCATGTGTAAATGTGTAGATGTGTGTGTGTGTATGTGTGTGTGTATGTATGCTCTATTTTGATGTGTATGTATGCATGTGTGTATATGTGTATGTGTGTGTATGTATGCATGCATGTGTGTATATGTGTATGTATGTGTGTGTATGCATGCATGTGTGTATGTAAGCATGCATGTGTGTGTATGTGTGTGTATGTGTGTGTATGTAAGCATGCATGTGTGTACATGTATGTGTGTATGTATGCATGTGTAAATGTGGAGATGTGTGTGTGTGTGTGTATGTGTGTGTGTATGTATGCTCTATTTTGCTATGTGTATGTATGCATGTGTGTATATGTGTATGTGTGTTTATGTATGCATGCATGTGTGTATATGTGTATGTGTGTGTATGTCTGTGTATGTATGTGTGTGCATGTATGTGTGTATGTGTGTGTGTATGTGTATGTATGCATATGTGTATATATGTGTGTGTGTGTATGTGTGTATGCATGTGTGTGTGTATGTATGCATGTATGTATATTTGTATGTGTGTGTATGCATGCATGTGTGTATATGTGTGTATGTAAGCATGCATGTGTGTATATGTATGTGTATATGTGTGTGTATGTAAGCATGCATGTGTGTACATGTATGTGTGTATGTATGCATGTGTAAATGTGTAGATGTGTGTGTGTGTATGTGTGTGTGTATGTACGCTCTATTTTCCTATGTGTATGTATGCATTTGTGTATATGTGTATGTGTGTGTATGTATGCATGTGTAAATGTGTATATGTGTGTATATGTATGCTCTATTTTCCTATGTATATGTATGCATGTGTGTATATGTGTATGTGTGTGTATGTATGCATGTGTAAATGTGTAGATGCATGTGTGTGTATGTATGTGTGTGTATATGCTCTATTTTCCTATCTCTATCTTGCTTTCTTTTCATCATTCTTTATCTCTCACTCTCTCTCTCTCTTTATCTCTCTCTCTCTCTCTCTCTCTCTCTCTCCATCTCTCTCTCTCTCATCTCTCTCTCTTTCTCTCTCTCTCTTTCTCTCTCTCTCTTTCTCTCTCTATCAATAGACAATAAAACAATCACTTACAAGTATGTCCCTCTTTTGGATCGTTGTCGTCAAAGCATAATGTATGTCGTCTATCGTCCAATTCCAAACAATCGACGCCAAAGAACTTCTACAAAATCAAAGAGAAGAGAAATTATAAGACCTAAAGCATAGAGAAAGGCAAAGGCTAACAGTACGCGCACTACTTACCAAGATCTCATATCTAAACCGAGGGAGAGTGTGTGTGTAGAGAGAGAGATCTGTGTGTGTGTGTGTGTGTGTGTGTGCACAAGACAATGTAGTTCGCAATTCGCTTCACGCATGCAAGTTCGACAGAAGACAAACAGTACTCAAACACGTGCAAAAAAGTGAAGTTTTGCTCTTGGGTTCCCGGTATGTTTAAAAGTCGGCCTCAGTATGGGCGTTGGTATGTGCGTCGGTAACTTCTAGTAGATTACCGACACTTATACCGACGCTCATACCAACGCTCATATCGACACTTATACCGATGCTAATATCGACGGCTGTGGAGCACACCGACGATCCGTTTAAAACGGTCATACCAACGGTCACTTGACCGTCAGTATCTTTAAGTTAGGTTTTTCGATGTTTATACCAGCACCGCGAGTGACCATCGGTATAAGCGGTGTTGGTATGCCCCTCATATGTTGTAGTGTTTCATCATCAACCGAAGAGTAGAAGCAAAAATTTGATATGAATCTCGAAGCCTATTAAGAACGGTATGTACAAGTGAACTATCTGGAAATACTTCATTAGTAGAAATCAACTACTCTTTGAAATATTTGACCTTTAACGAAAAAGTTTCCATAGAATATCCTTCATTCATATGCTAACTTTCCAATTATTTCCAAAGGTAAGGAATACGAGCCTCATTTCTTGCTTGGTATAAACTGGCAAGTGTATCCAAAGCATCCTTTTGCTATTTTGCATGAGCGATAATGGCATGTTTGATAGGCAAGGCTATCAATGCATGTGCATGAGCATTTGTGCCATCCCATGGATGTTTCTCTACAATAGGTGTAGCACGAACCACAACAGAAACATGAATGTGAAGATTATCATCTTCAACACCATCTGCATCACCCTCAATAACTATATTCATAAGTGTAGCAGGGCATTTTTCAATATCATGTACAATATTCAACAATCCTTTTGCAATCAATACATGATGCATCGTGTATTCCCACAACAGGTAATTGATACTACCCAACTTGACTTTAACAACCAACATACATAATACATCATTGCTTCTAAACATGGCCACTAATGAGAATACCCTGATGCAAAAAAAATGATTGTATCTCAAAAAGTGGAGCAGAAATACCATGTCGAGGTCTACTAGAGAACCAAAACTTGTATATATGTGTGGCACAAAAAGATGAAATTCCCTACACAGATAGTATGATAGTGTGTTTGGAGGCCCAAATGAGCTAAGATCAAAATCTTGATCCATAGGGTGAAGTTTTTTGGAACTCCTAATCGTCATGAGTATGCTCACTGATTTTTGTATGATTCTAAGACTGTGACGGAGGGGTGTCGATGACACCCTAGATGAAGTGGCCACTTGCTATGATACCAATTGTTGGAGTTTGAGGTTTGTTAAAGCATGCGAACAACATAAGGAAGAAGAAGAAGCTTGGAGCACAACACACAATATTGATTGTATTACGAAGTGAGTGTACAAAGATTAGTAGCCCATTATGCTTATAGGTGTATATACAAGCAAGGAAGAAAAAACCTCTTGCCTCGAGGGTTTCAACTATGTTCACACACACCACTACCAAAATACATCAACATTCCTTGCATTTTTTTTGAACTTTCAATACCTTATTTGATCTTCTAATTACATAAGGTATGGGGAATTGAGGACTTTGCCTCCCCTTAAACAGTTTTGACTTTTGAAAACTTGCTAGGGGCACATTGAAAATGTTTCTCTTTCTAAAAATCTTTTTAGATATTGAAAGAACTTATTTATCTTCAACCTAATCATTGATGTCGTATTTTAAAAGAGCTATTTAGAGATTTTTGGCTCATTTCCTCCAATCTTATGGAACACCACCAGATCCACTTTGGTGGAAATATTGTTGGGAGTGATGGTTGGATGCACTCAGAAGATCAAGTTGGCGCTGCTAGACCTGCTTCACACCTGCCCTCCTTTGACTCCAGATATGCTTAGTAGACTCCTTGAGCTTCCAAATGATACCAAGAAACCATATATGTGCTTTGCAAATGTTATGAGTAATGATCAAATCAAGACAGACTACTTGTGACTTCAAAATCCTGAAAAACTTGCTATTTTGGTATTGACACCTGCTCAGTGTTATGCTCAGTGTGACCAGTGTAGTTACAATTAGCAAAATTCCTTCTAGAGATATTCTATTAGCTTAGTAAGCTTCCATTTGCAAGTAGAATAAAAGGAAATGATAAACTACACTCAGAGAAATCACTTTAGCAAAATAAGGTGTACCCCCGATTTTTTAGGAGACTTACAGTCACAGACCAGTGAGCACCCCGACTGAGATTTCTCTGTGATGGTTGATCCAATGGTCTTGAAACTTTGTAGGTATATATTAGACTTTGAGCTGAATCCAATGCACTTTGAATCATCCAATTTGGTTCAGTAGATCTTGAGATATGCCTTGTTGAAGTTGACAGAGTTGAAGAGTACACTCAGAGAATAACAGAGATGATCAATATGAGTATATGTATTAAATCTATTGATTGTACATTCCCATTGGCATGATATGTAATGCCCAATGGTACTCAGAGGTGTAGGCTATGGTATAGCACACACACACTCAAAGAATTACTCAAAAATGCCTCAGGAAGAGTGAAGGATGCCCGCGACTTTTTCCTTGTATCTTTTTTATATAGATTGAGTGAGATTTTGAATTTCAAATCCAAGTTAAACTCCTAGAATCTTGTACCTAAAAGTAATTGAGATATTCTCTCAATCATTCATCTACTTTTCCACGACTTTCTCAAGTAGGTGTGATTACAAGAATGGTTAAAGTCATATAGACTTTTACATGAGATAAATGGTAAGAACAATAAGACTAGATTCCTATGGTTTTTGGTTCATGTAACTATATCCTTTAAGGGATTCCAAGCTTAAGCCTTCAAGGTCAAAGCTTTATGTGAAATCTTCAAGATTCATATCCAAGCCAAGTGTTAAGGCTTGAATTACACCAACAACTCCCCCTCAAGCCAAACACTTTGGCTCAAGTCTTCATCTCTAGTCTTCAATTACTTCCTGCAATCCAATCATGGATTTAAATCTACATAGCTTGCTTCCATCCAGAGCTTTAGTAAGCAAATATGCACATTGTATATTAGTAGACACATATGACAATTGAATATCTTTGCTTAGTAACTTCTCCCTCACATAGTGGTAATGAACCTCTATGTGTTTTGTCCTAGCATGATAGATTGGATTAGCTGCTAGGTGAAGAGAACTTGTGTTATCACCAAATATAATTGGTGGCCTTGTGTATAGGCCCAATTCTGAATATAAAAGCTTCAACCATATGGCTTCTTGAGTGGCATTTGCTAGCCCTCTATACTCTGCCTCAGTAGATGACAAAGCTACTGTGGATTGTTTCTTGGATGACCAAGAAATTGGTTTATCACCTGCAAAACATATGTAACCAGATGTGCTTCTCCTGTCATCCTTGCAACCTGCCCAATCTGCATCTGAATATACCTTAATATCAATGTCTGATGAATAAGGAAAGTACAAACCATGATTTTGTGTTCCCTTTAGGTACTTTACTATCTTCTTTGCTGCCTCTAAATGAGGTACTCTTGGTTTATGCATAAATTGGCTAAGTACACTAACACCATATGATATATCAATCCTGGTTAAGGTAGCATAATTAAGACTACCTACCATACTTTGGTAACCTGTAATATCTTGGAGTTCTTCCCCTTCATGAGCACTGAGTTTGTGGTTGACCTCCATAGGAGTGCTTGAGACTTTAGCTTCCTGCAAATTAAACTTCTTGACCATATCCTGAATGTACTTCTTCTGAGTAATAAAGATACCTGAATTTGTATAGACCAATTCAAGTCCTAGGAAGTACTTCAATAATCCAAGATCATTAATCTTGAATTCCTTCATCATCTGTCCTTTGATGTGTCTAATTCCCTGAACATCATTTCCTGTAATAATGATGTCATCAACATAGACACATAAGTATATTACCTCTGAATTGTTCCTTTTGATAAACAATGAAGTATCTGCTTTACTCATTATGAATCCTTGGTCTAGAAGGTAGGTTGTCAACCTGTAATTCCATGCTCTAGGTGCCTGCTTCAATCCATACAAAGCCTTCTTCAATTTACAAACATGATTTACCTTCTTGGGATCTTCATAGCCAGGTGGTTGTGACATGTAGACTTCTTCAGATATCCATCCATTTAAGAATGCATTCTTCACATCCAATTGGTACATGTTCCAATTCTTGGATGCAGCTACACTCACCATAACTCTGATAGTTGGCATTTTGGCCACAAGAGAAAATGTCTCCTCATAATCAATGCCTTGGGTTTGTGCAAAACCCTTGGCTACCAACCTAGCTTTATACCTGTTTATTGTACCATCTGAGTTCCTCTTGAGTTTGTAGATCCATCTGGATCCTATCACCTTCATGGAGTCCTTCTTGGGTACCAAGTCCCAAGTATCACTCTCCTTGAGAGCCTCCATTTCTTCATCCATTGCTTCCTTCCATTCTGGTTTAGTGATTGCTTCTTCAAATGTACCTGGTTCTTCATTCAAGAGATCCTTTGCAAGATATACAGAGTGCTTGGTTACAAGTGAAGTATCATACCCATACCTAATAGGTTTTTTCTTTTCTCTCTGAGATCTCCTCATAGCTTGAGTTGAGGATTCTGGATTATCTTCTAGTTGCTTCATCTTCATCTTCCCTTTGGATTTCCAAGCCTTGAATTCTTCAATGTTGATGGTGTCTTCATCATCTGAGCTTGTATCCTCTTTCTGAATTGGTTCTTCCTTGATAAGCTTGGGGAAGTCTTCTTCCATGTCATAAGGTAGACTAACCTTCCTGCATTCATTTTCATACCATGAATCATTCTCATCAAAGATGACATCTCTGCTTACCTTGAATCCTTTGTTTGAGGGGTTGTAGAATCTGTATCCCTTCTGATTCAAATCCTAACCAATGAAGATACATTTTTCAGCTTTAGGGTCTAGCTTTCCCCTTACCTGTGAGGGAATATGCACATATGCAACACAACCAAAGATTTTGCAATGATCCAGAGATGGTCTCTTACCATGCCAAGCCTCATAGGGTGTCATTCCATCAAGTGTCTTTGATGGCAACCTGTTAATTAAATATGTGGCAGTAGATACACTTTCTGCCCAAAGATAATTTGGCAATTTCTTTTCATTTAGCATAGACCTAGCTGTCTCTACAATGAGTCTATTCCTTCTTTCAGCTACCCCATTTTGTTCAGGTGAGTACCTTGTAGTAATCTCCCTCTTGATGCCTCTTTCCTGCAAGAAATCTTCAAAATCATTGGAGAAGTATTCTCCACCACCATCTGACCTTAGTTTCTTCAAATGTCTACCTGTTTGATTTTCAACTAATGCAAGATACCTTTTGAAACAATTAAATACTTCATCTTTATGTTTCATGAAGTATAAGACAGTCCACCTGCTATAGTCATCAATGAAGGACACATAGTACCTTGATCCAGATATGGATGGCTCCTTGCTAGGTCCCCAAACATCTGTATGCACCAATTCCAGATAATCTTCATGCATAAAACCTTTCTTTGTATAGGGCAATCTGTGTGACTTACCAAATTGACAAGCCCCACACTTGTATATCATGTGTTGCTTGGATACATTAGGTATCCCAAGCACACATTGATCTCTGCTCATTTCTTTTAAGGTCCTCTCTCCAATGTGACCTAATCTCTTGTGCCAAATCTCCAATTCTGATAGGGTTTGATCTTTATAATTGTACAAAGCAATATTCTTAGTGTCTTCAAGTTCAAAGGTAAACAATCTACCTGATTTTTCTCCCTTGGCTATCCTTCTGAATCCATGTCTTGGATCCTCCACATATGCACCATGTTGAGTGAACCTGACCTGTAGACCTTTTTCCACAATCTGACCTACACTCATCAGATTCTTGGTGATTGTTGGAACATACAACACTCTGCTCAATAGATTCTGATTACCATCACTAGTTTTGACATTACCTACTTTAACAACTGAATGTTTAGTGTCATCACCTGTCTGCACTTGATGCTTGCCTTTGGGTTCTTCCAAATCAGAAAGTAATGCAACATTTCCAGCTACATGATTAGAGCAACCTGAATCAATATAGAATAAGTGATCATCATTGATACCTGACTTAGATGTCATATTCATAATCAATAGGGAGTCATCTTGCTCCTCTGCATAATTGTTGTAGTCTTTCCTATTTCTGTATCCACCTTGATAGTTGCCATTGTGATTGTAGTTGTTGTTATAATTATTGTTGTAGCCATGGTAGCCTTGAGATTGGTTGAATCTGCCTCTGCCTTGAGAGTATCCTCCTCTTTGGTGACCTCTTCCTCTTTGGTTCTTGTAGTTTTTGTAGCATTCATCTGTAGTATGGTTAGACAAGCCACAAATATTGCATGGAGATTGGTTGTAGGGTCTCCCCCTACCTGACTTACCTCCTCTGCCTCTACCTCTTGAAGATCTACCTCTCCCTGCATAGTTTGCTTGGGAGGTAGAGCCTTCCTTGTCTTTAGTCTTCTTATCAGTATATAGGGCAGAGGGATGGTTACCTTTTGATTGCTCTCCATCTTTGTGATCTTAGCTTAATGTGTAAAGAGTTGTCCAATCAAAGTTGTTAGATCAGTTGCTTGGATGTCCATGTATAAGTCCATTGCTGTGGTAAAGCTCTCCCACTTGTCATCTGCCTTTAGTCCATTGATCACTTGTCTGACTATTTGCTCTTCCTCAATCTCTTCTCCAACACTTGCAAGTTGGTCTGCAATGTCCTTGACTTTGGTGACAAAATCTGAGACAGATTGTTTTGATTGCTTCCTAAGAGTTGTAAACTCAATCCATAGCTGATTCTTTCTGGCCCTTGTGCTTGATGAAAAATAAGTTGACAAGGTTTCCCAAGTCTCTTGGGAAGTCTTACAATTCCTTACATGGGGTAAAAGAAAGTCAGATATAAAGTTTAAGAGATAAGACCTTGCCAAAGCATCCTTTGCACACCATTGGTTGAGTCTTTCATGTTCATCCTTTGTGGGTAGTCCTCTAGTCTTGAATGAGGGCAATTCCTCATCTCCTGATATGAATCCAAACAAGCTCCTTCCTTGTAGATAGGTCTTCATCCTTAGAGACCAAGCTTGGTAGTTGTTCCTGTCTACTTTGTCAATGAAGGAAGGGAAACCATCACCCATGATTACCTTATTTGCTCTGATACCACTGTTGGGAGTGATGGTTGGATGCACTCAGAAGATCAAGTTGGTGCTGCTAGACCTGCTTCACACCTGCCCTCCTTTGACTCTAGATATGCTTAGTAGACTCCTTGAGCTTCCAAATGATACCAAGAAACCATATATGTGCTTTGCAAATGTTATGAGTAATGATCAAATCAAGACAGACTACTTGTGACTTCAAAATCCTGAAAAACTTGCTATTTTGGTATTGACACCTGCTCAGTGTTATGCTCAGTGTGACCAGTGTAGTTACAATTAGCAAAATTCCTTCCAGAGATATTCTATTAGCTTAGTAAGCTTCCATTTGCAAGTGGAATAAAAGGAAATGATAAACTACACTCAGAGAAATCACTTTAGCAAAATAAGGTGTACCCCCGATTTTTTAGGAGACTTACAGTCACAGACCAGTGAGCACCCCGACTGAGATTTCTCTGTGATGGTTGATCCAATGGTCTTGAAACTTTGTAGGTGTATAGTAGACTTTGAGCTGAATCCAATGCACTTTGAATCATCCAATTTGGTTCAGTAGATCTTGAGATATGCCTTGTTGAAGTTGACAGAGTTGAAGAGTACACTCAGAGAATAACAGAGATGATCAATATGAGTATATGTATTAAATCTATTGATTGTACATTCCCATTGGCATGATATGTAATGCCCAATGGTACTCAGAGGTGTAGGCTATGGTATAGCACACATACACTCAAAGAATTACTCAAAAATGCCTCAGGAAGAGTGAAGGATGCCCGCGACTTTTTCCTTGTATCTTTTTTATAAAGATTGAGTGAGATTTTGAATTTCAAATCCAAGTTAAACTCCTAGAATCTTGTACCTAAAAGTAATTGAGATATTCTCTCAATCATTCATCTACTTTTCCACGACTTTCTCAAGTAGGTGTGATTACAAGAATGGTTAAAGTCATATAGACTTTTACATGAGATAAATGGTAAGAACAATAAGACTAGGTTCCTATGGTTCTTGGTTCATGTAACTATATCCTTTAAGGGATTCCAAGCTTAAGCCTTCAAGGTCAAAGCTTTATGTGAAATCTTCAAGATTGATATCCAAGCCAAGTGTTAAGGCTTGACTTACACCAACAAATATAAGTCTAGCTATCCCATACCACCTAATTTACACTTCCACGTTAAAGTAGGCAATTGTATCTTTAACCATGGGATCAATCCTTCTTATAATTCTAACAAGCTCTCAACTACTACTTCTTAGAGTCCAAAGTGTTGATTAATTGATTTGCCAATGAGATTATTAACTTAATGAAGATGGAAACACCTCTTACCATTTTAAAATTAGTCTACTTATAAAAGGAATGGTAATTGCTATTCCATGTATCTTACAATGCGCTATTTAACCTCTTCTTCTAACATTTTATTAGAAGAGTTGAGTAAAGTTGTGAATAGTTTTTTGTTCTCATAGACAGAGACTTTTTATGAAGGGAAGAATTAATAGCTCAAAAGGACTATATCTTTATCATCCCTTCATCACTTGAATAATCTTAAAGATTAACGTATAGTTATTCATATGATTTTGATTTTTCTTGCTTCTTTTATTCATATTTTCTCTTCCTTAGCGCTTGAGGATAGTTACCATCATAGTTTATGAAGAGATAATTTTTTTCCGATCATGTGGTCCTTGGCCTTGTTGATCACGCATCCTATGGGTTTTATGGAATTCCATAAGAAGGATTTTGAGGTTAAAGAATTTCACTACGTTAGAATTTATCTATTTACCCAAGAATAAAGAAATTAAATGGTTTAGTATTCCTGAGAATGTGTGTCCTACTTCCAAAATGATTAAACCATTCATCCAATCATGCATGGGATGAAAACCAAGAAAGAATGTAGAGGTGGAAATACTTATTTTTCAGCTTCATAATGCTTCATAGTTTCTTGAATGCATTCACTCATGAAAAAGAGCACTACAATATCCAAAGAACAAGAAGAAATAATAGAGTACTTCCCTAAATTAGTTTGATGAGCATTCACTCTTCCTTTGGATGCTCATGTACTTCAAGTCTTCCTCCTCTTCTCTTTGATGTTGTTCATGAAATCTTCTTGTTAGATACTTCATCTCATCACAACTTTCTCCAATTCAATAATTTCAAGTGATTTTTTTTTCCTTATTTTATGCCTTTTTTATTAACACACAAGCTCACAGATGAATTATCTTCATTGTAGATCTATGAAAAAATCTTTAAAAAATGAAGAGCTTTGTTTACCTTTGTAATCATACACTTTATTCACATCATTCCCATTCAAAAACGTTCAGAAATAATTTTCCTCGGAATAATTGAATCACTCATAAATCATAGCCGTTAAAGAAAACACACACAGAGATAACTCAAACTCATCATTATTACAATGCAAAAAAAAGAGAAAAAGAAGAAGAGCTTCCCAATTATAAAAACGAATTATTTAATATTTTGAGTGACTTAGAAAACTATAACCGTGCACCTCAAAAAAAAAACATAGACAAATTGAGCTTCCAAGGCTACCCAATTAAGTCTGTTTACAATGAAAGTGTGCACTTTCTATATTTTAGAAGACTTCAAGAGACTTTTGAAGGTCTAAATCTACACATTACCTATCTTACATCTCTGCAGCTACATTTGGTTGATGGACAATACTTGAATGTGAATTTTTTTTCTTATGCCATGTTCTTGCAAATAAGTCATTAAACTCATGAAAAGATATTATACACCTAGATTTAGCTAATTATTTATCTACCGTTTCTCCAAGCCTTTTGACAATGTGAACCACATATTTCTTCAATGATATTCAACATAATTTCCAAATTATTTGTTGCGTGCAAGGGAAATATCTCTTATTTTGCCCCATAATTGTATGAGGTGCTAGTGAGTTTCTTATTTGAAAGTTCTCTCATGCCTCACACAATTCCTGTAGTACATGAGCTAAAAGATAGGGAGAATCATTTGCCACATACATCCTATCTGTATATGACCTACTTTCTTGTGCCATAGATTCAATTCTACTGTGTTTTTGTCTCCATAAGTGATGAAAGTGGCTACTTTTCTTGCGTTGGCTCACAAAAAAAGAAACCACCAAAAAAGAAATTCAAAGGAAAATATGGATAGGAAACGTGATATGAAAAAGTTTTCAAGTTTTCCTTATCTTTTACATTCTTATGTCTATTTTTTGCATTGTTATGTCTATTTTGTAAAATAAAAATCTTACTCGTATGTAAATCTACCCTCTATAAATCTACGGTAATATCTTAGATTTCATCTTCTCAATTTTTATATTGTAAACCAGAAGTGTTTTGAGCCTTCATGACGATTTTGAAGTTTAGAATAAAACTGTTGTGTAAAAAAATATAGTTTAAAAGACATTGTCGAAGAGTTGCAAGTAGTTTAAGAATTTATCGTGCATTCTACAAAATTCTTCCTCACAATTTTCTATGTTGATTTTTTTTAAATATATATTTTCTCTTCATTTAAGTTTGGATTTTGGTACCCTAGCCCTTGCACACCCTCTAGGGTTAATTTTGTCTTCGTTCTAACATATTCTATGACAAGAATTGTTGGTACAAATCAACCATCAATTGATGTCTTGGATAACAACTTGAAGTCAAAAGATGAAGAAAAGATCAACAAATGAAGTTTGAAGATAGGGCATATTCAGGAAATGAAGGCCTGTATACATCTGTACATTAAACTTGTAGTTAGCTCACATATACCTTTTGTTATGGTCATAAGCTTGTACATATATGCCTATATATACAAGTAGAAAGTCGGGGAAAGTATGAGAGAGCATGAGATAAGAAGAATTAGAAGTTGTAAGAGTAATTAGACATTTTAGAAATGAGGAAGATCTCTCTCATCATTTAGATGTAAGGTTTTCTGAGTAGATGAAAAAGTTGTGCCCGATCTTTTGCTCTCTTCTCCTTCTTTTTATATCATTTTAGGAATCCTTTCATAGATGTCTAATTCCATATTTAATGCTTCTATGGTTAAGATTTGAGAGCCTAATTGTAAACAGGCTGGGAGAATTATGTGTAGGAACATTTGTATGTGAAGAAGTGATGAGTGTCTTCTGAAAAAGGCGCAATCTCGATGGTCAAAGAATTGATCAGATCTCAGTGCATAGTGTAAAGTTTTACACAAACGAGGAGTCAAAATCTAAGTTGGAAGGTAAGCCATCTATCGCTAAAAGAATTTGATTAAATGGGTTGTAGTTTGGGAGAACCATCCATTAGAAGTTGCAGGTGTCAAAGTCGACTATATAGGAGGACAGTTTCAGACATAGGTAGATTGTTTGGATCATTTCTCACGATCTACTTAACCTTTTGAGAAGATTTAACTTGGAGAAGGTGCACAAACATTAGGCGACACCTCATACAAAGTTTCATTGAATACTTTTCTGAGTAGTAACTCTCTTCACAGTTAATGTAAATCTTGATAGTTTGACATTGGGCTTCCAAAATTGATCAAGGTTTTGAGTTATTCTTAATATAGAAGTGTTCTAACATCTAGGATAGCTTGTTATTTTGGAGATTAACACTCTCCATCAGTGGTATTAGAGTAAGAATCATCAAAATAGAAGAAAGGAGGACCCCGATTGCTGCAGTCATACAGAAATCAACATTTGAAGGTTCAATAGGTGAAAGCTTAAAGGGAAAGCTTGAGAAAGAGGCCTGAAGCTATCAAGACGATCAACAAGAACTTCATTCAAAGTAAAGGTACACTTATTCTTCATAAAGCTTGAAGAAATTAATACAGAGGTGAAGAAAGGATGGGAGATTCTCTTCAGATAGAGAAATTGGATAGAGAAAAATATCCATCTTGGTCAATGAGGATGAAAGCTCATCTCATGAGCAAAGACCTGATAGGTTATATCACAGATGAAGAAGAAAAACCAGAATTCAGAGATCCTAATGTTCCAATTAGGGATGAACTTTCAGATTTGAAGACTTGGATGAAAAGGGATGCTCAACCAAGGAGCATTATCTACATGGGAGTCAATGACTACTTGCTACCTCATATTAGAGGAATTGAAAGTGCAAGTGACATATGGAATGCTTTGGAGGAGCATTTCCAAAATAGTACGAAGTCAAGGAAGGCATCCTTACGGGCAGAGTTCACTACATTTAAAAAGAAAGCTTCTCAATCTATTTCTGATTATGTAACAAGGATGAAGGACATTGCAGATGCATTAGGAGCAGTTGATGAAGATATTGAGGAGGATAAATTGGTAAGGCAAATCCTCACAGGCTGAGAGGAGATGAGAAATGGAAGCCATTCATTTTGTCTATTGAATTGTCACTAGATCATTTCACTCCTGATTTAAATCGATTGCTAGGACATATGCTAACTTTTGAGCAGGATGTCAAAGGTGATGTTGATAAGAGTACAGGTCAAGCAATGTATTCAAAGTACAAGAAGAAGAACAGCAAAGGTAAGCAACAATGAAATGAAGAAGAAGGTACTACTAGCCAAGCTAACTTCCTAAGAGGAAGAGGAGGTGGCAAAGGAAGAGGAAGAGGTAGAAGCAATAAAGATGGAGCTAAAGCTTGCTAGATTTGTGGTAACACAAATCATTTAGCTCATGATTGTTGGCATAATAATCAGAATAATGGGGGATATAGTCAAAACTTTAATTCAAGAGGAAGAGGTGGTAGAAACCAAAGAGGTAATTCCAGAGGTAGAGGTAGTAGAGGTTACTTTGGAAGAAATGCAGGTAGAGGTTTCCAAAGTCAATCCTACAACAATACTTACTACAATTATGCTTCAGATAAGAAGGAGGATTCAACTTTGATTATGAATGCAACTTGTGAAAGACAAAGTGAAGACCAAAGAGTCTTCTACATTGACTCAGGGTGTAGCAATCGCGTGGTAATATAGCCTTGATGACTGATTTGGAGAATTAGGTAACTAATCATGTAGTTCAAACAGGTGATAATACAAAGCACAATGTGAAGTCAATTGGATCAGTGAAGGCCAAGGATGGAAGTACTCTTCTGAGTAAGGTCTTGTATGTTCCTACAATTCCAAAGAATCTGATAAGTGTAGGGCAAATTGTTGAAAAATGTTATGAAGTAAGGTTCACTAATGATGGAGTTTTTGTGGAAGACCCTAGCAATGGGTATATACAAATTATTTTAGGGAAGAAAGAAGGAAGACTCTTCACATCGAAGATTCAAGGTAATGTAAAGGCTTGAACATTTCAATGAAAGAGGTATTAAGGATATGGTTAACAATGGTTCAGTGCTTCGATTTCCTAATGTTGCAGGTCAGCACATGAAATATAGATGTGAGGCATGTCAATTAGGTAAGGCTCATAAGCAATCATACAATAAGCATGGATTTATGTATTCAGAGAAGCTTGAATTGGTACACACATATGTGTGGGGACCATCAAAGGATTTCATTATAAATGGTTCAAGATATTATGTGATTTATGTTGATGAAGCTCCCAGGAGGATCACTATATATGTGATCAGAGATAAATCAGAGGTATTCAATACATTTAAACATTATCATACGTATGCAGAAAGAATCACATGTCAAAAGTTGAAGGGACCAAGGTGAGATGGAGGGGGAGAGTATTTCTCTAATGAGTTCAATGATTACTTATAGAATGCAGGTATAAAAAGGGAAGTTATTTGTAGGTACTCTCCACAACAAAATGGTGTAGCAGAGAGAAGAAATAGAACTCTTATTGAGTTTGCAAGATCAATGATGAACGAGAAAAATTGTCCAAATTATTTGTGGGTTGAGGCTATAAATACAGCTACATACTTGGTTAATAGGCTACCATGTAAAGCTTGCAGGGTATGACACCATATGAAGCTTGGTGGGGGTACATATGAAGAGGCAAAAGGTAAGGAAAATTGGGAAAAAACTATGTAGGAAGAGTATGATGCATTGATGGAGAATGAGACATGGGATTTGGTTCCTAAACCAAATAGTTAGAAGATCATTGGATGTAAATGGGTCTACAAGACAAAGATGTATGCAGATGGAAGTGTGTCTAGGTATAAAGCTAGACTTGTTGTGAAAGGTTATGCATAGAAATATGGTATAGGTTATGATGAGACCTATAGTCATGTGGCAAAGATGACAACCATCAGGACACTCATAGCCATTGCTACATGTAAAGGTTGGAGATTATGTCAATTAGATGTGAAGAATGCTTTTCTTAATGGTTATATTTTAGATTATGTTTTCATGGAGCAACCACAAGGGTTCAGAGATAAAAGGTATTCAGAATATGTATGTAAGCTCAAGAGAGCTTTGTATGGTTTGAAGCAGACCCCAAGAGCATGGGATTATAGACTTGTGAAGTTCTTGAACGAACTTTGTTTCCAAGTGTCTAAAGCATTTAGTAGCTTGCTTGTCAAAGCAAGTCATGATGGGTTCATTTATATGTGCATATATGCTGATGAGATAATCCTTATAGGTACAGATGAGAAGGGCATATAAAGTCTCAAGAAGCAAATGGAGAAAGAATTCAAGATTAGTGACATGGGAGACTTTCATATGTTTTGGGCATGGAGATCTCATATACTCAGCATGGAGTATATGTGACGCAAGAAAGGTACTTGAAGAACTTGTTGATCAAGTTTAAAATGGAAGATTGCAGGGTAGCACCTACTCCAATGGAGGTGAATCACAAATTGAGCAGATATGGAAGAGAAGAATTCAAGGATATGAAGCTATATCAAAGTCTGGTTGTAGTCTAATCTATGCTACATTAACTAGGCCTGATTTGTCATATGTAATTGGAGTGTTGTCTCAATTCATGCATTGTCCTAGGAAAGAACATTGGGTTGCAGGACAAAGAGTGTTATACATTAAGGGTACACTCAAGGAAGGTTTGTATTATGGTTTTACATCAGATACAAACATCAAGATCTATAGTGATACATATTGGGCAGATAATCTTGATGATAGGAGATCAACATATGGATACTTGTGTTATATAGGAGATAAGCTAATCTCTTTGTGTTCTAAGGAGCAACATACAGTTGCTTTATCATCTATAGAGGCAGAGTATAAAGGTATGGTTGAATCTGTAAAGGAATTCATATCGTTGAAGACTCTCATGAAGAGTTTTGACATCATTCAGAGTACACCCACTATTCATGGAGATAATATGAGTTCATTGTATCTAGTTGCTAACCCTGTTTTTCATGCCACAACTAAACACATTGAGATTGAGTATCACTTATTAAGAGAGAAGGTGATTGATAAGGAGATTGAAGTCATACGTGCTTCAACAAAAGATCAAATTGCAGATATGCTAACCAAATGCTTGGATGGACCAAAGCTACAGAGATTTAAAGACATGGCAGGTGTAAAAAAGATAGAGAAAACCTCAATTGATGATTGTGGGGGAGCTGTTGGTACAATTCAACCATCAATTGATGTCTTGGATAAAGACTTTAAGTCAAAAGATAAAGAAAAGATCAACAAATGAAGTTTGAAGATAGGGCATATTCAAGAAATGAAGACTTGTATACATTGGGGAAAGTATGAGAGAGAATAAGATAAAAAGAATTAAAAGTTTTAAGAGTCATTAGACATTTTAGAAATGAGGAAGATCTCTCTCATCATTCAGATGTAAAGTTTTTTGAGTAGAAGAGAAAGTTGCACCCGATCTTTTGCCGTATTCTCCTTCTGTGTTTGATCATTTCAGGACTCCTTTTGTAGATGTCTAATTCCATATTTAATGCTTCTATGGTTAATATTTGAGAGCCTAATTGTAAACAAGCTGAGAGAATTATGTGTAGGAACATTTGTATGTGAAGAAGTGATGAGTGTCTTCTAAAACAGGTGCAATCTCGATGTTCAAAGAATTGATCAGATCTCAGTGCATAGTGTAAAGTTTTAGACAAATGAGGAGTCAAAATCTAAGTTGGAAGGTAAGTCATCTATGGCTAAAAGCATTTGATTAAAACGGTTGTAGTTTGGGAGAACCATGCATTAGAAGTTGCAGGTGTCAAAGTCGACTATATAGGAGGATAGTTTCAGACATAGGTAGATTGTTTGGATCATTTCTCAAGATGTAATGAATCTTTTGAGAAGCTTTAACTTGGAGAAGGATCATAAACACTAGGCAACACCTCATACAAATTTTCATTGAAAACTTTACACATTTAGTTAGTGAATGAGTGAGTTATGTGCAGCAGACTTTTCTGAGTAGTAACTCTCTTCACAGTTAATGTAAATCTTGATAGTTTGACATTGGCCTTCCAAAATTGATCAAGGTTTTGAGTTATTCTTGATATAGAAGTGCTCTAACATCAAGGATAGCTTGTTTTTTTGGAGATTAACACTCTCCATCAAGAATGATGGGGGACTTCAAAACCCTTCATTTGTTTCTCTGTATACCCTATATATGAAGGAAAAATTCCAACCTTTCCCTAGCAATTACGCAGCATGAATGGACTCACAAGAACACCCATAAATACCTTTGTTCACAAAAATAATTTGTTCTTTGAGTTCGTATGGAATGAAACCGAGATCTTTTGTTATGAACACATGACTATAAGAACATATAAATGAAATTTAGGTTACTCAAAATATTTTCTTCTACTAAGAGAAACTATGTCTCCAAGAGAGAATATTGAGTACCTTCATTAAGCACATACATAGTCACCATGACAATTGTTCATTATAGATAAGATTTCTCTCTAAATATGTAAAGATTATACTAGATATTTAAGGAAGCTTTCGAAGATTATATATCTTTCTAATAAGCTCTAGATTAGAAATGGATAACATATGAAGTGGAAGTTGTGATCTACAAATAGAGCCATCTAGCTACTTGACTACCATGGTGACCCCAATGTGAAAGAAATCACTCAAACAAGCAGGGGCTAAACTTACCAACGGGGCTACTAGCTTAATAAAGTTTCCAATAAGCTAACACATGTAGGATCATACTAATTAATAGTGAATGGTATGTTTATAAAACTTTGAAAAGGATTCCCTAAAAGCTATTTCCTAGAAATAAGGGTTTATGACATTTAAGTGCGATAGATGATTGAATAAGAGATATCAGAAGTTTCGAATTCACATTTAAATCAAAAGTTTTGGTCTTATTGCCTTGCTTCATGATGCTCCTAGTGTCATCAAAAGCTTAATCTAGAAGCTCCTAAGCTTGAATCTTGATTTCCAACACTCCCCTCAAGATTCGAGCTCAAAGTCTTCATCCAAGTTCCATCATTAAAATGCCTCTCTTGAGCTTTAGAAGGTTGATTGAGTCGAGTGATTTGGTAAACATGTCATCACGTTGGTCCTTTGTACTTAAGTGTTGAACTTGAACTTCATTAGCCATCACTTTGTCTCTCATACTATGATAATGTACCTTTATATGTATGCTCCTTGAGTGTGTGTAGCTCGAATGCCCTTTGCTTGATTTGGGTGTTGGACAGTCTTCTACCATTGAGATCCATTAGGATTATGTCAGGAAGAGGTTCTCTACTCCAAAGATTATTTTAGCATATGTCCCCACACATGCCAACATCATAGATCTTTTCACAAAGGCTCTATCTTGGGAGTAGTTTGAAGCTTTCCACAAAGCTTTGGGCTCACTTCCTTTTGTGGATTGATCTCTTTCCACATAATTTCCTTATACATAAGTGCCATCTCCTTGTCCATCGCATAACTAATAGGGGGATTTATTGATATATTTTGGTAGTGATGTGTGTGTGAACACACTTAGGACCATTAGGGCACTTTTTCCCCTCTTTAGGAGGTTTTTTCCCTCGGCTGATATGTATGCCTATAACCCTAACATGTTACTAATCTTTGTACATTTACTTGGTAATACAGTCAGTATTGTGTGTCCTGCTCCAAGATTCTTCTTCCTCCTTCTGCTCTTTGCGTGTTTCTCTAGACCTCAAACTCCAGCAAGGAAGTCCACTATAATTTAAAGACTTTCATGATCCATGAGGATTATATGAATTCTAAATGGTTTAGGAAAAGAAGTTACAAGAAGTTTAAAGCATATCCTAAAGGAACTTGATGCTTCATGGGATAGCACAACAAAAGTTGTTGATACCAATGATAAAGTTTTCTTGTATGAAGCATAAAAGTGAAATCCCCAAGTACAATCCATGGGTAAAGCATTGAACATGAGAATTTAGAAATTAGATCTAATAGGGAAAGACATTGTCTTATCTCTTATTGAGCGAAAGAAGAGGTGTGAAAAGCAAAAGGAAGAAGAGAGTCAAAGAATGATGGATTTGTATAGAGAGAAGAATAGTTAGATCATCATCATCATCATCCCTATACCCATTGAACACATTTTGAAGAATGAAAACGTAATCAATATTATTCCTTGAAGTCTATACATCTCACCATCCTCTTCCATTTCTATATTTCACATCACCGAACTTCCAAGTAAGAAGCTCAGCCTTCGATCAAGAAAGCGATGACACACACGACAATTTTGATATGAAGCTTTTGTCCTCCCAGCACATCATGAAAAGCGGTCTACAAGATTCTTATCCGTTAGATCTTGAAACTCGAGAGAAATGCCTTTCCATGCTTTCTGTGTGTTGTCCACTCCACAATTCAGCTCCAGTTCCAGGTGCAAGCCTGTTGGTAACACGAGGGGCTTGCCTCTTCTTCAGCGCTCATTGTGACATGCTAAACATGTCGAAGGAATCTTCGAATTCGTCTAGAACGTTTTCAAGCAGATGAGCCTACACACATTTTCCAACTGTCGACTATAAAGCAGTTTCGACGCCGCGACTCTCAACGTCATCCCGCAACCCGTTGTCTGACGAGGGCCGTCCAGCGGCGCTACTCCACAGGTAGTGAGGATAAGGAATCGGCAGTTACGGACAGTTTTTCGCTGTGAAGTGGATTATAGCCACACAGTCAAGGCCTTGAAGGGGGAGTGTTGCTGCCGGAGAGCATCGAAGAACTTTTCGCTTTCATGGCACCTTCGGCACGAACATGTTATCAGAATACAGGCGCCATAGCGAATGTAAGACAAGATCTGCTCCTGTGGTTGCTTATTTAGTTTGTGCATGCGGCTGAGATCTGAATACTCGATTTTGCGTTTTGCAGGGCAGAGATCCAAGAAGACCACCTCCTTTTGTAGAGGTATATGCTTAAATAAACACACAACGAGCGCTGTTGAAAAGAATCTCTCTTACTTTCTCTTAAGACATGACCGTCGGAAATCATAGCGCAAGGTGTACGACATAGATACGTTCATGCACTGTTTTGCTAATAATCATGTATGTGAAATGAAATGATACGTGCTTAAACTTTAGAGGTCTCCTGCTTGGAATTCTGTCGACTCCACACAGCATATGCTTCTTTCTTACAGGACGCTTCTATCACTCTGTCACAGTCTCTAGTTTTTGATAACAAAATGAATATGGAATCCCTAAGCGCGCCTTCTTTCCATTAGCAAGTGGCTGATAGTTTGTTAACGTGCGCTGCTGTCTATCTAAAATGTAGGTTACGAGCATGGGGAGCAACACCTGGAGAGTGAAGGTGACATGTGAGAAAGGGCCACGAACTCTGGATCGTCTCGTGGCGAGAATAGAAGAGGCGGGCCTTCTCCTGCTGCACGTTGATATCTCTGTACATGAACCTCTTCTGAACCTTCACTCAGTTGCCTCCCTTCAGGTACCTCCGCGGCGCTATAATGATCAAATCTACCGTTTGTTGGCAAGTCTTCGTTAAGCGGATCGAATAAGCCTCCGCGATCGTCTGCACTGCGAGATATCGTCACGAGAAGCTCAAGGGCTGAAGCATTTGGTCGTTTCATCCTTTCTCGGAAATATTTCTAAGCAGATGTGCTAGAAACCCCTAGTTAGCCTAACTCGTTGCTGCGCATCTCGCAATCAGCACGCTTTGTAGAAGACTGTTATTCCAGTAATGCACCTGAGAGGATCATGTAGGCATGAACAGACGGTGTTTAAAACGTCTAACAAAACTCACTTTAAGGTTAAGCTCATAGCAAATTCTCTGCAAATGAGCTGAGAACCGTGAAAGAATGGAGGTAGCCAGCGTCCTTAAAGATAGGAAATGACGAAGATCTATGCAGACAACTCTCTGGTAATGAATAGATCGTCGGGAAAGCATAGAGGTAATCAGCATACAGGAAACTAGCATCTAGCTCGGCCTGAGGCTTTCATTTTCTGTTTAGTTGCAGCTGATTGGGATGAAAGTATATGTGTGGATTGGTTTGTAAAAGCGTCGATCCTGATAAGGAAAACACGCGGAACATAAGCTTACAGTTGTCTCCTTCAATCGTGCTCATACGTTTTCTCTTCGTTCCCAGCTTACAGTTTTCTCCTTTTTCCTTGCAGACAGAAGATGAGCATTCCATGGCGCTTGACCCTTCATCGTTACGAGAATCCCTTCTTCAAATCATCAACGAAGAACTTCATAGCTGAGTTTGGAGCATCTCACTTTCCAGCGGGAAATATGTTCACAAATTATTTCATAACAAACATTTGCTCTCTAATTTTTCTTCTCTTTATCTCGTTTCTCTCTATACCGGGCATGTGACTACAGTCTCCTTCTTTCTTCAATATGACAATACTTCATGGAAATATATCATCAATTCCTGAAGACAGAGCGAAACTCTTTGCGCTCGTAACTTTCGAAGTACTTATTTCTCAGTCACTCATTATAGAGAAGAAGGTCGCGTTGTTTGAATGAACGGCTTCTTGCAGACATAAAATGACCTTCATGAATGAAAAACCGGTATCGATTATCATATTTAATATATCCAATACCGATAATTTCTTAGTAATGCAAAAAGGATCTCGTGCTTAAATAATTCAACTTGAAGCTGACCATTGTAGTAAATGGAGCTTCTTTATTTCCTTCATGATCTACTCTGTATTCCGGTACCAAACCTATGATCAAACGATGTAATCTGCGGATGGCTACCGTAATTCTGTGCTTCGAATGCGATGCCACTCGATTCAAAAACTAAGCTCCTCTCCTCTAAAACAGAAGTTAACTGTCATCTTTCAACATTCGGTTGCGACGCCTGTAACGACTTACGCTACCATTTTGAATATTAGATCTGTCGTACACACAGAAAGTTATGGACAGCAACACAGAATACGATGACAAACAATCCATGTTTGGCAAAAAAGGAAAGAAGTGAAGAAGTGAGGTGCTCTCAATACATCTGTATCTTTTCTGGGTGTAAAAGGAGTATGACATGGGGATGAGGGTCTAATGGAAGGTCTCATGTCCTTCATTGATGTCTTATAATTGAGAAGGACATGAGAGCTTTGTTTCTTTTGTGCTGTGCAGTTTCTATGAAGCACTACTCCATGGTGTATACACGGTAACTTCCTTATTAATGGGCGATGGTATTCCCATTAAAAGTCGAGGGAAAGTTGATGTAAATGAAGTACCTCTTTCTCCCTTATTTGAGTTGATCAGGTCCTAAATCACAATTGACAAACACGACTGTCTATTAGTTATGACAAACTAAAAAATCAAGATGAAAAGCATCAATATATTGATATTGAAGCCATATTATAGTTGAGAAAATGTAGACAGTACAATATTTTGACGAACATTTACAACCTTCCGCAAGTGGATTATGCATGATGTAAATGACTATAGGAAGAAAGAAGTCTTGCAGCTTGGACCCTTGAAGTTGAAACAGCGATATGGAAATTTTCAAAGAAATGCTACACGTATTTGTGGGGAATAATGGTCTATGGGAAATATTCCAAAAGCCAAATACCCGAGTTCAATCCATGTCAGTAGCACAAAAGGAAAAAAAAAGAAACAGAAATTTCTAGCTTTAATTTTCCTTGGTATGAAAAATCATTGTTGAAAAACACTTCGCGCGACATCGGTGCTCAGGATTTGTGTCTCCAATTTGTTTCTCAAAAGCGAAGAGTTGTTTTCATGAGTTTTTTGAGTTCTAGCAAACACTATTTAAGAAGAACATGTCTGGCCACATAATTGTCAACTTTTTAAGAAGAGCTTCAAGATATTTGTACAATTGGAGCTTATTTATTGTAAGCTTCTATATTTGGTTAGTAGTATAGTTGGAGTTTTTACTCCTTTTTTAAGATCTTCTATCTTTTGTCTCTCTTTGTGTCTCTACCTCTCTCTTTAATTTGTTTATATATTGATTGTGAGTCTTAAAAACCAACAATGGTATTAGATCCCATTATGAGAGTGTATAAGAGAACATCTTGAGCATATTCGCTTGAGTTAATAGAGAAATATGGAATCACCCTTGATAGCAATTTACCATTTCATGGAGCGAATTTTCAGACATGGCAAACTCATCTTCCATACCATCTCATGAAAACTAATTTATGGGATGAAGTTGAATTTGAAGCATAGTGGAAACCTAGTGGAGTAGGAAGTACACAAATAGGCGGGGCTACAAAACCCACAATTGTAGGAGGGCACATTGTACGAGAACTTTCATAGGATGAAGATGGTCAAGTGGTTGAAGACACCACCTCAACATCTACATGGTAAATAATCTCGTGAGTGTGTGTGTGTGTGTGTCTCACATGTGTGTTTGTGTATGTCACATTTGTGTGTGTATGTGTAATATGTATGTGTCATGTGGTATGTCACATATGTATATGACATGTGTATGTGTATTATGTATGTGACATGTGTGTGTACATCACATGTGTCATGTGTGTACAGTGTATGTACGATACATGTGTGTAATATGTATGTCACATGTGTATGTGTGTGTATATGTATGCATATTATATATACATGTTTTTGTGTGTATGTGTGTATGAGATGTGTAAATTAAGTTCTCCTTCTGCTAAGTTAGGAGGGGACTATTGGAAATACTATTCGGTGTGTGTGGAAGTGTGAGGGACTCACAAGAAGCACACACAAGGAGCAAAAACACAACAAGAAACACGAAAAAGATGGATGATTGGAAGTGCTCTCTCTCTCTCTCCCTCCCTCTCTCTCTATTGACGATGAACAGATTTGAAGTAAAAGATGAATAATATCCTTAAGTACAAAGTACCAACACATATGAGTGAATCATGTATGTGGTAACATGGGGAAAAAACCTCTAGCCAACAATAGAGTGAAATGTGTCCATGTATAGGGAAAAGGTTCACATCAAAGCTACTCAAGGAACACATAAGTATAACAAAAACCATGGAGTGAATGATGTGAATAGTTACAAGGAGTGACAAATCAGCACCCATCGGGCAATAAGCCTAATTTTTTGTGAAAAGCTTCAACCTTTTCTCATGGAAGATCTTTGTTGAATATATCTGCCACATTATCTTATGTAGGCAAATATAAGAAATCAATATCTCCTGCATGAATGCTCACATAATGATAATGCACCTCCATATGTTTTTTCCATGCATGATTCACTGGATTTCTTGCAATATGAAATGCATTGTAACTATCAGTGAGAATACATGTAACAACATCAATCTCCATGCAAACATCTATCAATAGGCTTCTTAGCCATATGCACTCCATGAAAGTTATGAAAAGTGCCATGTACTCAGCTTCACTACTTGATGTTGCCACTATCGTTTACTTCATACTCAAAAAAGATATACATGAGTCTCCAAGGAAAAAATAAATTACCTCTAATGGACACACAAGTATCATAACAACCAGCCCAATCACTATCAATAAAAGCATGCAAGCATGGCTGGATATCTTTTCCATGAAAGAAACCTAAGCTCAAAGCCTTATCTAAGCACAGGTTTCATAGCTTGCCAATGCTTAGTTCTAGGGCTATGTATGAATCGACACAATTGAGAAACTGCATATTGTACATCTTGCCTTGTGTTGCATGCATACATAAGACATCCCACAACTTATTGATAAAGAGAAGTGTCAAATGCATCATTGGAATTCAGAACAAAGAACCTAAATCATGTCTCCATTAGTGTGGAAACTAGCTTGCAATCCTCAAAAAGAAAATGCTAAAGTATTCTTTGAACATACTTTTCTCGATGCATCACATTTCCCCCTCAACAGATACAAATTTTATGTCAAGATAGTAGCTCAAAAGATCAAGATATGTGACATCAAAAGTATTTTGTAAATCAGCCATAAGGATGACATGTATTGCATCAAAAGACCCATTCAAGACTATATCATGTCAGTGTGCCCTATAACATGTTTGTGTGCAGATATACTACTTGATAGTAGAGACATGGAGATTCAAAGGTTGCAAGTAAAGGAATGCAAAAAAAATCCCAATTTCTTAAGAGCGAGGATGGTTATAGTAAGTTAAAGTAGTCCAGAATTACATTACAAATGGGGTAGTATCCGCATCAAAGAAATGCAACAAAAATGCAATAGATTGTGACTTTGAAATACTAAACAAGGCTACTCAATCACTCTATCATGCTAATTGCTACGCGGAGATGGATTAGTATGCTCCAAAGATGAGTTGGTGTTGCCACAAAACCTTCTCTACATCTACCATGTTCACTCTAGGGATGCTTAATAGACTTCTTTAGCTTCACTTTAGTGCATTTTGAACCACCAAGTGATTTGGAACATTCCCAAAAGTTTGCATTGAAAAAGATAACTTGCCTATGCAAGAAGATGAAGAAACCTTCTATTCTGGGAATAGAAGTACTAATTATTTTCTTGAGAGCTCACAACATGGTATGAATTGACCAAACAGCTTTTTCACACATCTAATTGGAGTTTTTAGCTAACTAAAGCAAGTTATCTCATCAGTTTAGCCATACCATACACTTAGAAATGATTATAACAAGTCAAGGGGTCATCGTGACATTTTAGGAACTAGAAAATGTGCAAACAAATTCATCTTCTATGATTCATATATCAAGATTGGCTGAACCAAAATTAATGAAACTTGTTAAATAGATATTACAAACCTCAATCTAAACACGGCAAGTTAAAGTGTTGCAAATGATTGAGTACACACAGAGAAATCATTTCTTTAAGATCACTGAAAAGATGAAGATGCAACAGAGAACAATAGACAGAGATATACTTGAAGAGATGTATCAAAATGTATATGCTCATGGACATATGACACAAGGGAAGTGTAGTGGACTACTCATACAAGAGTTGAGCTCAATTTGTGCTCAATGATGTAATTCAAAGACTCTCAGAATGGATCCTATTTTCCATGACTAAAAGCATCTCTATTTATACTCATCATGTGAGTTTGAATTTGAATTTCTTCTCACCTTAAATTGTTCCTACACTTTAGGGAATATTTGAATTATTCTTCCTATTGTTGGGGGAGATGGATGAATACTTCAAGAAATGAGTTGGTACTGCCAAACCCTGCTTGGTACCTACCCCATTTTACTTCAGAGTTATGTTGTAGGCCCTCTTAGCTTGCAAATGACACAAATAAAGTACCTATGTACTTTCGAGATGATGCTTTAAACAATTTAATCAAAACAGATAACTTTGTAACTAGCTTGTGGCCAAAAACTTGCTATTTTGGTCTTGACACATGCTAGATATTATGCTCAATGCTCACAGTACAGTAGCAATTAGGAAAATTCCTTTTGGGTGAATCAAATTAGCTTAAAGAGCTAATGATTCCAAGTAAAATCATGTAAAATGATAATTACACACTGAGCAATCAATTTAGCAACTGAATCCATTCCCTCAACTTTTTAGGAGATGTGTAGAGAATGACCAATGACCACTTCGATGCGAATTTCTCCAAATTGGCTGAATAAAATTGCTTCAAACTTTGTTTACTTGTAGTAGACTTGGAGACGGTTCCAACAAGCTATAGAACTTGAAAAACGATCGAGCAATGACTGCGATATGATCATTCAAAGTATATTGTTCTGAGTGAACATGGAGATGAAGACATATGTGATCAATAATGTAAAATATTATGTAACAATGTTATACATGATCATTGGCATGAATATGATGCACAATGATAGTGATAAGAGTATGCTATAGTTTAAGCCTCTCAACTTCAACAAATGATCTACAATATGATCAATAATGGGTGCACTAATAGCCACAAGATTACAAGTCTCTTTTATAGACAGATTCTTCAAATTTGAATTTGAAATTTAAATGATCTTCCACTTAAAAGCTCTTCCTCTAAATGAGGAGATATTCTCTCCTGACAACTTGTAGCATATTGTTCTCCTAGCTCCACGAGTTTAGTGGCATTATAAGATTCCTCCCAGTCAAATGACTTTTACAAAAGTTAATGGTAAAAAATCATAAGCAATGGTTCATGTGGTCCTTCCAATGTTTGCACATAGCTTCTTCAATGCCTAGCCAAGTATGAAGGCTTGGTATTTGCACCAACAGCTCCCCCTCAAGCCAAACATCTTGGCTTGCTCTTCTTCATCAATCTTCTTAAATGTCTTGCAATCCAATCATAGCTTTAAACCTACAAAGCTTAGTACCATCAAGTGCTTTGGTCAATAAATCTGCACATTGCATATTAGTGGACACATATGCTAGTTGAATTTCCTTGCTCAATAGCTTCTCTCTCACATAATGATAGTGAACTTCTATATGCTTGGTTCTTGAATGATAGATAGGATTTGCTACAAGATGTAAAGAACTTGTGTGGTCACCAAAGATCATAGGTGAGTGAGTGTGAAGTCCCAAATCTGAATATAGTAGTCTAATCCATATGGCTTCTTGAGTAGCATAGGCTAATCCTCTGTATTCAGCCTGTGATCAAGATAAAGCAAGTGTAGGTTGCTTCTTGGAAGACCATGAAATGGTCTTATCACCTACAAAAGAGAGATAACCAGAAGTACTCCTCATGTCATCCTTACAACCTGCCCAATCTACCTCTAAGTATAGCTTGTTGTCCAAATCTAAAGTATATGGAAAGTATAAACCTTGATTTTGAGTACCCTTGAGATACTTCAAAATCCTTTTGGCAGCTTCCAAGTGAGGTGCTCTTGGTTTGTGCATGAATTGACTTAAGACACTTACTCCATAAGCAATATCAGTCCTTGTCAATCTAGCATAATTTAGGCTTCCTACTATGCTTTGATACCGTGCAATGTCTTCAAGCAAATCACCTTCATGAGCACTTAATTTTTGTTTTACCTCCATAGGAGTGCTAGCTATCTTGGCATTCTCCAAGTGGAACTTCTTCAACATGTCATGCACATACTTTCTTTGAGTAATATAAACTCCAAAATTTGTGTAGACCAATTCAAGTCCAAGAAAATACTTTAGTATCCTAGATAACTGATTTTGAACTCCTGCATCATTAGGTTCTTGATTTGTTTGATTCCACTGGCATCACTACCTATAAGTATGATATCATCAACATACACACATACGTATATCATCTTGGTATTACTTCGCTTGAAAAACAGAGAAGCATCTGCTTTGCTCATCATGAATCCTTGATCTTGATGATAGGTCTTGATGCAGCCACACTTACCAATACTCTGATGCTTGGCATTTTATCCACATGTGAGAATGTCTCTTCATAATCAAATCCTTGGGTTTGTGCAAAACCCTTAGCCACAAGTCTAGCTTTATACCTGTTTATGGATCCATCTGAGTTTCTCTCGATTTTGTAAATCCATCTTGAACCAGTTACCTTCATTGATTCCTTCTTTTGCACTAGCTCTCAAGTATCATTCTCCTTGAGTGCTTCTATTTCTTCATCCATAGCTTACTTCCATTTTGCCTTGGTTTTTGCTTCTTCATATGAAGTAGGTTCTTCAAATGATAAATCCTTAGCAAGATAAATGGAGTGCTTAGTAACTAAAGAAGTGTCATACCAATATCTCATTGGTTTCTTGCTTTCCCTTTGTGATCTCCTTAGAGCTTGGTTGGATGATTCAGGTAAGTCTTCCAACTTCTTCATCTTGGCCTTGCCCTTTGATTTTCATGCCTTGAATTCTTCTAGTTTGATGATTTCCTCATCATCAGATTTGATGTCTTCAATTTGGCTTGGCTCCTCCTTGGTGAGGCTTGGTAATTCCTCTTCCAAGTCATATGGCAACTCAACCTTCCTGCATTCACTTTCACACCAAGAATCATTCTCATCAAACACAACATCTCTACTAACCATAAAATCCTTGTTGGATGGATTATAAAACCTGTATCCTCTCTAATTTAAATCATACCCTATGAAGATGCACTTTCTACCTTAGAGTCTAGCTTACCTCTGATGAGAGATGAGATATGCACATAAGAAACACATCCAAAGATTCTGCAATGATCAAGTGATGGCCTCCTACTATGCCATGCTTCATATGGGGTCATCCCATCAAATGATTTGGATGCAAACCTGTTAATAAGATAAGTGGCAGTAGATACGCTCTCTGCCCACAAATAATTAGGTAACCTTTTTTCATTAGGCACTGATCTAGCTGTTTCAACAATCAACCTACTTCTCCTCTCTGCTACCCCATTTTGCTTAGGGTTATACCTTGTCGTAATCTCCCTTTTGATTCCTCTATCCTGCAAGAATGCATCAAATTCATTTGAGAAATACTCACCTCCTCCATCTGACCTTAATCTCTTTAGGCTCTTTCCTGTTTGGTTTTCCACAAGTGCAAGATACTTCTTAAAGCAATTGAACACTTCATCTTTATGCTTCATAAAGTACAAGATAGTCCACCTACGGAAATCATCAATGAAAGACACATAATGGGTCCCTACTTGGTCCCCACACATCTGTATGGACAAGTTCCAAGTAATCTTCATGCATGTAGCCTTTCTTTGAGAAGGGTAACCTGCGTGATTTACCAAACTAACATGCACCACATTTATAGATCATGTGTTGCTTGGATACATTAGGTATCCCAAGCACACATTGATCTCTACATATTTGCTTCAAGGTTCTCTCACCAATATTCCCTAATCTTTTATGCCAAATCTCAAGCTCTCACAATGTTTGATCCTTGTAATTATAAAGTGCAATATTCCTTGTATCCTCAAGTTCAAATGTAAATAATCAACCTGTCTTTTCTCCCTTAGCAATTCTCTTGAATCCATGTTGGGGATCCTCCACAAATGATCCATATTTGTTGAACCTAACGTGCAAACCCTTTTCCACTATTTGTCCAACACTCATCAAATTCTTGAGGTACATATAGAACCCTGCTCAACAGATTTCTATTCCCATCAGAAGTTTTAACATTTCCTGCCTTGACCACTGAATCCTTGGTGTCATCACCTATTTGCACTTGGTGCTTTCCCTTGGGCTCCTCAAGGTCAGAGAGAAGAGCTACATTGTCTGCCACATGGTTTGAACAACCTGAGTCAATATAAAAGAGGTGCTCACCATTCATACCTTGCTTTGAAGTCATGTTCATAATCAAAAGGGAATCCTATTGACCTTCTGTGTAATTGTTGAAGTCTTTCCTTGATTTGTAACCTCCTTGGTAGTTGTTGTTGTAGTTATTGTTATAGATGTTGTTGTGGCCTTGAGTATGATTGAATCTTCTTCTTGATTGTGAGTAGCCACCTTTTTGATATCCTCTTCCTCTCTGATTCTTGTAGTTCCTATAGCACTCATCTATAGTGTGATTAGACAATCCACATATGTTGCATGGGGAAGAGTTGAAAGGTCTCCCCCTACGTTGCTTACCTCTTCTGCCCCTTCCTCTTGAGTTCCAACCTCTCTCTGCATAGTTAGCTTGAGAAGTAGTACCTTCATCTTCAATCTTTTTGCTTTTCCCTTTCTCTTTAGACTTGCCTTTATCTGTGTATAGGGCAGAAGAATTATTGCCTCTTGATTGTTCTCCATTTTTGTTGAGCTTGGCTTCATGGGTAAAGACTTGCCCCATGAGTGTGGTAAGATCTGGAATCTGCATGTCCATGTACAAGTCAATGGCAGTTGTGAAGGCTTCCCATTTGTTATCTGCCTTGATGCCATTGATTACTTACCTTACTATTTGCTCCTCTTCAATCTCCTCTCCTATGCTTGCCAATTGGTGAGCCACATCTTTGACTTTGGTCACATACTCTGAAACACTTTGCTTGGCTTACTTCCTTTGAGTGGTAAACTCAATCCACAATTGATTCTTTCTTGCTCTTGCATTAGAAGAAAAGTATGAAGACAATGTATCCCAGGTCTCTTCGGATGTTTTAAAATTCCTAATGTGTGGAAGAAGGAATTCGGAGATAGAGTTAAGTAAGTATGACCATTGCTAATGCATCTTTGGCACACCATGAGTTGTGTCTTTCAAGCTCCTCTCTCGTAGGTTGTCCTTTGCTTCTAAAAATGGGCATCTCCTCATCTCTTGATATGTGTCCATAGAGACTCCTTCCTTGTAGTATGTCTTCATCCTCAAGGACCATGCTTGGTAATTGTTGCTGTCCAATTTATCAATAAAAGAAGGGAAACCATCTCCCATTTTACCTCAAATTGCTCTGATACCATTGTTGGGAGAGATGGATGAGTACTTCAAGAAATGAGTTGGTACTACCAAACCCTACTTAGTACCTTCCCTATTTTACTTCAGAGTTGTGTTTTAGGCCCTCTTAGCTTGCAAATGACACAAATAAAGTACCTATGTACTTTGGATATGATGCTTCAAACAATTTAATCAAAACAGATAACTTTGTAACTAGCTTGTGACCAAAAACTTGCTATTTTGGTCTTCACACCTACTAAATAATATGTTCAGTGCTCAGAGTACAATTGCAATTAGGAAAATTCCTTTTGGGTGAATCAAATTAGCTTAGAGAGCTAATGATTCCAAGTGAAATCACTTAAAATGATAAAGCACACACTGAGCAATCACTTTAGCAACCGAATCCTTATCCCCAACTTTTCAGGAGATGTGCAGAGAATGATGAGTGACCACTTCGACACGGATTTCTCCAAATTGGCTGAATCAAAATTGCTTCAAACTTTTATAGCTTCTAGTAGACTTGTATCTGGTTCCAACAAGCTATAGAACTTGAAAAATGATGCAGATCTGACTGAGATAGGAGCATTCAAAGTATTCTGTTTTGAGTGAACATAGTAGAGATGAAGATAGATGCGATCAATAATGTAATGTATTCTGTAACAATGTTATACATGATCATTGGCATGAATATGATGCCCAATGCTGGTGATAAGAGTAGGCTATAGTTTAAGCCTCTCAACTTCAACAAGTGATCTACAATATGCTCAATAATGGGGGCACTAATGACCGCGAGATTACAAGTCTCTTTTATAGAGAGATTCTTCAAATTTGAATTTGAAATTCAAATGATCTTCCACCTAAGAGTTCTTCCTCTAAATGAGGAGATATTCTCTCATGAGAACTCATTATGAACAAGCAAAATCATGAAAAAGCTAATGTAACGGAGAACAAAGAAGCTTGTGCAAAGAGACTAGGGAAGTATATCACGTAACATGACTGTGCAGAGAGACATTTCACAAATGGGAGTACAAGAATGAGAAATTTACAAGGTTCTTGATGACTCAAAACAGCTTTGACAGATTCACTGAGATATAAAAAATAGAGCAACACACAACAAGATAAATAACCCGAATTATCCCAATCTAGATCCTTAATACCACTTTCCCATCCTTTTGGTTACCTACTCAAACCTCTTACTAGCACGTCTTCCTTCATCTTGGCCTTGCAAATTCTTGACGATCACTAAAGAAATCCAAGATTAACTTCTGACATGGAGTGCACTCCTCGAAATGGCATGATTGGTGGCTTGACACAAGGTGGCTATTGGAAGATAGGAGTTACTAAAGGAAGATCACCAACCTACTTGTAGACATTCTCCTAGTTGTTCCTAGCATCTCAATGGCTTTGTGATGCCTCCGTTTATAGTTCCCTACATATTTAACTTCTTCTACTAATCATGGAAAAGTGCACATTTATCACGCATCACTTCATATGCCCAAATTCTTGGAGTTGACTTGTTGATGGTACACAAGGGCTAGGAGACACCTTGTTCTGCATAGCGAAGGAATGGGACGTGGGCTTGCCTAGTTTTTCTAATAGGTGGTGAGGTCACCTAGTTTTGATATGCCAAGAAGTAGGAGTCAAAGTTTCCTGATTGGGTGGATTTCTTTATTTTTCCATGTAGAAGATGGGCCGTTGGCTCACCCTTCTTTCGGGGTCACCCCATTTTTATTATGCCATAAGAAAAAAGACATAGTTGCCTTGGTTAAGGGGTTTCCCAACTATTGGGTGTTGAGTCACCTTGCTTTAGAAAAGTCTCCCTATTTTTCCTTGGATGGGTGACCTTATTTTTGCACATTAGAGGTGGTGGGGTCACCCCATGTTAAGAGGAGGCCGATTTCATATGGGTCCATGCAAAAGAAGGATGCGCTAGTGCCCAATTTTGGCCTCCATGCACAATAGGGTGAGTTTGCGCCTTCATTGATGTCGCTCTCATTATTGGGTTGCCTTATTTGGTGGATTAATAGGATGCACTACAAGGAATAGGGGTGCATAGTGACGGTTAATGCGACACAATTTCATATCTATATAATTGCATAAAGCATCCCAACAAGCATCGATCACACAACCTCGGTTAAACAATGACAACTTTGATGTTCTTATGTGGAGTGAAGTGCATTGAGATGGTTACATAAAGCATCACTAAAGCGATGATATAAAAAAGTGTCACATAAGTGACGATAAATTGCATCACATAACGACTCTCTCTCTCTCTCTCTCTCTCTCTCTCTCTCTCTCTCTCTCTCTCTCTCTCTCTCTCTCTCTCTCTCTCTCTCTCTTGCAGGTTATTCGAGAAGTTAACCAAGCAAAAAATATGGCTAACTATTGTAAGTACAATTTCCATTATTTGTATATCATTTGAATTGTGTTATTTTCATTAATTAGCATACTCATACTTATTGATGTGCAACACATATACACTTATACATGAAGATGCACGTTCACACATATACACATATACACATGCACATACACACACATACATGTGCACGTACACTTACACATACACACACATACACATATACACACACATACACATGCATATGCACAAACGTTTCTACGAACACATAGAAAGACTTGCATGCAAGCATTATTTCATATATACATACACATACACACATTAACACATACTTAAATACATGTATATGCACATTCACATGCATGCATATACACATGGATGCAAATGGAAACGCATCCACATGCACATGCATGTTTCATACATATACGCATGCATATACATACACTTGTATATGTTTATAAACATACACATACATATGCACATACGTACATATACACACACATACACATATATACACATATTTATGCACATACATACACACATATGCACATACACACACACATACATACATATACACATATACATGCACATACACACATATACACATACACTTACACATATACATGCACATACATACATATACACACACATGCACACACATACACGCACATGCACATACACATACATATGCATATACACTTACACATGCACATGCACATACATACATATACACACACATGCACATGCACATGCACATGCACATACACATACATACGCATATACACTTATACATGCCCATGCACATACATGCATATACACATATACATATGTACATACATACATATACACACACATACACACATATACATGCACATACATACACACACATACACACACATACACATGCACATACATATACACACATACACATGCACATACATACATATGTGAGGAGATGGATTGGTACTTGATGAAGATGAAGTGCTGCTGCAAAATCTTTGCACTGAAGTAGATGATGAGTGATGGCTGAGTTACCATATACTGAGGAGAAAGCAATCATGGAGATAGAAGCGAGGGGATGAGTTCTAATGAAGCAATAAGGGAGATAGAAACTCTGCTATAGTAGAGAGAGAGAGAGCTCTCATTCATACATACAAGTTAAGAGAGAGAGATCTTCTCATATACACACATGGATAAGAACAATCCAAATGTGTTATGCATTTCATAAAAGAGTAGTTGTCCTTTTATAGAAAAATAGAGAGCCATTTGGCCAATCAAATAGGAGATAAACAAGAGATAAGATTGCCCTCCTTATAAGAGAGGGTTCACATACTAAGAAGAGAAAAAAGCGCATAGCTAACAATGCCCCCCTTGAGCTTGATTATAGAAATAGCTCTTTGGAAACTATCCTTTCCTCACAACTAAACTAGGGTAGTACAAAATATATATTTCCTTCCCATGTACAATAAAGGTGGTACAATGGTTATATCCTTCCTTCAACAAACTCATGGGTGATACAAATCCTTCCCTATACATATGAGGATGGTACAAAGGGGATGTTTTACAACACATCATCATAGATGAAATTGACTTGAGCTTCTTCTTCTTCCTTTGTCTCCTCTACTACATTGACGTTGTTAGGCATTTTTTTGAAAGCTCCTTTGTTGTTGTTGTTGTTGTTGTTGTTGTTGTTGTTGTTGTTGTTGTTGTTGATTTTGTTGTTGTTGTTGTTGTTGTTGTTGTTGTTGTTGTTGTTGTTGTTGTTGTTGTTGTTGTTGTTGTTGTTGTTGTTGTTGTTGTTGTTGTTTATGCTGCTGATGTTGCCTAGACAAAAATGCTTTGTAGCATGGTTGGGTTTACCACATATTTTGCAAGGGTTAACTTGAAAAGAATCTTTTGAAAGATGGTTAGCGTGATTAAAATAAATGCATTTTTTAGCCCTTACAACCAAGGCATTTGTTGCAAATTCATCATGAGTTTTGAGCTTATTTTCATGTTGTTCTAGAGAACTGATGACATCTTCTAGTCTAGGGATAGGGTTTTTTCTTTTAGAACAATTACAATTTGTCCAAATTTATCATCGAGCACGGCTTTGAGTAGTACAGATACTTGACCCTCATTTTCAATAGGGCATTATACATAAGCTAATTGGGTACATATGCTTTTTAGCTTGTTTACAAGAGTAGGTATATCTTCTCCTTGAGACATATTTAGAGAATAAAATTGCATTTTAAGTGCTATCTTTGAGTTTCTAGAAATAGCTCCAAAGTTTTGCTCTAGAGTAATCCATGCTTCATTTGCAGTAGTGCAATCATCCAAGAAGTATACATAATTATCATCTAGAGAGGTGACTAACATTCCAAGAGCTTGTTCATCCTTTTCAATGAAGTGTGGTAGCCCTCATCTATGCTCAAGTGTTTCATTTGGTGCAAGCGGTTTTGTAACAGACCATAATTGTTTAGTCATTAGATGACCCTTGATTTTGGTTTTCCATGTGTGAAAGCCTTGACCATTGAACTTGTCTAGAGTCTTTTCACTCATATTGGAGAGATCTTACCAAAGTGACTCACTCTGGTAGTGTCTAACTCTTTACATACATATCTATAATGTAGATAAAAATGTTTACAAAATTATCAATACTTTGAATTCCCTTTGATAATTCATCATCCAATTTCTTCCCTTTTCCTTTGTTGTCTTTGGACTTACTTTTATTAGTATACAAAGTAGAATATTGATTACCTTTGGAACCTTCTCCATTCTTCATAAGTTTAGCCTCTTGAGTGAGTAGTTTCCCATTAAGTGAATTGAAGTCTGGTACATGCATATCCATGTATAGGTCCATTGTTGTGGTGAATGCTTCCCACTTGTCATCTGCCTTCAAGCCATTGATGACCTGCCTTACAATTTTCTCATCTTCTATTAACTCTCCAATGCTTCCTTACTGATCAGCAATGTCCTTGATCTTTGTGGCAAAGTCAGTCACATTTTGTTTGGGAGCTTTCTTGAGAGTTGTAAAGTCCAATCAAAGTTGATGCTTCTTGGCCTTTGTACTTGAAGAGAGGAAGGCTTCAAGTGCATTCCACACTTCTTGGGATGTTTTACAACTTCTGATATGAGGCAAAAAAAAAATTTGAGATAGAGTTGAGGAGATAAGACCTTGCAAGTGCATCCTTGGAGCATCATGTGCTTAATCTTTCTTGCTCTTCTTATGTAGGTTGACTTTTATTCCTAAAACTTGGAATAACTTCATCTCTAACTACATAACCATATAAATTCCTACCTTGAAGATAAGCTTCCATCCTTAATGACCAAGCTTATCTTCTATCCAATTTGTCAATTGATGAAGGAAATCCATCTCTCATGTTGTCCAACCTTGCTCTGATACCACTGTGAGGAGATGGATTGGTACTTGATGAATTTGTCAACCTCTGTCCAATTTGCCAATTGATGAAGGAAATCCATCTCTCATGTTGTCCAACCTTGCTCTAATACCACTGTGAGGAGACGGATTGGTACTTGATGAAGATGAAGTGGTGGTGCAAAATCTTCTGTCCAATTTGTCAATTGATGAAGGAAATCCATCTCTCATGTTTTCCAACCTTGCTCTGATACCACTGTGAGGAGATGGATTGGTACTTGATGAAGATGAAGTGGTGGTGCAAAATCTTTGCACTACACCAGCCAAATGAACTCTAGAGATATGTGGTGGGCCCTTTTGGCTTTCCAATGGATGTATTAGGCACCCTAAGTACCTTGGAAGATCACTTGCAAATAGATTAATCAAAACGAACAAGTTTGACCAATGGTCAACTTGAAGAAGCTTTCTATTTTGGTCATATATGCTTTTGTATTTTACTTAGTGCTCTTTCTCTAATCAAACTTGACTACAGATCTTTTAGAGGAATCTAATTGGGAGTCAAAGCAACCTATTGGGAGTTATTTGTCAATTGATGAAGGAAATCCATCTCTCATGTCGTCCAACCTTGCTATGATACCACTGTGAGGAGATGGATTGGTACTTGGTGAAGATGAAGTGGTGGTGCAAAATCTTTGCACTACACCAGCCAAATGAACTCGCGAGATATGTGGTGGGCCCTTTTGGCTTGCCAATGGATGTATTTGTCCAATTTGCCGATTGATGAAGGAAATCCATCTCTCATGTTGTCCAACCTTGCTCTGATACCACTATGAGGAGATGGATTGGTACTTGATGAAGATGAAGTGGTGGTGCAAAATCTTCTGTCCAATTTGTCAATTGATGAAGGAAATCCATCTCTCATGTTGTCCAACCTTGCTCTGATACCACTGTGAGGAGATGGATTGGTACTTGATGAAGATGAAGTGGTGGTGCAAAATCTTTGCACTACACCAGCCAAATGAACTCTAGAAATATGTGGTGGGCCCTTTTGTCTTGCCAATGGATGTATTAGGCACCCTAAGTACCTTGGAAGATCACTTGCAAATAGATGAATCAAAACAAACAAGTTTGACCAATTGAAGAAGCTTTCTATTTTGGTCATATATGCTTTTGTATTTTACTCAGTGCTCTTTCTCTAATCAAACTTGACTAGAGAGCTTTTAGAGGAATCTAATTGGGAGTCAAAGCAACCTATTGGGAGTTATTTCAACAAAAATGATTAACCATACTAAGAGAAATTAATTTAGCAAATCACATATGTAATCCCAACTTTTTAGGAAGTTGAAGATGCAGATACACAGATGACTTCTAATGAATGTTTCTCGAAAGTAAGAAATCCAAATACAACGAAATTTTGGGATCTTATAGTAGGCTTATAAAGCTAACACTATAAAGTTAAATAATTAAAAATGGTGCACTATGCTCAGAGGCATTTGTATTGGAAAACTGAAACATGTATATATATTTGGCACAAAAGGAAAAGTGCCTACACATGCACTATGATAGTGCATTCAAAGGCTGAAATGAGCTCATTGACACCACATAAACCACTTTGAACTCCTAATTTCCCTAAGTATGCTCACAAATTTTCATGTGATTCTGAGACTGTGATTGGAGGGGCATCAATGATGCCCTAGAATGAAGCGATGACCTACTATGATACCCATTGTTTGAGTTTGAGGTCTTTTGAAACACACAAAAAGCAATAAAGAAGAGGAAGCTTGGAGCTTTCTCAAAAAAAAACCCTTTTTCTCCTACTCACATGGGTTTTTTCTTTATGCACATTTTATCTCCCATCACTCATATGTAAGACATGTTTCACATTCACACCCTATACACCCTACTCCATTGGTTTTTTTTGTCTTGCCCCACACCCCTCCACCACCCCTACACCTCCCTTACCCCCCACCATTGCACCCATGCCCCCTGCCATTCCTCCCCCCTTGGCCCCCACTAGAAGAAGAGTTGTGTTTAAAGAATGGGCAACGTTCAAACGATGCATTATTTTCGCCAAATGCAAAGCAAAAAGGTCTTCTAATACTTCAAAGAAGCCAAAGAACATAAAGTTCACTAAAAGCTATTTTTATCGCAAGTGGAAGTGTCATGCCATTAAGAACTATAGGAAAAAGAAAGTTGGAAAGAGACATGGTACTCTCAAATCCACTTGGAAGAATAGGGAATCTACAAATACTACAGAACTTGAACTATGGGTTGCCATAGAGGAGATATGTACATCTGCCCAAACTTATTTGAATGAACTTTGGATATTACATAAGGGAAATTATTTCCACATGACCAACATGGACTAGTATAGTTCCTTAATGATACCAATGAATTGACAAAATTTCCAAAAATCTAGGTTTTCAAAGAAGTACTTATGAAGAAAAATTGTATGTTATGAGAAAAGGTAACTAGATAATGATTTTCATCTTGTATGTTGATGGTTTGATCATTACAAGAGAGCTTATATATTTCATCAAACAAACTTTTTCTAGCTTGAGCGATAAGTTTGAGATGATAGATCTCATGTTATTCCATTATTGTCTTGGCATTGAGTATGGAAAAATGATGATAGGATTTTCATATCACAACTTGAAGCTTTTTGCAAAGCTTTGGGCTTACTCCCTTTTGTTGATATATTTAGGTAGTGATGTGTGTGAACACACTTGTTACCACCTAGGCATTTTTTTCCCTCTTTAGGAGGTTTTTTCCCCTATTGGCAGTAGCCAAAGGCATAGATGACGAGGAAGCATGTGAAGGCGGATTACAACAAAGTAGTGGGGAGCCAGGCAGTTTATTTTTTCCAAAGAAACATGTTTTATAATACTTATTCAAAACTCTTAATAGTGATTTTCATCACTCTTGTACCATATGTATCATAGAACAACTAGTTTTGTAACTAGTAGCTCCATTTTGTGCAAGTCGGGGAGTCCTCGAGCTTGAGGAGCTTAGGTAGAACGAGCATACCAATTTTGGCCATTTTTAGATCTCGTTTAGACCTTCAAATAGTGCCTAGAACCTATTTTTTAACTATGCTAGACACTAGATGTGAAACCGATCAAAACTAGTCAAAAAACTATAAAGAGAGCTAGAGAGCTCATTTTTGAGGTTAGATAGTATGAGCTAGTGTAGACTTGTGAGAGCTTGAGCTTGTAAGAGTGTTCTTGAGTAATAGAATTTTTTTTCAACCTTCCATTGTGTCTTTCTTGTCTCTTCCTTGTGTGTGTGTGCATCTCTTTGCTTCTCACCTAGAAGTCTACTACAGGTTTAGCAGAGCTCGATAGGGTAGTTCTGTTCAACCTTTTGAGATACAATAATTTTTTGCATTGGGGTATTTAGTTAGTAGTCATGGATGAAAGCAATGATGTAGTTTGTATGTTTGTTGTTGAGGACAAGTTGGATGGTATTAATTACCCATTATGGGCATATATGATGCATCACCTATTGGTAGCAAAAGGGTTGTGGAATATTGTGTAGGGTATTGAAAAATGCCCTACTAAACCTACAAATATAATTATTGAAGGTGATATAGATGACGTTGAAGATGATGATCTTCAGATTCCTATTTGTGTTGTAGTTCTTGCTACACTTACTAGAGAGCAACTTTGTTGGGATGGTGGAGATGCTCATGCACATGCATTCATAGCTTTGTTTATCAAACGTGCCATTATCCCTCCCATTCACTCTTCCAAGACAACAAAGGATGCTTGGGATATCACTTACAACCTTATACCAACAAAGAAATGAGGCTCATGTTGCTTACCTCTTAAAACAATTGGAGAGTGAGCAGATGAATGAAGGAGATTCCATGGAGATTTCTTTGACAATGATCAAAGATTTGAAGGAGCAACATATTTCTTCTGATGAAGTTTTACTAGATAATTCATTTATGTAGATTTTTCTTAATGGTCTTCTAGATTCATATCAGAGGTTTGCTTCTACTATTCAATTGATGATGAAAGGCAATCCAAATGCCTTAACATTTGAGGAGTTATTCTCTAATCTATTGAAGAAGATCACTCAAGACAAAACATGTCTATTATGAGTGTTGTAGATCAAGCTTTCTTAGCTAGTTAGAAGGACAAAGGTAAATGGAGCTCATCTACTAGTAAGCGAAAATCTACTAATGTAGCAAAGGTGAAGAAGGAAGAAAAAGATGAGAAGAAAATAGAAAATCAAAAACAATATTGCAAATACTACAATGGAAATATTGTCTCATAAAAAGTTGTTCAAAACTGGCTGCAAAAGAGGCAAAGAAGAAAGAGGCTGGAATGGTCTTGTAGAGACCTCTACACCTGAAAAAGAGTATGCTAATCTTGTTTAGAATGAGGAAAGGAAATCTACTATTGTATGCAACTATGACCCATCTTCTCATGGGTAGTGTATGTCTCCAATAGACTCACATGTTTGATACTTTGATAGTGGGGCAATCAAACATATAACCTTGTAACACAGTTTCTTCAATTCACTTGAGCTTGACCCTACAAGGAATACTATCACATGCACTAATAACTCCTGTTATCATATAATGGGAGCTAGTAAGATCATTCTCACTACTATTGATGGTAGTTACTATCATTATGTGAGGGAGAGGTTCTTAGATGGAGAGATCAGTTTGACATATATTCACACATAGAATAACATTGTAGATCTTTCACAAAGGTGCTGCCTAGGGAGAAGTTTGAAGCTTTGGACAAAGCTTTGAGCTTTCTTCCCTTTGTTGATTGATTTCTTTCCACATAGCTTGACACTTCCTTATACATGAATCCCACTTCCTTGTTCACCGCATCACTCCTAGGGGGAATTTTTGATATATTTTGGTAGTGATGTGTGTGTGAACACACTTAGGACCACGGGGAATTTTTTTTACCTCTTTAGGAGGTTCTTTTCCCCCGACTTGTATATATGTATATTACCCTAATGGGTTACTAATTCTTGTATATTCACTTGGTAATTCATTCAGTGTTGTGTTGTCCTGCAAGCTTCTTTATCTTCCTTGTGTTGTTCGTGTGCTTCCCCAGACCTCAAAATCCAACAGTTCCAAAGTACTATGGTGATATAAATGCATATATTGGAAACTTAGGGAGTCATTAAAGTTTTCTAGAGTTATTTAGGCTTGTCTATAGTAGGATTTTTCTAAGACCCTCTGATCTCTGTGCATTAACCATCACTCCTCACAATGGCATCAGAGCATAGTCATAGATTGGGCATTATGGGTGATGGATTCCCCTCATCAATTGACAAATTGGATTGAAGCAGCTACTCGGTTTCTTTTCTAAGGATGGAGGCTTACTTGCAAGCGAGAAACCCTATGCCATATGTGGTCTATCAAATCACATCATAGAGAATTCCTTCAGAAATTCAATGAATCAGAGAGGAAGAGGATACAACAAAGGTGGTTATGGAGCTTCAAGAGGCAGATACACCAATTCATATGGATGTAACAACAACTCCTACAAAAACAACAACTCCTAAAAAACAACAACAACTATCATGGAGGATACAAAGGATACAACTATTATACAGATCACCAACCTCAAAAGGATTCACTTCTACTTATGAATATGACAATGAAGGAAGGTAAGTTCCATGAGAATGTATTCTACATTGATTTTGGATGCTAAACAATGTGAGAAGGAATGTCGCCTTGCTCTCAAACCTGGAAGATCCAAAGAATAAGCATGAGGTACAAACAGGTGATGACACAAGGCATCCTATGGAGAACATGCAAAATGTGAAGGCCTCCAATGGTAATACGAATTTGTTGAGTAGATTTCTTTATGTGCCAACTATTACAAAAAACCTAAAAAGTCTAGGTCAGATTGTGGAGCAAGAATTGCAAGTGAGATTGAGCAAGCATGGAGCCTATGTAGAGGATTCATATCAAGGGTTCAAGAAGATAGCAAAGGGAGAGAAAATAGTTTGATTGTTCACATTTGAACTCCAAGACACCAAGAATATTTCCTTGTTCAATTATGGCACCCAAACTATCAAAGCTTGAGGTTTGGCATAAGAGGTTGGCTCACATTGGAGAAAGAACCCTCAAACAAATCAATAGAGATTAGAGTGTGCTTGGGCTACCTAATATCTCACAGCAACACATGATATATAAATGTAGTGCATGTCAATTTGGAAAATCACACAAGAAACCATTCACCAAGAAAGGATACATACACAGAGACCTTTTGGAGCTTGTCCACACAGATGTTTCGAGATCAAGCAAAGAACCTTCAATCTGAGGATCAAGGTATTATGTGTCATTTATAGATGATTGTAGTAGATAAAATATTTTGTACTTCATGAAGCATAAGGATGATGTGTTCTCTGAGATATTTTGAGAAATATTTAGCTCTTGTGGAGAATCAAAAAGGTAAAAACCTTAAAAGAATAAGGTCTGATGGAGGGGGAGAATACTTCTCCCATGAATTTTATTCCTACTGGCAAGATAGAGGAATCAAGATAGAAACTACTACCAGGTACACTCCTGTTGAGGTAGCAAGGTTTGTGTCAAATGAGAAGAAGCTAACAAATTATTTGTGGGCATAGGCAATATCTACTTCCACATACTTGATAAGTAGATTACCTTCAAAAGCTTTGGATCGTATGACCCCCTATGAAGCTTGGACTTGAAGAAGACCAAGCTTGGATCATTGCAAGGTATTTGGATACATTGTGCATGCACACATACCATCTCAAATCATATGTAAATTAGACCCTAAGGCCAAGAAGTGTGCATTTATAGACTATGACCTTAATAAAAAAGGTATTAGAATATATAATAATATCAATAAAGATTCCAGATGTTGTATTTGATGAGAGCAAATCATGGTTTGAAGATGATTGCAAGAAGATCAAGCTACCATATGATCTAGAGCAAGACTTTTTTATCCTCTCAAGCAAGAATACACATACACTTGAAGCATCAAGTGACTCTAAAGATGATAAAGAGAATCCTAAAAAAAAAAGTCACCTCATGGAACTCCAAAGGCAAGGAAAAGGTACAAGAGTTGAGGGATGTTGTAGAATCCTTTCAACAAACCATTAGAAGATCTACTGGGGAGAAAAAGAAGCCAGAGAGGTATGGCTATGATACATCTATAGTGACGAAACACTCTATCTATTCAGCATAGGACTTAAATTATGAAGAAACCTCATCTTATGAGGAGGCAAAGAAGAAGCGGTAATGGATGACTACTACAGAAGAGGAAATTGAAGCTTTGCAAGAGAATTACACTTGGAAAATGGTGCCCACAGCTCAAGCCATGAATATCATTAGATCTAGATGGATATACAAATTGAAGAAGAACTCTGATGGAACCATTAACCTTGTGGCTAAAGGGTATGCTCAGACCTAGGAATTGATTATGCAAGGACTTTCTCACCTATGGTAAAGATGCCAAAAATCAAAGTGCTTATGAGCATTGTAGCTACTAAAAATTGGAAGATTTATCAAATGGATGTGAAAAATGCATTTTTGAATGGATGGATATCTGAAGAGGTATATATGGCTCAACCCCCATGCTTGAAGATTCACATTTTCCTGAACATGTATGTAGGCTAAAGAAAACTCTACATGGTATAAAGAAAGCTATGAGAGCTTGGAACCATAGACTTGTGACCTATTTATATGATAAGGGTTTCATGGTTAGCAAAGAAGATCCTTGACTTTTCATTAAGAAGACTCATGGATAATTCATATAGCTCTATGTATATGTAGACTAACTCCACTGCATATGATTGGTTAATCAAAAGAAGCCAACTAGGCTTATCAAGCACCTATGAACAACTAGCATACATCTCCTATGGCAAGAATGGGTAAGTCTTCCACCTACATCATCAAAGAGACCCCAACATCTATATGTCTCCAATTAAGAAAACCTCACCATGGCCCTCTTTACCAATGTCAAAGGCTTTATACAAAAATATAACCACTATATCAATGACCACATGGACGTACATAAGCGATATCCACAGAAGTGTACACAGTGTGTATAAGCTCAATATATGCAATAAAATGGCACTAAAAGGCTGAATTGACAACCCAAATACTAGCCAAAAACACCTGCACGTGTCTATCAACTCTATTCTTTAGGCTAAAAAACTTGCATAAACTTGTAGTGATTGGCCCTACCACAAGTGAAAACCTTTCCAGAAACTTATCAATTTACTAGCATGGGTGAACAACCCTAAAGATGAATATTTGTTGTTATAGAACTACAAAGAACACTCTTCTTGATGTTCTTGAACCTCTGTAAAGAAAACTATGTGTGAAAGTACTCCAAAATGGCTCCAAGAATCACCCCAAAAACACTTCAAAACATGCCTTGAAAGCAAAGAATGAAGCTCTAAGGGCCCAAAACATGTTCAAGGTAACATAAACCTTAGTCTTTCCCCTTCCTCAAGCACCACAAGGGTGTAGCTTAGTGGCAAGAGATTGTTGCTTAAGTGAGCGTCAAGGGGATCAAACTGGGATGGGTGAGTTATTGGGTAGTCATGGGAACCTCCATCTTCTTTGATGGTTGAGGTCCTCCCTTGCACACAACCAATGGCACTGATGGCAACTTCGGTGACTCAGATGACAAGATATGCCAAGGTTTATTCCTTGATTGCCACCTTAAGTGCAAGCCTTGAGTGGACAATAGGATGCTCATTTTGCTCGCATAAAAGGAACAAAGCTTTTGTATTAGAAAGCTTTGATACCAATGAAATGATGCACTGGCAATGGGCCATGGTGGACCGTGGACTCTCCTTCTTGAAATCTCCACAACGATACTCTTGCATAGACATTGGTGAAGAAAAGGCCATAGAATAACAATTAATTTTAACAAAATCTATCACCTGCCTGCTTCTCGTGTGGTATCCTTGGCCACAAAATCAAAGATTTCCCTGTAAGACAAAAAAACTCGGAGATCAAAGCAAGATTTGATACTTGAGCATACTGAAAATGTTCTACTGATTGAAAGGAATGAATGGAGTTCGTATGAAGAATCTTCTACAAATTCAAATCAAGTTAAAGATACGCCTCCTAAATATCTTAATGAGGGGTCCTTCATGATAGTCAAAAATATAAGAAATCATAGCCCGAAAAACTTTTATGGCTCCAACCCTTCTAATTTGGACCATGAATCAAACTTCTACCATATCTTAGAAAAGGAGATCAACCAGTTCGACTACCAGGTGAAATCAATCAACTTCTGATTGAGGAATAAAATGTTGCGTTTAATTCACAACCAAGAAAGATAAGCAAGGAGACCCTCACGGAGAAGATAACCTAGACAATGAAAGCTCGGTAATTAGTTTGATATTGCCCAATCAAGTACCTGATTCTATTATGGGGGTGGTTTCTCACAAAGGAAAACACCCAATTAGCTTTCCTTAGAAGAGCCCCCTCAAAGGATGGCTCGTGGGCCAAGACCCACCTTCTTCAAAAAGATAAGATGAAAACAGAAGGGATAAGTCCCAGACTCACAAAGATAATAACCTATGCAAATGATTATTTTCTCGTTTAACACTAGGGGTCTGACGGACCCTTCAAGAGTTCCAATACTTGCACATTGGCTTTGAGATAAAACTGTTAACCCAAACTTGAGGAACTTCATAAAATACCCAAGAGTATTTCTTCGTCCCATTGTTGGCTCACCACACAACACACAAGGGGGAGCGGTGGTGCTTCCATAGGCTTTAGACAGACCTAACAAGATTCCATGGTGTAGATCATGATGGACTATAACCATGGATGGATAGCAACTTAGGCTTTTAGAAGCCCTCCCTAGTTCACTATTGTTTCATTGTATGCCCCAAATCAAGACACTGAGAGATTGGATACATGATTGGAATTAGACTCCCTTCCCTTTGGGATTATCCTTCGTAGGGACTTAAACATGGTGGAAGCCCATTCAGATAGATGAAACCAAAGAGGTTGGATCACCTATGACCACGAGAAAGTGGCCTAGGACCAGGTCAAACTTCAACATGAATTGGTGGAAATCAAACATGCTCATGGTTTCTCTTGATTGAACCTTTAGTTGGGGACAAAACTGCAAAAATCTAGACTTGACAAATTCTATCTATCTCATAATATCATTGAGTTTCTTGGTTCCCCTTCCTGCACCCAATGTGAAGACCTTGTTGTCTCATATCATTATCCCATGGACGTTCTAGCATTTAAGCTTCTAGGGAGACACAATAAAGCCCCCTCGTTTCATATGGACTCTTCAATCCTCTCACTTCCTTATGTCCAACAAATTATCGCTTCGACATGGATCATAGTGCTGGAAGAAGGCTCTCAAACAATCCCAATTTCTACTTACCAAGCCTCAAAAGGAGATTCAAAATATTCATCATACAAGAAGAGAAAAGATGTATTGTAGGCTTTGATGTCTTAAAGCAGAAGTCAATAAAGGTAAGCTTCACGCAAAGATCCGACTCTTGAAAATTAGAAGCAAACTCAGATATGAAGAAGAAATCCAAAGAAAGTACCTACAACTCTACTTTAAATAATGATGGGCAGGGAAAGTAGATAAAACTACAAAAGAAATGTGTAAAGTCATGAAGAAAAAACATCTTAAAGAAGAGATTTTGTACATGAATTGCAATCAAGGAGTGCAATGCAATTTGATTGAGGAGAATAAGGAATTTATTGTTAGCCACTTCACTCAGCTTCTTGTAACATCCACTCTGATGTCCTCTCAAAGACATGATAGCATGGCTATCATCTCTAACATCAGGCCCAAGAAAATTCTACTTAATTTGTGTTACCTTTTAGACTCCCCTATCTTAGATGTTGAGATTGGGAGGTTTCAATGGGAAGGTAGGTACTTGCATCTACCCGCTTGATTCTGTATATATATATATATATATATATATATATATATATATATATATATATATATATATATATATATATATATATATATATATATATATATAAACAATCCGTCAAGATAGCATGTGTATACAAAAAATAACCATCCACAGGTTGCCAACAATTTCTCACTTCTATAAACTAAATTGTGATGGGAATGTGAGCACTTTATCTGCCATACTCACTTTCCACATGCATACTTGCATAAAATCTCATCCACCTCAGAAATACATTCACACAACTTCTTTTCTTAGAGCATAGGAGCATTATGTAAGAGCCGAGTGAATTGCAATCAAGGAGTGCAATGCAATTCGATTGAGGAGAATAAGGAATTTATTGTTAGCCACTTCACTCAACTTTTGGAAACGTCCACTCTGATGTCCTCTCAAAGACATGATAGCATGGGTATCATCTCTAACATCAGGCCCAAGAAAATTCTAATTAATTTGTGTTACCTTTTAGACTCCTCTATCTTAGATGTTGAGATTGGGAGGTTTCAATGGGAAGGTAGGTACTTGCATCTACCCACTTGCTATCAGTTTTATATCCTAATCTCTTTTTTTTTTACATACTTTAAGAAAAACAATCTTTTTAGTAAAAATTCTACATGATAAATGTGGTCTTATGTTTTAATCATCAATATTTTTTTTTTTCCTTTGTTTTATCATGATCCCATAGAGTTTCAAACAAACATTTTATTTATTAAGTTACCGTTAGAAATGTTTTTGTTAATTCAGGTCTAAAAGTTAATCTATAAAGTTATATTCTCAAAAACTTAGAACAAAAAAAACTGACTATTAGACCAAGAATTTATACTAAAGCTCCATTTTGATTTTTGAAAAAAAAATTCCTTTTTCTTTTTAATTACAATTTCTGCCTTTGCATTCAAAATTAATTTTTTCTAATATATTATTATTTAAGTTAAAACGTATTTTATCATTGACTTCATCATGCATCCAATCTTTATTTAAAAATTATTTTTAATCATAAATGAATTATAACTCAAGCAAAATGCTTCGAGAATATTTTTGGTTTATGAAGGTTAAATTATTACTTAGTAGAAATGCAAGGTTCATCATAAATTCTTATGTACCAATTAAATTAGATTACTTTTAAGGATTTATTTCCCAACTCTTACAAATATTGATTCTGTAATTCTAATATTACAAAAATAATATCACTTATCTAATAAAAAAAGCCCTTCCTGTTAAACCCTTGTAATCCACCATAATCATCAATCCTTATGCTATTTGTTCAATAACTGTCTTATTTGTCAAGGAAAGAAATGTCTTTAAGATTGTACTATATTTCACACTTAAGTTATCGAGCCATTTTTATGATTATGATGTTTTTTTGATAGGCGGTTCTAAATCTCTCCTTATAATAAAAAGTCAAAGTAAAATATTATTAATTTGGTTTGTCCAAATTATTCATATTTGTATTAAAGAGTAAAATCTCATTGCTTCCATGACCACATTCTAATTTCTATTATCATAGTTGTAATTGCATCTCATTCTTGGTGACCAATACATGGTGCACACACACACACATACATACACACACACACACATATATATATATATATATATATATATATATATATATATATATATATATATATATATATATATATATATATATATATATATATATATATATATATATATATATATATATATATATATATATGTGAGTACAACCTATCAATGTATAGCAATTTTGCAAGCCAAAATCAATATCCCTTGTTCCATTCCTACATTCATAAATAATGATTAATCATTCTACAAATATACTTTTAATCATGCCTATACCTATTATGAGATAAAGTAATCTTTTGGAACCCTGATTAATTGTTTATAGAGTTACTCCATTATGGCCAAAAATCTTGCTCATCAATACTTTTCAGACATTCTATTCAAAAATCTGATGCTATTAGCTTCATATCTACAAGGACCAAATTGAGGTAGATTCTAGCTCGGATAGATACAACTCTAATTATTAATCTTCTCATTATATAGGGACAGGGCTTTCTAAAATTTAGCCTAAGAAAGACGTGTTTTTAATAGTTATGCCATTGAAAAATGTTTATGGTTATAACAAGAAAAACAAAGATTATTTAGAGTTTTTCATAAGCCATTAATCTAGAATAAACCTCAATTTAAAGATCTGGTCAAGGGTAAACATAATGCATTTAGTATGTCTTGTAAAGTTGAAAGATTAGAGCATATCCAAAAACCTCAAAGTATCATGTTTTCCTAAAAATCCATCTAAAATGACTCTACATGATCTTAATCTAATAGTATCAATCCCTTGTTATCATTAAGTTTTGATAAGATTAAATTTATCCAGAGTACTTGCATTATTTAGAAATTAAAAGGTTATCATGACTAACTCTAAACATGAACTTAGATATTGTGACATCCATGTAACTTGCGACAAGGGAGACGAGATAGCTCTCACACATCATAGAAGTGCAAACGTGGTGGTTTGACACACACACGTTATATTTTCAAATAGAGGGTATGACTTGGCCAAGTGCATAGAAGCATGTGCTCCACATGATTGTTAATGCATGAATCGATCAAGAACCTAACATGATGCCTTCTACATGCAAGTATGTGTGGCAATACTTGGTGCAACAATAGACTCTAAATCAAGGTTTTCTCATAGCTCTAGTACCCAAATATAGTCAATTGTGAGTTTCTTTTGAAGCTCTTAATGAGACATATGTTTTGGAAGTGAGTTTTCAATGCAAAGTTTTGACCAAAAAAAGTGTCGAGAATCACCTACCTTCACCTAACGACTCCCTATGCTTTACAAAGGCATGGAAACAATGAAAAAAGATGGGGATGGGGTAGACAAAACATCCAAGCACACATTACACATTGTCACCATACATACAAGCTCATGAAGAAATCAGTAGAATGTACAAAGATAAGTAACCCATTAGGGCAATAGAAGTATATACAAGTTGGGGGAAAAAACCTCCTAAAGAGGGAAAAAAGTGCCCCAATGATCCTAGTGTGTTCACACACCACTACCTAAATATATCAACAAATCCCCTCTAGGAGTGATGCAGTGAACAAGGAGCTAGCACTCATGTATAAGGAAGTGCCAAGCTATGTGGAATCGATCCACAAAAGAAAGTAAGCCCAGAGATTTATGGAAAGCTTCAAAAAAGAAAAACCTCATAAAGAGAGAAAGAAGTGCCCCAACGGTTCTAGTGTGCTCACACACATCACTACCGAAATATATCAATAATAGCATCCAGTTTGGAGATGTTACTTCAGCATTTAGAATCATGTGCCTTCATGTTACCTATGGTCTTTGGGCTTTCTTTGGCATACATTACTTGCTTTTTCTTTGTCATGCTATAGCGATTGAATGTCTATGATCGTTGAACAATGAGATGTTCATTAATGTGAACGAGTCTTGTCCTTAGCATCACTGGAATATTCATCATCTTTTGGCAATGACAATTATTGAAAATGCCGATGGATGATGTTAATCCCTTGTAACAAATCTTAAACAAATGAACGTTGAGTAACTCTAGCATTTGTGTTTTCTATGTGATTTGACTTTAGTGGTTTTGTTATTCTGCTTCATACTTTGTTACATAATTTATGTGGGCTGGAGAATAAATTGTAGTTAGTTAGTTAAAAAAAAAATGGAGATTATATTCACACCCTTTTTACATAGTTAAAAAGAAAACGGTTTGATTCTTTGGACATGCTTTTGTTTTTGGGGTGGGGTTGAGTTTGGTTCATAAATCATTTAGTATAAATCATTTAGTATAAATCCATCCTTTTCATGATCAAATCCTCATATAGGATTAGAGTTAGCGATTCATAGAGGGATGTTCTCTAATCCACCCTTAGGATTACTTTGTACTAGATTCAACCTATCATGTGCAAAGCTAGATGGTGCTTAGAATGATTTTGATTAGGGATGAGACCACACATGGAATCCCCCTCTTGAGATCGATTTCCGGAAATATTCCTTCCAATAAGAGGAAAATCAGAGAAATAACAACCATGCACCTCAAATTGGACCATGGGCTTGCGGGAATGCTATTATATGGTTATAAATTTAAGCATATTTTAGAGGACAAAAATTTTCTGCAAGGGGTGAAAATGTTATAAAGCACCTTGAGAAATTTCAAGATAACATTACATTTTTTTGGAATATTGCACAAGATCGATGCATAGCCTAGTGGTTAAATATAAAGGATGGCAAGGAGGAGGTGTTTGGTTCTATCCCTACGAGTGCAATTGGTGAAAAACATTGTGCCAAAGACTCTCTAGAGCCTTCTCAAAGCATCCACACAGGCAAACTTGAGTTAACTCCAGTACATTGAGACTTAACTCGAGTGGCTAGTACACCTATATTACTTGTAGACCATAGTCAATTGGGACACTTGTTGAGTGGAGATCTAACTATGGATACACGTGCGATGGTGGAGGTTAACAATGCATGTGGGGAACCCAGTTAACTCTCGACATCATCGTCAATCCAACAATCCATATAATAGCCAACTGGGTGGAGAGTTGCAAGTCATTCTCATGTGTGAGTAGAGAGTTTATCACAGTTTCCTAAAGTTATTATGTTAGATCATAAACTCTGTGTTTGTAATCACTTTTGGATTTTAATGATAATCTGGTAAGATGCACATTATCTAATAAAGACTTAAAAATGTTAAACATCACCCTAATGTAAAATTAGCACCATGATATTATGACCCATTTAGGATCATAGAAAAAATTAGTGAAAACTCTTTTAGACTAGAAATATCCTCAAAATGGAATGTACATATTTTTTCCATAAGTCTTTTAGAACCATTCAAAAGAACCCCTACCATGAGTTCTATTATTGAAGAGCCACCACTACCTAGATAATGAGTACATTATAACATCACTCTAGAGGAAGAATCTCAACCAATACAAAAAGCATCATTTATTCATCATTATGACTACCTAGATAATGAGTACATTATAACATCACTCTAGAGGAAGAATCTCAACCAATACAAAAACCATCATTTATTCATCATTATGATCACTTGACCTCTACATATCATTCACAAACACATCATACTTTTTGTTTGTAAAATCCAATGGTCAAATTCTACACATGTATTTTACTTATCACATGGAACATGCTTATAACTGTTCAATGGTGTGACATATGATTGACCATCCATATCTAATCTTTTGTTTTCACCTTAGAATAGTTATTTTTTCAAATTTGAGCATGTTATCATTTATGGAATTATTGGAGTTGTATTATTCTATTTGTCACATAATAGTGACTTATGTTATCATTTATGGAATTATTGGATTTTTATTATTCTATTTGTCACATAATATTATTCTTGGAGCCTCTCGTCCTTAACACTACCGAGCTCGTACTTCACATTTTCAGCATTGTTGCTCATCGAATTAAGGAAAATAATAACGTGAAACATGCTGGATTTCATGCGTAATGTGAGGCATCACGAATAGAACTGTGAACAGAATAGTCGTTGGATATATAAGTTTGATGATAAAGTCGACATCCAAACACATATTCTAAGTGTGAAATATTTGTCTCAAGTAGCTTGTTTGGATGATTGGGCCTCTTGTCTCTTGAGGCGGGGGCGAGGGTTCAACTCCCATCGACACCATGTAAGGGACATGTTTAACATGGAAAGTTGTATCTTGTGGCTGATATGTCACTGTTTATCTTGCCTCATGGTAGTTGTGACCGTAGTTCAACCCAGCTATGTAAACCCCTGTTCTTGTGGGATAAGGGGGGTCCCATGGGTACTATGCCCTTCCTTGTATAGTTGCAATTTCAAAGTTAAAGTTTGGAGGAGTAGGCCTCGGCCAAACCTCCATTTTTAAAAGTGTGAACTAATATTTTTTCCCTCTCAAACCATGAAGCCTTTTTATTTCATGGCATCTAAATTTCTTGTATCTCTCTACCTTCGCCAGACATTAGGAAGCATTTTGTGAGTCCAGACAAGAATTTGCCAAGTCTTTTCAACTGCCACCCTCCAAATTTTGACTGGTGTCGCTACTTTGTTGGGGAACGTGATGACACAAATAAATATCAACGATCAACTATCAAAGGCTATTAGATTAAAATCCTCTATTAGGCAAGGATGTATGTTGGCCCCTCTACTTTTTGCTATTTCCATAGAGGGGCTCAATCATCTTGTTCAACATCATGTGGAAATGGGCCATATTAAAGGTCTCTCTCTACCTCTCAATCAAGGCCAGATGATCATGAGGCTATTTGCTAATCACATGAACACATTTGTGCATAATGATTTGACCAACATTGAAGCCTTTTTGGGGGTGCCTTGACACATTTTGTGAGGCATTTGGTTCCAAAATAAACCACTCAAAAACTACTTTCAAAGCCATCTTCGGATGACCCTAGCTTGTGGCTGACCATGGCTGCCAAATTATCCCCAACGGTCTTGTCTTCCACTTGCTTGGCATTTTGATAGGCTTTGATGTCTCTATGGAGCAACAATGGATGTGGATCGTTTCCAAACTTGACAACAAGCCAGCATATTGGAAAGGTAGGCAGATCAACCTCGCAAGGTGTGCCATGGTAATTAACACCTTCCTCATCTCCTCGACCATTTACTTTTTCTCTTGTTGGAGAATGAAGGATCAAGAGCTTAGCAAATTGGAAAGAATCTGTAAAAACTCTATGTGGACAAGGGACCACAACAAAAGGGGGGTTCCCAAAATAAATGGTCTTCCTATATCAACCAAAAGCATTGTGGGATCTAGGCATTATTGATATTGAAGGCATGGCCGACAAGTTGGCGGCAAAATGGATCATCACAGCTTGGTGCAACAATGAGACCTCTTGGGCCAAGCTCATTTTCAAGAACAAGAAAGTGATTACGCTGGTGGATCTCCCTAGTTGGAAGGAATCGGACCTCCTTACCCTCTTATTCTCCCTGATTCTGATTTCCCCTAAAGGCTCCAATTTGGTGCCATCCCTGTGGAAGAGTTGGAACAAGCTCAAAAAATTTATCAAAATTAGAGATCCTAAACAAGGAAAAAAGTGCCCAGCGGTCCTAGTGTGTTCACACACATCACTACCTAAATATATCAACAAATCCCCCCTAGGAGTGATGCGGTGAACAAGGAGCTTCCAAACATGAAGCAAAAGCCACCAGTGGACACACGAGTGTCATAGCAACTAGCCCAGTCTGAGTCAAAAAAAGCATGCAAATATGGCGGTAGTGATCCCCCCTTGGGATAAAATAACCCAAGTAGCCAAGTTCCACTCAAGCAGCAAAAGATGCACTTAACCACCTGCCAATGCTTGACACCTGGGCAATGCATAAAGTTGCTCATCTGTGAGACAACAATTTGAATATTTGGTCGAGTAATGCATAAGTAAATCAGGCATCCAACAGCCTGTTGATGGAGGACAGCATCAAATGCATCTCTAACATCATGAAGACTCAATCATAAACATGTCTCCATAGGAGTGGTGATAGGCTTACAATCTTCAAGGCCAAAACGCTGCAATAATGTGTCAATATATTTCGTTTGACACAAAGCCATTCCACCATCAACTTGCATAAATTGAATGCCCAAATAGTGATGCAAATGCCCCAAATTAGACATCTCAAATGAGGCATGCAAATCAGCCTTAAAATCAGCAATATGCTTCTCAATAGGACAAGTGAGCAGCATGTCATCAACATAGACAACAATGATCAGAAGCACATCATTAGCACGCTAAACATATAAGGTGCTCTCAATTGGACTGTTCTCAAAACCATGTGCAATCAGATAGGCATGTATCTTCTCATACCAAGCATGTGGTGCTTGGTTTAAACCATATAATGCCTTCTTTAACCTGCACACCTGGTTTTCATGCCCTTTCTGCACAAAGCCATGGGGCTGAAAAACATACACTTCTTCATGCAAGTCACCATTCAAAAATGCAGTTTTAATGTCCAACTGACGTACATTCCAACCGTTGCAAGTGCACAGATGCTACGAACAGTATTCATTCGGCAAGTAGTGTACTATTAGTGTTTATGTGAAAGGCCAAATGGCCACTGGACAGTTCTTTGTATATGTTCTTTAATAAAACATATAGTGGTCTGGTCAGTCACAGACTCTACGTTCGACCGCATTTGTAAGACCTAAGAAGTCTATCTTCGTGCTCCCTGTGTACTGTGTTTTCTACGTATTCTACAGCCTCTGTGCGGACAACTATGTGTGGCCTTAGGAGCTTGATTTTCTACTCCGAGCATATCATCGTGAAGCTCTCGAGAAGGAGAGCGCACCGTTGTGCATCGCCATTGAAATACTTCACTAGTATCAGAGAAGTTCAAGGCAAAAGATTTGTTCCTTTTGTGCATCTGAATGAGTTTGATGCTATATTCTCTTAGTTACAGGCTCAGAAAATGGATATGGATAATGAAATGATTGTTATGCACCTTGCCATCATCATGGGATACATTTTGCACAGCTATTAGCAATAGTGCACCTGGTGGTAAACTCATCTATGATGACATATGTGGAGCACCCTTGAGTGAGGAGATTCGTAGAAAATTTATGGTTGGCACGCAGAGTGGAGATGCATATAATGTTCGTGATGCTTACCAAGGAAAGAATCAACAACATGGCAAGAGCAAGAACAAGGAAAAGAATGGTCAACAGAATAAGAGTAGAAGTAAATCAAGGAAGAGGGATATCGAATGTCATTATTGTCATAAGAAAGGACACATGAAGAAAGATTGTTATGCATTAAAGAATGCTAAAGGTAAAGGACAGAATGTTGATGGGCATGTTAAACAGTTACCTGCACCATCTACTTCGATTGTGAAGATTGAAGAAATTAATGCTATTTCTGATGATGCTGATGTGTTGACACTTGATAGTACTGTACCAACTGAGGCTTTAATGGCTGATTCTCTTTCTCACACCTGGCTGCTAGATTCTAGTGCTTCTTTCCATGTGACACCACATAGAGAATGGTTCTCTAATTATGCAGCAAAGTCTCTTGGTACTATGAGACTTTGTGACTCTTACCAATGTGATGTTGTGGGGATTGGAGATGTGGTTCTGCAATTCATTGATGGTTCAAAATTCATCTATGCATAATGTATGCCATGTACCTCAATTATCATGCAGTTTGATGTCAGTTGGTCAACTTGATGACCTTGGTTACAAGGTGATCTTCTATGCTCAGTCCTTTTGCATATCAAAGGGCAATATGGTTATTGCAAAAGGAAGCAAAGTTGGCTCACTTTATCCTTTATTTGTATCACAAAAAGAACACTTGTTAACTGTTACTGAACAGCCTATGGCTTGTATTTGGCATGGTCGTTTGGGCCATATATCACGTAGTGGAATGGAAAATCTTTCTCGTTATGGCTACTTACCTATGTTATCTTTCTCTGATTTTTCATTTTGTGAGCATTTTCAATATGGAAAGCAAACCAGAAATGTGCATAGAACGCACATTGAATCTTCAATTCAACCTTTAGATCTCGTTCATACAAATGTGTGTGGTCCTATGCCCACTAGGTCCTTAGGTGGTTCTCTTTACTTTGTCACTTTCATAGATGATGCTATTAGAAAAGTTTGTGTATGTGCTATCAAATTGAAGGATGAGGTATTTCCTACTTTCAGAAAATGGCTTGCTTCAATTGAGACTGAAAAAGGAACTAAGCTTAAGGCTTTACATTCAGATAATGGGGGTGAGTATACCTCACATGAATTCAACCTTTTCTGATAGTCTAGAGGGATTCGTAGAGAGTTTACAGCTCCTTATACCCCAGTACAGAATGGTGTAGCTGAGAGGATGAATAGAACTATTCATGATAGAGTAGTCTCTATGTTGCATCATGCAAACCTCTCACAAGGCTTTTTGGGCAGAAGTAGTATTGACTCTAGTTCATGTGATTAACCTTTCACCTAGTACTGCCAAAGGTCTAAAAGTGGCACAAGAGTTGTGGATAGGGAAGCCACCATATTATGATCATCTTCGAGTTTTTGCGTCTGAAGCATATGTTCATATACCCAAGAATCTTAGACAAAAGTTGGACCATAAGTCAAAGAAATTTGGATATCGCTTATGGATCCTGAAACACAGATAGTGATCAAAAGTATTGATGTCATTTTCAATGAGTCTAAGATGCATAAACAACCCATTAAGGAGGTTGAAGTGAGAAGAGTGGTGTTTGAGGATACTAGTCCTCCGGTTAGCATGCATAAAAATGTTGCACATAGGGATGTTCAAGAGAATGTCCATTCAGATCAATCTGCACATGTTCTTGTTCAGCAACAATTGAGACGTTCTGCACGTGTCTCACATCCACCTGATAGATATGTTCCAAGTTTAGATTTTGTTATGCTAACAGATGCCAGTGAGCCTTCTTGCTACAAAGAGGCTATGCAGACAGAGGATCATGTCAAGTGGGAGAGTGCCATGAAGAGTGAGTTGGATTCTATTCACAAGAATGGTACTTGGGATTTAGTACCTTTGCCAAATGGAAGGAAAGCTTTACCATGTAAATGGGTATATAAGCTGAAATTCACATCAGATAGTGCTTCTCCAAAGTATAAAGCACGACTTGTTGCAAAGGGTTTTAAACAACAACATGGTGTTGATTTCGAGGAAATCTTCTCTCCAGTGGTCAAGATGACTACCTTGCGCATATTGCTTGGATTCGTTGCAATGGAGGACTTAGAGTTAGTCCAAATGGATGTGAAAACTACTTTCTTGCATGGAGATCTTACAGATGAGATCTATATGGAACAACCAGAGGTTTATGTAGTTTCTGGCAAGTAAACTCTAGTTTGTAAGCTCAAGAAGAGCTTGTATGGACTTAAACAGTCCCCTAGACAATGGTACCAAAAGTTTGATGCTTTTATGAAGTCTCAAGGCTATTCTCGAAGCAATGAGGATCATTGTCTCTACACAAAAAGATGCTCAGATGGCAGCTTGATATGTTTGATACTTTATGTCGATGATTTGTTGATTGCTGGGAAGTCCTCTTATGACTTGTCAATTCTCAAAAAGAAGTTGAGTCAGACATTTGATATGAAGGATTTGGGGGATGCCAAACATATTCTTGGCATGCGCATTACTCGTGATATGAGTAAAAGATGCATATACTTGTCTCAAAGTGAGTACATATCCAAAGCACTTCACAGGTTCAATATGCAGGGCGGAAAGGCATTGAGTACACCTTTACCCATATATGTGAAATTGAGCAACGATGATTGCCCCAAATCAGATGAGGAAAAGGAATTCATGACCAAAATTCCCTATCAGTCTGTTGTTGGTAGTCTCATGTACGCTATGGTAGTTACGAGACCAGACATTGCATTTACAGTGGGAGTTGTGAGCAGATATATGTCTAATCCTGGCAAGAAATATTGGGAAGCAGTCAAGATGATTTTGAGATATCTGAGTGGCACTAAGGGAAAGTGCCTATGCTTAGGTAGAGGGAAAGCATCCATTATTGGTTACACAGATTCTGACTATGCTGGTTGTGTAGATAATCATAAGTCTACATCAGGGTACATTTTTCATTTTGCTGGAGGTGCTATCTCTTGGAGATCTCGTCTTCAAGAATGTACAGTTGTTTCCACCACAGAAGTAGAGTATGTTGCAGCAAGTGAGGCATGTAAGGAAGCATTGTGGCTTTCTCATCTTGCTTGTGATATGGGTTTACCTCGGCATGTACCTCGCTTGCTCAGTGATAGTCACAGTGCCATTGCTTTGGCTAAGAATCCGGTCTATCATGCAAAGACCAAACACATTGAGGCGAGGTATCCCTTCATTAGAGATTGCTTAGCCACTGAGCGCATTATTCTTGAGAAGGTTCACACTCGAGATAATGTTGCAGATGCTTTGACTAAAGCTCTACCACAAGATAGCTTCCGACACTATTGTCACTTGATGGGGGTTACTTGATTCTTGATCTTACATAGTCACTTGTACATTGTATAACATGCCCATCAGGTGGGAGGTATAGTTTGTATACTACACTCAGGTATTCTTTATCATTCTTTAATTTTCTCCCATAGTTACTCTAGCCATGTTGTCCTTTAGTGAGAGATTGTTACCGTTTAGTGTTCATGTGAAAGGCCACATGGCCACTGTGTTACCGTTAGTGTCCATGTGAAAGGCCAAATGGCCACCGGACACTTCTTTGTATATGTTCTTTAATAAAACATATAGTGGCCTGGTCAGTCACAGACTGTAAGTTCGACCGCATTTGTAAGACCTAAGAAGTCTGTCTTCGTGCTCCCTGTGTACTGCGTTTTCTGCGTATTCTACAACCTCTGTGCGGAGTACTGTGTGTGGCGTCAGGAGATCGGTTTTCTACTTCGAGCATATCATCGTGGAGCTCTCGATAAGGAGAGTGCAGTGTGGTGCATCTCCATCGAAATACTTCACTGGTGTGAGAGCAGTTCGAGGCAAAAAAGCTTTGTTCCTTTTGTGCGAGCGAAGCGACTAAGGCGGCGACCAAGGCATAGACCTTGGCATACCTTGTCATCCGAGTCACCGAAGTCACCGTTGGCGCCGTTGGCTGCACGGGAGGGAGGACCTCAACGATCAAGGAATATAGAGGTTCCCGGTACTTCCCAGGAGGTCACCCATCCCAGTACTGTTCCCCCCAGAGCTCGCTTAACCGTGGCAATCTCTTGCCACTAAGCTACACTCTTGTGGTGTTTGAAGAAGGGGAAAGACTAAGGTTGACATTACCTTGAACAAGTTTTGGTCCCTCAAAGCTTCATTTTTGCTTTTAAAGCCTATTTCTGAAGCAATTTTGGGGTGTTTTTGGAGCCATTTCAGAGTACTTTCGCACGTAGTTCTCTTCACACAGGTCCAAGAATATCAAGAAGAGTGTTCCTTGTACTTCTCAGACAATAAATATCAACCTTTGGGGCTGTATTTTCAGCCACACTCGTAAAACTACAGGTTTTCAGTTTTGGTGGGAGCAGTCGCTGCAAATTTATGCAGGTTTTTAAAGCCTAAAACATCAGAGTTGACAGACACTTGCAGGTGTTATTGGCTAGTTTTTGGGCTGTGTATTCAGCCATTTTAGTATCATTTTACTGCATATATTGAGCACATACACACCATGTACGCTTCTGTGGACACCGCTTATGTACGTCCATGTGGGCATTGATATAGCGGTTACGTTCTTTGCATAAAGCCTTTTACGTTTGATAAAGAGGGTCGTAATGAGGTTTTCTTAACTGGGAGACACCCAGATGTCGGGGTCTCTTCGGTGATGCAGGTGGAAGACTTACCCAGCCTCGCCATAGGAGATGTATGATAGTTGTTCATAGGTGCTCGATAAGCCTAGTTGGCTTCTATTGGGTAACTGATTATATGCAGTGGAGTCAGTGATTCACTATGCAGGTAGACATGTCAGTACTTGCAGTTTTATGATACTTTGACATTGGTCATATGCTAATTTTGCAGAGGATACTCTGGCAAAATTTTTCCAGATTTCTGGTTTAGTCAACTATATAGTGGTCGATTTACTCCTTGATACACTTATTTGTTGGTGTTTGGACTCTTCTAGCACCATTATCATTCTACTCAGTTCTCTACGATCATGGCATCAGAGGTCTCAGGCACATCCGGTGGATCAGGGTCTAGTGCTAGCGTTCCGAGGAGGAGCTATAACTTGCAGGGCAAAGACCATTTTGAGATCCGAAAATTTGATGGCACAAACTTTGCTCTATGGAAGAATCAGATTAAAGATGTGCTGATTCAAGGAAGGCAATGGAAGCCAGTAAATGGGATTTCAAAGAAGCCTGCTGACATGGATGAAGATGATTGGGATGAGTTAGATGAAATGGCCAGGTCTACCATTCGCTTGCACCTGGCAGATAATGTTTACTTTACAGTATTAGACTGTGAAAGTGCAGAGGAGCTTTGGAAGAAGTTATGCAATACATATGAAAAAGAGACGGCATCAAATAAAGTATATCTGATGAGAAAATTATACGACCTTCGTATGAAGGACACAGATAGTGTTGCTGCTCATCTAAATGAGTTTGATGCCATATTCTCCCAGTTACAGGCTCAGAAAATGGATATGGACAATGAAATGAAAGCAGTATTGCTATTATGCACCTTGCCATCATCATGGGATACATTTTGCACAGCTATTAGCAATAGTGCACCTGGTGGTAAACTCGTCTATGATGACATATGTGGAGCACTCTTGAGTGAGGAGATTCGTAGAAAATCTATGGTTGGCACTCAGAGTGGAGATGCATATAATGTTTGTGATTCTTACCAAGGAAAGAATCAACAGCGTGGCACGAGCAAGAACAAGGAAAAGAATGGTCAACGGAATAAGAGCAGAAGTAAATCAAGGAAGAAGGATATTGAATGCCATTATTGTCATAAGAAAGGACACATGAAGAAAGACTGTTATGCATTAAAGAATGCTAAAGGTAAAGGACAGAATGTTGATGGGCATGTTAAACAATTACCTGCACCATCTACTTCGACTGTGAAGATTGAAGAAATTAATGCTATTTCTGATGATGCTGATGTGTTGACACTTGATAGTACTGTGCCATCTGAGGCACTTATGGCTGATTCTCTTTCCCACACCTGGCTGCTAGATTCTGGTGCTTCTTTCCATGTGACACCACATAGAGAATGGTTCTCTAATTATGCAGCAAAGTCTCTTGGTACCGTGAGACTTGGTGACTCTTACCAGTGTGATGTTGTGGGGATTGGAGATGTGGTTGTGCAGTTCATTGACGGTTCAAAATTTACTATGCATAATGTACGCCATGTACCTCAGTTATCACGCAGTTTGATGTCAGTTGGTCAACTTGATGACCTTGGTTACAGGGTGGTCTTCTATGTTCAGTCCTTTCGTATATCAAAGGGCAATATGGTTATTGCAAAAGGAAGGAAAGTTGGCTCACTTTACCCTTTATTTGTATCACAGAAAGAACACTTGTTAGCTGTTACTGAACAGCCTATGGCTTGTATTTGGCATGGTCGTTTGGGCCATATATCTCGTAGTGGAATGGAAAATCTTTCTCGTTCTGGCTACTTACCTGTGTTATCTTTCTTTGATTTTTCATTTTGTGAGCATTGTCAATATGGAAAGCAAACCAGAAATGTGCATAAAACGCACATTGACTCTTCAATTCAGCCTTTAGATCTTGTTCATACAGATGTGTGTGGTCCTATGCCCACTAGGTCCTTAGGTGGTTCTCTTTACTTTGTCACTTTCATAGATGATGCTACTAGAAAAGTCTGGGTATATCCTATCAAATCGAAGGATGATGTATTCCCTACTTTCAGAAAATGGCTTGCTTCAGTTGAGACTGAAAAAGGAACTAAGCTTAAGGCTTTACGTTCAGATAATGGGGGTGAGTATACCTCACATGAATTCAGCCTTTTCTGTCAATGTAGAGGGATTCGTAGAGGGTTTATAGCTCCTTATACCCCAATACAGAATGGTGTAGCTGAGAGGATGAATAGAACTATTCAAGATAGAGTAGTCTCTATGTTGCATCATGCAAACCTCTCACAAGGTTTTTGGGCAGAAGCAGTATTGACTGCAGTTCATGTGATTAACCTTTCACCTAGTACTGCCAAAGGTCTGAAAGTGGCACAAGAGTTATGGACAAGGAAACCACCATATTATGATCATCTTCGAGTTTTTGGGTGTGAAGCATATGTTCATATACCCAAGAATCTTAGACGGAAGTTGGACCATAAGTCAAAGAAATGCATTTTTCTTGGATATGGTCGAGAAGGACAATTTGGATATCGCTTATGGGATCCTGAAACACGGTCAGTGATCAGAAGTAGTGATGTCAATTTTAATGAGTCTAAGATGCATAAACAGCCGATTAAGGAGGTTGAAGTGAGAAGAGTGGTGTTTGAGGATACTAGTCCTCTGGTTAGCATGCATAAAAATGCTGCACATAGGGATGTTCAAGAGAATGTCCATTCAGATCAGTCTGCACATGTTCCTGTTTAGCAACCATTGAGACGTTCTGCACGTGTCTCATATCCACCTGATAGATATGTTCCAGGTTTAGATTTTGTTATGCTAACAGATGCCGATGAGCCCTCTTGCTACAAAGAGGCTATGCAGACAGAGGATCATGTCAACTGGGAGTGTGCCATGAAGAGTGAGTTGGATTCTATTCACAAGAATGGTACTTGGGACTTAGTACCTTTGCCAAAGGGCAGGAAAGCTTTACCATGTAAATGGGTATATAAGCAGAAAATTCACATCAGATAGTGCTTCTCCAAAATATAAAGCACGACTTGTTGCAAAGGGTTTTAAGCAACAACATGGTGTTGATTTTGAGGAAATCTTCTCTCCAGTGGTCAAGATGACTACTTTGCGCATGTTGCTTGGATTCGTTGCAATGGAGGACTTAGAGCTAGTCCAAATGGATGTGAAAACAGCTTTCTTGCATGGAGATCTTACAGATGAGATCTATATGGAACAACCAGAGGGTTATGTATTTCCTGGCAAGGAAAGTCTAGTTTGTAAGCTCAAGAAGAGCTTGTATGGACTTAAACAGTCTCCTAGACAATGGTACCAAAAGTTTGATGCTTTTATGAAGTCCCAAGGCTATTCTCGGAGCAATGAGGATCATTGTCTCTACACAAAGAGATGTTCTGATGGCAGCTTGATATACTTGATACTTTACATCGATGATATGTTGATTGCTGGGAAATCCTCTTATGATTTGTCAATTCTCAAAAAGAAGTTGAGTCAGACATTTGATATGAAGGATTTGGGGGATGCCAAACATATTCTTGGCATGCGCATTACTCGTGATAGGAGTAAAAGATGCATATACTTGTCTCAAAGTGAGTACATATCCAAAGTACTTCATCGATTCAATATGCAGGGTGGAAAGGCATTGAGTACACCTTTACCCACATATGTGAAATTGAGCAAGGATGACTGCCCCAAATCAGATGAGGAAAAGGAATTCATGACCAAAATTCCCTATCAGTCTGCTGTTGGTAGTCTCATGTATGCTATGGTAGCTACGAGACCAGACATTGCATTTGCAGTGGGAGTTGTGAGCAGATATATGTCTAATCCTGGCAAGAAACATTGGGAAGCGGTCAAAATGATTTTGAGATATCTGAGTGGCACTAAGGACAAGTGTCTATGCTTAGGTAGAGGGAAAGCATCCATTATTGGTTACACAGATTCTGACTATGCTGGTTGTGTAGACAATCGTAAGTCTACATCAGGGTACATTTTTCATTTTGCTGGAGGTGCTATCTCTTGGAGATCTCGTCTTCAAGAATGTACAGCTGTTTCCACCACAGAAGCAGAGTATGTTGCAGCAAGTGAGGCATGTAATGAAGCATTGTGGCTTTCTCATCTTGTTTGTGATATGGGTTTGCCTCAGCATGTACCTCACTTGCTCAGTGATAGTCAGAGTGCCATTGCTTTGGCTAAGAATCCGGTCTATCATGCAAAGACCAAGCACATTGAGGTGAGGTATCACTTCATTAGAGATTGCTTAGCCACTGAGAGCATTATTCTTGAGAAGGTTCACACTCGAGATAATGCTGCAGATGCTTTGACTAAAGCTCTACCGCAGGATAGCTTTCGACACTGTTGTCACTTGATGGGGGTTACTTGATTCTTGATCTTACGCAGTCACTTGTATACTGTGTAACATGCCCATCAGGTGGGAGGTATAGTTTGTATACATACACTCAGGTATTCTTTATCATTCTTTCTTTTTTCTCCCATAGTTACTCTAGCCATATTGGCCTTTAGTGGGAGATTGTTACCGTTAGTGTCCATGTGAAAGGCCAAATGGCCACCGGACACTTCTTTGTATATGTTCTTTAATAAAACATATAGTGGCCTGGTCAGTCACAGACTGTAAGTTCGACCGCATTTGTAAGACCTAAGAAGTCTGTCTTCGTGCTCCCTGTGTACTGCGTTTTTTGCGTATTCTACAACCTTTGTGCGGAGTACTGTGTGTGGCGTCAGGAGCTCGGTTTTCTACTTCGAGCATATCGTCGTGGAGCTCTCGAGAAGGAGAGTGCAGTGTGGTGCATCGCCATCGAAATACTTCACACTGGACACTTCTTTGTATATGTTCTTAAATAAAACATAGTGGTCTGGTCAGTGACACACTGTAAGTTCGACCACATTTGTAAGACCTAAGAAGTCTATCTTCGTGCTCCATGTGTACTGTGTTTTCTACGTATTCTGTAGCCTCTGTGCGGAGTACTATGTGTGGCCTTAGGAGCTCGGTTTTCTACTCTGAGCATATCGCTGTGAAGCTCTCGATAAGGAGAGTGCATTGTGGTGCAACGCCATCGAAATACTTCAAGTACGAGCAAAGGTTTCATCAAAATCAATGCCTCTTTCCTGCGCATAACCCTTTGCAACAAGCCTAGCCTTACCTGTCAACTATACCATAAGGTTTACGCTTTAGCTTGTATACACACTTAGTGCCAATGGCCTTCTTGCCAAGAGGCAAGTCACATAAAGACCAAGTACCATTCTTCATTATAGCATCATATTCAGATTGCATAGCAACCATCCAATTTTTTGAATTTTGTGCTTCGTCAAATGAAACAGGCTCATTTTCATCACAGAGACTAGGTGCAGCCATAGCATAGCAATTTGACGCAAAAGAGGAACTATGAGAGCCTGATCGGGTATGATATGACAGAGGTGCATCTAATTTACTGTCACACAAAGTCTACACCAACCATTTTGGCATAGTTTTTGCCTCCTCAATATCATCTCTCTCATCAACAAGTGCATCATGTAAATCTGCATCAGAAATGGGATGATCTACATCATCACATGAAACTTGCATAGGCTGAGAAGTTGCCTCATTAGGATCAGCACTAGACTGCCTACCTGTAAAAAGAGGCAACAAAGTATCATACATGTCTTTGGAGCTAACAAATGTCTCCTTAGTACATGAAAGCAATGGCTGAATAGCATCTTCCACAAAAACAACATCATGGCTAACCAGAATGCGTTTAGTCTGTGGATGATACATATGATAGCCTTTACTTTCAGAATTGTACCCAACAAAAATACATTTTATTGCTTTATCATCCAAATTTCTGCGATGTTTGTTCAGGCACTAATGCATATGCCAAACAACCAAAGACACACAGATGAGCAACAGATGGCTTGAGATCATGCCAAGCCTCATATGCAGTGATAGACTGCAGCGCTTAGTGGGACACATGTTAAGTACATATGTTGCACACATGACAGTCTCAAGCCAGAAACTATGTGGTAAAGCCTGACTCTTAACCATACACCTCGCCATCTCCATGAGTGACCTGTTCTTTCGTTCAGCAACTCCATTCTATTGAGGTGTATACAACACTGTACACTGGTGTTTTATCCCACGTTCATCTAGAAATGCATTAAAATCGAAAGACATATATTCCCCCCCTCGATGAGAATCGAGGGTGCCCATTTTACATGCTAACAGTTTTTTAGCCAAAACCAAAAACTGTTTGAAGCACATGAACACTTCGAACTTTACCTTCAATGGATATACCCATGCATGCCTGGAAAAATCATCAATGAAAGTCACAAAATAAAGATAAGTTCCAAAAGAAGGTGTCTGCATAGGACCACATACATCACTATGTACAAGCTGCAATTTCTTAGTAGCCCAAACTCAACCATCTTTTGGAAAGGGGGAATGCTACATTTTGCCCAAAATACAACCTTCAAAAACATGTTTTCTAGGTGCCTCAAGTTTGGGCAAAGAGGACACCATTTCAGATTTCTGTAGGCGTAGCAAACTAGCAAAATTCAGATGACGAAAGCGTGCATGCCAAAGTGTTGCATGTAACATAGCCTGAGAATCATGTATTGCACATGCCGAATCATTTACAGATCTTTCATAGTCTATGAGCTTATACAGCCCACGACATAAAATGCCAGAAGCAATAATCATGTTGCCATTTGACAGATCATGAACTGTACATCTATCATCAACAAATTTCACAACCAAGCCAATCTTGGCTAATGCAAAAACTGATAATAGATTATTCTTGATCACTCGCACAAACAAAGCATCTGACAAAGTGAAAGAAATACCATTAGTAGTATTCAAAATGATTTTACCAACTCCCATAACAGGATAAGAGGAGTTGTTGGCGCATGTAACAATATTCCATGTAGGGGTAGGCTCGAGTGAAGAGAAGAAACTACGCTGCGAGGTAATATGTTTCGTCGCCCCACTGTCAAAGTACCAAACATCTAAGTCTACTGCAGACATGCACTACTCATGAGAAGATGGGTCAAAATCGCAAACAGTAGTAAACACCCATTCTTCTTCCTGCACAAGATGGCCTCTGCAACAACCATTCCAACCTCTTTCTTCTTTGCCTCTTTAGCAGACAGTTTTGGATAGTTCTTTATGATATGATCATTTCCTTTACAGTACTTGCAAAACAATTTCTGCTTTTCTTATTTCTTTTCATCTTTGTCTTCCCTCTTCGACTGTGCAAAATTAGCAGGTTTCTACTTACTAGTTGAAGAGCTCCATTTTCCTTTGCCCTTCTAACTATCTAGGAAATCTTGATCTACAACATGCATAATGGACCTGTTCTGCCTGGACTGATCTTCCTACAACAGAACAGAGACTAACTCCTCAAATGATAAGGCATTTGGATTTCCTTTCATCGTCAAACAAAGAGTAGAAGCAAAACTCTGATATGAATCAAGAAGACCATTCAGAATGGTCTGCACAAGTGAGCTATCTGATATAACCTCATCAACAGAAATCAACTGTTCCTTTGAGTTTTTTATCTTTGTTAGAAAATTGTCCATAGAATCACCTTCATTCATGTGCTCACTCTCCAATTGTTTTTGGAGGTAAGCAACACGAGCCTCATGCCTAGCTTGGTACAATGTGGTAAGTGTATCCCAAGCATCCTTAGCTGTTCTACAAGAGCGTATGTGAGGAATAATGCCATGCTTGACAGACAAAGCTATCAATGCATGTGCCTAGGCATCTCTGCCATCCCAACGAATTTTCTCTATAGTAGGTGCAGCAGAAATCGTAGCACGAACAGGAATATGCAGAATATCATCATCTTTGACAGGTTTTGATCTCGAAAACACACTGAGTATGCTCACCAAATTTTGTGCGATTCTGAGACTACAATCGAAGGAGTGTCGATGACGCCCTAGATGAAGCAGCGACCTGCCCTGATACCAATTGTTGGAGTCAGACGTCTGCAGAAGCACGCAAACAGTACAAGGAAGAAGAAGAATCTTGGAGCACAACACACAATATTGAATTTATTACTAGACAATGTACAAAGATAAGTAGCCCGTCAGGGCAATAGGCGTATATAAAAGCCGGGGGAAGAAAACCTCCTAAAGAGGGAAAAAAGTGCCCCGGTGGTCCTAGTGTGTACACACACATCACTACCTAAATATATCAATAGTACTAAAGAAGAATACTTCAAAGAAGTATGAAAATCCAAGATAGTATTGTATTCAAGGTTGGAAATCATGAAAGAACTTGGAATAAAAAATGGACCCTAGGTAAAGTCCGAAAATAAGAGAGACCAAAATATGATCCATAAAGTTGAAGGATTAACTCAGAGTATAAGAAAAGAATTGGGTAGCTATTTTGAGCTTTATTTATTCCTTCCCACATGCTAAATTAAGACTCCAAAGATGATAGGACCATCTCTCAATGATATATATCAATCCTATGAATCCCAAAATGGATATAGTGTTAGTAATAGATAGAAGCATGCCATCTACATGGAAAAGGACAAGTTGGATAGATAGTAAATCAAGCAAAAGACATCCACAATTGGATGGTCAAAGAGACAGGGCTACCATATTCCCTTGATGATAAATTAATGAATTTTTATATTCAAAAGCCAAGTTGGTCTTTTAATTTTTGGATCATAGCTTAGAGGTTAGATGTTGTTGAACGGAAGAAAAAGACAATTTCAAAACTAAGTAAATTCTAGGAGCCTTGAGCAAATCTAACTTAAAATTAGAATAAAGGTTTGTCAAAAGCTCTCTCTAAGAAATTTCCTTAATGATTCAAAGCACTATCCAAAAGTAAAACTTACACATATCTGACTAGTGCAAAAAGATAAAGTTAAGCTCCAAGCCTTCATCCAAGTTTGCTTAGGTAGAGAACTCCAATTATCTGTCCGATACATAGCAATCCATCCAGATGGACCAAGTTAAGACAATAGGAACAAAAACATGCTTATATAATCCATCTAATTTGCTAAATAGATGCACAAGAGGTGCCAAGATGTGGATCAAGACAACATTTTGGATCAGGATAATCGAGATACATCCTTTTCATGACTAAATCCCCATATAGGATTATAATTAGTGAATCATGGAGGGATTTTTTCTAATCCACCCTTATCATTACTTTGTACTATATTCAACCAATCAAGTGCAAAGCTAGATGGTGCTTAGAACGATTTGATTAGGGATGAGACCACACACGGATTCCCCCTTTTCACATTGAGTTCGAGTTATATTCCCTTTCAAGAGGAAAATCACAGAAATAACAACCATACTCCTCAAATTGGACCATGGACTCGAGGGAATGCTATTATATAGTTTTATATTTAAGCATACTTTAGAGGACAAAAATGTTCTTCAGGTGGTCAAAATGTTATAGAGTACCTTGACAAAGTCAAGATAGCATTATGATCTTTTGGAATGTTACACAAGATGGGTGCATAGCCTAGTGGTTAAATATAAAGGATGGCAAGGAGGAGTCTTTGGTTCAATCCCTACGAGTGCAATTGGTGAGAATATTGTGCCAAAGACTCTCTAGAACCTTGTCAAAGCATCCACACAAGCAAACTTGGGTTAACTCCATTACATTGAGACTTAACTCGAGTGGCTAGTACACTTAACATTTGTAGACCATAGTCAACTGGGACACTTGTTGAGTGGAGATCCAACTATGGATACACATGCAATGGTGGAGGTTAACCAAAGCATATGGGGAATCCAATTAACTTTTGAGGTCACCGTCAATCCAACAATCTATATAATAGCGAGTTGGGTGAGGAGTAGGTCATCCTCATGTGTGAATACAGAGTTTATCACAATCTCCTAAAGTTATTTTAATGTTTGTGTTTGTAATCTTAAAAGTAATGGTAAGAAACAAAGCAATTAATAACACAATTTTAGGTTTATTACATTATTAATCTTTAAATAATCCTAAAGATTTGGATGAAAAGTGCATTCAATGGCACACCATATAGTGCTACGCGGTGCACATTTTGAAGTTTTCTTTGACCAAAAAATCCCAATTCCTATGAAATCAATTCAAACTAGTATTCGTGTGGCTGATTCTCTAGGTAGAGATCATATTGACTTACTTCAACAAGTTCATGAAAACAATTTGGTAAGGGTGCACATTTTCCAATAAATACTTAAAAATGTTAAACATCATCCTAATGTAATATTAGCACCATGATATTATGACCCATTTAGCATCATACAAAAAATTAATGAAAACTCTTTTAGATTAGAAATACAATCAAAATGGAATGTACATGTTTTTTCCATAAGTATTCTAAAACCATTCAAAAAAACTTCTACCATGGCTTTCATAATTGAAGACCCACCATTACCTAGATAATTAGTAAATTAGAAGATCACTCTATAAGAAGAATCTCAATGAATACAAAAAGCATCACATTCAACATTATGATCACTTAACTGCTACATATCATTCACAAACACATCATATTTTTTGTTTACAAAATCCAATGTTTAGATGCTACACATGTATTTTACTCATCACATAGAACATGCTTATCATTGTTCAATGGTGTGACATGTGATTGACCATCCATATCTAATCTTTTTTTTTTCAATTGAAAAGGTTATTGTTCAAATTTGAGGCATGTTATCAATTATGGAATTATTGGATTTTTCTTATTCTATTTTCCACATTATAGTGACTTATTACATGTGCAAACATGTGAAACTTTCCATTCCACATAATGCTTGGCCGATTAAAAAAAAAAATTATGTGGTCTATGTTTTGATTAGTAAGTGAGGGATCATAAACACATGTCTTGTAATTATAGACATGTTTGGTAACTATTTTTGGATTTTAATAAAGAGATTTCTAGAAAAAAAAAGGAATATGTTAAATGTATTATTAGTATTATTTCTATTTATAATAACATCTTTACAAAATCAGAATCATAGATTTGATGGGCCAAAAGATTGAAAACTGTCCAATACGGTTTTGCCGTTAAGGATCATTGTTGCGCATAAGATACGGGAAGCTGCCGAGCAAGTGCGGTATTCTTGCGAACCTCTTTTGTTCAGATCTTCTTCCTTAACTTGGGAAGAGAGGATCCCTTTTAGTGGTAGTGTTAGATACAATATGATTAGAATTAATGAGAATGGCACTTTGGAGCCTCTCGTCCTCAACACTATCGAGCTGGTACTTCACATTTTCAGCATTGTTGCTCATCGAATTGAGGAAATCAATAGTGTGAAATATGCTGGATTTCATGTGTAATGTGAGGGATCAAAAATTGGTAGTTGATCTAACACGGGTTGACATCTTTGTTATGCTTGATAGTGTAGTTGGTAGGGTTTTTGTGGCCTATTGTTGATATCGATTATGATACCTACTTGGTTGCTGGTAGTTTTGCTTAAGTTCCTATTTATTATACGGACAATCTTGCACAATATTGTGCTTTTAGGTTCCTTTGGTTTTGAGTTTGCATCGGGCAAACGTTAGCCATGTGGTCTCCTCCACAAGTATAATTTAATGCCTCATTGGTGCCATTCTAGGGGTTTGCCTACCTAAAACTCCTGCCCATCGAGCACTTGTTTAACTAATTTCTCTACTGATGTTGAGGGTTTGGATGTGTGATGCGTGGAATAGTCTAAGTCTTTGTAGAGTTTAGACAATTCTGACTCATCACCCAAATATATCAATGCACATTCTTAGACATTCCTCTATGGTTAGGGGTTCCTTTAAATAGATGTATGATCGTAGCTTTGCACTTGATAGTACATCTAAAAATAGGGAAACTTGCTTAGCATGGGTAGGTAGTTTTTGATTTGGACATCTCTCAACATATTGTCTAATAGCCTGGTATTGTGTGAACACATCATTGACATATATTTTCCCTCAATACTTGCTTGAATTTTTATCTAAGCTTAGTCTCTCCCTTCTTGTTGTATGTACAAAGCCTACTTATGGTCATTCCTTGGATTTCTCTTTATGTACACCTAATACATGAGGAGATCTAGCCCCATGCTGACTATGAGTATCAGTAGACTTATGTGAGGGTAAGATGGGTTCACCCTTTCGAGTGTAAGGGTGTTTTATGAAAACAAACATCCTTTTTGAAGTGTTATCCAAGTGAATGACCTTTCTTGGGACATCATGGTCCTTGAATTCATATATAATCAATCTATTTAGTTCACTAGGCTTGTCAAGCTTGAACCTCCAAAATGCTTCATCACTCTCTTTGTGAACAAAGAGTTATATACTTTTGTTATTTTGAGGAAGTCCTTGCTCTCAAAAGATGGTCATTAGAGAAATAACTAACAAGCTAAAGATTAGTGAAAAGATAATTGGAAATGACGAGGAGAGTCTTAAAAGGACATAGAAGGTGGAAAGAAGGAAAAAATTACAACGTATTTTTGTGGATTGGAGGAAGCATCCATTGGCATGGGACAATGGAGTACTAACTCCCTTTGAGTAGTTTTCCTTTGATGGCTAGAAAGAAAAGAACTCATCACCTATAGGAAGCATCAATTATCCTCTAAAAGAAGTAATTCTAGCTTCCTTAAATAAATTCTAGCTTCCTTAAATAAATTCTAGCTTCCTTAAATAAATTCTAGCTTCCTTAAAGCAAGTGATTGAAAGATAAAGTCTTTCAAAATGAAAATAAGAAAGAGAATCAGCTATAACCTTGGTCTAAATTCTTCTAAAAGGACCTAAAAAATATTTTTTGAAGTTTGTTCAAAATACTACATTCAAGCTAAATAAATGTCTTTCGAGGCAAGGCCTAGTATAAAGGAACTTATATCCGTGTAAAAGAGTTTGAAACCTTATGCCTTGCTCTCAAAAGAGGGTCATTAGAGAAATTATCAACAAGTTAAAGATTAGAGAAATGATCATTGGAAATGATCAAGAGAGCTTTAAAAGGTCATAAAAGTTGGAATGAAAACAAAAAATAGGATGTATTTATATGGATTGGAGGAAGCATCCATGGCATGGGACAATGGAATACTAACTCCCTTTGAGTAGTTTTGCTTTTATGGCGATAAAGAAAAGAATTCATCACCTATAGGAAGCATCATTTATCCTCTACAAGAAGTAATTGATATTTTCTTGGTAATGTACATAGACTTTATGTACTTAGATTCACATTGATACCAAAAGTGAAATCCTCACTAAAGATAATCTAAAGGAAAAACTAGGCCTAGAAAGAATGACAAAAGAGGAAAAGAACAATTACAAAGATATTAGACGGTAAATCACTAGAAATTATTCAAGCAAGAGAAGTACTCAAGAAGAATACTCCGAAGAAGTATGAAAATCCAAGATAGTATTGTATTCAAGGTTGGACATCATGAAAGAACTTGGAATCAAAAAGGGGTTGTAGATAAAGTCCAAAAATAAGAGAGACCAAAATATGATCCATAAAGTTGAAGGATTAACTCAGAGTGTAAGAAAAGAATTGGGTAGCTACTTTGAGCTTGATTTATTCCTCCCCACATGTTGAATTAAGACTCCAAAGACGATACTGAAAGTAATGGTAAAAAACAAAGCAATTAATAACACAATTTTAGATTTGTAACATTATTAATCTTTAAATGATCATACAAATTCGGGTTAAAAGTGCATACACATTTTGAAGTTGTATTTGACCAAAAAATCCCAATTCCTATGACATTAGGTCAAACTAGTATTCCTGTGGCGGATTCTTTAGGTAGAGATCGTATTGACTTACTTCAAGAAGTTCGTGAAATAATTAAGTGAAGCCAATAAAGATATACATAAAATGCTATTAAGAAAAGAATTTAAAAACAAATTAAATGAAGACAATTTGGTAAGGTTGCACATTATCTAATAAAGAATTAAAAATGTTAAACATCATCTTAATTTAAAATTAGCACCATGGAAATCTCAATGAATACGAAAAGCATCACTTATTGAACATTATGATCACTTGACCACTACATATCATTCACAAACACACCATATTTTTTGTTTGCAAAATCTAGTGTTTAGATTCTACACGTGTATTTTACTTATCACATGGAACATGCTTATAATTGTTCAATGGTGTGACATGTGATTGACCATCCATATCTAATCTTTTCTTTTCAATTGCAAATAATTATTTTTCAAATTTGAGGCATGTTATCATTTTATAGAATCATTGGAGCTTTCTTATTCTATTTGCCACATAATATATAGTAGTGACTTGTTACATGTGTAAACATGTAATTATAGACATGTCATGTAATTATAGACATGTATGGTAATTATTTTTGGATTTTAATAAAGAGATTTCTAGAAAAAAAAAGAATATGTTAAATGTATTATTAATTATTATTACTATTTATAATAACTTCTTTACAAAATCAGAATCATATTTGATGGTCCAAGAGATTGAAAACTGTCCAATAGTGCCTTAAGGATCATTGTTGCCCATAAGATGATGCCATGAGAATTTCGTGTTATATTTATATACAAAACATATTGTTGCGAGGACATAACAGCAAGACGTGGGTAGAGGGTTTTACGTTGCAGCTCCCTCTCACCCGCCCTGGACAATTGTCGAAAGACTGCTTGTGTTGACTGCAAGCAGGTTGCTTTATTTTCTTACTCCATGCAGCTTCAATGTCAAAGCTCCTTTCGAAACTGGCGGCGGCCCTGCAGTATCTCCAAACAGGGAAAATTGAATTTGGGAAGCGGGGACGACTGGCTAGCTTCTTGGATTCGTGGTCTGTGAATCAAGATTGTTTTTATCTCCCTGAAAGAAGGTTTGAAGGAAATTGGAGTATTCACAGTCGCAACAGTCATGAGTACGTTGAATGCTGTCTTCAAGGGAAGCTTGCAGCTCCCAAACGTTTGGGCCTCCACATAATCAGCAGCAAATCCAACAACTATGATGTCTTTCAGAAACAGGAAGCTGCCGAGCAAGTGCGATATTCTTGCGGACCTCTTTCTTCCGGGTCTTCTTCATTCACTCGGGATGAGAGGATCCCTTTCAGTGGTAGTGTTAGATACAGTGTGATTAGAATTAATGAGAATGGCACTTGGGAGCCTCTCGTCCTCAACACTACCGAGCTGGTACTTCACATTTTCAGCATTGTTGCTCATCGAATTGAGGTTATTAATGACGTGAAATATGCTTGATTTCATGCGTAATGTGAGGGATCGCAAATAGAACTGTGAACAGAACAGTCCTCGGATATATAAGTTTGATAATGAAGTGGACATCCAAACACATAATCTAAGTGTGAAATATTTTTTCCCTCTCAAACCATGAAGTCCTCTTATTTCATGGCATCTAAATTTCTTGTATCGACATGTTCTATTGCTTTTTTAATTGACTTGTTTCGCCTTTGGCATCCATTGTCATCTTCGTTGTTGACATCTCTGCAGGGTGTTCATGCAAAGGACTTGGATCTTCTCGCTGGTAATTTTTTCATTCCCAAGCGTTCAGCTATCGCAGTAAGAAATAATCAGGTATCCCTTTTTAAATCCATGCTTATTGATATGCAAAGGTTTGAATTTTAGCCGATGATACTTTATTTCATTGAATAGTTTGAATCTTTACTTTATTCTTCTTCATACTTTGTTACATAATTAATGTGGGCTGGAGAATAAATTGCAACTAGCTAGTTAAAAAGAAAATGGAGATAATATTCACGCCCTTAATAATAAGTACTACGATATGTGAGTTCTTTAACTTGTCATTTATGCAAAATATTAGCTCATTCAAAAAGAAAATTTGGAAGGGAAACTCTTAGGCTTAAAGTACTAAAGCTTTCGATTGTTTTGGGTTTGTAGATTCTAGTCAGAATGGAAAACGTGCGGGCTTTAATATTCAAAAGTCATTGCTTATTGTTTGATGCACATAGTCCAAGGTTTGATTCTTTGTACATGCTTTTTTTTTGCGGTGGGGTTGAGTTTGGTTCATAAATGATTTGGTATATTTTCCTTAGTTTTTACTTCTGTGTTTTACTTATGGTGTTACAGGAAGAATTCTTTGAGACCTTTATCTATGAAAGAAGATGGTAAACATAAGTAAGTTTTTCCACTTGAAGAGAAGAACTGAAGCCCCCCCCCCCTCCCCCCCCCCCCCCAAAAAAACGAAAAAAAAAATCATATGTTGAGCATACCTTCAAAATTACATTTGCTCATGGAGAGTGGATAATAATAGTGTTTCCCTTTAGCACCATGCTTAGGTCTAGGAATTGCTGAGTTTCGGCAACAAGAAATTAATAAGCTGCCTGCTGTTTTATTCATCTTTTTCCATACTAAACTATACCATTCAAGAAGCATTGACTCTCTCTCTCTCTTATATATATATATATATATATATATATATATATATATATATATATATATATATATATATATATATATATATATATATATATATATATATATATATATATATATATATATATAGGGAGAGAGAGAGAGAGAGAGAGAGAGAGAGAGAGAGAGAGAGAGAGAGAGAGAGAGAGAGAGAGAGAGAGAGAGAGAGAGAGAGAGAGAGAGAGAGAGAGAGAGAGAGAGAGAGAGACTAGCGTCTTCCAAAAGGCCAAAGTTGGCCTATGAGACAAAACCATGTACAACTATGGTCATCTCTGTGTAGAAATGAAAAGAAAAACACTCACTACAAAATAACTGTGTAGGTTGAAAACAACAAAATGATGATGTACCTGGTAATGGTGTAGTAGTGAGGATAACGTAGTAGTGTGAGGGTTGAGCATGGCTCTGATTCTGTAGATAGTGGCCACCTAGTACATGGGACCTATGTGGGAGTGAATGTGTATACCCTAACTGCGAAAGATGGGCGGAGGTGGGTGGAGTATGTGGTACATCGTCGGCGGACTCAATACCTCTTGCAAGAGGGTGCCCCATGTGGTGGTGGTACGCCTCTTCTCCATCATGTGGTCGTGGGCTATCTTGATGCGTGGGATATCCTCTTGGTGGAGTCGTGGTCGTCGGTACCCAATCGTACGTGGTCTTTGTTGTGCTCTCTATGCCGCTGCCTTCTCGAGAGTCAGCCCTATGCCTCTGGAAGGCTGGTCTATCTGATGTGGCTCAGCTTGCTGAAAGAACTGAGTAATAGTCCGCTAGGTGCCCATCTGTGTCTGATGTGTGAACTGTAGCAGCTTCTCTCGTCTCTCATATGCTTCCGTGATGAAGCGATCCATTCTTTGCTGGTCTCTTGTGGTCATGCACAATTGGAGTGACTCCTCAATCTGGAACTGTGCTCGTAGGTCTAAGTATGCTGGGCATTTGGTAATCAAGTGCTTCTCACCCTCTATCTCTGTATGGCATATTGGGCACCACCTCTCCTCTCGAGGGACTCCTCTTGCCCTACCTCTCTCGATCTTGAGCTTATGTGATGAAACTCGAAGCTGCCCAATGATGACATGGAGATGGTGTGGTAGGTATGTTTGTATGCAGCGCGGGTCCTCAATGAAGCCATGATCTGAGAACCATGGGAAATGCTCATGGTAGTAGAGCATTTTTGATGGCAATGGATCTCTTGGGCTAACCCATGTCCTTTGTATGTATGTATGCCATATGATCCTATTCCTCTCCTTGTGGGAGAGTGAGTAGGTGGGGGCGTGGGAGTCATACCATATTGGTGGTAGTCTGCCTATGTCAAGTCCATGGTGGGCCAACCAATCTCGTGTATGTGCACACCATGAGGAAGTGTCTTCTGCGAGCTCCATGTTGCGTGATGCTTGGAAAGCTCTATAGGTGATGCGCTCTCTATCCATGCCTTGGATCCTGTGTAATAAGCCTACTATATGGAAGAGTGCCTCTACTACCATCGGTGGTGAAGCAAGCTCTTCTCTTAGGATTTCATGGGGTACCGAGGGTTTGCTGCAGATGAGTATGAGAACCTGCTCTCTCTCCACCGCTGTCCATGCTGATGCGGATAACCCTAATCCCCATATGGCTGCCCCATATGGAGGCTTGGAGGGAAGGCCAAACTCGTTTTTGGCCCTTATCCATCCAACATTGGATGGACTGGAAGACAAGTGGTTCAGCTACTTCGAGGAGGATCACTTTCTCACATGGGAGATATTGAAGGAAGAATTCTCTTTAGCTTTGAGATCGGATCCCAAGGTACTCCTACACCTGTATGGTTCAGTTGGAAGAGCTACCTCTAGGGGTACACACCAAGGCAAGTGGGTTCAAGAGGAGTAGGATCAAGAGGAGGAGGAGGAGTGTACAACATTCAAGAATAAGGAACATGTATCCACGAGAAGAGCTGGTAAAGCACCTGAGAGGCCTAAAGGGAATGCCAATGCAAGTCATGAGAAAGGCAAGAGAAATGACAATAGTAGAAGTATAGACGACGCTTATCAAGATGCCCAACAGGAACTCAAATACGATACAATTAGGGCACCAACTGTTGGAATTTGGGACCCGAGGATCTTCCAATACTAAAAACCTTTGAGCATACACACTTAATTAGACAAGATGATAAGTGAGAGATAGAGAGAAATTTTGAGACAAGAGTAAGTAACGTAAGCAAAGTGCTTACTCACTAAATATAGATGGCCGAATTACAACATGGGATTACTACTCAACCATATAATTGTGCACTCACTAAATGGAAGAATAGACAAGAAGATGATGATGTACAGAATTCAGATTATGCTGTTATAATCTGAGTGTGTGTGAAGCAAATGAGCAACGGAGTGAACCTAACCTCTCAAGATAGTGCAACAAATCTGAAAATCAGCAAACCCTAATTCTGAAATTAGGGTTCCGAAACCCTAAAAACAAAAAATAGGATAACTTACAAAAGATAGCTTCCACCAACTTGTAGAAGACTCCTTGCTCCAAGAGAGTAGCCTCTTCAAAATTGACACAAGGTAAGCATCAACTCTAGTTTCACGTGATCAAAAGTGTGTCCAAGGTGCTCCTTTTATAGGTTTTAGTCTCCATGAATAAAGCTATCGCCAAGATTTTCGAAAAAACAGGTTCGCAAGCTGAAAAGCAACCTATCGTTTTTTTTAATGGAATCGCTATTTTTAGCTTTTCGTGATTAAAAAACATCCTATCGCTAATTTAGCCTTGCTTTTATTTTGGATCGCTTATTTTGAGTGCTTTTTGCCATCCTTGACTAATGACCTAGCTTTTCAAGAGTTAGAACCTCAAAAATGTTCATCCACCATTTTAGGGCAGAATTAGGGTTTGACTTTTCTCCCAAGTCTGACCTTTGATGAAGGAATGAAGCATATCACTAGATAGCTCTTGCCAAGCTCTATCTATCTAGCCTAAAAAAGTTTTACCCAAACTGTACAAAAAATGCTAAGTCCTAAATTTGGATTTGTTGGAAATGGACCATATGTACATTTATTTCCAACAATCCCTCCTTCAATGTCATATTGGTACAAGCTTCAGTAACCTGCACATCTTCTCATGACTATCTCTAGTCAATGCTTTGGTAAATATATATGCAATATTCTCACTAGAAGGAACATAAACCAGCTCAATGTGCTTCTTTGCTATATGCTCTCGAATATAGTGGTAGTGAACTTCTATATGTTTCGTCCCTGATGCATTGGATTCTTTGCTATAGCTATTGCACTCTGGCTATTTGAAAATATTTGAATGGGTTCATGTACTCTCACAACTAGATAACTAAAAATCTTCTGCAACTGCAACCAAACTGACTCCAAAGTAGCTATAAATGTTGCACGATATTCAGCTTCACACGATGAAGTTGCAATAGTGGGTTGTCTCTTTGAAAGCCATGAGATAAGACAATCTCCACGATAAAAACAGAAACCACTTGTACTTCTTCTTGTGTCTCTATCATCTGCGTAATCAGAATCTGAAAATCCTTTTAGTAACAAATGTGTAGATTTCGAGAATACCATAGCATAATTTGAAGTTCCCTTCAAATATTTGAAGATCCGCTTTACTGCCTTCCAATGTAAGGTTGTCGAATTCTGCATGAACCTTGATACTTGAGAAACTGCAAACTGTATATCTGGACGTGTATTACAAAGATATATCAAGCATCCAACTGCTTGACAATATAAAGTAGCATCAAATGACTCTTCATCTGCTACTATTTGTAAAGACGCGTTTTGATCCAGTTTCTCAATATACTTCTGCTGTGTCATATAGATACACTCATCCTTAAACAAAAACTGAATCCCAAGATAATAATGCGAGATTCCTAAATCATTCATATCAAATGTTTTTTTCAATTGTTCTTTGAACATCTGCAAATCTTCATCTCTGGGACATGTGATTACAATATTATCCACATAAATGATTGCTATAATCATCATACCTGTTTCAGCTTTGACATAAAGAGTTGGAGCTTCATCTGAGTTATGGAAACCAATGGATAAAAGACATGTGTTTGTCTTTTCATACCATGCTCTAGGTGCTTGTTTTAATCCATACAAAGCTTTTATAAGCTTACACACCAAATGCTCTTTACTTGTTTCTTCAAAACCTTCTGGCTTCTGAATATATACATTTTCATGTAAATCACCATTTAGAAAAGCTGTCTTTATGTCAAGTTGATGTACTTTCCAACCAAAATGTGTTGCTAAAGCAAGTATTGACCTAATAACTGTCATCCTAGACGTAGGAGCAAATGTCTCATCATAATCAATACCTTTTTGTTGTGCATATCCTTCGACAACTAATCTTGCTTTGTACCTATCAATAGTACCATCTGCATTCCGTTTGATATTGAAGATCCATTTTACACCTATAGCTTTCTTTCCCTCTGGTAACTCACATAGCTTCCAAGTTTGATTCTTATGAATAGAATCAATCTCTTCTTGCATAGCTTTTCTCCAAATAGGAATATTAAGTGCATCTTTAACACATGTAGGTTCATCTACAACTGTTGTGAGTGCTAAAATATCATGAATCTCAAAGCCTTCAGCAAAACTTACATGATCTATTTGTTGTTGTTGTCTAGTATAACTCCTTGTTCTTCCTGTAAAAGTCTTTATACCACTATCTTTCCAAGTCTGATATAACCAAGTAGGTGTATCCTTAAATGGTGGTGAAACTCTTTCTGACCCTTCAGCTTCAGCCTTCCATAGGTTGTGGAACTTGTCCTTTTGAGGTACTAGGACTTTCTGGAACTCTAGTACTTTCTTCCATTTCTGGAACTAAAGTCTCATGTGGAACTGATTCTATATAAGGTTGTGAAATTCCTCTTTCTTCAATCTTAGGAATTTTAACTCCCTCCTGATATGGCTGAACATGTACATCCAAATTCCTTCTAAAAAATCCATAGTCATTTTCACTAATGAACTCTGGAATTTCTTCTTCTTTATCATATACCTTATTTTCAACAATATATGCATTGCGTGAAAAGATAACTTCACCTGTCTCTGGAACATAAAACCTGTATCCTTTACTTTCAACAGGATATCCAATAAAAACAGCTTTCCTTGCCTTTACATCTAGTTTGCCACGATCCTTTTTCTGAACATGTACATAAGAAAGTGATCCGAATACTTTGAAATAGCTCACATTAGGTTTTTTACCATAATACGCTTCATAAGGTGTGATTACCTTTAAGGCTTTTGTAGAAGACCTTTTCAAAATGTGATAAGATGTATGTACTGCATCAAACCAGAATTTTGGTGAAAGCTTCTTGATGCCATCATGCTCCGCATCATCTCAACAAGTACTCTATTCCTTCTTTCTGCAACACCATTCTGCTGAGGAGTATAAGCAATAGTAAGGTGTCGAGTAATACCTTTTTCTTCAAGAAATGTTTGAAACTTATTTGATAAGTATTCTCCACCTCTATCACTTCTGAGAATCTGGATAGTTATCTGACTTTCATTTTCAACCATAGCTACAAATTTCTTGAACATAGGAAAGACTTCTAACTTCAACTTAAGACCATAGATCCATGAATATCTTGTAAAATCATCAACAAATAAAACAAAATACCTAAAACCTTGAATAGAGTCTTCTCTCATAGGTCCATTCACATATGAATAAATAATCTGCAATTTCTTGGTAGTTGTAATATGACCATGTTTCTTGAAAGGTAGTTTATGCATCTTACCTTCAAGACATCCTTCACATATATCTGAATCATCCGGTAGCTCGAATGAGGGTAAAATCTCAACCATACCTTTGTCTTTGATACTCTTGAGAGCTCCAAATCTAATATCTCCAAATCTTTCATGCCATAACTTCATATCTTCCACCGGTGACGAAGATTTGACAGCATATGCTCGACTTATTTTTGACAAAATAAAAATCTGTCCTTTGTGCTCACCTTGCAAAATACACTTCTCTTTTATGTGACAAGATCTTACAAAGATCTCTCTCAAATACAACTTTGTAACCATTACCTAAAAATGCAGATTTAGATAGCAAATACTTCTTCATGTCAGGTACATATAAAACATCTGAAATCTGAAAATTACCACCTTCTCTTGACTTTAGGGTTATTGTACCTATTCCCACAACATCCAAATCATTGCCATCTGCAATAGTAACTCTTCTACCTGAAGAATAGGAAAGACAAGAAAATACTTCGTTGCAATCTGTCATATGCTTAGTAGCACCTGAATCAAATATCCAAGGATCTGCTGAAAGAACTTGTAAAGCTGCCTGATCAAAAGCTACTTCTTCAATGGTGATACATTCATAAGAATCACCTTGAGATTTCTCTTTTTTATCATCTTCTGCAACATTACTTGATGCCTTTTTCTTTTTTGCTACAATCCTTTTCTGACAAATTGCTATGACATGTCTAGGTTTCTTGCAATAGTGACATAATGCTTCCTTCTTCTTAGAAGACTTCTCTTTAGATGTAGTAGAAACAGAATCTGAAGTAGAAGGTGAAAGAGACTTACTTTCCTTCTTGGATTGCTTTTCCTTCTTATCCTTCTTCTTCTTTTTACCCTTTGATGAAGACAAAAGTGCTTCTTCATTCTCTTCCATTCCCTTGAACTGATCTTCATCTTGAAGTAACAAGAACTCTAACTCTTCAAATGTAACCTCTCTATCTCTTGTTGTAAGCGTAAGAGTGGTTATAAAAGACCGATATGATATAGGAAGTGAATTAATTAGCGTATTTACCATTCTTCATCAGACATCTCAACTCCTACATTTAGAAGTTGATCTCTCAAGTCAACGAGCTTTGTAATGTGTGTTTGAATTGACTCACCAGCCTTCATCCTTGTATTTGCTAGTTGTCTCCTCAAGTGAGCTTTCCTAGTAGGATTTCTTCTCTGAAAAAGATTCTCAAGCTTCAACCAAGCTTGTCTAAAACTTCTGCAAGATCTGATTTGTGGTAGAATATGCTTTTTGACACTCATTGCTATGAATGAGAGTGCTAAAGCATCTCTAGAATCCCATCTTGCTTGTTCTTTAGTAGGAGGAACTCTGGGTAAGGATCTACCTCTGACTCTGGATATAGAAGTGGTTACCTCTTCTTCAGTTGGTTCTCTGATTGCAACACCAGCTCCTCTTGAAGTTGTTGTATCCTCTTCTTCGCCTTCTCTTCTTGGTCTTGTTAAGGATCCATTGGCGATACTCCATAAATCCTTTGTCACTAACAAATTCATCATCATGAAACTCCACATAGGATAATTAGACGATCCATCCAACTTGTCCTCAATCTCAATTCTATACTCACTCATCTTAACTAAGTGTGTATGTCAATTATGCTCTGATACCAAGTGTTGGAATTTGGGGCCCGAGGATCTTCCAATACTAAAAACCTTTGAGCATACACACTTAATTAAACAAGATGATAAGTGAGAGATAGAGAGAAATTTTGAGACAAGAGTAAGTAACGTAAGCAAAGTGCTTACTCACTAAATATAGATGGCCGAATTACAACATGGGAGTACTACTCAACCATATAATTGTGCACTCACTAAATGGAAGAATGGACAAGAAGATGATGATGTACAGAATTCAGATTATGCTGTTATAATCTGAGTGTGTGTGAAGCAAATGAGCAACGGAGTGAACCTAACCTCTCAAGATAGTGCAACAAATCTGAAAATCAGCAAACCCTAATTCTGAAATTAGGGTTCAGAAACCCTAAAAACAGAAAATAGGATCAACTTACAAAAGATAGCTGCCACCAACTTGTAGAAGACTCCTTGCTCCAAGAGAGTAGCCTCTCCAAAATTGACACAAGGTAAGCATCAACTCTAGTTTCAAGTGATCAAAAGTGTGTCCAAGGTGCTCCTTATATAGGTTTTAGTCTCCATGAATAAAGCTATTGCCAGGATTTGCAAAAAAACAGGTTTGCAAGCTGAAAAGCAACCTATCGTTTTTTTTTTAATGGAATCACTATGTTTAGCTTTTCGTGATTAAAAAACATACTATCGCTAATTTAGCCTTGCTTTTATTTTGGATCGCTTATTTTGAGTGCTTTTTGCCATCCTTGACTAATGACTTAGCTTTTCAAGAGTTAGAACCTCAAAAATGTTCATCCACGATTTTAGGGCAGAATTAGGGTTTGACTTTTCTCCCAAGTCTGACCTCTGATGAAGGAATGAAGCATATCACTAGATAGCTCTCGCCAAGCTCTATCTATCTAGCCTAAAAAAGTTTTACCCAAACTGTACAAAAAATGCTAAGTCCTAAATTTGGATTTGCTGGAAATGGACCATATGTACATTGATTTTCAACACCAACGACTCTCTCTAGACTTCTCTCTCTGTGGAAGAAGTGCTAAGAAACACCTACAGGCAAGTAAGTCTCTACGACATTATACGGTTGGATGCTCAATGTAGAGGAGACATGTTAAAGTTCATAGATTCCCTAAGCCTCCCAACCTTTATTACTGGCGGGCAAGGTATGGCGGGCAAGGTATTTGCTTTATGGAAGAAGCTTCGCTCACATACTATCATAGTCCTTTGGTAATTGCTAGCATTTTGGGGCACAAGCTCTCAAGAGTTGTCATTGATGGAGGGTCTGGGATAAACCTGATGCTAGAGGCTACCATGTTGCAACTAGGCCTCCGACCTTCCAAAGAAGCACAATTTGAAGTCACTATGGAAGATTAGAGTAAGGTAAGACCAGTGGGAGTGGTGGGAAAGGTAGCATTTGGATGTACAAGGGTTTGTTTTTACATTAGATTTGTTGTACTAAGGCTCCCACATGCACCGGGAAGCTTTCCCTTGCCCATTGGAGAACTTTGGTTTCGTCATCCCAAAGTTATCCACGATTGGGGGTGAGTCTCAATGTGGATATAAGAGGACCAAGCCATGAAGTAGATACACATGGAAGATGGACTAGACCATACAACACTAGGAGCAACTAATTCCATAACAGTGGAAGGAGAAGCATAACCAAGCTTCCCATAGTTCAGTAGCATGGATCATGAGGATGAGCTACTAGAATGGATAGGGGTGGAATCTCCACCCTTCTCTACTATCTCTTCTAGTGGAAACGAACCCAAAGAGACCATAAAAGCGATTGGATTGGGAAAACTCATAAGGGATCACATAATGGGTACCCAAAGATAATGATGAAGAATGGAAATAAGTGTTCAAAGAGGACCCCTTAGATAGGTTACCATTAAAGTTGAGAGGGCACTATCCTATTTGCAAGAAGGCATTCAATTTTGCTAAGGATTAGGATTTGGGGTTGAATCACCCCACCAGTCCTTGCGAATGGCTTCTGCAAGACCCAACACTTGGAGAGAGCATGGGATTACACAAGGCCCTTCTTGGGTATCCCTGGAGGGGCAAGTGAAGACTTAAGTATGAACCTCAAATACAAGGTTAAGGAGGAGGGTATCCACTATTACCCTCACAGATAAGCAAAGCCCTTGCTTGTTAGCGAAACCCACACTTTGTATAATTGTTTTTTGGTTTTTCATCATTTATTAGTAGTCTTCACGACTTCATTTTGTTGGCCAAGAAGTCAAACTCCCCCATGAGCTTCTCATTTTCGTTGTTATAGCATCTCAACTTCATTTTGATCCCTTGAAGCTTGGATCTATTTCCATAGTGACAGGTACTTCAGTTTGTTTGCATGGTTGAGAAGCTCATCGAGTGTCTCTTCTCTCATTCTTGCACCATGCTCCATAATGACATTTTTGATTGCACGATCACCGTTCGGAACATGTAGAAACCTCAAGTTCGACTCCTGGATCATCTCAATTCAACATTGGGAACTACATTTACACATATTCGAGAGAAGGCTGCTCTCATAGAAGATCTTGCACATGATCCTCCCCTTGTGTAATTTTCATTACATCGTGCTAAACATGATTACACCACATTACACCATATTACTCCGGATTAGACCACATTACACCACACTAAACATGATTACACCGGATTACACCAGATTACTCCGGATTACATCACATTACACCACACTAAACCGGATTACACCGGATTACACCATGATTACAACATATTACACCACACTAAACATGATTACACCGGATTACACCATGATTATACCATATTACACCAAGATTACATTGGATTACACCATATTACAGTACATTACACCGTGATTACACCATATTACACCACATTACACTTCCATCAGACCACATTACACTTGCATTACTATGATCGCATCACACCTCCTTGCATAATATATTCCCATTGAGTTATCAAATCCGCCCAATATTTTTCAATCATTCCATTATCGATCGTCTTTTGCATTATCATCATTATCATTCACACATTCCCAACTCATGAACATTGGATCGTCTAATTAACATTCCCATTTGAATCAGTAAAACATAAAAAGAACCTGAATAATTTAAAACAAATCAAAACATTGAGAACATTCAAACTTAAAACATCAACAAATCGAAACATTGAAAACGTTAAAACTTGAAACATTCAAATTATTACAAACAAAACAAAACATTAAAACAATAAAAACATAAAATAGTGGATGTCTCTCTCTCTCTACTGTCTTCCATGGCTTCCCTCTCTCTCTCTCTCTCTCTCTCTCTCTCTCTCTCTCTCTCCCCCCCCAAAAAAAAAAAAAAAAAAAAAAAGGGGAAGAAAATTGTCCGTCATTGCTCCCTCCTTTCAGGGGAGCACTAGATTGTGCTTTTTGACTACACTAGACAAGATTTCGGAAATATACTTTTGATTACAAGAACACCCACATGGAAAATAAGACAATTGTAACTGATACAAGACATCCCACAATCTCGGACTGAAAGGTATGAATAACTAGACTAGAGATGATATAGAAGATCCCACAACCAAGGACCGTAGGTATGGAACTAGATATCTCGATTTCAAGAATTCTTTTCAGGGAGATAACTAGATACAAGAAATAACTAGAAAAGATCTTATACTACGAGATTACAAGAGGACAAGAAAGGATGTCCAAGTTCTAGACTAGACAAGACTAGAACAAGGATCAGGACAAGAACTGGAAGTGGAACTTGGAAAGTACTTACTTGGAGATCGTGACTCCTTGAGCTCCCAAGTTTGGCATTGGCAAGACCGAGTATGTATGTGGCCAACCCCTCCTTATATAGGTTTTCAAGGGCGGTTCATTAAAGGCGGTTATGAATTGATGATGCCATCAATTCGAAACATGACCTCTGGATATTAGAATCAAGCAAGAAGACATTCAATCTTAGGGTTTTGGCACGTTCTGAACGCAATGGAAGCATTGGTTTCTCCGAAATCTGAACAAATCATGAGATATAGAAGTCACATGGAACAATCACCTTCACACAAAATCCTTACTTTCTTCCATAAATAATGAACTCCATCTGCACTAAACATTTCACAAGGAGAGCTCCTTAATGAACTTATCACATTTCCATGCCATCATGATGCAGGAATGCTTTGTCAGTTTTCCTCGTTTCTTGAATCGTTGAGAAGGATCTCAAATGAGCCTTATTCAGAATAGAGAGCTTTTGCAAGCTCTAAGTATCCATATCCAGTTACTTGGGTGGACTATGTCCACTACAGATGTTACATTGCATTTGAAATACAATAATAGTCTTTGTATGTGGAAAGGAAAATATTATCACTTTTCCTCTGAATTCAAATTTTAGGCCACCATTTTTTTCTTCGTTATGCTGCCAGCTCTGCTCAGAGAGTCAGCAGGAACTCGCTTCATGGTCTCCTTTTCCATGTTGGGAACCCTAACAGCATCATCTCCTCTTGCCATGAAAACTTGTGATAGAAGTCACTATAGGTGCCAGAAGGATGATCAATCTTGCTTCTAGGCAGCAAGAAACCCAACTACCAGCATTTGACTATCTCAGCTGGAGAACAGATATACGTTTTTGAACTAGATATTGACCGAGGTTGGACTCATGGAAACTCCTATAAATGTAGAAAGCACTTTACAGATTCAACATAAAAGGAAGGAAAAATAAAATTTCTCAACACTATGTGAAATTGTTTGGCGGGTTTTCTGTGTGTGCAAAGCTTTTGAATGCAAATCTGAGGCTGTTTGTGATCAATGATTTGTGCCATCTTATGCACTCGATATATTTTCATTCAGAAGTAATCTCACGCACTATAAAGATTCTTGCTAATTTTACTGAAAGTATTCCTTTAATGGAGTTTCCAGCTAGTGTTTTTTCCTCACATATCACAACATTTATTTATTTGAACTTTTATAGATTTTGAAGTGATATAAGAATACAGTCTTTGATCACATTGCTGTACATGTTATCGACTTGCTTTTTATTATCCCTCATGGTAAATGCTATCCATATTTTAGATAGACAATTATTCCCTTGTAAGCCTCCTCTGGTTGACGGAGTAATGGGATTCAAGTATATGCATGCAAATGCCAAAAATCTTGGCAGAGTCAGTTTGACATGTTGAATAAAAAGAACTGAGCAAACATTCTGGGTTCCTCAGAGTTTTGAATCGACAGTGCTTATGATCAGTATACTATCATGCTCTTGATTTCTGTTTTGATTAGGAGTTTTTATCTGATATATTGTTTAAGCCAATAAGCTATAAAGCTTTTTATTCTTATTATTTGTACTGTTTTTCTTCTCCATTCCTGTAATGACTATGGTTTGCTTTCCATTTTACTCTGATGAACAGTCCGAGGGAAGCTTTTGCTAGCCTTATGGCTGATCATGCAAAGCAGACCCTAAAAAATAATCAAGGTCAACTACCTTTTCATCTTGGTATGCTCGAATGCATATTGGATGAGACATGCTCTTTCTTCCATCAGAAGGTTGAGAGGTGACCTTCATATGTTTCTCTCTTAATATTGATTATATCATATACTTTCTATCAAGTTTACCTTGGATCATAAGTAAATGAGAATGAGCTTCTGTTAGATTGAAATTGGTGGTCGAGAGTATGTTGGAAGAGTTGACAAACGATGTAAGCACTGGAGGGTATGAATCACTTGATGCAAAATAATTTTGTGTTTTAAATATTGCCATCATGATTAAACTTGCTAATGGAATCCTCACCATTTACAGATTGCATCGGCTTCTTCCTTTAAAAAGTGCACTGACTGAGGTTGAGCATGATGTTCGTGATACACATGAAGCCATGGAACAGGTTATTATTCATCTACTCCATTTTACTGTGCAATTTTCATGTGTTTTTTCGGGTGAGATGTAGGAGAATGATTCATCATATTGTTAGACATCTTTCTATTGCAATTTGCAACATAGACTATTAGCTTTTATGTCTTTTTGTTTCAGGATGAATAATGCGATTTAGTTAATTTATTGCATTTGGGTCATTGTGACTGATCGAGGTAGACTCCTGTGACAACCTTCTAGACAAACATGTTGATATTGTGTGATAGACTTTGGAGCATTTGCTTTAGTGAATTCCGCATTTTAATTTTGCCAAGAACACTGCCTTTGGTCACCCATAATTTTAGTGTAATTCTGTGGTTTCTTATTTTTATTTTAGTTACTTTCATCATGTTTTTAGGGCTAACCATGATTTTGGCAGAAAATGTCACCGTGAAACTTTACCCTGCTGTCAAACATGATGATCTCGAGGAAACTAAAACATTTTTTTTGTACTGTGTCCTGAGGCTTGAGCATTTTGTGATGGTTATATTATTTTGAGTAGACTTATGCAAATGCAAGCTTGGATCCTCAAAAAACTTGCTGCATTTGCGTGCATGAAAATGATAAATTCCTTTTGAGAGAGACAAAGCGATATGGAGATAGGAATTGCATGTAAAACCACCAAGTGCAATCTCTCCTTCAGCATCTTATACTGGAAGAGCTTGAAGAGGATGGTGAAGGCTATTGCTGTTCTTGGCTCATGTGCATTGTGAAGGATGGATAGTAGTGACTTACCACCATGTGGGGATTGAGAAGTTTGATTGGGAGAATTACCGAACTAGATAAATGTCTTCAACATGATAGATAAAGTATAAAGGCTCTTTTTTTCTTGTTGATCGATGAAGAGATCATCAAAAAAGAAGTGCTATCAAAACATACTAGTTATGAGATAAAACTGAACCCGTGATGGTATATACTAAAGCCACTCAATGAACATGTACATGTTTTGATTATTGTCCACATGGTGTTGTGCTTATTGATGATATCCTTCAAGTTTTCGCATGCCCAACAACTCATTGGAACATTACATGCCTTTTTCATGTGAACATATGAAGATATATGCTCAAGTCTTATAATGAAACATGCAAATTTCTTGATTTCATCCCAGATGCAATCAATTGTTGTACTTTTTGATAAGATCGCCTGAGGGCATGCATATCCCAATAGAAGCTTCAATGTCTTGTACCTTTTGTTTGTGAGTTGAGATAAAGCTGAACTAGAATGCTACATACTAATGTAATAGTACTGAGTCGATATTATGCACAATGGGGCTGATCTGTTATAAAGTCTCCTGGTTGATTACAACGAGTTTATTCTATATATGTAGTCTTGTGGTTGACTACCATGAGCTTGTATAGTTGCACTTCCATTTGAGGGTGAATTTGGGGCTTGGCTAGATTCAGTTTGGTATATACATGCTAATGTCATAGACTAGAAATGCAAATCTCTTACTTTTTGTTTAAGTTGTGACCGATTGTTGTGCTTGTTGATAATATCTTTTGAGGATGTGAATATCCAAACACTCTATGTCAATGTCTTGTAGCTGTTTTTTTGTAACATGAGATGAATTGTGACTGACTGTTGTGTTTATTGATATTATCTTTTGAGAAGTATGTACCTAATGGCTATGTGAATGATTCATATCTTTCAATTTGTAAATTGAGTTAAATATTAATTTATAAAGGTATTTTTTAAGAGTATCATAGTAAGTATGTAAATTTTTTCATTTTTGCTTAGGTTGTGACCAATTTTTGTGCTTATTGATAGTATCTTTTAAAGGTGTGAGTACCTCAACAACTATCTTAATGTTTTGATTGTAATGTTTGTAAATTGAGATAAATATGATGGTATATGCTAAGCATAATTGACATAAAAATCTCTCTATTTTTGTTTGAGCTATGAGCAATTCTTATGCTTATTGATAATATATCTTAACGTAACTGTCGTCTAAGTTGGTCCGTTGGGCACATGCCCAAGTTGGTCCATTGGTTGGACTCATCCAAGTTGGTCCATTGGGTGCACATGCCTAGATTGGACTACCTTGGCATGTGGACGGATACCCACCTCATGTTCATTGTGGATCAATTGTATGCAGGCATCTTGTACAGTTTCTATTATGTCAGAGTTTAGAAAATCATGTTTTCTTATTAATTTTTCCTAGCAAAAGGCGGTTGAACAAGTGGTTGAACACTCCTTGTTGAAGTCTCCTTAACAGTTACGATCTTCTCTTGAAGGTGGGCAAAGTATTTGATAGGCTTGCAAGTCATCATGTTTCACAATTTCATGTATATCTTCTAAAGAACATTCTATTCTTCCCATCATCCAACTCAATAAGTTGTCATCTTCGAGAGGTAAGGGAGGGCAATACCTCAATGTCCATAGTATAGCCAGTTACCTTGGCATTGTCACACCCTGCTTCCAAATGTATTTGCAATTGATCATTTATCTTAGTCGAGATCCACATGTTCCTACCTTGATTTTGAAGAGCCTTTGCCTACCTTAGCCAAGGTCTCCCCAAAAGTAGAGGAAAGATGGTGTCCTGTAGAAGTGACATCAACATCAAGTATAAATTGGAAGCCTTGGACAACCCGTATTCAGGTCCAACTGTAGGCTTCTCATTGTGAATTGTGGCATCAAGTGATGCCAAACCCACCATCCACTATAACATGTGTCAAAATTTCATTCTTGATAGAAATTGCAAGTCTTGAACTTAATGGGGGAGGGAGAAGTATACCATATATCACGGACACAAAGGAAACCATCCTGAACTTTAGATTCTATGCGAATTTCTATATCTCTTGCTTGGTTCAAAATTTGGAGAAAGTAGTCCAACTATTGCATCCGGAACATGCTAAAACCCTAAGATCAACTTTCTATTTGCCTGAATCTGACACCCGACGGTCTTGTTTCGAGTTGATGACATCATCAATTGTAACTGCCCTAGAACCGCCCGTGAAAACCTATACAAGGAGGGTTTGGCCACATATATTCTCACTTTGCCAATGTGGGTCTTGGGAGCTCAAGGAGTCTCGATCTCGAAGTAAGTACTGTCCAAGTTCGAGTTCGAGTTCAAATCTTGTTCTTTATTCTAGTCGTGTCTAGTCTAGTATCCTAGACATCCTGCCTTGTCCTGTTGTAATCTCATAGTACGAGATATTGTCGAGTTATTTTTGGTATCTAGTTCATCTCACTCAAGGGAGTTCTTGTAATCCATATATCTTTCTTCATACCTACGATCATGGGTTGTGGGATCTCATGTATCATCTCTAGTCGAGTTATCCATACCTATTAGTCTCGGGTTGTGGGACTTCTTGTAATAGTTCGATATCCTTGTATTATTTCCCCTGTGTGGGTGATCTTGTAATAAAAAGTATAATTCTGAAATCTTGTCTAGTCCAGTGAGAGATCTAGTGCTCACTTGACACCATAAATCCATCAATGCTTGCTATTGATTGGCTCAAGTATGTAGAATGTATGATATTCAATAAATCACTCAGTATCCATATGTATCAACTAGTATAAATTGACCTTGTACTCTTCTGTATGAAGAGGTTTTGATACACATGATGGGGGCCCGGGGGTGAGGCACTTGGTCCTTCAAGATTTCCCCTATCTTTTCCTAGTCTTCTTCAATAACCTCTTGGGGAGAGGATGTTATCAGTGGATATATGGAGGGAGATTTCATGGGCAATCTCTAGTGTAGTGGTCTTTGCCTTTTGGGTAGTGTGGGCATGGTAGTGCTCTTTCAAGGAGAGAACATGTACTCTAGATATGAGCATATCCTTTGCACCAATAGCACAACACATAAGAGGTCTAGGGTGCTCGAGGATGTTTTGTTGATTTTGGTCCCTTTTGAATTTGAATTACTCACATAGAAAGTGTTCAAGACTTGGGAATTACCTCTTTGATGAGCTCCTTTGAGAATATAACAATCTCAAGCCTTGTGATCGTTTTTGTCACAAAATTGGAATGTTTCCCGTCTTGGACGATGTGCAATAGAGTGGCCACTACTTTGTAAGTAGCACACCATGTTTACCGTATGATCTCTTGTGCATTGTGTTATTTCTCTACACCTCAACAAAATTGCACAAGTGTTTCATCATTGTGTTGTGTAGCTCGCAAAGGGATTTTCTCTTCATGTTGACTTTGTTGCATCTTCAAGGCTTGAGTTCATTTGTGAGTTGCTTGATTGGATCCATGTGGTTTGCTATGTGGGCTGATTGCTTCCTTCTAAATGGAGTCTGTTTCTTCATTATGCGATGTTGTAGCCACAAACTCCTCCAATGTAGAGTCAAGAAAGAGAGACTCTTAGTATTTGTTGAGAGGACTAAGGACTTGGGCAAAATCTTCTCAATCCACACTTTGAACATGAATCCCCTACCTCGTGCGGTAAATGAGATACCAAAGTCTTAGCATGTGTAAAGATTCACCTAGTTGGAGTCAAAGATTCTCAAGCTCGTCCAAGGCTCGTTCATATGAGTTGCTTGGTGGAAACATTTGGCAAAACACAGTCCTTAGGCCTCCTAAGTGGTGAGTGCCACTTATTTGAAAGTCGATCCAAGGTGGATGGAAACAAGACAAGCTAAGCATCTTCTTGGTTTTGCAATCCTCCTCCTTGGCACAAGGAGATAAATCTCCTTACGTGATTGTTTGCATCTTCTTGCACCAAGCCTTTGAAAGTAGAGAATTTATTATAAGCCTTTGAAAGTAGAGAACCTATTATAAATTCTTGACAACAAATTCATTAGGTCCTCCATGTGAGATTGTGTATCCTCTATAGAAATGTCCGAGAGAAAAATAAGAAGGAAGCTTAAATGATAGAGGAGAAGCTGGCTTCCTAGAAAGAGTGAATTGATGAGCTCTTTTCCTAGCGTAGGTTTTCAATGGCTCTTGAGATTACAAAAAGCTTCTCTAGAGGAATGGGTATGGGTCATAGACTTGCACCCACCTACACTCTATTGCACAACAACCTATGAAAAAACAGACGAACATGAGTAAAATTTACTTCCAAGAAGCATCTTTTCACAAGGCATACAAGGTTTCCATACTGTATGTCTATTTGTAGCTGCCCCTGCTAGATGGCTCCATTAGGGACGGGCTCTCCTTGAAGAAGCATATTTCGTAACATGCTCTATGCTTAGTGAAGGAAGACAACAAACCAAGAAAATGTTGGAATATAGAACAACTTGTGAAGAGACAAAAAACTCAAAGGTAACCAAGATAGAGACTTGAGAACATCGTACAATGAGAGATTTAGGAACAAGATTTAAAATTGAGATTTAGATTGTTTAAATTATAGAGGTTGTTAAACTCCAAAATAAAAATTAGGGTTTTTATTCACTTTATTTTTATTTTTGAAAACAAAAACTATGTATCAATGCATATTGAACACCTCTTTTATATATCTTACACAAAAAACATAAAGGTCAAATGTCACCAAGCCGAATTTCTCAAAGGATAAAGATTCTATGGTTTTTTCATCTTCACATTTTCGTAGCATGTTTGGAAAACATGTTATTATAAAAAAAATTAACAATGTGGTTAAATAGGAGAGGTTTCAATTTTAGAGATTGATGAATATATTTTGGTAGTGATGTGTGCGAACACACTAGGACCACCGAGGCACTTTTGTCCCTCTTTAGGAGGTTCTTTTCTTCGGTTTGTATATATGCCTATAACCCAAAAGGTTCACTTATCTTTGTACATTCTCTTGGTAATACATTTAGTATTGTGTGTTTGGCTTGAAGCATCTTCTTCTTCCTTGTGCTGTTCATGTGCTTCCACAAACCTTAAACTCCAACAATTGATATCAGAGCATGTTGTTGCTTCATCTAGGGCATCATCGACACCCCTTCAGTCACAATCTCAAAATCACTAAAAAATTTGTGAGCATACTTAGGGCCTTTAAATGCACTATCACAATGCTTGTGCAAGAAATTTTGTCTTTTTGTGTGCAATATATATATATATAGGCTTTGATTCGCCAGTATAAGCACCTCGAGGTCTACTAGAGGTTTCGCAAAATTTGACAAGGTAGTTTTGTTCAACTAAAGGAAAGCTTCATAAACTTCCTTTCAAGAAACATAGATACATTACGGCCACAAGGAAGTTGAAGATCATACATTCAAATGTCAATGGTTTGATGAGAATAGATTCCATTCAAGGTTTCAGGTATTTCGTTACTTTCATTGATGATTTTTCAAGATATTCATGGATTTATAGTCTTAACGTAAAGTCAGAAGTCTTTCCTACTTTCAAAAGTTCTTAGCTATGGTTGAAATGAAAATTTGTCAAAAATTCAGATTTTGAGAAGTTATAGAGGAGAAGAGTACGTGTCAAAAGACTTCAAGTCTCTTCTTGAAGACAAAGGTATCTCTCATCAACTCACTATTGCTTATACTCCAAAACAGGATGGTGTTGTAGAGAGAAAGAATAGGATACTTGTTGAAATGATACGTAGTATGATGTCATCCAGAAAGCTTTCTCCTAAATTTTGGTATGATGTAATACATATAACTAATCACATTCTAAATAGGTCTTCACAAAAGCTTTGAAGGTGATCACACCTTATGATGCTTATTATGGGAAGAAACCCAATTGTGAGTTACTTCAAAGTTTTTGGTTCTCCAGCTTATAATCACATTGAGAAGAAGGACCGTGGTAAGCTTGATGTAAAAGCCATTAAAGCTGTCTTTATTGGTTATGCAATTGAAAGCAAAGTATACGGATTTTATGTTCCAGAAACATGTGACTCCTACTCTCATGCAATGCATATATTGCATAAGGTCAAATTTTTGATAAGAAAAGCATATGATTATGCATTTTTAAAAAGGAATTTGGATTCTTATATTCAGCCATGTGAGCAACAATATGGATTGGTCTATGAAACCAATCCCATGAGCTTATAGTTGCACTTTCATTTGAGATGGATGTTGGGTTTGCTTGGATTCATTATGGTTCAAATGATTGTCATATTAATGGACATGCATTTTCCACTTGTGGATTCTTTGTCTGAGTTTCGACCAATTGATATGTGTGTATACCCTATCAACTATGCATTTTTTGTAATTCTTCTGCATTTTGTGCTAGGCTTCACTATGGATGAGTTTGCCCATCACTTCTGGAATTGATAGAAACTCAATTCGAAGAGCTTCTTGCGAGTTCATGCTCGTGGTGTCTGTGTTGTGGGGTGCATGTGTGAGCATGTATTCATTCTTAGTTCTATATCCACTATTGGGCACTGATGACGTTAGTGGGGATGTCGTAGTACTGAGTCGATCCTGTGCATAATGGAGATGATATGCTATTTAGTTTTATGGTTGAGTACGATGAGGTTATAGTTGCACTTTCACTTGAGGGTGGATTTGAGGTTTGCCTGGATTCATTTTAGTATATATGATTGTCCTATTAGTCGACATGTAGTTTTCTTTTGTGGAATCTTTGTCTGAGTTGCGACTAATTAATAGGTGTGTATACACTATCAACTATGCATTTTTTGTAATTTTTCCTATTGTTGCATTTTGTGCTAGGTTTCATTATGGTTGAGTTTGCCCATCTCTTTCGGAAGTGATAGAAACTCAGTTTGCAGAGCTTCTTGTGAGTTCATGCTTGTGGGGTTTTTTTTTGTGTGTGTGTGTGTGTGTGTGTTGTGGGGTGTGTGTGTGAGCACGTATTCATTCTTAGTTCTATACCCACTACTGGACACTAATAACATTAGTGGGGATGTCATAGTATTGAGTCGATATTGGGCATAATGAAGGTGATATGCTATATAATTTTGTGGTTGAGTACCATGAGCTTATAGTTGCACTTTCGTTTGAGGGTGGATTTGGGGTTTGCTTGGATTCATTCTGGTATATATGAAACTTATCCCATCTTCGCTTAAGAGCATCACGTAAAGCTGTCCGTCTTTAGTGAACTCTAGAATCTAATTTATAATTGACAAGAAACAAATTCACAAAAACACTTATTCATCATCAAAGAGACCTTGTACTTTTTGAATGCATTTTTGTATATAATCAAGGTACTCGTATACAAGTCGAAGTGTGCTTCTGTCTTTGACCAAAATGCCTTATCTTCCATGGCAATGGATAAGAACTGTATGAATAAAGGATCGTCAACTTTCACCTCGGAGATTTGGTACCATTCCTTTGCAACAAGATTACACAAAAGCCCTTTCTTGATCCTCAACACTCTATCTAAAGCTATGAATATGTAACAAAACCGTATGACATAGGGCTTGTGAAATTCCAATCGGCTATTGGCATGAAAATTATTGAGAACTTTAGGTAGACTCTTGAAGAATCTGACAACAAATTTTACCTTGTCCAAAATTTGGCTCACCCATGGCACGTGACCTATATCTTCCATCATGAGTTCAAGACTATGTGATGGATATGGTATCCGAGTGATCTTAGGATATAACACTTCAGTCTTCAACCATGCATCCCATAGAAAAACAATTGAACCCATTGTCAATCACGACTTGCATATCAACAACCACATCCCCTATGGACTTCTTCATATGAGAAAAGATAAATTCGTCAATCACAATTCTGCTTGGTGCATGTGTATGTATGGCTTGTAAGAACATAGTGCCCTTGCATGAGGAGACATGAATGTTGTAAACATTCATCTTCCTCATGTTTGACCAACCATCACATAGAATAGAGAAGCCATATTTTTCCAAGAGGTCTTCAATGGCAACATCTCTAGCTCCATTAATTATGTGTGGTTGTAGAGCTTGTAGTCTTTCTGTTGATGGATGCTCCTAACGAACCCCTATCTTACTCATAGACTTCATGGGCCTCTTCCATGGAGCAATATTTGCCACATTGAAAGGGATGCCATACAAGATAAAGAGCTTGGTGAGCTCTCGATTTGCCTCTTCCACGGCTTGCTTTTGTATGACTGCCTTGATACTCCCTTTCACAAATATATGTTCGTATTTGGAACTTGAGCCTTACCTCTAAGATTGGGAAATGCAGAGATACTTGTAGTCATGCTCTCCATTGGTGGTACAAAGGGGGGGAGGGGGTAAGGGGGTAAACAATGCCATCACCACCATGAGCACTTTGGATATCCTCATTGGTGGTACGTGATGATGGAGGAGGAGGAATTCCATCCATTCCACGCTTGAACTATATGTTGAATGATGGATGTACATTTGCCAATACCACCTTTCAATCCAAGTAAGAGGGCTTTGATATGGGATGCAAAATCTGTATAGAAGCCCATGCAATACTTGCATTGCCATTGATTATTTCCGACTGGCTTCACATGCCTACTAATGACATCGAGAGATCTACCCATTATGATAAACTAGAGTCTAGAATCTAGACTCTAGACTTTATAAGGCAAATGGCAAGGGGCGAATATTGTCAAGTGAAGGTTGAAGCAAGGGGCAAGTAGTGAAAGCTGAAACAAAGGGCGAATAGTGAAGGTTGAAGCAAGGGGCAAGTAGTTAAGGCTGAAGCAAAGGGCAAATAGTGAAGGCTAAAGCAAGGGGCTGCTCTTGGAGCTCTATTGCAAGCACATAAAGCAAAGGGAGCACTCACCTAAAGCCCATAAGGCGAGCACACAAGGTCTCAAGGGCAAAGATGCAAAGAGGACACTCGGAAGCACTAAAGTTTGTGCCAAAAAAGGACGTTTTCGAAATCTATAGGCACAGAATTCTTAAGAATTCTTGAAAAGAATTGGATAAAAGCCCGTAAAAAATGTATAAAAATTGTTCACAACTCAAGGTCTACTCAAGAGAATTGTAAGGACTTGTACAATCTTGAGCTGAACAAAGAGAACTATTAAAAGAACTACAAGGATTGGTACAATTCTCTGTTGGATAATACATGAAATAAGCCCAGGGAATACTAGAGGTTGGAGCTCTACTTGCCCACCCTTGATGGGTTAGTTGCTCTAAGTTAACCATGAAGACTCCTCTAGTTGCATGTTAACACCCCTCTCCACAAGGTTGCACAAAGTGGAAGCAACTCACACTCAGCCTTCTGGATACTCATACCACTTTGCCTAAATTCTATAGAGTTTACTAGTAGACACACAACTAGATGCCAACAAAGAGTGGTAGGGGCAAGGACCCCTAGGTGGCTGCCCAAAAGTGGAAGTTATCTTCCCATTTCCAAGCAGCTGCCGACGTGCGTCACCTTGACATCATTTACTAATCTATGGCTACCTTAGGACTCTTTCCTGTTACTCTTCGACCTTGTATGCACATGAAGCTTCATCTCATATGCTAAGTGACCTTTCTATAAAGCATGGGCCATCTTACCCATGAGTAATTGATTAGTCTACTAGCTAGTGAGGGGACCAACCATACATATTGCAAGGGAATAAGGAGACCAATTTTCTCTGTCTTGCCCTTTGCCTAGGTGACCGATTTTGGAGTGTGCATAGCTAAGTTGGACGAAGAACCCTTGTATATAATGGAAGACCAACTTTACATGTCCAAGTTGCCAAGGGAGGATCACCTTCTATGTTAATGTCAACACCATCAGTGACTAACTATTTCTTGTTGCACATGAAGCGGGTAGACCAACTACTAATACCTAGGGAGACCAGGCATGCAAGACCAATCCAATGTTGGGCGACCAACCATCTATGCTTCATGCTTTTGTTGTTGGCGACTAACCATCCATGCTTTGGCACATCTAGACGACCAACCATTCTTACTTATGGTTATTGCGAGAAGATCAACCATCCCTGGAGGAGGTTGATGCTCATTGCCATGCAACCAACTATCCTTAGACTTGGGAGACTAACGCTAGGCCGTTTCTTCATATCCAAGAGGTGATCAACCACATGTTTGAGTTGGGAGTTTTATGGCCTATCAATATCGAGGTGACCAATCTTGCCTAGTATTGCAATTGGGTGACCATGTTCACATAAATCCAAGTGACTTCAACCTTCAAAACTTGGGTGACCACTTGCCTTCTTCTTGGAATCTATAGAGACCATCAACTTTGCTACTTGGTTGCTCCCTAGCATCTACAAGGGCTCCATCACGGGCTAAGAGTCCAAGAGCCTCTTATGAGGAATGAATAATAAATGGGCCAAAGGGTCCTATTTGTAAACTCTTTTAAGGAGGTGGCCCAATTCACACGTGGCCAAACACTCCATATATGGCGAGACACTCTAACTCCCTAGCATCTACAAGGACTCCATCAATGACCACGAGTCAAAGAGCAACGATTGCACCCATGCCTCTGCCTTACCTGTTTCCTCTTGAGTTCCAACTTCCCCAAGGTTGAGAAAGAGTTGCAGCCTATGTATTTTCCTTGTTCCCTTGCCTTGGCCCTTCAGCTTCAGGATAAAAGTGATTTACATCACTCCATTGCTTCTGCCGTACATCAACTTTATACTTTATGGCATATATGGTATGACACATGTGGAAGCACTCCATTGCTTTTTGAATCTTGCCATACATGATACATATCATGCATACATGTTACATCTAAGTTCTATCATGATTCGTATCTAATGTATTAACTTTTAATGCATACATATATGATATTTCATATATCATATAAATTCTAATTCACTCATACATCATGCTACATGTAATACATTATGTACATTGTATACATACATACATACATACATTTATTTACATAATACATACACACATACATATAAATTAGCTATCGTTTGACATTAATACATTTTAATTTATCATTAGTACATACATGATACATATCATGCATAGATGATACATCTAAGTTCTAACATTAGACATATAAATGGTAAATTGATAATATATCAAATTTTAATGAATTATGAATTGCAAACATACATACTGTAATGCATACATGTAACACACATCATGCATACATCTAAATTCTAACATATGAATGATAATGTACATTGTATTACATTTCATTGCATAGATACATCATGTACTGCATACATATTACATACATCATGTAATGCACATTGCATACATACATTATGTTACATGTAATGCAACATCATATACACATACATGTAAATTAAATATCATTAATATGTTATCATTAATACAATATTGATTTTAATCCATCGTGTTCATCCATGCATTAGATACATACACAGATATAGATTAATTATAATTTATCATTAATACATACATATCATGCATACATCTGAACTCTAATTTTTAACATACGATTTTATAAATGATAACGTATCAAATTTTAATGCATACATACATCATGTAATGCAGATTGCATACATACATCATGTAATGCATTATGTACAGTGTGTTTCCTGAATATAATTTCCTTGTAAGTTCTCTCTGTGTCTCTCTCCACCCTCCCCCCTTTCTCCCTCTTCTTCCTTTTCCTTTCAACCCTTCTTCTTTTCCCCTCCCTCTTCCCTCCCCTCTCTTCTTTCTTTTCTCCTTCCCCTTCTCCTTCTCTTCCTTTTTTGACACACAACCCTCAAAAGGAGAAAAAAGTAAAACACCTCTCTTCCCGTTTTCCTGCCCTTCTCTCCCATTTTTTTCCTTTTGTCTTTGCCCCTTGTTGCCTCTTCTTTTCTTTTCCCCCTTTTTTGGTAATTATAATGTATATAATTTTTTAAAATAGATATTTTTGTTTTGCAGATCAATGAGGATTCCACCTTTTTTTAAAGAAATAAAATAAAGATCTTCAGGTTATGATTGTATTAATACAGAGAAGTTGCAATTTGTGTGTGGAAAAAATCTTCAAGAGGAAAATAGGGTCTGAGATCTGGAATGTTGAATTAGTTATGTTGCTTAATTTACAGACATGCATGAATGTAAGTTGCAGCCTATGGATAATGAGTATAAAAGCCATCCTCCAATGCAAGGCGATGATTACATGCTGCATCCTTCAATAACAGTGAATGGATTCAGTGGAGAATGATGAATCCCTATAAGGGAATACACTGTTTTTTAAAAGGATTAAATCATGATGAGAGCATAAACCAAACTGTACCTCTGTAGAAACTACCAGTAATTCACATACAAACAAGAGTAGCCAAAATCAGCATCGAAGGGGGAAACATTCAGAGAACCAAGCAAGAAAGGCAGTTACAACTTACTGGATATACACATAGTGTACCATTGTTCATACAATTTAGTGAGGAAGGAGAACTGAAACGAGAACATAGCAGAGGAAAAGGTAGATATAGTGACTGACTGTTTTTTTCTCAAAAAAAATTATGACAGAGAAAAAGGTAGAATAATGACTTGCTGTCTTTTTCTCAAGCAACCATCATCAATTATGCAAGCCGCATGTATTTGTTTGCTCTCTAGCCAGTCATCAAATCAAACACTTTCTCATCAGAGGGTAATGGCTAGTTAACATGGGGAACTGTCGAGAGCATTTAGCTCACCTTCTCCATGTCCTTCTGTTTCTATTTTTTTTGTCATGTGAAACTCTCTCTCTGGTAAAATTCAAAATAAGAGAATAGTATTTTTATTAATGATTTTGTTAAATGGATGTGCTTGTTTAGGTTGCAGATATTCAAAATATGTAAGTGTTTTACCATTTACTGTGCAGATTTTGGGGAGTGATGATACACTTGATGCATTATGCCTTCGAGATGAAGAAGCCTATGATGGAGAAGGGTATGCCTTCATTCCTCAAAGGGTATTATTAATTGATGTAATGATTTTGATAATTTTCATGGAATTTAAAGGTTTTAGTGGTCAAATGCACCTATCGTGACATCAGTGTTCACATTTTGATTTAGTTCACTGGCTGAACTTTTCAGAGAATCTCAGAAGGTGCTTCTGAAGAAGGAACAGCGAGCCATGAAGATTCGGCAGGCAGCTGCAGATTTGATTGTGTCGTACCAGCGTGAGGTAGAGTCAATTTTTGTACTGTTGGTAAGGAAGCTATGGGTATTTACACAGTTAGCTTTATTTTTACAGGTTGATGATGCTGGTGGTGCTCTTGAGGAAATGCGAAAAGGCATGGATTCTGCACAGGAAGTATGTGCTCGCATTGATCATGTCAAATATGACTCAGAAGTCTTGTTATGAACATTTTATGGTTATACAGTTAGTGAGCTAGTAGGTCTGGTCCTGTGAAGGTATGGGAATTGGGGCTTGACACAACACGAAACCGGATCATTACGATGAATCTCTACATCTCCATGGCAACTGTGACTTTAAGTTTGTGAGTAGTATAAGATAACTTATATGCTAATGAACCAGTTTCTAAGTGTTCAGTCAATGCTGTTTGGATGGAAATGCTTGCTTTTCGTCAATGGGTTTGTAGATAAAATGATTTCTTTTAGTCAATTGGTAATGCATAACTTGTTACACCAGAAATTTATTATACTTTTTTTGCATGCAGAGCCACTGTCCCAGCAAGCTTTTTTGGGATGAACTTAGCAAGGTATATCATGCCTTGTGGTATTGATTGTGATTGTATTTTGTAGCATGGCATCTACTTACGAATAAACTCTTCTTGTGTTTATAGTGGAATAGAAGGTCATCCTAATATGTTTTACTGGGTGATGGGCACAACATCTGCATTCGCTTTGACCTGCTTCATTGGCCTGATTTTTGCATTACGGGTTGTTCCAACTTTTAAGGACAAAAAGAGAGCTCAGGTGCCTTTATTTTCTTCATGCTTAGGCACTAGAGAATGCTGTAAACAGCATTGACACGTACTGCCTTATTAGGACCTTGCTGCATTGAGAGACTTGCTTCAACATATGGATACAATTGATGACATTGTCCAATTAGTTGCTGGAACAGGTATTTGAAAACAAAAGTAGATTATCCTGCATATGTAATGGGCCCGAAATTGCAAAGGGTTTGTTTAAATTATTGAAACCTTATTTTTGAAGTATTGATCTCCTTTGTCCTGGTTGACAGCTTCTTTATTCTTTTGTCTGGCTTGTATCATTGACCTTTTCATGCTATCACTAGTGTGTTGCTGGGTGATGTTCCTTCTTGTCACTTCATTTTCTTGATTTACCGTGTCCTATCTTCCTATCTTTCCTTCTGTCATTTATGGTCATCCTCAACCAGCACATCAAAATGGATGATGGTGATTGTTTTTGCTTGCTGTATGCTAAAAAACTAATGCATTTGCATTTTGTAACCACAACTGAAGACATTTTAGAAGTCTGACATTCATACGGTTCTGCTTTTGGCTGTCATTCTTTCTCTCTCTTTTCATCTTCTTCATTTAATGACATGCCTTATCTTTTGTCTTTTTGAATCCTTTGCTTTGCTATGTGACGTCATCTTGAACCAACACATTATTACTCTAGAATCTAAACATTCCTTTGCCGTCTGCACATGCATAATTGCTTGCATTTTGTGTGATTTTATAGGACAAGCTCGATACAAGCTCAAACTAGTACACTTGTTGGCCTTAATGCTTAGAAATTAGCTTTTTTACACTGAAAAGATGAAATCTCCTGTGAAAAGCAAACTAAGATTTACTTCAAAAGAAAAAAAAATTCAGAGCTAGAGATTTCTCTGTTAAAATATCAAAAATATAATCTACTTTGGGTTTATGACATCAGCACTAACTGACTAAAGGAGCACCAACTCCTTACCATGCTCCTCACAGAGGCTCCTTGCACCACTCCTTCCAAGTGTAAGAGTTGCACAACTCTGGTTTCTAATGGATAGATCTTTGGTTTCTAATGTATAGTACAAGTTCTAATGGATACTCAGATGATTATAGATGCTCCCTGTGTCATTCCACCCCGTCCTTATATAGTGAAGGAGAGAAGATCAACTTGTTGAACTCATGATGAGTGTACCTTGCCTTGCCATCATAATACATTAGAGAGATCCATCTATGAGATTCTAATTACACGGAAAATTAGGAGAAGAGAGTGGGGACTGATTGTCGCATCCAAGAAGAGAGAGAGAAGGGTAATTTTACATGAGTGTGAACTCATGATGAGTGTACCTTGCCTTGCCATCATAATACATTAGAGAGATCCATCTATGATATTCTAATGACACGGAAAATTAGGAGAAGAGAGTGGGGACTGATTGTCGCATCCAAGAAGAGAGAGAGAAGGGTAATTTTACATCCTTGTTTTCAGAGATTGGATGGGATTATGCGCTTGGGCAAGCATGCACCTTCACGAGAACGAGATACTCTCTCTCTCTCTCTATATATATATATATGTGTGTGTGTGTATATATATATATATATATATATATATATATATATATATATATATATATATATATATATATATATATATATATATATATATAGAGAGAGAGAGAGAGAGAGAGAGAGAGAGAGAGAGAGAGAGAGAGAGAGAGAGAGAGAGAGAGAGAGAGAGAGAGAGAGAGAGAGAGAGAGAGAGAGAGAGAGAGAGAGAGAGAGGGGAAAGTACATGCCAAATGGGAGGAGGGGAAGTACTATTGACCCCATGCCACTTCGCATACAAGAAGAGTTTTGAATGCATGCTTCTACATATTGCGGGAGATGAGTAATATATGAAAGGTATACATCAAAAATTTTTGTGAGAGGGCTCCTTTTACATACTTCATGCAAGTACCTTAGAGTCCACCACTACTTGCAAGTACAAAGTACATACCTACAAGTACAAAGTACATACCTACAAGTGCAAAGTACCCTTTCGAGTATCGCAAAGGATGCTGCAATCATCGGAAATTACTCTTTAATCATTGGGAAGTACATCTCAATCATTAGAGAGAACATTGGGCTCTATAGATCGTCTTCGTTCATAATTGTACATCAACATGAACATGTTATAACCAATGGTTGAATGTGTAGTATTGTTATAAGCAAACTCAATCCAGGGAAGGTAATGTTCCTAATCAAACTTGTGTTAGGAGACATACGCATGCAACATATCCTTTGTAGTCTAGTATGTGTGTTTGGCCTATTCATTGGTATGTGGATGATGTGAGGAAGATGTGCAATCTTGTCTTCAACTTTTGGAAGATCATCTTCCAAATGTTACTAGTCGATCGCGTACCTTGATCACTAACAATCTCCTCTAGAAGTACATATAATTTATATATATCTCCACAAAGACTTAAGCTAACTCATGACTTTTCACTGAGGAAGGTGCAGCATGTAGGTATAAATGTTACCTATTTTGCAAGTTGATCAATGGAGACCCAAATGGCATCATGATCCCTATGGGTTCAAGGTTATCTTGCTACAAAGTCCATAGAAATGGAAGACCATTTGCTATCGAGAATCTATAATGGATGTAACGAGCTATTCTTGACCAGTCAGCTTCATTAAACTTGCATTGAGACTAATCGCGAACATGCCTTACAATAAAAGTCCTCATATGTGGCCTATAAAATTACCGTCCTATCAGAGCCAAGGTATCGTATATGCCAAGGCATTTGGCGCCAAGTGCATACGGATACTCATGTAAGCACATATCCCAATGACCATGCACATGCACCTTGCTCTTCTTGAAGAATAACCCATTATTGATGGAAAACTTTTTCGTTATCTTTCCCTTAATAGCCAATTGTAGGGCAATGTGATCGCCATATCTATCCATGCTACCCACACTTGTAGCCAAATTCCACAAGAGTGGAGAGCATCATGACACTGTCCCTTGAGGGAAAAATAGAAATTAGGCATTATATATGTGAAAGAAAGAGCATTGACCTCTTAGATTGAGCTTAAGTCACAATCACCACGTTAGTGATACCCCTACTATACATAATCTCGAAGTCAAACTCTTGCACGAGTTCTGCCCATCTTTCCTTACGGCTTAAGAGTTCAAGGTGATGCTAGTATTTTGGAGAGCGGTGATCTATCCATACAATGAAGTGTCCATACAATGAAGCGGGAGCCATACAAATTATGGCTCCAAAACTTCAAAGCATGGATAATTATCAACAATTCTTTCTTCTTTGAGGTGTAGCATATCTAAACATGAAAAATTACAGATCTCAAACGGCACATGTTAATTATCTTTGAAAAAAGCAACATCTATAGCCAAATCATTGACATCTATTTCAACCACGTGGTCTAGCTTGGTCCACAATATGCAAGAATGGTGCAAAAGTCATTCTTGCTTCAATGTTTGGAAACACTAATTGAGTTCCTTGATTCACTTGATAGGGGGGACTAGAACTATGTGGGATATACTCCAACAAATGAGTGGAAGGCCAAACAATAGGCATAGTTTGGGATGAACTTGCAAAAAAAATCCGATGCTTCACTTGGGGGATCATGAAAACAATGAGCCAATCTGCAACAACATATACTTTGTCGGAGTTAATACACATGCCAATAGTCGAGATGACAAGACCAAGCTAAAGTAATTTAATGCGATAAAAATCGCACTTGCTCTATTTTGCATACAACTCTTTCTGCAGGATGCATAAGATGAGGCGAAGATGTTGTTGGTGGTCTTCCAACTTCTTGCAATGCACTATGATATCATCAAGGAACATAACTACCCACTTTCCCATATATGGACAAAACAAGTTGTTCATCATTCGTTGGAAAGTGCTTGATGCATTGGTTAGGCCAAAAACTAGTAATGTCCATATCATGTATGGAACATGGTTTTGGAACATCGTTGAGATGTATCCATATTTGATGGTATCTAGACTTAAGAACACACGAGCTCAAGGATCCTATTTATGGATTCATTTAAGGAGGTGACACAATTCAATTGGTCAGATACTCCACACTTCGCCTAAGGCTTGAACCAAAAGTACCCATCAAGATGCCCTTTGGATTTGAGGATGTAACACCTCCTCAACAATTTTTTCGATTACAAACTAGGGGATGGAACCTTTGATGACATGATGATTGACTTAAAATACAAACTCAGGCATGTGCTCCCACTTTATCAGATACCCGAATAAGAATACCCACCCAACCGCTAGAAGCACTCATCGAGATGTCTTTTGGGTTTGGGGATGTAACACTTCCCCTCTTATTTTCATTTGTTGTCCTCAATCATTTCGGGCTACCATCATGGGCAATATCCTCAATAAAATCTCACTCCATTTCAATTGTCTATGTTCGGTACGTCGATGGCTATGCCATCCATGATCACTCGGCCTCATGAAAGTGCCTGATCATCCTATTCTAACATATCCTCCAAGACCTCCAATGTGTACTTGGTCTATTCTTTGTTCTCAAAATGATATCAAACGAACATGGGTTTTGTACATATAGAATCCCCATGTTAAGGGTTGCAACTTGCTAGGACACTAACAACCCTTCTCTGGCATAGCATATTAAATATGCAATAATTCTACAAGAAGATGAGCAGTTATCTCATGTCTCATGACTTCTCCATGCGGAACTTAAAAGTGGGTCCCTCGCCATGGACCTTGCTTGATTAGTGATGATTGAAATGGCATTGTGACCCTCAAACAAGGTCAAGGATTATCTCATAATAGAACCCATGGCGGTGCTTGCATATGAGACAATACACCTACACATACCTTGTGCTTATGCCCAATGCACATAGCACCATGTGCATCTAAATGGACACCTTTGACAATAGGTTTCAACCATATGCATGCATCCTATGCTTAGCCTCAACAAGGGCAATACCATGTGCATCCGAATGGAACTCCTAATGAAGGCTCCTAAAATCATGTAGAGATATTGGCCTATCAAGGTTCAAGATACAACAGATATGTTGATGAGAGAAATTTCTTACCGTTTTCTCGTAGGACAGCCAATCATGCAGGTTCTTGGGCTCCCATGACTAATGAGCTACAAAATACAAAAACCTCTTATAGACTAACTGCCCAATTCCAAGGATGGTGGTCATAATGGAAGTCCTCTTCGAGAAGAAGATGTGTGATAGTTAAACCCTCTATGGAACCAAAGAGAGTGCACCTCCACTTGGAACCTCTATGGGACCAAAGAGAATGCACCTCATCAAACCAAGAGGAACAACCACCATACACCCTTCCTTGATGTATCTCATAAATTCCATAATACTTGCTAACACAAGTCAAGTACAACATAGGGATATCCATAAATTAGTAATGCGTGGACACGATCATAATGACTTCGGACCGCCAATTACCCAAACAATGTGGGCTATATGGCATTAGCCCATTTGAAAGCTCACTTGATATAGTAACACCCGTCATATATTGTTTCAATATCAAAAAACACAGAAACTCCTCAGTCCACAATGAATGGACTAGAACCATGTTGGCTATCTTGGTGTCCATCACCTAATTAGGAATGATCAACTCGTCTAATGTAGCACTATCTTACTCATCAAGTTGTCTTAAGACAAAGTCTAATGAACATGTTGGAAAATAGGTATAATGAGGCAGCCTTCCGCTAGGGACCCCACGTGTAGGTTAAAATTATGTTGTCAAAACTTGGCCAAAAAGTATGTTCAAACTGGTAAAAATAAAACATAATGTGATAGTACTCCGGAAGAGCTATTTAATGATATATAGCACTAGGATTGATGTTTCTCATAATTTATTGTTTGCATCTCCATTGATGGAAAATCATATGAATATTATATTTAACATGGGTGAATGCATTGTGTATAATAAAGATAGAGAAGTGATGTGGAGTACTTAAAAATAACTTGTTTGTCCTCTGTATGCATCATATTCGGAAAACTTGCATAACATCCATGAGTGCCCAAGCAAAAGCTTTGTCTAGTACTTATCATGAGTGTACATAACTTGTAACCGATTTTTCTTCTACACATCATATGAATTTGATTAATGTAGATCTTGCAACTCATCTTGTTGAAGAGAGTTCCTATACATCTAATAGTACCCTTGTTTCACATGATTCACTTGCACTTTTTCCTTCTCTTTGTACCCTAATTGCACAAACTCTTAGAATTCTATCCAAACCTCTTCAAAGAAAAGAAAACACGAATGTATATCTTGTTTGTGATATAGCTAGTGACAATATTTTCTTGAGCTTTTTCATAGAAAAGATAGGCACATTTGAACATGGAGATGTAAAAGAAATTCCGTCAATGAGTTCTTTGATAGAAAGTCATCCATGTTTCTTTTTCAAGTTTATCCTATGTGGAAGTTATGATGATATCTTCTTGAGAAGTTGGTGGAGAAGTTCTATTTGCATATTGGATTAGAAGCCAGAAGATAATGAAGACATAAATCAAAAGGTTGTAGTTTGTGAATTTCATTTGAACTTCAAGAGAATCCACATCAAGTCATGAAGATAGGTTCATATGCAACAATCCCAAGATCTATGCAACATGAGATTCATACTTTGGATTCATCTTTTGCACTTTGAATTGCAGAAGAAGGCTCATACTGTTATATTCCAGAGATGTACATGCTTGGAGGAACGAGAAGTTCCTTGCTCGGGGGATAGCCAAGGCCAAAAGCCAGAGAGTTCATACGAGGACCTACTCATGATGGCGAGATGAGTAGAGGGACTTAGAGAGAACTCTAGATGGTGACTAGGCAAGGGCTATAAATAGGCTGGGAGGTGAGTCCCAGGCATTTCATTCTCCACTTCTCACATTTGGTATCAGAGCGTAGAGAGAGATCTTGGGGAGAGCTTGATGGAGATGGAGAATTCATGAGTTTATGAGCTTCTTCTGTGAAGATTTTTTCCTCTTGGAGTGGAGCATCCTTATCATAGCCATGTCGGCTTCGCAAAGGAGAATTAAATCGTGTAGAGTCACACTCGGGAGGCAAAAGATTCAAGGAGTGCAAATTCAATCATGAGGCGAAAGATTGGCGCAAATCCGTGAGGTAAGTACAATCTTGCTATGTGACAACCGGCGTATTGAACCCGTTGTGTGATGGCAGGGGTATTGAACCCACGACCTCCTTGACATGAGGCATGTGCTCTACCAATTGAGCTACATGAATTCGATGCAAGAACATAAGAGCTTTACATATACAACATCTGCAGCGCACGCCTCTCAGAGAGAGGTTAAGAGAGAGATAAAGGGAGAGAAAGAGAAGATGAACAAATAGAAGAAGAAAGAAAGAGAGAAAGAGATAGAGAGAGAAGAAGAGAATGAAGAGAGAGAAAGAGAAAATTAGAGAGAAAGAAAGAAAGAAAAAGAAGAGAGAAAAAGAAGAAGTAGAGATAGGAAGAAAGAGAGAGAGAGAAAGAACAAAAGAGAAGGAGAAAGAGAAGGAAAGAGAAGGAAAGAGAAAGAAACAGAAAGAGAAGAAGGAAAGAGAGAAAGAGAAAGAAAGAAACAAAAGGAGAAAGAGAAAGAAAGAGAAATAGAAGAAGGAGAAAAGAGAGAGAATATGAAGGAGCTAGAAAATGAATGAACCAAGAGGAAGAGAGAATATGAAAGTGAATATTAGAGAGAGGAAAAAAAGTAGAAAGAGAGAGAAGAGAAAGAGCAAGTTTCACATACCTACCTTTACTAAAATGGCCATAACTCTCTCATATGAAGTCCAAATTGGATGATTTCACTTGGTATAGGAAGTAGACTTCAAGGGCTTTCCAATGAGTGGCTGGAAGCTATCATTGGATAATTATAAACGACCTGTAGAGAGCATTTAATTCTCTGCATATCATTTCAAGAGGTATGCTGCCCACTCACCTAGCTTCATTATTTTCGCCATAACTTTCTCATAGAATATTCAAATTAAGAAATTCCACTTGGTATAGATTCTACACTTCAAGATCTTTCTTTCGATTGGTTAGTTGCCATATTTTGACCATTGGAAGCACAAGCATTTAGATGGCTGTTGATTGGTGAGAGATCCTTTTTGAGTGAATTGAGTGTTCGATTATGATAATTAGGAGTTTTTTATCATATCTTGAACCATTTTGGATAGGAAAGAATTATTTTTCATACATCTGAATCATACTTTTTCTCTCAAATAAATTCATTTGAATACTTCGTGCATCAAAGTTTATAATTTTGCATTGTATTTTCTTCCAGTTTTAAGAAATCAATATTGGAATGTGCATGAAAGCTAGTTTTTACATGAATTTATCTATGCACATAAAGTTACACTAACTTATGTTGATTCATAAAAGCATGCGCAGATCTTGTTTATGTGTTTTAGAATCTTTTGCAGGTATTGAAGGCAACAAAAAGACATGGTTATGAGGGCGTGTAGTGCCCAACAACACATTTTGGCAAAATTTCGTATTTGCAAGTTTCTAGAGTAGAGAGAGAGTGGTTTGCCAACCACTACGCTGATGCCTATTTACAATATTATTATTTTTTTCAGGCTTCATTTTCCTAGCAAAATGCTATTGGAAATTTTGTATCCACATGGTGTTATATGCCATGTGAGAACTAGAGTGATGTTGCGTTTTGTGAGAGAGGAATTCTTGTGTCAGCATAGCTAAAAGTATATAATTTTATTGAAGTAGAGAATAAAATGCATGAGTGAATGCTTGTATACATAGACGATATGATTGCTAGAAAGTTGAAATGCATGATGCATTTTCTGTTTATAGAAGATCACTTTTATGTATCACCACGATGAGTTAGGGTGAGCATGAGGTATGTGATAGAGGTATCATGCATAGACTAATTATGCCTTTAGAGGGCAAAGGACAAGGAATATACATCAAGAACAAATAAGATGTGTTTTGGAATAGTAACGCATGAGCACATGAATTGTTTTTCATGCGAGTCTATGTACTTGATATAGATGCTTATCTCGAGTCCGCATAAGAGTGCTATGGTTATGATAATCAATACAAGTATTAAGTGCTTGTATATGAGTGTTTGCGGCGAGGTTAATGAATGTGCAAGAAGCACAATAATTAGAATGATATCCATAGATATTCACTTTCACTAAAAGGGTGGATACTATGTAAAGAGTTGATTTTTCTATGAGACGATTTGGATGATTATTTGGTTTGCATTGATATAGATGATCATTATAGGCATGGATAAGTCTCCATATCATAATTCTTCCAAGAAAATGAACGAGTATGTTTAATCATAAGGATTAACATGTCTCGTCATTTTTAAGTTTAAAAAAAAAATTATTGAGCAAATAGTTAGTGAGTTAGCAGCCTTATAGAGATTTGGATGCTACTCTTTGAGGGAATGCTCAAATTTATTGAAATTTGGAGGGCAAGTAGCTCTTAGGCTTTTCTTTAAGCTGACCAAGTTTCAAGGAATTTGGAGACTTTTAAATAGGTCAAATGACCTCTGCACTAATTGGTAGATCCATTGGTCTGTTGCAAAGGGCATTTTTCTTAATTGGTAGATCCAAATGGAATGCTTTTGTTTGGAAATAAAAGGTTGACAGATGTAGTTTATGCATACTAAGTTTCATTATTATTAGAGATCATTTGATAGTTCAAATAATCTCTGCACATGAAAGTGCAGCCTCTGGAATTTGTGAAATGAACAGAGACCATGTCAACTAGAGGTGATTGGTTTTCTTAGCTCATTTACTCAAATTGAATGAATTTTGTTTCTAACATTAGCTACACCAGATGGTGTGTATAAAATTTCAAGATGAAATGTTTCTCCATTTAGGAGATATAAAGAAAAGAGTAAAAGTTAGCCTTTGCATATGTTTGAACTTTTGCAGTTATAGAGGCTTAGTATTTTGGTCATTGTGAAAGTTCCAAATCTCCAACTACTATGAAACGTATACCAATAACAATAGATAGTGATAGCTATATGCTATTAAAATTTGGAAGAAATTGGACATCATTTGGTAAGTCAAATGATCTATTCTTCTCAGACCAATCTCTGGCGAGGATTGTCCAAAGAATGGTACATGTGTCTGATAAGTATATGATATTTTCATATTGGAAACTCCAATTTGAAATTTTTTTTTTGGAGAAGCTACTCCAGTATAGACCCTATGATATACCCAAAATTCAAGGATTTTGGAATTTATCTTCATAGTTAGAAGATATTGTAAAAGTGCAGTAGCATTGTTCTAGGTTCATCTAAGCGCAGGTATAGCAGAGATAGAATTATACTTTTGAATGAGTATTTGATTTGATTTTGAATTGAAGGGACCAAACTAAATAAGGTGATCTAGATTTGGGCACAAAGAAAATGAAATTTGGAATTTGTTTGGTCAGTCTAAGGGCTTCAAGAAGATGACCCTGTACATTCTCAGAATTGGTCGTCAAGTGTTCGACCCTTCCAGTAAAATGGTCATGAAACTCTGAGCAAATATCCAAATCAAGTGATTTTTTTGCCTAATGAAAGCTTGAGAAAAGCTACAAAAGGTTGGAGAATTTCATAGATTTTGTATGAGAAAAAATTAGTTAAAATTAAGATTTAATGTGCTCTTGTTGGAAATTGTTTATGCAGGAGGCATTGTTGAAAGCAAAAGACTTTTCACAGGTTTTTTATGATACGTTTTTGAGATGATGTGATCACCATGGGCTAGCTATGCCCTAGATATTTGTTTATTGAGCATTGGTTTTTGGTGACCATTCTTAGTAGAATAGAGGAGACTCTGTTGAAATTTTCAAGAGTATATATAGTGCCATGAGAGCATGGAACAGGAGAACTTTGCTAGTTGTTCTCATTTCAAATAATTGGATTCATAAAGTTGTATAAATTCCTATTTATTGTGAGTCAATATTTAATTTAAGATGCATGAGTTGATATTTGATGCAAGCCGCATCCTTCACAACTCTAGTTGAGTTGATTTACTAAATAGTTTCTCAATTCTCAACTCAAGATGAGTTGATGTTACATATAGTTATGAGTGATAGACTCATAGGAATGACGCTGTTCTTTCCATCGAGAGAAGGAAACACTTGAGGAACACTTCATGATTTCATTACATTATTTATGGTTGTGAGTACTCACCGAGTTATTCTTATCATTTTTGAGAGAAGTGTTGGACTTTAATATCATACACACATTTATGTGGAGTATAAAGTTTGTCGTATGGGACATCAAACTTTGTATTCTACCTAGTTTTAGGACAGATGGTAGGGTCCATAGTCTGGATCGTTGATAGATTATCATCTTGGACTCACAGTTTGGATCATGATGAGATTTTCTTTAGTTCTATTTCATTACGGTGAGTAAATCAAGCAGATTTACTTGAGTTTAGAGATAAAACACTACTTGGAAAAGATTTTCATTTCTTTTTAGTATTCTTGCACAGAGAGTTGGGACATAGTCACATTGTTTCGAATGAGCATATTATTTTTTTTCATTGCTCTAGTGGAGTCAGTGATTTTTTTCATGATTATACCATATGAAAAGCTGTTAGTGGGTATTTCAGGGGGACAAGGGCAAGCTGCCGAGGTCTCTATAGGTGACAAGCCGTCACAAGTTAGTGATCAAGGTCTAGGCATAAGGAGTCCGAGGATATTTCGAGTACTTATGTTGCACACATATGGACTCATTGGGCCTCATAGGGATTCCTAGAGTATGTCCAAGGCAAGGACTACTATTTGTTGGTGGAAATGCTAGATATAAAGCACAGAGACTAGTTGTCTACTTTTTGAGCATCTAGTATTTTAGACACCTACCACACTCTACTTTTATTATTTGAAATCATAGATGTTGATTCCCAGATTTATAGCTCCTTCTATATCATTGAGAACAATGATCTTTAGAAGGGGGAGAGAGTGTTATATTCCAGAGATGTACATGCTTGGAGGAACGAGAAGTTCCTTGCTCGGGGGATATAGCCAAGGCCAAAAGCCAAAGAGTTCATACGAGGACCTACTCATGATGGCCAGATGAGTAAAGGGACCTTAGAGAGAACTCTAGATGGTGACTAGGCAAGGGCTATAAATAGGCTGGGAGGTGAGTCCCAGGCATGTCATTCTCCACTTCTCACACATACTTCAATACACCTTGAAGTATTTACCATGGGAAATATTGATTCCACCCTGCAATTTTGTGAGAAAGAGAACACAAAAGTATGATGGGTTTTCTTTCTAATGTTTCTCTTTCCACTTCTAACCCGAATCAAAAGTTAAGGGGAGAATTGTTGGAATTTCAAGTTTAGGACTTAAGTAAAATTTTAATTTGTAATATTTTAGAACTTTATTCATCAATCATTGTATATATTCATGAGAAATTGTATTGCATATACCTTCCCCCAAAATTACTTTTGAAGGAATAATTTTTTAATGTTTTTTGTCTCTTCCATGTCACTCTCATTCTACTCATTCCATAAAGGGGAAACAACTCTTTGTTGAAGGGAGGCATTGACCTCAAAGAAGCATTCAATGACAACCCACTTGTATACAAAACATGTGCGAGATGGCTTCTTCGATTCCTGTTGGCTACAGTTTCAAAATATTGCAAGAACTTCTACCTTTGACCATAAAAATAGCTTTTCTTGTGATGTTCTTCACCCATGGGAGTTCGCCAACATCTCCCATTAGCAAGTCAAGACGATGACTTGCACATGGAGTCCAAACAATGGTGGGAAATTAGTAGCCCCATATTGACAATTAGAAGCATTATCCATGATGAATCACACTATGTTTGATGGCTCCACCTACACATAAATAAGAAATAACTCGATGTAATTACACTACAAATATATCAGTTTCTTGTCTGCACCATGTCACTCTCATCTCTCGGTACATATATCAGTGATACAAATGACAATGGACATTGCACACATACATTTTACATCGATGTTATAGCATACAATAGGCATGTGCTTGAATGTATGTAAGACATACTATACATACATACATACATGTATACATGATACATACATTGATTGCACATAAATCAATGTTGTAACTTGTAACATACAATCACAATATGTATGTATATATACATGCATGATACATAAATTAATATTTTAACATAAAGATTACAATGTGTATGTATGTATGTAACATACATACATACATGATACACCCATATATGATACATAAACCAATGTTTGAACATACAAATTACAATGTGTATGTATGTATGTAACATACATACATACACAAGGTTGTTAGTAACGTTTTTGCAACGTCCAAGGCAAGGTGTTTCTAACTCATTAGCAACA
>CM035406.1:218923362-218925862 GCA_020310875.1 Ceratopteris richardii
AAGCGTGAGATCATGGTGACCTGGGGCTTCTCAATCCGTGTCCACATCGCCTCCGTGATCCCTGGTGCCCGTACTGCTGCAGCGTACATCAATGCAGGTGTCACTAGAGTATCAAAGAGCCACCCCTTAGTTCGGGGCTCCTGAAAATGTGCCTGAAAGCAGCATCTCTCCAATCCAGCAAGCGCCGCATAGCCTCGAGTAGGAATCTACTACCCTTGTGCTGCCCGAGAAGGTGACACCTAAGTAGACGTAGGAATCTACTACCTCTATCTGTCCTCTCGCTGGGGTGAAAGAGATGCGATGGCGTACTGCCCTTGAGGTGTGGAAGACCATGACCTTGGTCTTGCCAAGGTTGAGAGAGAGAGAGAGAGAGAGAGAGAGAGAGAGAGAGAGAGAGAGAGAGAGAGAGAGAGAGAGAGAGAGAGAGAGAGAGAGAGAGAGAGAGAGAGAGAGAGAGAGAGAGAGAGAGAGAGAGAGAGAGAGAGAGAGAGAGAGAGAGAGAGAGGGAGGGAGGGAGGGAGGGAGGGAGGGAGGGAGGGAGGGAGGGAGGGAGGGAGGGAGGGGGGGGGGGGGGGGGGGGGGGAGGGGAGAGAGAGAGAGAGAGAGAGAGAGAGAGAGAGAGAGAGAGAGAGAGAGAGAGAGAGAGAGAGAGAGAGAGTGAGAGAGAGAGAGAGAGAGAGAGAGAGAGAGAGAGAGAGAGAGAGAGAGAGAGAGAGAGAGAGAGAGAGAGAGAGAGAGAGAGAGAGAGAGAGAGAGAGAGAGAGAGAGAGAGAGAGAGAGAGAGAGAGAGAGAGAGAGAGAGAGAGAGAGGAGAGAGAGAGAGAGAGAGAGAGAGAGAGAGAGAGAGCAGGTGGTGATAAGAAGATGAGCCGTGGACAGTTCGAGGAAATACTTAAAGCTCATTCGTCAACCCAATTTATCAGAAAGGTAACACACTAATTTAGTCCTTTAATTTTAAGGAAATTCAAAATATGGAAGTTGATTAGAACTTGTGATTTTGTATGCTCTGCTTTGAAAGGACATAGAGTTTATGAGAATTCGACAAATGCTTGAATGTATTTGTCACATTTCCTCGTAAAATGGAGACACCAATTCCATTTTGAGTATACAAAGGTCTATATAGAGTTGGATGTAATGGGGCCAAATCCTATCTAATCTATCTTGTTTGTTTACTTTCTGCAGAGAGAGTTAGATCTTATATTCAAAATGTTTGATCGGGATCAGAACAGAACTCTTGAGGTTAGAAACTTTCTTAACTCTTTTGCCTGTATCATGTCTAATTCATATTATCTCTGCAGTTGCTCCATACATGTGTACGTAATACATCTTTTATGCACAGACAAGCGAATGGAATGCTTTAAGCCAAAAACAGACAAAACAAAGGGCTTGTCGATATTGATGCAATATTTTGTGGTAATCCATGGGGTGTTACAAGTTCCTTCATCAAAGCAGCACGTGAAATCAATTTTGACACATGCCTAATCGAGAGTACCCTGGAAAGCTGAAGCCATCGTCTGGGCTCACATAAAGGGTTTTCTTTTCCAAATTTATTATTTAATAATACAAACTTATTTTGTGATGATACTGGCCCCTACATATATCACGGGCTTATAGTGTCCAAATTAAAGCAAATTTTTGAAGTTTTCAAAATTGTGCTCAAAATGACGAGTTTTGGGGAACTCGTTTATTGAAGAATTTTTATGCTCAACTTGTAAATAACAATGTATTCATCAATGCCCCGTGTGGAGGACTTCGATGGTTGTGAAACCAGGTGGCCTCTCAACTCAGCTCTCACATCAATATACTGGTGTGAATGTTACTTTCGTCGACCTTCACTGTGGTGGCCATGATGCGATTAATGATTCTTTTGACTTCCCCTTGGAGTGTTCCCCCGCTTTTTTCCATTTCTGCTTGATTTTAGCCATTCGTTTGTGAAATGTTGCATCTTCCAATTCGTTTATGTAATGCCCTATTCTATAGATTATAAGTGACATACAAGTTCTCTAGAAAAACCACGATGTTTAGACTTTCAAGCAGCAGTCAGAAATATAAATATAGAGCTGCTGTGGATGGGGAAGCTTTTAAACTGCTCTAGATATGAGGTTGTGCGAGTAGATAATGATATGAAAGGTGGCCTGACTACCTTACTAGTTAAGCAGCATATGTCAAATGATTGCGAGCCATTCTGAAAATTGTTTATAAACGCCAAAACAGTAGAAAAGTTGGAGCTAGGGAGATGGGTGTCGAGTATCTTTGTTTATGGAAAGTTACATTTGATGCAGAACCTTGGTTGGGGTTCAATTTACAGGACTTCCCTATCATAGCTAGTCTTTGAAGCCGATCGAACAGCATAAAATGCCATTGGGAAGAAGAATAAGAGTTTACGTCGACACAATAATACCTTTCCGAATGTCATGTCTAAAACAAACGTGTGAAAGGAATCATTACACTACTATTCCAAGTGGAGCGAACACTTCAAAAGAGCTTTTTTACCATTTAT
>CM035406.1:218930862-219058362 GCA_020310875.1 Ceratopteris richardii
CAAAAGACTAACCAACACCCAAATCGGCCATAAGGCGTTTGAGCCACACACACACTCAATAGTCGCTGTGAAAGCTGCCCTATACTAAGCCTCACAATTGGAAGTGGCTAGAGTAGGCTGCTTCTTGCTCAACTAAGATATACATGAGCTACAAAGCATGAAGCAAAAGCCGCTAATGGACACACGAGTACCACCCAAGGATCTGAGTACCACTCAAGTAGCAAAAGATGCGCTTAACCGCCTGCTAATGCTTGACACCTGGGCAATGCATAAATCTGCTCATTTGTGAGACAACAAACTGAATATCTGGCCAAGTAATGCATAAGTAAATCAAGCATCCAATAGCTTGCTGATAGAGAACAACATCAAATGCATCTCCAACATCATGAAGACTCTTGCAATAATGTATCAACATATTTTGTTTCACACAAAGCTATTCTGCCATCAACTTGCATAAATTGAATGCGGAAATAATGATGCAAATGCCCCAAATAAGAAATTTCAAATGAGGGACGTAGATCAACATTAAAATCAACAATATACTTCTCATGAGGACCAATGAGAAGAATGTCATCACGATACAAAACAATGATCAAAAGCACATCATTAGCATGCTTAACATATAAGGTGCTCTCAGATGGAGTGTTCTCAAAACCATATACAATCTGATAGGCATGTATCTTTTCATACCAAGCACGTGGTGCTTGCTTCAAACCATATAATGCATTTTTCAATCTGTACACTTGGTTTTCATTCCCTTTCTTCACAAAGCCACGGGGTTGAAAAACATACACTTCTTCATGCAGGTCACCATTGAGAAATGCAATTTTAATGTCCAACTGATGTGCATTCCAACCATGATGAGTTGCAAGTGCACAAATGCTACGAAGAATAGTCATTGGCATGTAGGTGAAAAGGTGTCATCAAAGTCAATGCCTCTTTCCTATGCATAGCCCTTTGCAACAAGCCTAGCCTTGTACGTGTCAACTGTTCTATCAGGCTTACGCTTTAGCTTGTATACCCACTTGGTGCCAATGACCTTCTTGCTAAGAGGAAAGTCACATAAAGACTAGGTGCTATTTTTAATTGATAGCATCATATTTTGATTGCATAGGAGCCATCCAATTTTAAGAATTTTATGCCTCATCAAACGAAATAGGCTCATTCTCATCACAGAGACTAGAGACAACCATGACATCCGAGTGCGATATGACAAATGTGCATCTAATTTGCTATCACACAAAGTTTGCACTAGCCATTTTAGCATATTTTTTGCCTCCTCAATATCAGCTCTCTCATCAACAAGTGCATCATGTAAATCTGCATCCGAAATGGAATGACTTGCATAAAAAATGGAATGATCTGCATCATCACATGAAACTTGTAAAGGCTAAGAAGTTGCCTCATTAGGACCAACACTAGACTATCCACTTGTAAAAAGAGGCAGCAAAGTGTCATACATGTCTTTAGAGCTAACTGATGTCTCATTAGTACATGAAAGTATGGTTGAATAGCATCTTCCAAAAAAACAATATCATGGCTAACTAAAATGCGTTTATTCTCTAGATGATACAAACGATAGCTTTTGCTTTCAGAACTGTACCTAGCAAAAATACATTTCACTGCTTTATCATCCAATTTCTTACGTTGTTGTTCAGGCACTAATGCATGTGGCAGACAACCAAAAACATGCAGATGAGCAATAGATGGCTTGTGACCATGGCAGCCTCATATGGAGTGATATGTTGCAATGCTTTAGTGGGACAACCATTAAGTACACATGTTGCACACATGACAACCTCAAGCCAGAAACTATGTGGTAAAGCTTGACTTTTGACCATACACCTCGCCATCTCCATGAGTGACCTGTTCCTTCGTTTAATAACTCCATTTTGTTGAGGTGTATACGACACTATACACTAATGTTTTATCCCATGTTCAAGAAGAAATGCATTAAAGTCAGTATAGATATATTCCCCCCTCGATCAGAACTGAGGGTGCCCATTTTACATGATAGTTTTTCAGCCAAAACCTGAAACTATTTAAAGCATATAAACACTTCAAACTTTTCTTTCAATGGATATACACATGCATGCCTGGAAAAATCATTGATCAAAGTCATGAAGTAAAAATAGTTCCCAAAAGAGGGTATCTGCATAGGACCATAGACATCACTGTGAAGAACTTCTGAGTAGCCTCCATAAACATTTTTACCGGGTGCCTCAAGTTTGGGCAAAGATGACACCATTTCAAATTTCTACAGACATAGAAAACTAGCAAATTAAGATGACCAAAGCGTGCATGCCAAAACTTTGCATCTGACATAACCTGAGAATCATGTACTACACATGCTGAATCATTCACATATTTTTCATAGTCTATGAGCTTATAGAGCCCATGACATAAAATGCCAGAAACAACAATCACATCGTCATTTGACAGATCATCAACTGTACATTTTTCATCAACAAATTTCACAACCACATCAATCTTTGCTAAAGCTGAAACTCATAACAAATTCTTCTTGATCCTTGGCACAAATAAAACATCTGATAATATGAAAGAACTACCATCAGCATTAGTCATAATGATCTTACCAACTCCCATGATAGGATAAGAGGAGTTTTTGGTGCATGTGACAGTATTCCTTGTAGGGGCATGCTCGAGTGAAGTGAAGAAACCACACTCCAAGGTAATATGTTTGGTTGTTAGCAAACCGAAACCTATATATATCTTTGGCATAAAAAGATAAAATATCTTGCACAAGCACTGTGATAATGCGTTCAAAGGCCAAAACGAGCTCAGATCGCGATTTTGGCACCTCACAACAAAGCTATTTTGATCTCCTAATCATCCTGAGTATGCTCACCGAATTTCATGCGATTCTTAGATTGTGACCGGAGGGGTTTTGATGACACCCTAGATGAAGCGACGACCTGCTCTAATACCAATTTTTGGAGTTTGAGGTATGCGGACACACCTAAAGAGCACAAGGAAGAAGAAGAATCTTGGAGCACAAGACACAATATTGAATGTTTTACCGCTAGAATGTACAAAGATATGTAATCCGTTAGGGCAATAGGCATATATGAAGTGTCTAAAATTCATTTGGGAATCGGGTATTTGATTTTTTGATTGTTTTTCTTGAAACACTTATGGAAAAAAAGCATAAAAACTTTGAAAATCATAGGAAAAAAATACACAAAAATAGGAGAGAAACCTATGAACGACAAGATAATGAAAGAAATTAACTTCAAATTATTTTGATTTGTTTTCAAAAAATCATGGTTTTCTGTTCTTGGTTTGGGCATTAAAAAAATTGTGGTTTTTCAAAAAAAATAAAGAAAATTCGAATGCATCAAAAAATTTCAAAAGGAAAATAAGTGGGAAAAGTTATGTTGCCATGTTCAAGAGCAAGAAAATGATGTAAAAATCACATAAAATTGATAAAATTTGAAATTATAAGAGAGACATCAAACAACTTTGTGGGATAGAGAACAAGAGAAAAATCATGAATTTTTGGTGATTTTGTGAATACTTGTGGGGTAGAGCATTGCGACTTTTTGAATAATGAATTCGGAGAAAATCTTGACTTTTGCAAGGAGCTATAAAAGAGAAAAATCACCAAGACTAAGTCATTGTGAGTGTATGAGCTAGAGAGAGAGCAGAGGAGCACAATCTTTTGAGCAGATAACAAATTCAAACAAACAGAGCATACATTACAACCTAGCCATTCCCAAGAGCAAGAGGTAAACTCCACACACATTTTCTAGAGGTCTGATGATTAAAAAGCACTAGAATGTATGGTATTAAGTAAAACAAAAAAAAACGTGATTTTTTGTTTTTTTTTATTACTTAGGAATGGAGATGTGTTTGAATGAAATGAAGAAAAAGAGAGGGGAAAAGATGCCTCTTTGAGGATTAGAAACAAGCAAAAAGAAGAGGTCGCAGAGTAGGTAGAGAAAATTGTGACATTTTGAGTTGACTTTGAGGGAGAAAAAATCACGACTTTTTGAAATAAAATAAGAATAAATTCAGAGAAAAAAAGAAAAGAAAACTCAATATAAAGAAAGGGGAAGAAAATCGTGTTTTTTGAGTCTTCACAGGTAAGAACATCGTGACCTTTTAGACTCTGTGAGGTATATAAAATTGCAATTTTTTTGCATCTATTTGATAAAGGCACATTTTTTTTTACTTTTGAAGAAAATTAAGAGAATTGTGACTTTTAAGAAAGAGAGAGAAAATCATGAATTTTTTGTTCAAATTTTGAGAAAACATTTTCGTGAACAAAATAGAAAAAAATCGCGATGTTTTGGAAGAGATAGAGGACAAAATTGCGGTTTTCTTGATTAAAGGAAAGAACTTAGAAATTTTCAGAGAAAATTGTGATTTTTCTTAACAAAATCTAGAGAGGTGTGACTTTTTGGTGATTTTGTAGAGAAAATCGTGATTTTTGTGATCAACTTTGAGAAATTGTTTTGAGAACATCAGATCTTGAAAAATATCATAACTTTTTGGTCAAAAATTGAGGAAACCACAACTTTTTGAAAACATCGTGATTTTCTCAAGAGAAATAAAAAGAAGAAGTGAATTTTTTTTGAGAAAGAGAAATAGAATTTGGGGAAATCTTTGGATGAAAACAAAATTAAGAAATAATTACTTGGTGAAAAAGTGGATCAGTATAAACTTTTTCAGAGAAGCGTGACTTTTTGGAAAACTTTGGACATCTAAGAAAATCGTGATTTTCAAGAGAATTATGAACACAAATAAACAAAAGCGATTGAAGAGAGAGAAATCCCTAATTTGGAGTGGAGCATCTTGTTCAAAAACTTTTAAAACATAACACATTGTTGAAATAACATATTCCATCAAACTGAGAGGAGGAAAGGTGATACCAAAGCCAAATCCTAATTTTGACCACAATCAGGACTTAGATATTATGACTTCACAAGGACCTGCAAATAGGATGCAAGGAGATCAAGGAAGTGAAGGAGGCTATAAGAACATCTTAAAGTATGAGTTTACAAATAGATTTAGAACCTACGCCTATAAAGATGGAATCAAAAGATCTGTTGCAAGACTTAGGTCAAAATCACTCTTTAACATGACTCCTATAGCACAATTCATTAATGAAATACATAGAAAGGGATGGAACAACTTACATTATCACAAATGATTTAAGAACATAAATGATCAAGGAGAGTAATCAAACAAGAGAGTCATGAGAGATGAAGATACAGATGAGACTCTAACTCCTAGAGGTCAGTCAATTTATATGCATCAAGAGTAAGTAATCAAAATCACTTATGATCAAGTAGATACTTTGCTCTACATGAACCGTGATGAAGGAGATGTCTATTGGGCATCACACATAGACTCAAACAATGCCCCATCACACATGAATATTAGGGTTTTGAAAAAAGTGGAAGAATTGAAAAGTTCTTACACATTAAAACAATCCATTATTTCCCAAGAGGAGTCCTCAACCACAAAAAATAAATGACGAACAATTCATCCCTAATAATTTTGAGTTTGAGACACAAAGAAACAATACACAAAATAAAAACAATAGGTAAAACAACCAACCAAGAGAGGGGGGCACAAAGAATATTTTTGGAAGTCCATTAATACCTCCAAGTAGGGTTAATAGAAACCAACACCAAGATCCTAGAAACATGAGAAATGATAGGCAATGTGGAGCTAACCTCAATATACCAAGGAGGAACAATAGGGAGAGATATGTGGGCCAATATAGAAGATTAAGACAACCTCAAGTGGTGAAATGCATGAGAAATCAATATGATGGATCCACTTATCCCTATGATCATGTGGCATAATTCAAAGAGGTATTGAAGGTTGGGGAAGTAGAGGATTATTTTACACAATTTCAAGCCTTTGGTTTGACACTGAGAGAATCAAGTCTCATCTGGTTTCAACCACTAACAATGGAAAAATTTGATAATATTGAAGTTTTCTATCAAGAGTTTATAGGTGATTTCTCTAAGAGAGATATTAAACATGATAATTCTACTTTAGTTTAGGCCTTTAAACAAAACCCCAATGAATCTATGAGATTGGCTGCAAGAAGGTTTAAACAATACCTAGATAGATGTATTGCCTAAGAGAGAGCATTCATGCAAAAGAGGATATAATTGTTGATAGAGCGATTAATAAATGCACAACTTAGAACAATGGTATATTGTAGAATATGTAGATATTTAAATGAGTGCATCAAAGAAGCCATAGACATAGATGGTAATAGGGGTCAAGATCTATTACCAAGTGAATTTCCCACACCAATAGAAAACAAAATGACACATACTGAGGAACTAGAAAAAGCCATTGCAAAACATCTAGGGTTGGGCTTACAACAAAAAAATCAACAAAGATGCCAAAACATTAGATGCTTCAATTGTGGAGGGGATCATCAGACAATTTTTTATCAAAACCTTGAAAATTCTTTCAATAAGATAAAAGGGTGGTACAATTTTTTTCACCAGAAAGAAATTGTACTAATCAAGGGGGACCAATCAATAACTCAACGGAGAGAGAGAATACACCAAAAAAACATTCATCAATTGAAAGACAAAAAAACTCATGAATCACCTCAACCTATTTTAGGTCAACAACCTCCATTACCAACAAAGGTAGTGCCAATGAAATAGCTACCCTTAGAAGAAAACATGGAGAGAGCCATTACTCCAACAACATCAATGTACTATGATGACTCAGAAGAAAGATGTTCTACATCCTACAATGAGGAATATGTTGATGAGACATGGAGTTCAAACAAAGAAAATCGATACATGGCCTATCAAAATAACAATGGGAACTATGAAATGGATCCTATAACATTCATGTTTGCCAAAAATAGATTTGCACAAACACAAAGAAATATTGGGGGACAAAACACTAGAAATTTCGAGGAGGGGACTTGTTATAGGTGTGGGGGGAGATCACTTCATAAGAGATTGTCCTCAACCTTCCATATTGAAGGCAAAGGTGTATTTTAAAGATTGTGGAAAAGATCATTTGATTAAGGATTGACCAAATAACCCTTACAAAAAAATTACAATTGCATCTCCTTTGAAATCAATAAATGTAGTGGAATCAAGTAGTCAAACTTGTGAGCCAACATTGGAGAGCATTATTCAATCAGAAGGAGAAACCCAAATTCAGGTAATCAGTAGAGCAAAAAAGTTGAAAACTAAAGAAACACAAAAAGGAGGAAACTAATATGGAGGATAAACAAGAAAGAAAAATGAAGAACTCTTGGAAGAAAAGAGAAAGTAAAAGCAAAAATGCAAAAGCTTAACCATGAACAAAAAAATCAATTGGATGAAAAAGAGAAAGAAAGAAAACGAGGGTTTGTCTTGGTAGAAACTCTAACAACTAAAATGAAAAAATTATTAAAACAATATCAAGCAAGATTGAAAGGAACAACATTGAAAACTCAAGAAAATGAATATCCTTTGCATGAAGAAGAAAGAAGGAGATTTTCTTTGTATAAACAATTGATTGAAACTGCACAAGAAATTATGGAAAAGAATCAGGCATTAAAACAAACAAGAATAATAGATTACCAAATAAAGAAATGCGTGGACCAAGTGGTATGGCAAGAGTTGAGAGAAAAGAAAATTAAAGAATATCATATAGAAATGCCATCGTTAGCGAAGTGGGAGAAAAAATATTGCAAAATGAAGATGAAAAGAGTGTGAGCTATAGGAAGATAAAATTACATGAGCAAATGCCAAAAAAGGATGAAATGGATGAATTACAGAACATGGAAATTACATAAAAAATTTCTTGGCAAGACTTGGTAAAGAGAAACCCCAAATTAAGAAGGTGGTGTGTGGATGCATCAAATAAGCATGAAGAACATGACTCAAAGGTAGAAAAGACAAAACAATTGCAAGTACCTTTGGATAAAATAGGAGGATATTGTGAAGGTGAGGAAGGAAACAAAACCTTAAATTTGGAATTTCAAGGGCATAAAGTGGAAACTATCTTAGATAGTGGAGCTCGAAAAGCTATTATCACAATAGAAGTCTAGGAAAAATGCGGAAAACCTAAACTGAAGACAACTAAATTGAAACTCCAGTTGGGAGATGGACACATGGAATATCCAATAGGGTTGCTAGATGAAGTTGACCCCAAAGCTTTTGGAGTTAGTTTTAAGAATATCTTAGGTGTAATGGAACTCCCAGAATTGAGCACATATGATATCATATTGGGAAGACCATTTCTAAAGAAAACTTAAATAGGTTCAGGATTGAGGAAGTAATTACTTAAATAATTAAAGAAGAGACACTCAATGGCACGAAGTTCAATTGGAGATTTAGATTTTGATGAATTAGCCCAAATCTGGTTGTGCAAGCCTAAAAATGGGGTAATGTACAAGTTGATCAAAGAAGAGTGCAAATTAGAGAGAACAATTGAAGATCCAATCTATATACATAAATATTTTGATGAGAAAGATTTTGAAACATATGGTTGGAATCGAGTTTTGTCAACTTTAGAAGTAGTTGCAAGTGAACATATTTCAGTGAAAATATATGAATGAGAAGGTTATGACTTAGTGCCCTTTATTATAATCAAAACTATACAAACCTCAAAAGGAAAGAAAATAGAATCACAACAAAAACTAAAAAACCTATAACCTAAATCACCAAATCCCGAAAAGAAGGAGAAAAGGAGCATAATCAAATAGATGTACCATCTCATTTCAAAAGATATGAGGTCGAAGAAAGAAAACTGATTTTCCAAAGACCTCAAAGATAACATAAACCGGATCAATCTTATGAAAATAAAGAACAAGTAAATCAAGTACTGGCCACTATGGAAGAAGGAGAAGAAAGAAAAAAATTATGGCCAATGATATTCAAGAAAATAAACAAGAGGATTTAGTGGCATTAGTCAACGAATATAGAAAATGATGTATATGCTGCTAAAATCAAGGAGGTTTTTAGTAGGATTCATATATAAGATTCAACATATTGAGTGGATATCACTGATAATAGTCATACCAAAGAAAAATGGGAAACTTAGGGTTTTTATAAACTTGAAGAAACTCAATGTTGCTATAAGGGATAATTATCTAGTGTCTATCACTAAACATTTATTAGAGAGAGTAGCTGAAAAAGAAGTATATAATTTTCTTGATGGTTTCTTTAGATACAATCGAGTTGCTATAGCCCTTGAAGACTAACATAAGACTGCTTTGGAATAGAATGGGGGTCATTTGCATTTAGGGTTATGCCATTTGGTCTAACCAATGCATTTTCTACTTTTCAAAGGCTAATGTCATGTATTCAAGGATTTTCTAAGGAAAAAAATGGCAGTATATATTGACGACCTATGTGCTTTTTCTTCAGCTGAACGAATCATTTAGTACAACTTATACAAACTTTTTAAAAATGCAAAATCTATAGAGTTTGTATAAACCTAAGAAGTGTATATTCTTTGTAAGACAAGGTAGGATCGAAGGACATATAGTATCCAAGAATGGAATTTCTATTGATGAGGAGAAAACAAGAGTCATAAGTGAGATGCCAAGACCAACAACAGTAAAAGAGCTACAAGCATTTATGGGTCATTGTGGGTACTACAGACAATTTGTTCATAATTATACCATAATTTATAAACCACTATATGCCTTAATCACAAAATTTGAATGAATGGATGAATGTGAAGAAGCCTTTAAAAATCTTAAAACATGGTTAAGTACAACTCCAATACTAAAACCTCTAAACTTGAAGAAAATTTTTCATGTTCATGTAGATGCTTCTAATTATGCATCTTAGATTAACTAGTTAAGGATAAAAAATTGGAATTTGCCATTGCTTATGAAAGTAGGCAACTTAACCAAGCTGAGAAGAATTACACAACCAGTGAAAAAGAGGGATTAGGCATGATTTATGCAGTTAAGAAATTCAGACATTATCTTTTGGAAAATAAGTTCAAGTTCTTTGTAGATCATCATGCCTTATTAAACTTGGTAAATAAACCTTCTGATACAGAGAGAATAGTTAGATGGTTCTTGTTGTTGATGAAATTTGATTTTGAAGTGGTAGTAAAATAGGGAAAAACTCATATTAGGGTAGACCATCTATCTAGACTGAAGAATGGAGAGAAACCAAAGGGAGTAGATGATGAACTAGTAGATACTTATCTCTATTGTGGCAACTAATTACTTAACCAAGTGGGAAGAAGCCACGGTAACAAGAAGGAATGGTGCACAAACCACTACAAGATTTCTCTTTGAAAATATTTTTTTGAGATTGAAGTCACCAATTGGAATTGTAAGTGATAGGGGTACTCATTTGTGAATGAAGTCACAAAACATTTGTTAGAAGAATTTCTAGTAATTTAGAGATTGTCTACTCCTTATCATCCTCAAGCTAATGGTCTAGCAAAAAGTACAAACAAGATACTTTGTGGAATCTTGTAGAAGATAGTCAATACAAAAAGATTAGATTGGGATAGGCAATTACATCATGGTCTTTGGGCATATAGTTTTTCTTATAAAGCCAACATTGGAACAACACTAATGAATATGCTGTATGGTCAAAATGTTATTTTACCCATGGAATTCTTAGGGTTGTAGAATTAGAAAAATTGGGAGCCACTAGACTTCAAGCTATTAATTCTTTGGATGCAAATAAAAGAAGACAAAACGCATAATTTGAAATGCATATCAAAGACAAGGGATTGAAAGAGGGAGATCTAGTTTTGGCATTCACAATAAAAGAGATGAGTAAAAAGTTGCATAAAAGAGGCCATGGACCATATATCTTGCATAAGCCAAGTACCAGTGGTACAATGCAATTGGCAACCTTGAATGGAATAATCATGCTTGATTATATAAGTGGCTGTAGAGTCAACAAATATATAGAGCCACTTACAGAACAACAATGGCATAAATTACAAATTACAATAGGAAAGAAGAACTAGAAAGAAATAAGGAAGAGTCACAATGAAAGGCAGAAGAGAATAAAGAAAATCATGAAACAAATGGGACAACAATAGAGAAAAATAGATTGAGGTTATTTTTATTTTTCTTGAATTTTTATTTTTTTTATTATTTTTTCTATAACATATTGATGTTTGTGTAATATTTGAGTATTTTGTGTATTCTTTAAATAAAAATGCTTTTTAAAAATATTGAGTCTTAGAAAAAATGTTCAATGTTCATGTGAATGCGGAAGAAGCATATGGAGCTAAGAAAATAACAAATGCACACATCAATAAAGCACTGAGAAAAATTGTTGGAGCATTGGAGAGGTTCATTTTTACACAATTCATAGGTACAAAATTCAATATCAATCAAGTTTTCAACAAACCTACCTACATTGTCATGACCAAACAGAATTAGGAGGGGGAGGAATAAGGAAAAATGGAAGCAATTCAGTTGAAAGAAGTGCAAGCAAAAGATAGACAAAATAAAAATTATTTTTCTTATTATTATAAATATTTTTTTATTTGAAAAATAATAAAAAAAGACACATACACATACACATACACATACACATACACATACACATACACATACACATACACATACACATACACATACACATACACATACACATACACATACACATACACATACACATACACATAACACATACACATACACATACACATACACATACACATACACATACACATACACATACACATACACATACACATACACATACACATACACATACACATACACATACACATACACATACACATACACATACACATACACATACACATACACATACACATACACATACACATACACATACACATACACATACACATACACATACACATACACATACACATACACATACACATACACATACACATACACATACACATACACATACACATACACATACACATACACATACACATACACATACACATACACATACACATACACATACACATACACATACACATACACATACACATACACATACACATACACATACACATACACATACACATACACATACACATACACATACACATACACATACACATACACATACACATACACATACCAAGGCTCATTTTTCTTTAGATAAAATTTTTCATAAAATAATTAGAGAATTAAATTATATATATATGTGTGCGTGTATGTATGTATCTATATATATATATATATATATATATATATATATATATATATATATATATATATATATATATATATATATATATATATATATATATATATATATATATATATATATATATATATATATATATATATATAGTTACCGTTAGTGTCCATGTGAAAGACCAAATGGCCACTGGAAACTTCTTTGTATATGTTCTTTAATAAAACATATGGTGGCATGTTCATTCACAGACTGTAAGTTCGACCACATTTGTAAGACCTAAGAAGTCTGTCTTTGTGCTCTGTGTGTACTATGTTTTTTTGCATATTCTGTAGCTTCTATACAGAGTACTGTGTGCAGCCTTAGGAGCTCAGTTTTCTACTCCGAGGATATTATCGTGGAGCTCTCAAGAAGGAGAGTGCATTGTGGTTCATCACTATCAAAATACTTCACTAGTATCAGAGCAGTTTGACGCAAAAGCTTTGTTTTTTTTGTGTGAGCGAAGCGAGCATCCCCCCCCCCCCCTCGGCTTTCTCCAAGGATTACGACTTAAGGCGGAAACGAAGGCATAGACCTTGGCATACCTTGTCATCCGAGTCACCGAAGTCATCGTTGGCACCATTGGCTACCCGCAAGGGAGGACCTCAACGATCAAGGAATATAGAGGTTGCCGATAGTTCCTAGGAGGTCACCCATCCTAGTATTGTTCCCCCCGGAGCTCGCTTAACCGTGGAAATCTCTTGCCACTAAGCTACACTCTTGTGGTGTCTGAAGAAGGGGAAAGACTAAGGTTGACATTACCTTGAACATGTTTTGGTCCCTCAAAGCTTCATTCTTTGTTTTCAAAGCCTATTTTTGAAGCATTTTCGGGGTGTCTTTTGGAGCCATTTTGGAGTACTTCCACACATAGTTCTCTTCACACAGGTCCAAGAACATCACGAAGAGTGTTCTTTGTACTTCTAAGACAACAAAAATATCAACATTTGTGGCTGTGTTTTCAGCCACACTCGTAAAACTACAGGTTTCTTGAAAGATTTCAGTTTTGGTGGGAGCAGCCACTGAAAAAACTTGGAGAAGCTTGTCGAAGGTAGAAAAGTGCGTTTCGAAGCGATGACGTTTGGTCAAGCCAACCGGCACAAGACCAGCCCTTGAGCTTTTGGAGACTCAAATAGACCTTATAGGCATGCTATAAGTGCAAAGAAACACACTATGTACCTTGGAGCATCAAGGAGAATGAGTCGATACAAAACAGATAGGTTCGCGGGTCGACTAGCTCAAAAAACTTACTATCTATGGAAGAGACAATGAACTTCAAATGCCCATAGCGACCAGCGTGATTACAATTAGAAAAAATCCTTTTATGGGAGTGATACACATAGGGTTGAGTGTATGGAATGCACAAAAGTATAAGGAATAAGCAAAATATGCTATAGGAATGAATGCGACATTCACCGGTGGTACTTCCTATTTTTCAGGAATACGTAGAGATTGACCCCGAGACAGAAAAACTGAGATTTCTCCAAATCTGCTGAACCAAATGCTTTGAAAATTTACAGGCATAAACTAGACACTGATACCTTTCCAATGAGTCCTCTTGCACTCAATTTGGAGCTCTGAGGAGAGAGCAGCAGCCTCTGCAAGATTACTGTTGGCGAAGAAGATGATGCAGAAAATTGAAGGAGCAAGACAATGATGGTCACAAGTGTATGTATATTGCTTCCATGTAATGTACAAGTGATTTCAACTCCTTATATAGCCTCTAGGAGTGTTCCACGAATTTTACAACTTGAATTTGAATTCAAATGAAGGTGGGAATGGTTGTTGGAGGGAATCAATTCACTTCCCTACAATCTAGGAAAAGTGAAGATCTTGATTGATCTACTTTTAGGTGATTGATTGCTTGATTGAATGCAACTTCAACCACCAAAATTTCGTGGGATTTTGGCCCTATATTTGTACCTTTACATGTGTACAACTCAAGGCTTTTACAACGGTAAATGAGCCATCAAAATATTCTCAAAAAATACAATAAATGAGCATATGAAAAAGAACTCTCCAACGGATATTCTTTCGACGCGATAGCCTTTGATGTAGATCAAATCCACCTCAAGCATAGTGTAAGCTTGATGTTCCAACAGCTCCCCCTCAAGCTAAAGTATTCTTGAGTCTTCATTCTCTGATAGGTTGAATACCTGCCATAGCTTTGAATCTACAAAGCTTTATTCCATCAAGTGCCTTCGTCATCATATCTGCTACTTGCTTTTCAGTCGGAACAAAAGAAATGTCGATCTCCTTTGCCATGAGCTTCTCCCTGATGAAGTGATAATGGACTTCTATATGCTTGGTTCTCGCATGAAAAATAGGATTTGCCGCTAGATGCATGGAACTTACATTATCTCCAAATATGTGAGGTTTGGAACTCACAAGTCCCAAATCTGTATACAATGCTTTTAACCATATTGCCTCTTGAGTTGCTATGGTCAAGCCTCTGTACTCTGCTTCAGTTGAGGATAAAGCAACTGTTGGTTGCTTCTTGGAACTCCATGACACTAGCTTCGAACCTGCAAATGCTAAGTAACCAGATGTACTTTTTCTATCATCCTTAGCTCCTGCCCAATCTGCATCTGAGTAGATTTTGATATCCAAATCGGAAGAGTAAGGATAGAATATACCTTCGTTGATTGTACCTTTGAGATACTTAAGTACTCTCTTAGCTGCATCCATGTGTGGTCTTCTCGGTGAGTGCATGAATTGACTAAGCACTCCCACACTATATGAGATGTCTGCCCTTGTGTGAGTAGCATATATCAAGCTACCTACCAAGCTTTGATACTCTTTTATGTCTTCAATTTTCTCACCTTCATAAACACTAAGTTTATGATTCATCTCCAAAGGTGTACCTGCAGGTTTAGTGTTCTCCATTTTGAACTTGAGAAGAAGATCCTGAATGTATCTTCTTTGAGTCAAATACATTCCTTCATCTGTATATATCACCTGCATACCTAGGAAATATGTGAGCTCACCTAGGTCACTGATTTTGAACTCCTCTTGCATGTGTCTCTTGATCCTTTGAATGCCATTTAGATCATCACCTGTCACAATAATATCATCTACATATACACATAGATAGATAACCTCATTGTGATCCCTTTTGATAATAGAGAAGGATCGGAGCTGCTAGCTTTGAACCCTTGGTCTTGAAGATATGTAACCAACCTGTAATTCCAAGCTCTTGGAGCTTGTTTCAATCCATACAATGCTTTCTTAAGTCTGCAAACATAAGATGGATGATTAGGGTTTTCAAAACCTGGTGGTTGTGACATGTATACCACTTCACTTATCCAACCATTTAAGAATGCATTTTTCACATCAAGTTGGAGGAGTCTCCAATTCCTTGCAGCAGCTACACTTATCAATGTCCTGATTGTAGTCATCTTTGCAACTGGTGAGAATGTTTCCTCATAGTCTATACCATGAGTTTGTGAGCATCCTTTGGCAACTAATCTTGCCTTGTACCTGCAAACTGATCCATCTGAATTTCTTTTAACTTTATATACCCATCGGCAACCAATTACCTTTTGATTCGGTGACATTGGAACCAAATCCCAAGTGTCCATTTCCTTCAATGCATCTATCTCTTCGTTCATGGCCTTTTCCCAATTAGGGTTTCCCTTTGCCTCTTCATAGGTTGAGGGTTCCTCTGAAATAGAGTCTTTTACCAAGTAGATTGAATGCTTTGTAACAAATGTGGAATCATATCCATACCTTTCTGGTTGTTTCTTCTCTCTTGCTGATCTTCTAGGTGCTTGTTTGGAGCATTCTCCAACCTCTTGCATCTTTGCTTTGCCTCTTGACTTCCATAGCTTGTAATCCCTTTCTCTTTCATCTTGGTCATCGTCTGTATCACTTCTTGGATCCTGGACCTGTGTATCATGCTTGCTTCCTAATTGATGAGAGCCATAATCAAGATCATATGGTAGTGTTACCTTTTGTTTGTCTTCATCATACCAAGACCTGTGTTCTTCAAACACAACATCTCTACTTGTAGTGAATTGCTTGGTTGAAGGATTGAAGAACCTGTAACCCATCTGAGTTGAATCATATCCAATAAACACTGCCTTTGTTGCCCTTTCATCTAGCTTACCTCTTATTTGTGATGGTACATGAACATAAGCTAAACAACCAAAAACCTTCCAATGTCCAAGACTAGGTTTTCTTCCATGCCATGCTTCATAAGGAGTCATACCTTGAAGTGATTTGGATGGTAGTCGATTGACAAGGTACACTGCAGTTGAAATAGCTTCTGCCCATAGATAATGTGGCAACTTCTTCTCTTCAAGCATTGTTCGGGCTGATCCAACCAATGTCTTGTTTCTCCTCTCTGCAATTCCATTTAGTTGAGGAGAGTACCTGGTAGTCACTTCCCTTTTGATACCTTTATCCTGCAAGAACTCATCAAAATCTTTGGAGAAGTATTCTCCCCCTCCATCAGATCTTAGCTTCTTTAGTGATCTACCTGTATGATTCTCCACATGTGCAAGATACTTCTTGAAGCAATCAAATACTTCATTCTTACTCTTGATAAAGTATAGAACAGTCCATCTACTATGGTCGTCAATAAATGAGACATAATACCTTGATCCTGCCAATGAAGGTTCTTGACTTGGTCCCCATACATCTGTATGTACTAAGTCCAATAAGTTGTTGTGGATGTAGCCTTTGTGGTTGAATGGTTGTCTTTGTGCCTTCCCAATCTGACATGCATCACACCTGTTGATCATGTGTTGCTTTGATATATTCGGCAGTCCTAGAACACTTTGATCCCTGCATATATCCTTCAAGGTTCTTTCATTCACATGAGCAAGTCTCTTATGCCACACTTCAAGCTCACTTAGGGTTTGAGACCCAAAGTTGAATAGAGCTATGTTCCTGGTATCTCCTACTTCAAAAGTAAAGAGCCTACCATGCTTCTCACCTCGGGCTATCTTCTTGAAGCCTTGACATGGATCTTCCACAAAAGCTCCATGTTGGGTGAACCTAACTTGCAAGCCTTTTTCAACTATTTGGCCTACATTGATTAGGTTTTTAGTGATAGTGGGTACATAGAGAACCTTACTCAGAATGTTTGTCCTGCCATTGGAAGCTTTGACATTACCAATCTTCTCCACATTGTGCTTTGTGTCATCCCCTGTTTGCACTTCATGTCTATGCTTTGGACTTTCCAAGTCAGATAGAAGAGCAATGTTGCCTGCAACATGATTCGAACATCCTGAATCTATGTAGAACAAATTATCATCTTCTTTACCTTCTTTGTGGCTTAGGTTCATAAGAAGTAATGAGTCTTCATGTGGTTGATCTTCTGAATAATTGTTGTAGTCCCTTCTATTATAGCTTCTATTGTTGTTGTTGAAGTTGTGTCCACCTCTGCCTCTATTGCCGCCATATCCACCTCTTCCACTTCCTTTCTGGGTCTTCCCATTGAACCAGCAATTTTGAGTGGTGTGGTTGGTCTTATCGCATATGGCACAAGGTTGAACATTCTGACCTTTGGCTTTGTCTTGCTTTGATCCTTTCTTCTTCCCTTTCCACTTGCTCTTGCTTGAGAAGTTGGCTTGGGAAGTCTCTTCTTCGTCTTCTTCCTTCTTCTTGCCTTTCTGCTTCTTATCCTTCTTATCTGCATATAGAGCACTCGTTGAACTACCATGACAAGAGTTACATTCCTTTATGCTATTGTTGGCTTCTTGATTGAAGAGTTGTCCAAGAAAGATGTTGGAGTCTGGAGTTTGCACATCCATGATGAGATCGTAAGCCGTCGTGAAGGATTGCCATTGCTTATCACTTTGAATGCCGTTGAGAATTTGCCTCATGATGACCTCTTCTTCAATCAGCTCTCCAATGGATGCTAACTGATCCACAACCTCCTTGACCTTGGTAACAAACTCTGTGATGGTTTGTTTAGGTGTCTTCTTCATTTGGTTGAACTCGTTCCAAAGATGATTCTTTCTTGCTTTGGTACTAGCAGAAAAGAAAGTCTCCAGGGCATCCCAAGTCTCTTGAGATGTCTTGCATCCTCTAATATGTGGTAATAAAAAGTCAGAGATAGAGTTTAGTATGTACGACCTTGCTTGAGCATCCCTTGCGCACCAAAGTGTGAGCTTATCTGTCTCCTCTTGTGTAGGTCCTCCTTTGGATCTTGGAATAGGCATAGCTTCATCACCTGCTACAATTCCATAAAGATTTCTACCTTGCAAGTAGGCCTCCATTCTGATTTGCCAAGCCGCGTAGTTGTGTCGATCAAGCTTCTCGATCATTGAGGGAAAGCCGTCACCCATCTTGAACTAGCTCTGATACCACTGAAAAAACTTGGAGAAGCTTGTCGAAGGTAGAAAAGTGCGTTTCGAAGCGATGAAGTTTGGTCAAGCCAACCGGCACAAGACCAGCCCTTGAGCTTTTGGAGACTCAAATAGACCTTATAGGCATGCTATAAGTGCAAAGAAACACACTATGTACCTTGGAGCATCAAGGAGAATGAGTCGATACAAAACAGATAGGTTCGCGGGTCGACTAGCTCAAAAAACTTACTATCTATGGAAGAGACAATGAACTTCAAATGCCCATAGCGACCAGCGTGATTACAATTAGAAAAAATCCTTTTATGGGAGTGATACACATAGGGTTGAGTGTATGGAATGCACAAAAGTATAAGGAATAAGCAAAATATGCTATAGGAATGAATGCGACATTCACCGGTGGTACTTCCTATTTTTCAGGAATACGCAGAGATTGACCCCGAGACAGAAAAACTGAGATTTCTCCAAATCTGCTGAACCAAATGCTTTGAAAATTTACAGGCATAAACTAGACACTGATACCTTTCCAATGAGTCCTCTTTCACTCAATTTGGAGCTCTGAGGAGAGAGCAGCAGCCCCTGCAAGATTACTGTTGGCGAAGAAGATGATGCAGAAAATTGAAGGAGCAAGACAATGATGGTCACAAGTGTATGTATATTGCTTCCATGTAATGTACAAGTGATTTCAACTCCTTATATAGCCTCTAGGAGTGTTCCACGACTTTTACAACTTGAATTTGAATTCAAATGAAGGTGGGAATGGTTGTTGGAGGGAATCAATTCACTTCCCTACAATCTAGGAAAAGTGAAGATCTTGATTGATCTACTTTTAGGTGATTGATTGCTTGATTGAATGCAACTTCAACCACCAAAATTTCGTGGGATTTTGGCCCTATATTTGTACCTTTACATGTGTACAACTCAAGGCTTTTACAACGGTAAATGAGCCATCAAAATATTCTCAAAAAATACAATAAATGAGCATATGAAAAAGAACTCTCCAACGGATATTCTTTCGACGCGATAGCCTTTGATGTAGATCAAATCCACCTCAAGCATAGTGTAAGCTTGATGTTCCAACAGCCACTACAAATTTATGCACGTTTTTGAGCCAAAAACATCAAAGTTGACAGACACTTGCAGGTGTTATTAGCTAGTCTTAGGGCTGTGCATTCAACCTTTTAGTGTCATTTTATTGCATATATTGAGCACATATACATCATGTATGCTTCTGTGGATACCACTTATGTATGTCCATGTGGTCATTGATACAGTAGTTACATTCTTTGCATAAAGCCTTTTACATTTGATAAAGAGGGTCGTGGTGAGGTTTTCTTAACTGGGAGACACCCAGATGTCGGGGTCTCTTTGGTGATGCAAGTGGAAGACTTACCTAGCCTCGCCATAGGAGATGTATGATAGATGTTCATAGGTGCTCAATAATCCTACTTGGCTTCTATTGGGTAATTGATTATATGCAGTGGAGTTAATGATTCACTATGCAGGCAAACATGTGAGTACTTGTAGTTTTATGATATTTTGACACTAGTCATATGCTCATTTTGCAGAGGATACTCTAGCAAAATTTTTCTAGATTTTTGGTTTTATCAACTATATAGTCATCGATTTACTCCTTGATACACTTATTCATTGGTGTTTCGACTCTTATAGCTCCATTATCATTCCATTCGGTTTTCTACAGATTCATTGAAGGAGATGGACACTTGGTATTTGGTTCCAATGTCACCCAATCAAAAAGTAATTGGTTGTAGATAGGTATATAAACTCAAAAGAAATTCAGATGGATAAATTTGTAGGTATAAGACAAGATTAGTTACCAAAGGATGCTCACAAACTCATGGTATAGATTATGAGGAAACATTCTCACCAGTTGCAAAGATAACTATAATCAGGACATTGATAAGTGTAGCAAGTGCAAGAAATTGGAAACTCCTCCAACTTGTTGTGAAAAATGCATTTTTAAATGGTTGGATAAGCGAAGAGGTATACATGTCACAAACTCAAGGTTTTGAAAGCCCTAATCATACATCTAATGTTTGCATACTTTAGAAAGCATTGCATGGATTGAAACAAGCTCTTAGAGCTTGGAATTATAGGTTGGTTACATACCTATAGGATCAAGGGTTCAAACCTAGCAACTCCGATCCTTCTTTATTCATTAGACAAGATCACAATGAGGTGATCTATCTATGTGTCTATGTAAATGAAATTATTGTGACAAGAGATTACTTGAATGACATAAAAAGGATAAAAAGGCATATGTAAGAGGAATTCAAAATTGGTGATTTAGGTGAGCTCACATTCTTCCTAGATTTGCAGGTCATATACATAAATGAAGGAATGTAATTGGCTCAGAGGAGATACATTCAAGATCTACTTCTTAAGTTCAAAATGGAGAACACTAAACCTATAGGTACACCTTTAGAGATGAATCATAAACTTATTGTTTATGAAGGTGAGAAAATTGAAGACATAAAAGAATATCAAAGCCTGGTAGGTAGCTTGGTATTTGCTACTCATACAAGGGTAGATATCTCATATAGTGTAGGAGTGCTAATCCAATTCATGCACTTTCCAAGAAGACCACACATGGATGCAACTAAGTACTTAAGTACCTCAAAGGTACAATCAATGAAGGTATATTCTATCCTTACTCTTCATATTTGGATGTCAAAATCTATTCACATGTAGATTGGGCAGGATCTAAGGATAATAAAAAAAGTACATATGGTTACTTAGCATTTGTAGGTTCAAAGCTAGTGTCATGGTGTTCCAAGAAGTGACCAACAATTTTTTTATCCTCAACTGAAGAAAAATATAGAGGTTTGACCATAGCAACTCAAGAGGCAAAATGGTTAAAAGCATTGTACTCAGATTTGGGACTTGTGAGTTCCAAACCTCACATATTTGGCGATAATGTAAGTTTCATGCATTTGGAAGAAAATCCTATTTTCCATGCAAGAACCAAACACATAGAGGTTCATTACCACTTCATCAGGGAAAATCCCATGGCAAAAGAGATTGACATTTCTTTTGTTCCAACTAAAAAGCAAGTAGTAGATATGATGACAAAGACACTTAATGGAATAAAGCTTTGGATATTTAAATCAATGGTAGGTATTCAACCTATTAGAGAATGAAGACTCAAGCATACTTTAGCTTGAGGGGGAGCTCTTGGAACATCAAGCTTACACTATGCTTGAGGTGGATTAGCTCTACAACAAAAATTCATCATCTGATTTGTGTCAAAGTCTCCCATTGAAGAGATTTTTATTTGTGCTCATTTTTGGTATTTTTCATAAGGTTTTTTTATGGATCATTTACCAATGTTGAAGCCTAGAGCTTTACACATGTATAAGGAGAAAAAGAGAGCTCAAATTTCACAAATTTGAGGTGGTTGATCTTGACAATAAATCAATCACCAAAAAGTAGATCAGGTTAGATCTTCACTTTTCCTAGATTGTAGCAAAGTGAATTGATACTCTTCAACAAACTATCCCGCCTTGATTTTAATTCAAAATACCATTGTAGAAGTTGTGAAACACTTCAATTGTATATCTAGAGACTTCAAAACCATTTTACAATACATTGAAGCAATATACATACACTTTGGGTCATCATTGTGTTGCTCCTTCATTTCTCTGCACCATCTTTTTCAACAACAATGAACTTGCAGAGGTTGTTGCTCTCTCTAAAAAGCTCAAACTTGGATGTGTAAATTGCAAAGATATTAGTGTTTAGTTTATGTGTACAAATTTTCAAAGCATTTTTTTTAGTGGATTAGAGAAATCTTAATTTTACTATCTCGAGGTCTATCTCTACACAACCCTGAAAAATAGGGGCTACATATGTTGAGTGTTAATTTCATTCTAGAATTGTACTCTTGTGCATTTTAGACACTCAAACCTATGTATATCATTACTCTAAAAGGAAGTTTTCCAATTGTAATCATGCTAGCTACTATGAGCATTTGAAGTTGATCATTTCATCCAAAGATAACAAGCTTTTTGAGCTAGTCAATGCACAAACCTATTTGTTTTGTATCAAATCTTTATCCTTGATGGTCCAAAGTACACTGTGGATTTATTGCACTTATCACATGCCTATAAGATTTTTTTGTCTCTACATAAGTTGAAGGGCTGGTCCTATGCTAGTTGGGTGGACCAAACTTCGTCACTTCTACCTCTTACAAGCTTCTCCAAGTTTTCTCATAAAGCATTGGATGGAAGCAAATTAAATAGTTTCAAATCAATGATTGGATTGCAAGAAATTTGAAGGACCAAAGACTCAAGGTACTTAGGCTTGAGGGGAGATGTTGGTGCAATTATCAAGCCTAAGAGCTTTTCTAATACTCAAGAATATTCTCATGAAGTGCATCTAATCAAAAGAGTTCACATGGGAACATATGCTTGTGAAGTTCTTGTTGTATTTACCTTGGTTAAATGTAAAAACTAAATATTGAAGAAGAATCTCATGATATTAGGGAACCTAGTCCACAACCTTAGTTGATTGAAATCTAATCAAATCATTCTTAATATATATGATCACTTTTAGGTGAGCATGATTCAAATTCAAATTCAAAATATGAGTATAAATATACTCACTCCTTAGTCACAGGTAACCATGCCCAATACTAAGAGATCAAGCTACATTTCAACATACATTTTGGTCATTTCATATTCCTCTACACTTCCCATGTATCATATGTGCAATACAACATACATTTTGGATCATTACATTGTGTAAGATCTTCTCTACATTTCGCTCCAATGCACTCATGTGCACAATGAACTTGTTTTGTCTATTTGTCTATGCATGAGTATCCATTTGCTATACTTTCAATTGGGTTAGTTAGATAAGAGTGTCGAGTAATGCCTATCAAGTTTTATCATCATTGCTATAGTAGATCTTGAGATATGAAGCTTTGAAGTTGATTGTGTGTGCACATCTTCTTATTCTTGAAAAGTTGGGGTGATCCCCCATATTTGTTAAATTCATTTCCCAGTGTATGGTGTAGCTAAACTCATCAAATAACTTGCTTTATTTAGCTATAAAATTCATTTATATTTGTACAAAAACTCTCTAGTCAATTCATACCATGTTGTGAGCTTTGAGCATAACACTAAAACTTTCTCATCCCAAAATACAAGGTTTTCTTCGCTCCTTGAAAAGAAGAAGTTATTTGCTTTGATACAAACATTTGGAAATGATGTTCCAAAGGACTTGATGGATTATTATACATTCTTTGGAAGCTAAAGGAGTCTACTAAGCATCCTTGGAGTTACTTTGGTTTTTGTAGAGCAAGTTTTTTGCAATACCTACTCATTTTTGGACACATCCCATCACATCTTCACTGTGGTATGAGAGCAAATAAGCATCAAGGGTGATGGATTCCCCTCATCCATTGTCAAATTGGATCAAGGTAATTATTCAGTATGGTCACTAAGAATGGAAGAGTACCCGCAAGGAAGGAACCTCTAAGGCTACATATTTCGAGATGAGATGATGCCAATCCTCAGGCTTAAGGATCAACCAAGACAAGAAGAACAAGAGTGGCTAAATGCATGGTGCTCAAAGGATGCTTTAGCAAGGTCATAAATTCTTAAATATATTTCTCATTTTCTACTTTACATGTTAGGAATTGCAAGAGATCACAAGAGACATGGAATGCTCTTGAAGCATTGTTTTCATCAAGCACCAAGGCAAGGAAGAATTAGACATGGATGGAGTTTCTACATGGAAATGAAAGTTTCTGATTTCAATAACACCATGGGGCAATTGTTCACACATGAGGCAAAACCTGTGAAGAATGGAGACAAATCAAAAGGTAATCAATCCTTTGCTCTCTATACAAATAAGAATAAAAGAAAGGATAAAAAAGTCAAAGGCAAGAAGTCTGATGATGAGGGTAGTACCTCTCAAGAAAATTTTGTAGATAGAGGTAGAGGCTCAAGAGAAAGAGGAAGAAGGGGTAGAGAAGGCAAGGGAATATCACAAGGCTCATCTCCATGTGCCATATGTGGTTTAAACAATCACATTAATGAGAACTATTTCAGGAATCCTAGAAACCAAAGAGGTAGAGGTTACAACATAGGAGGATATGGAAGTTCAAGATAAAGATTCAACAACTTCAATGGATACAATAACAACTCCTACAACAAAAACAGCTACCAAGGAGGATACAAGGAAGGAGAGACTACAATAACTATGTAGATGAGCAAACTCAAGAGGACTCACTTCTTCTGATGAACATGACTATGAAGGAAGGTAAAGTAGATGAACATGTATTTTATATAAACTACGGATGCTCAAATCATGTGGTAGGAAATGTAGCTCTACTCTTAGACGTGGAAGATTCAATAAATAGACATGAATTCCAAATAGGAGATGATACAAGGCATCTAGTTGAGACGATAGGTAATGTGAAAACTTCATATGGAAATATGAACTTATTAAGCAGAGTATTGCTATGTGAACTATTACTAAGAACCTCATAAGTGTAGGCTAGATTGTTGAGAAGGGTTTGTAGGTTAGATTCCTTAAGCAAGGAGCAGCTATTGAAGGCCCATATCAAGGATTCAAGAAGATCGTAAGAGGAGAAAAATCAGGTAGATTATTCACTTTGAACTCTAAGACACCAAGAACATTGCATTGTCCAATTATGGTACCCAAACTCTATCAAAGTTAGAGATTTGACACAAGAGGTTAGCTCACATAGGTGAAAGATCCCTTAAGAAAATTACTTGGGACCAAAGTGTACTTGGACTACGAAATATGTCAAAACAACATATGATTTATTAATGTAGCGATTATCAATTTGGTAATTCACATAGGCACCAAGAAAGGCTACATACATGGAGACCTATTGGAGGTGGTCCATACAGATGTATGGGGACCAAGCAAGGAACCTTCAATTTTTGGATCCACATATTATGTATCATTCATTGATGATTGTAGCAGATGGACTATATTATACTTCATGAAGTACAAATATGAAGTGTTTTCATGTTTCAAAAAGTACTTAGCTCTTGTGGAGAACCAAATAGGTAAAACCCTAAAAAGAATAAGGTCAGATGGAGGGGGAGAATATTTATCCCATGATTTTGAATCTTATCTCCAAGAGAGAGGGATCAAAAGAGAAATCACCATCAGGTATACTCTTGAGCAAAATGGAATGGTAGAGAGAACGAATAGAACAATTGTGGAGGTTGCAAGTTCAATGCTCAATGAGAAGAAGTTACACAACTACTTATGGGCGGAGGCACTATCAACAGCTACATACTTGATCAATCGACTTCCATCAAAGGCATTGGATGGCATGACACCATATGAAACATGGAATGGAAGAAGACCTAGCCTTTGTCATTGCAAAATCTTTGGGTGCATAGCACATGTACACATACCTTCACAAATTAGAGGTAAATTGGATCCGAAGGTAGAGAAATGCATCTTCATTGGATATGAACTTAATCACAAAATTTCTACCTTATACAATCCAAGCAACAAAGGCTTCATTGTAAGTAGAGATGTTGTGTTTGATGAAAACAAGTCATGGTTTGAAGATGATTGTAGGAAAATCAAACTTCCCTATGACCAGAAGACTTCAACAAGAGAAATCAAATCTTGGAACTCCAAAGGCAAAGCCAAAGTGCAGGGGTTGAGAGATGTGATAGATTCATCTCAACAAACTATTAGAAGATCAACTAGAGAAAAAAGGAACCAGAAAGGTATGGATCTAATACTTCATTGGTCACTAAACACTCAATATATCTAGCACAAGACTCAAACTTTGAGGAGCCTTGAACTTATGAATCAGAAAAGAAGAAGCTAGAATGGATAAATGGTATTGAGGAAGAGATAGAAGCCTTACAAGAGAATCGTACTTGGGATTTGGTACCCAAGATTCCATCTATGAAAGTCATAGGTTCAAGGTGGATATATAAGGTTTGAAGATTGCAAACCTATTGCCACTCCCATGGAAATGGGTTTATAGTTGAGTCTTCATGATGTCGGAGATGTATTTGATGTTGTTCTCTATCAGCAGTGCCAGAAATCCACTCCACGTTTGTTTGCTTTGGACAACCCACGGACTCCAAGAGTACCATGCCATCGTTTGACAAAGACGAAGCTCAATCTAGGCTTTCTAGCTTGATTACCTTCTCCATTTGAAATTGCATTCACAAATCCTCTATGTTCCCTATTATTGTATAGATTGCTCCATCAATTATCTAGTGTGCATATATGGCTTGATAAGTTCCTAGTAAATTATCACAAAAGGAAGGAGGTGTTGGGTCTAGAGCCAATATGTGAGGTTCTTGGGCAACTAAGTAGGGAGCAGGGTTGTGATTTTCATGAGCATAAATGTTGTTGTGATTTGAATATCCGCCATCACTACTGAGCTTTGGAACTGAACCATGTAGACATGCAAATGCTCAGAGTGCAAATAATATTTGCAAGTTACTTTCGTTTGGGTTTATATAGCTATGATTCCAACATATCAACAACACATGTGGTAAAAAATCCTCCATTTGGATCCTTAATTAAGTGGATATCATACTTGTCATTTGTAGCATTCATAATCATGTAATCATATCCACGTTACTACTTATGCCAATCTAGTAAATATACCTAATTGGGTTTTCTTTTTAAGAGGATTCATGTAGCCACATTCCATAAATCCACAACATGAGCTATCTTATGCCATTGTATCATTAGTAGACACTAGTATGTTCAATTGTCAAGGTTAGCATGCATTTTGTGTGACTTTCATGCTCCTAAATCTAGCAATAACCTTCAATGACATCATCATTACAATCATGAGTAGTATGCCATCCTCCTATCATATTGCAAATCATCATGTTGAACTAGACACCTTATCTACACATGCTAAGAGTCATCATGCTACATTGGTTGTCCTATCCACCAAACCTTGAATAAACTAAGAGTTAATGCTATGCTTCCTCATACACATGATTATTATTTGTCCTTTTTTTCTTAAAAAAAAAATCTTCAACTCACTATCAAACTACACTCCTATAGAACTTCAATTTGGACCCACTTACCACTATAGGGAGATTTCCAAGCTCAGGTTTCCTAGTGAAAAGTTGTTTGAATGGCCCCAACTACAATTCAAAAAGGATAGGTCCTTAAGCTTCCCCACCTTAAACTTCATTTTGAAGTTAAAGAAGAGAACAAAATCACACATTTGAACTATGAGAGTGAGAAAATTGTGATCATCCATCGGTGTTGTCTCATCTATACTTCTTATCATAATAGAAAACTATGATACTAGTCTTCTTCCATCTTGTGCAAGGCCTCCATCCGATATTCAAGAGAATACTTTGGTAACAATTTGACTCGAACTGCAATGTCGAGAATCAATACCACCAATTTTCTAGGGGTTTTATTGCTTTGGATCCATAAGATAGTTTGAAAGGAGTAAAGCCCATCATTTCCTTGTAAGTAATCTAATATACCTAGAGATAGTATGGTGAAGTAAACTTATGATTCATTTGATAACAATCTATGTTGAGTTTCATCAGCTGATTTAGAAATGCATGCCCTAATCAGTTACGAGTTCTAATAGTAGAATAAAACATGTGAAAGAATTGCTTCACAAGCATGATAGAAACACTACCTGCATTAGCATGCCTCAAAGCCCAAGATTTGGCCCAATGCATAGTGTATTGTTTTGATGAAATTTGGACCCCAATGGCTGTAAGGGCAATTGCGGCTGCAAAGAAAATTGATGGATGGCCTATGATTCATCCATGCACTAATAGCATCACATTATGCTATTGCATCTCAAGCATCTTTATTAAAGTCTCAACCACCATAAATTGAAAAATTTTTAGGCAAACAAATTTGCTCCAAAATGACCCCTTACTACCCTTGACTCGGCCTCTTCTATCACTATTTGTACTTCATGCTTAAGGAATAAGGTGGATTTGGTTTGCGTACCAAAACCATAAGGTTTTTAAGGTTCAGATTGAACCTTGTTCATAAGGTTTGTTGCTTGAATATTTTTAAGGTTCATTTTGGGATTTTTTTTGGTACGGAGTGAGCTGTTGAATCTTGTGTTATGAGAGCATAGCTATTAGCCTATTAGCCATTGAAAGTGAATCTCATAGCATCCTCTTGTTCACCATAGCATCTTGGAAGCTTACGTTCTTGCATTCATCTACATTCTTGTATTAATGAGAGCCTTTTCCATAGAGGAAGGAGCTCCAATTTGGAAGGGTAAAGTCAAACACTGAGATTTGAGGGCTCTAAGATGTTCCATGATATACAAACACACACACATCTCTCTCTCTCTCTCTCTCTCTATATATATATATATATATATATATATATATATATATATATATATATATATATATATATATATATATATATATATATATATATATATATATATATATATATATATGTGTGTGTGTGTGTGTGTATGTATGTCTCTCTCTCTCTCTCTCTCTATATATATATATATATATATATATATATATATATATATATATATATATATATATATATATATATATATATATATATATATATATATGGAAGAACCTTACAAACCTTACCCTAAAGGTAAGGTTCTTCCCTCGAGCGGAATGCATATCGAACCTTATGGACCTTACCACCTTGTTGAGGACACATAGATCCAAGGATAATTGAGGAGATTTGAATTTAATTTATTTTTTTGGAGATCCTAACTTGATTGCATGAAGTTGGGTCCTTAGGTTTTATTAGTCCACTTGCAAAACTTGTGCATGAGTCCTTTTCTATGGTTGAGACTTGATTTTCAACACTCCCCCTCAAGTCCCAATGCCTATCTCCTTCATTTAAATGCATGCCTTGAAGTGTTGTACCTTTAATCCATTCAAAAATTTGGTAAATATATATGCATATTGGTAATTTTTACTCACATTCACCAACTTTACATCATTTGATCTTCTCTCTAATAAAGTGGTAATGTACTTCTATGTGCTTGGACCTTGCACGAGACACTAGATTTTAAGGAAAGCATATGCTACTTATGTTGTCACAACAAATAAGTACTTGCTTAACTTGCAAATCAAGATCAACAAACAATTTCTTGAGTCACATAAACTCACATGAGACTTGTTCTATGCCTCTATACTCCCCTTTGGTTGAGGAGAGAGCCACTTTTGTTTGTTTCTTAGACATCCATGAGATGGTCTTTTTCCCTAGCATGATAACATATCCACTAGTGCTCCTCCTATCATCTTTGGAGCTTGCCCAATCAAGATCACAATAAGATTGTACATGTAATCCATCATCAAATGGATAATAGAGCCCTTCATTTATTGATCCTTTGAGGTAGCTAAGTACTCTTTTTACTCCAACAAGATGAGGTACTCCTAGTGCTTGCAAAAATTTAGATAACACTCCAACTACATGTGCAATATCTGGTCTTCACATAGTAGAATACAAGACAGAACAACCTATACATGGTCACATCGTGGACTTTTTCAACCTCATGAGCACCAAGTCAAACATTTTCTTCTAATGGATTTGAAATGGGCTTGCAACTACACAAGTCAACCTTCTTCAAATAATCTAGAATGTATTTTGTTTGCATTAAGTATATACCTTTTTCTTTGTATGGTGATTCAATCCCGAGGAAGTATCGTAAAATCCCTAAATCGGAGATTTTAAACTCACATCTTAGATTCCTCTTTATGTCCTTGATGTTGGCTTCATCATCCCCTATAATGATCAAATCATCAACATATATACAAATGAAAATAGATTTGCTACTTTCTTTCTTAACCAAGCGTGATGGGTATGGATGAGTGTGATTGTATCCACATTTTACCAAGTATTCCATAAGTCTTTGGTTCCAAACCCTTGTGACTTGCTTGAGTCCATAAAGATCCTTCTTAATTCTACATACATGTTGTGGAAATCTCTCATCTTCATAGACTTGGGGCGGCTTCATGAAGACTACCTCTTCAAGCTCTCCATTTACCAAAGCATTCTTCACATCCAACTAGTACATTTTCCAACCCTTTGATGTTGAAATTTCAATCAAAATCCTTATGATAGACATCTTAGGTATTTCAATGAATATTTCCTCAAGTTCAATGCCATATATTTGAGCAAAACTTTAGGCAACCAACCTCACTTTATACCTAGAGATGCTCCCATCTGAATGTCTCTTTACCTTGTACACCCATTAATGAATTTTATGTCCTTTGTTCCTAGCACTAACGAACAAGTATCATTTTCTTCAAGTCCCTTGAATTCCTCCTCCATGGCTTCATTCCATTCCCTGTGCTTATTTGCTCCTTCAAGAGATTTATGTTCTTCACAAGCTATAACTTGACTCGTGTAGGCATAGTGTCTTGTAATGAATGAATCATAAGCTAACTTTTGAACACGGTATTTAACCCTATTGGATGACCTTACATCACCATTAGGTTCTAGTTATGTCAACATACATCATAATAAAGCTTTGATGATAATTTGTGTGCCCTAGGAGACCTTGCACTTCTTTAGGATTGACAATCTAGTCACTTTTGTAGAATGGCTATCACCTTACCTATTTTTAGATCCATTCCTTTCACAGACACCACATTTCCTAATAACGTGTTATATGGAATATCCTAAGGGAGAGAGCTGGTTTCCACCTCTAAGCTCCATTTGGATGGGCTCACACATGAGTGCCATGTGGCACCCATGTGAGAGGCCATTTGGAGGCTGATTCGACTATGGAAAGGGATAGAGATCATATAAACAAGAGTACATGGTTGGGCAGTGACTTTGAGGAGAGATTCTTCGTGTGCATTTGAAAGAGGAGAATGGCAGATCATCATGATCATTGGATTATGCGCCAAGCATGTCCCAAAAATAGGGGAGTTCATCAAAGACAACCTTAAGAGTTGGTATCAGAGCGGGACGACGACCATGCAAGCATCTGTGCAAAGAGAGAGAGAGAGAGAGAGAGAGAGAGAGAGAGAGAGAGAGAGAGAGAGAGAGAGAGAGAGAGAGAGAGAGAGAGAGAGAGAGAGAGAGAGAGAGAGAGAGAGAGAGAGAGAGAGAGAGAGAGAGAGAGAGAGAGAGAGAGAGAGAGAGAGAGAGAGAGAGAGAGAGAGAGAGAGAGACTCAACATGAGGTAGATTCACACCATGTGCGCCCAAGAGCAGCCATGATTTCTCTCCCTTAGGATACTCTTGAGTTGCTCACGATTTTATGGAAGGATGCACTTATCTCCGCCTTGAGTTATATACAAAGTTGGTTTATTGTGATTTTGGAAAAGCATATGAGAGGCAAATTTATAAGATATTGGGAAAATGATCATACAAGTATGTAATATGGGCTCTGGATATGGTATAAGGGCCATTAGAACAGGAGAAATACTTTTCAAGCATCTACTTTCAAGCTCCAAAGTAGCTTCTTTGTGAAGATTTACTCTTTCACTTCCCATCCTTGACATATCCACTTTCTTTAACCCATAGTTTTGTGCTCTGGCATCCCATTCAAGAATTTTTTGTCATGTTACGAAGCGATACTAGTTTCATTGAACAAAAAATGCTGCTTGATTTGGAGAGGTTTTGCCCAATCAAAATCCCTCTATAATGCTTTAGTAGAGACTAGGTGTGCACTCTCAGGCCTAGTTTTTGGTCATTTGACATCGGAATCGACTTTTTTCACTTGCAGTAGCCTTGTAGCTTTCATCTGCATCTTGGACCATTCAATTTTGACTCAAGAGGACTACCAAGAACTACATCTTGGACCATTCAATTTTGACTCAGTTGGCATATTTTGAGCTATTTCCACATGCTTTTGGCATCATTTTTGTTGGTATTTGGTGCTGAGACCCCCATCGGGCAAACCGGACATTTCAAATTTTCATTTGGCCTTGGAAAGGATTGCAGATCAGCACCTTGATGCTTCAAAGATCGCTTCAAATTTGCTTTGCAAGGACTAATTTATATCAAGGAAGTGCTCTACTACTACTTTTTCTCTCTTTCTTGCATATTAAATTTACTTCCATTGTTTTTATACTCTCTAGTTAGTAAATGGGGGGAGGGGTGAAATATGGATCCTAAGGGTAAGACGGCTTGAATACACTTCTCCACCTAGAGAGAAAGAACAAGATGAACCTGACCATAGGGTATTCTAGGGAAGCTCCCCTCTTGAAAGACCTTAAGCCACCTACTTTTATGGGGGATGGCTGTGAGAGAAATAATGATGAAGTCTACAATATTTTGCAAAAGTTGAATGACTTGCATCAACTCAATTGCACCCCACCTGAGTATCCTATGCTAGCGGTGAGTCTCTTGCTTGGCCTGCATGCTTATAAGTGGTGGATGAGTCTTAATGAGTCGAATTCTATTCCTACGGGTTGGGCTCAATTTGAAACCCTTTTCTTGAAAGAGTTTCTTCTTGAGAATGAGGAAGAGAGGAACTGGGATGCCTAGGATAGGATCACTCAGAGAGGTAGACCTTTGGCGGTCTACATATCCCACTATAGGGAGATCATACTCAAACTTAAGGGTCTCGATGATTTTCAAAAAACGAGAGAGTTTGTTAGGGGCTTAGACAAAGCCACCAAGAGAGAGGTAAGAAGGAATACAACTAAGACATTTGAGGAGGCGATCAAGTATGCTCAAATCTATTTTCCTCAATATACTCCACACAGATCAGCCCCTCAAACCTCTTAGCATGAAAAAGTTCAAGAAAAAAGTATCAATGGCAAAAAACAAAATCTTTATCACAAAACAAAGATTACAAGGGCATAGATTACCTACTTAGTAGTTTGAGAGGGCCAAGAGAGAGAATTTGTGTTTTAGGTGTTTATCTCCTAGCCATTCATAGTGGAATCGTCCACTCAAGAAGGGGGAAGAGAAGAAGAGAGGACGAGAGAGTAGTATGGCCCCTGATAAGGGCAAAAAGGTGGTCCACCTAGTGCAGACACTTCCTATTCATGGCAGGTCTAGCTGCAAGTGAGTGGAAGTGATGTAGAAGGACATTGAGCACACATGTTGTTTGACATAGTCATTGTGATCACCTCAGTTTGGACCACATGACTTGGTTAAACTTCATGGTAGTGTACATGGGACTAGTGTGCGAGTCATGATAGATGACTATGCTACTCATAACTTCATAAACTATGCTCTAGTCAAGAAGCTAAAGATTCGCCAATATCCCAATGCACATAAATACATAGTATCTATGATGCAAGGGGAGGACAAGAGGATATGGGATACTACGGTACCCAATTTGGAACTTAAGATACATGATTATATTGACCATATGGACTTCCAAATGATGAATATGGAGAGAATAGACCTTGTATTAGGAAGAGAGTGGCTATGGGGTCTGGGAGACACACTTAAATGTAGTTACCAAAAGAACACTCTTGAGTTTGAAAGAAACAGAAGTAAATTTTGTATACAGGGAGAGAGAGATGTACCTAGTGCACCTCTCATCTCATCTTCAGAGTTGTATAGTATTTTTTATTTTCAACATGTACAAGATATCTTTCTATTGTATAGTGAGGAATTTGAGCACTGTACAAACACTTCATTTGATGTATAGTTTCATGCTAGAAATGTAGTATAAATAGGACTTTTTATTATCTTTTCTTGCAAGAGTGTGTTGTTAAAGGTTTTGAAGATCTTATCTTTGAATTTAGAGATGTTTTTCACACTGACTTATGTAGAGGGCTACCACCTGAGAGAGGGGACATTCACCATGATATTGAGGTAGTTACTGTTGGTGCATTTTGCCCAAGCCTACATGCTTGATATGCTTGATATTATCCTCATTTGTAAGTCACATGAGTAGTCATGTGAACACCTCTTGTAAAAGAGTACATTTTATCTCTTGTAAATGGAAAAAGAAAAAAGTAAAAGGATGGCTTACCTCATCCATGATGTAAAAGCAAATTCGTGGCTCCAACTACCAAAATCACGAATTTTTGAGCTGAGGGAATCTCTCCTAACTTTGGGGATCACTTTTAGGTGGAGCCATTCGAATTCGAATTCAAAACTCCCTCCAAGAATTGCTATAAAAGGAGCAAGAAGGAAGAGGCGATTAGCAAGCCTTGTACGTGACCACTTCATGTCATTTTGTAGAGATTGAAGAGCTTACTCCATAGCTCTATCATTCTACTCCCATTGTGCAAAGATTCATTGCCAATGTGGTTGTAATCATATGTGAATCTATACATTTATTATCATCTACCTCTCTGTTTTGTTCTCTGCTATACTCACTCAGAGCAGTAACTTCAGAAGGTCATATCTCGAGTTTTACTGAACCTTTTTCAGTGTTTTAAAGTGCGTTGGATAGCTCTCACTGTCTAGTTTCTACCTATAAATTTTCAAAGTCATTGGATTTATACTTTTGGAGATATCTGCATTTTACTGCTTACTGGTCTATCTCTGCAGAGCCCCGAGAATTGTGGGAATGTTCCAGAACTTGATGAAACTTGTTCTCAGTGCTCAGTCCATCATTTGAAGTGTTTTAACTTGGAATAGGAAGCTTGCTAAGTCTATTTGCTATGCCCAAAAGGAATGTTTCTAATTCCTTCCAGGTTGAGAGCACTGTTCATTTTTTCCAGCAGGTGTATGTCCAAAAATAGCAAGTTTTGGGAGCTAGTCATTTCGCAACTTGTCGGTCTTGACTTAAACTTTTGGGATACATGTTCCAAAGTACTTGGCTGATATTTTGGTGGATTTAGGAAGCTCAAAGGGTCTACTAATCAACTCTGAAGTCTCAGTTGGCTGGTGTGAAGCTGGTTGTAGCGGCACCTACTCATCTTTGGATTGCATCCACCATCTCTCTTCACAGTGGTATCAGAGCATAGTCAAGCAACATGGGAGATGGATTTCCATCAACAATTGACAAATTGGATCGAAACAACTATCCGGCATGGTCTCTAAGGATGGAGGCTTACCTTCAAGGGAGGAATCTATATGGATTCATATCCGGAGATGAAGCAATGCCAACCATGAGGAACAAAGGGCAACCATCACATGAAGAAGTGGAAGGACTTTCGAATTGGTGTTCGAAGGATGCACTTGCAAGGTCCTATATTCTAAACTCAATCTCTGATTTTCTTTTACCTCATGTCAAGGGATGCAAGACATCAAGAGAAACCTGGAATGCACTTGCTTCTTTCTTCTCTTCCAACACTCGAGCAAGGAAGAACCAATTGTGGATGGAGTTCACAACAATGAAGAAAAGCCCGAAGCAAAATGTGACTGATTATGTCACAAAGATGAAGGAGATTTCCGACCAACTTGGAAGCATTGGAGAGGTAATTGAAGAGGAGCAAATCATAAGACAAATCATGAATGGAATCAAAGCAGACGACAAGTGGGAGTCATTCACAACAACCATGGATTTATACATGGATATGCATGTACCCGACCTCAACACACTCATGGGCCAACTCTTCACTCATGAAGCAAAGATTAGCAAAGGTGGTGAGTCCTCAAGAGGTAATCAAACTTCTGCCTTATATTCTGATAAAGCTAAGGTCAAGGACAAGTCAAAGAATAGAAAGAATGAAGATGAAGGAAGCTCTTTCCAAGCAAACTTTGCAAGTAGAGGACGAGCTAGAGGAAGAGGCAGAAGTGGAAAGCAAGGCAGGGGGAGATTCCAATCATCTCAACCTTGCAACATATGTGGCTTATCTAACCATACTACTGAAGAATGTTTCAGGAACCCGAGGAACTCAAGAGGAAGAGGATTCAATAGAGGTGGCTATGGATCAAATAGAGGCAGGTACAATGGAGGCTACAACAACAACTACTACAACAACAATTACAACAACAACAACAACTATCAAAGTGGCCATAGAGGAAGAAGAGATTACAATAACTATGCAGAGGACCAAAGTCAAGAAGATTCATTATTGATTATGAATCTATCAACAAAGAAGGGTAAGGATGATGATCACATATTTTACATTGATTCGGGATGCTCGAACCATGTAGCAGGAAATGTGGCTTTACTTTCTGATTTGGAAGATCCTCATAACAAGCATGAAGTGCAGACAGGAGATGACACAAAGCACTCAGTGGAGAAGTTAGGTAATGTGAAGACATCAGATGGGAATATGAACCTCTTAAGCAAAGTCTTGTATGTCCCTACAATTACCAAAAATTTAATAAGTGTTGGACAGATTGTTGAAAAAGGATTGCAGGTTAGATTCAATCGATTTGGAGCATATGTTGAAGACCCAAGGCAAGGCTTTCGAAGGATTGCCAAAGGAGAAAAGACAGGAAGGCTTTTCACTTTTGAAGTGGAAGATACAAAGAACATAGCTTTGTTTAGCTATGGATCTCAAACTCTAACAGAGTTGGAGATATGGCACAAAAGGCTTGCTCACATTGGTGAGAGGACACTCAAACAGATTTGCAGGGACCAAAGTGTACTTGGTTTGCCTAATATCACAAGGCAACACATGATTTATAAGTGTGAAGCTTGTCAACTCGGCAAGGCTCATAGACAACCTTTCAATAAGAAAGGATATATGTATCAAAATCCTTTGGATCTAGTGCACACGGATGTGTGGGGTCCAAGTAAGGAGCCATCTATATCAGGCTCAAGATATTATGTGTCTTTCATAGATGATTGTAGCAGGTGGACCATTCTGTTTTTCATGAAGCACAAGGATGAAGTGTTTAATTGCTTTAAGAAGTATATTGCTCTTGTTGAAAACCAAACAGGTAGGACTTTGAAACGACTCAGATCAGATGGTGGAGGAGAATACTTCTCTTTTGAATTTGATGCCTTCTTGCATGAAAGAGGCATTAAAAGGGAAGTCACTACAAGGTATACACCCGAACTCAATGGTGTAGCAGAGAGGAGGAACAGAGCTATTGTCGAAGCTGCAAGGTCCATGCTCAATGAAAAGGGATTGCCGAACTACCTATGGGCAGAGGCTGTGTCGACAGCCACATATCTCATAAATAGACTTCCATCTAAGTCACTAGATGGAACCACTCCATATGAAGTGTGGAATGGAAGAAGACCTAGTCTAGAGCATTGTAAAATCTTTGGATGCTTAGCCTATGCTCACATTCCTTCTCAAGTAAGAGGGAAATTGGATCCCAAGGCAGAGAAGTGTGTATTCATTGGTTATGATCAAAACCAAAAAGGATATAGATTGTACAATCCAACCAATAAAGGATTTTCTGTGAGTAGAGATGTAATTTTTGATGAAAACAAATCATGGTTTGATGATGACAGGAAAGTGAAGCTGCCGTATGACTTGGATGAAGACTTTCCCTCACTTCAAGCGAAGGAGCCAAAGCAGATTGAAGAAAGTGATTCGGAGATTGACCTAGAAGACTTGGAAAGACTAAAGCTATGGAAGAACAAAGGTAAAGCAAAGATGCAGGATGCTACATATGGACCCGAGAGCTCACATCAACCACTTAGAAGGTCTTCGAGGGAGAAGAAGAAACCAGAGAGGTTTGGTTATGATACTTCTTTGGTCACCAAGCACTCAATCTACATTGCAAAGGATTCAACCAATGAAGAACCTACCACATTCGAAGAAGCACAAAGCAAGAAAGCTTGGAGAGATGCAATGGATGAAGAAATGGAAGCCTTGAAGGAGAATGACACTTGGGAGCTTGTACCTAACAAGCCATCTATGAAGATAATCGGATCTCGATGGATATACAAAATCAAGAAGAATCCAGATGGAAGTATAAATAGACACAAAGCAAGGTTAGTTGCTAAAGGGTTTGCTCAAACCCATGGTATTGATTATGAGGAGACTTTCTCTCCTGTTGCAAAAATGCCTACAATTAGGGTTCTCATAAGTCTTGCTGCATCTAGAAATTGGAATCTTTATCAACTTGATGTAAAGAATGCTTTCTTGAATGGATGGATTTCTGAGGAAGTGTATATGGCACAACCTCCTGGATATGAGGATGCACATCATCCTAACTATGTATGCAAACTAAAGAAAGCTTTGTATGGATTGAAGCAAGCTCCAAGAGCTTGGAATTTCAGATTGGTTACTTATTTGCAGGACCAAGGATTCAAAGCTAGCAAGGCGGATACCTCTTTGTTCATAAAGAGGAATGGATCTGAAGTGATCTATTTATGTGTGTATGTTGATGATATTATTATCACAGGCAATGATCTTGAAGGAATCAAACAGGTAAAGAGTCAAATGAAGGAGGAGTTCAAAATAAGTGACCTCGGACCACTCACTTATTTTCTTGGATTGGAGTTGATCTACACAGATTCAGGTATATACATCACACAAAGGAAGTATGTCCATGACATGCTCGTCAAGTTCAAGATGGAAAATACAAAGTGTGCAGGTACACCTATGGAGCAAAATCATAAGCTTAGTGCTTATGAAGGAGAGCCAATTGAAGACATCACAAGCTATCAAAGCTTGGTTGGAAGTTTGAACTATGCAACACTCACAAGGGTGGATATATGCTATAGTGTTAGCATATTGAGTCAGTTTATGCATAAGCCGAGAAGACCACATATGGAAGCGGCCAAGCGAGTCCTCAAGTACCTAAAGGGGACCATGAATGAAGGTTTGTTCTATTCATATACTTCAGATATTGAACTAAAGGTCTACTCAGATGCAGATTGGGCCGGATCTAAAGATGATAGAAGAAGCACATCAGGGTATATATCATTTGCAGGTTCAAAAATCATTTCTTGGTCATCGAAGAAGCAACCAACCGTGGCATTATCTTCTACTGAAGCTGAATATAGAGGTTTGGCTAATGCAACTCAAGAAATCATGTGGTTAAAATCTTTGTACACAGATCTTGGACTTCATTCTTCAACACCTCACATTTTTGGTGACAACACAAGCTCACTACATCTAGCAGCTAATCCGGTATACCATGCTAGAACCAAGCATATTGAAGTCCACTACCATTATGTAAGGGAGAAGCTAATGAGCAAGGATATTCAACTATCCTACGTCTCTACAGATATGCAATGTGCAGACATGTTGACGAAAGCTCTTGATGGTACGAAATTAAGTAGATTCAAGTTGATGATTGGTTTGCAGGAAATCAAGGACAATTGAAGACTTATTTGGAGGCCAAGCATGTTAGGCTTGAGGGGGAGCTGTTGGTGCATTTTGCCCAAGCCTACATGCTTGATATGCTTGATATTATCCTCATTTGTAAGTCACATGAGTAGTCATGTGAACACCTCTTGTAAAAGAGTACATTTTATCTCTTGTAAATGGAAAAAGAAAAAAGTAAAAGGATGGCTTACCTCATCCATGATGTAAAAGCAAATTCGTGGCTCCAACTACCAAAATCACGAATTTTTGAGCTGAGGGAATCTCTCCTAACTTTGGGGATCACTTTTAGGTGGAGCCATTCGAATTCGAATTCAAAACTCCCTCCAAGAATTGCTATAAAAGGAGCAAGAAGGAAGAGGCGATTAGCAAGCCTTGTACGTGACCACTTCATGTCATTTTGTAGAGATTGAAGAGCTTACTCCATAGCTCTATCATTCTACTCCCATTGTGCAAAGATTCATTGCCAATGTGGTTGTAATCATATGTGAATCTATACATTTATTATCATCTACCTCTCTGTTTTGTTCTCTGCTATACTCACTCAGAGCAGTAACTTCAGAAGGTCATATCTCGAGTTTTACTGAACCTTTTTCAGTGTTTTAAAGTGCGTTGGATAGCTCTCACTGTCTAGTTTCTACTTATAAATTTTCAAGGTCATTGGATTTATACTTTTGGAGATATCTGCATTTTACTGCTTACTGGTCTATCTCTGCAGAGCCCCGAGAATTGTGGGAATGTTCCAGAACTTGATGAAACTTGTTCTCAGTGCTCAGTCCATCATTTGAAGTGTTTTAACTTGGAATAGGAAGCTTGCTAAGTCTATTTGCTATGCCCAAAAGGAATTTTTCTAATTCCTTCCAGGTTGAGAGCACTGTTCATTTTTTCCAGCAGGTGTATGTCTAAAAATAGCAAGTTTTGGGAGCTAGTCATTTCGCAACTTGTCGGTCTTGACTTAAACTTTTGGGATACATGTTCCAAAGTACTTGGCTGATATTTTGGTGGATTTAGGAAGCTCAAAGGGTCTACTAATCAACTCTGAAGTCTCAGTTGGCTGGTGTGAAGCTGGTTGTAGCGGCACCTACTCATCTTTGGATTGCATCCACCATCTCTCTTCACAGTTACTAACACTAACCCTATTTGTAGGTCACCTTATAGGCTTAGTGTTTCTCAACATGAGGAGGTAGAGAATCAACTACAAGATTATTTAGATAAAGGCTTCATTAGACCTAGTAACTCACCTTGGGCATTGCCAATGCTTCTAGTTAAGAAGAAGGATGGCTCTATGAGATTATGCATAGATTATAGAGCATTAAACAACGTAACTATCAAAAATAGGTTTCCAATGCTAGGTTGGAAGACCTATTTGATTAGTTGCATCAAGCTAGGTATTTTATCAAGCTTGACCTTAAATCAAGCTATCATTAGATTAGTATTAGGGCAAAGGATGTCCCTAAAATTGCATTTAGAACTAGATATGGGCACGATGAGTTCTTAGTGATGCCTTTTGGTCTCACCAATGCTCCTCCCACTTTCATGAAGCTCATGAATAATGTGTTACGGTCTTATCTAGGGTAGTTTCTAGTAGATTTTCTAGATGATATTCTGATCTATAGCAGGTCAATTAGGAACATTTGGAACACTTGAGAAAAGTACTCCAAGTATTAATGGAAAATTCATGCTTTGCTAAGGAGTCAAAGTGTGAAATTTTCAAAACTGAGGTTAGATACCTTGGGCATATAGTCTTCCAAAATGGAATCCAGATGGATCCTAGAAAACTATGGGCTATTATGGAATGGGCACATCCCAAAAACTTAGAAGAGCTATAGATCTTCCTAGGTTTATCAGGATTCTATCAAAGATTCATTAAGAATTATGGCAATATTGTTGTCTCGATGACGCAACAACTTAAAGGCAAAGGGAAAGCCTTTCATTGGGGAGACAAACAAAAGCAAAGTATGGACAAATTGCAAGTAGCAATTGCTAAAACTCCACTTTTGCATATAGTAGACCCCAATAAACCCTTTGTGGTTGGGACTGATGCAAGTGATTTTACTATAGGAGCGATTTTAGTTCAGGATGGTCGACCCTTAGCTTTTGAAAGTAAAAAACTAGAACATGCTTAGGAGTCATTAGAAGGAGGTGTATGCAATTTCCCATGCTTTGAAGAAGTGGTGCATTATCTATATGGTGCCAAAGTCACGATAGTGTTTGATCAAGAGAGCATTAAATGGATCTCTAATCAAACAGACCTTAAAGGTCGTAAGGCCTAATGGGAAAATACCCTTCAGGAGTTTGATTATGAACTTAGGTATAGGAAGGGGAAAATTTAATGTAGTGGCTTATTCGCTTAGCCACATGCCTATGCTCAATGGACTGAGTTTTACTCAGATCACTCGTGAGCTACTTGAGTCCATTAGAGGGAAATGTAGGCTTGATCCTGCATATTCCAAGATATGAGAAGCCATAGAGAATGGGGATTGCGATACGCGGGTTTCTGGTGAGGATGGAGTATCGAAGGGTACTCAAGAAGGATTCAAGTGGAAGAGTTACAATATCCATGATGGATATCTGTTATATGAGGGTAAGGTGTGTGTTGCTAGAGACCTTAAGATGAGACATCACATTTTGTATGAGTATCATGACACACCTAGTGTGGGACACCTAGGAGTTAACAAGACTTATGATCTTGTTAAGAGGCAATTTTATTGGCTTGGGCTTCATAAGAATGTCTTAGAGTATGTGCTTAAGTGCACTAAATGCCAGTTCAATAAAGTTGAAAGGTTGAGGATTGGAGGACTACTCCATCCATTGAACATTCCTAATGGGAAGTGGGAGAGTATTTCCATGGATTTCATAGTTGGATTACCTAACACATAGAGAGGGCACGACTGTAATTGTGGATAGGTTAATCAAAATGGCTAGGTTTATTTAGACATGTACTAAAGTGAAGACATCTGAGTTGGCTAGAATATTTGTAGAGAACCTATACAGGTTATATGGTCTTCCTTTAGACATACTTTTTGATCGGGATAGGAAATTTACTAGCCACTTTGGAGATCAGACTTCAAAAGGTTGGACACAAAACTTGGCATGAGTATGGCCAAGCATCCACAATCAGATGGGCAAACAGAGACGGTTAATCAAATCCTAGAGGATATGTTTTGAGCATATGTAAATGAAAGGCAAACTAATTGGGAAGAATACTTACCTATAGTAGATTTTTCATATAATACTGCCAAGCACTCTTCCACCAGTCATAGTCCATTTATGCTTATGTACGATTTCAGCCAATGGCTCCTTATGCAGTAGGATTGCAGAATGAGAAAGTTCAAGCTACAAAAAACTTCTTAGAAGAGATGAATGATATGCTTAGACTTGCTAAGGACAGACTTAGGAGAGAAAAAGACAGGGCTAGAGCTTGTGCTAATCCTCAAAGAAGAGACATAAACATTGAGATAGGAGAACAAGTCTATCATAGACTTCCATCTAGATCTAAAACCATGAAGATGGGACCTTGTCCAAAACTATCTCCTAGGTATTGTGGACCTTTCCCAATACTTAAGAGAATAGGAAAGATGGCTTACCAGCTCCAACTTCCTGAAAATAGCTAGATCCATCTAGTTTTTCATGTTAGTTGACTTAAGAAAAGGGTGGGTGAATTTGACAACCTCATTCCAGATAGTGATGTAGTAGAGCCTAATTCTATTCAATCTGTTCCACATGAGCCTAAGAGCATACTATGGACTTGAGAAAAATGGATGAGAAGTCACTTATATAAAGAGTTTCTAGTAAAGTGGAAAGATAGTTCAGAAGATAGTTCTAGATGGCACCGGGTTAACACTCTTCAAAGACGGTTTCCCATCTTTAGATTACCTTCCCAAGAGTCTTCTTAAGCGGAAGGACATAGGGAAACAACATAGAGATATGAACATGTATATCGAATACATGGGGATATAGTGAGAGCACTCTTCCATTGTTTCTTGCATTCTATTAGACTCTCCAATACCATTTTTGGGGACAAAAATCGAGTTAAGGGGAGGGAAATGTTATATGGATTATCCTAAGGGGGAGAGGTGGGAACTACATCTAAGCTCCATAATTGGGCTCACACATTAGAGCCATGTGGTACCCATGTGAGAGGCCATTTGGAGGCTCATTTGACTATAGAAAGAGATAGAGATCATATAAACAAGAGTATGCAGTTGGGCTGATTATGCATGTTGGACTTTGAGGTCTTTAGAAGCACAAGAACAACACAAGGAAGAAGAAGCAGCTTGGAGCACAACACATAATACTAAATGTATTACCAAGAGAATGTACAAAGATAAGTAACCCATTAGGGTTCTAAGTGTATATACAAGCCAAGGGAAAAACACCTCCTAAACCTCCATAGAAGTGGCAATAGGTTTGAAGTCTTCAAGGCCAAAACATGCAATAATGTCTCAATATATTTTGTTTGACACAAAGCTATTCCTCCATCAACTTACATAAATTGAATGCCCAAATAATGATGCAAATGTCCCAAATCTAACATCTCAAATGAGGCATGCAAATCAGCCTTAAAATCAGCAATATGTTTCTCATGAGGACTAGTGAGCAGCATGTCCTCAACATAGACAACAATGGTCAGAAGCACATCATGCTTTATATATAAGCTGCTCTCAATTAGATTGTTCTCAAAACCATGTGCAATCAGGTATGCATGTATCTTTTCATACCAAGCAGGTGGTGCTTGCTTCAAACCATATAATGGATTTTTCAACCTGCACACTTTGTTTTCATGCCCTTTTTGCACAAAACACGGGGCTAAAAAACATACACTTCTTCGTGAAATTCACCATTAAAAAATGGATTTTTAATGTCCAACTAATGTCCATTCCAATCGTGATGAGCTTCAAGTGCATAGATGCCATGAATAGTATTCATTCAGCTTGTAGGAGCAAGGGTCTTATGAAAATCAATGCCTCTTTCTTAAGCATAACCCTTTGCAACAAGCTTAGCTTTATACATGTCAATTGTTCCATCAGGCTTACACTTTAGCTTGTATATCCACTTAGTGCCAATTGCCTTCTTGCCAAGAGGCAAGTCACATAAAGACTAGGTACCATTTTTCATAGTAGCATCATATTCTGATTGCATAGCAGCCATCCAATTTTCAAGATTTTTTGCTTCATCAAACAAACAAGCTCATTCTCATCACAAAGACTAGAGGCAGCCAATCTGATGTAGAAGAATCACTATGAGAGCCTAAGGGAGTACTATATGATAGAGGTGCATTTAATTTGCTATTTCACAAAGTCTACACCAACCATTTAGGCATTGTTTTTTGCTCTTCTATATCAGTTCTCTCATGTACATCTACATCAGAAATGGAATGATTTGCATCATCATGTGAAACCTATAAAGGTTGAGAAGTTGCCTCATTTGGACCAGGACTAGACTATCTACCTATAAAAAGAGGCAGCAAGGTGTCATACTAGGTTGCATTTATTCAATCGAATAATAAAGAAATACTGAATATGTTCGTTTTATTCATGATTTTTGGAATAAACACCAAAAAAAATGGACGGATACATTTTTGATCAAAACATTTTCGATCGAAATATTTATTGCTTGAAAGCGCTTTCGATCAAAAAGTGTTTTCTAGCAGAAAAATGTAAATTTTTACATTCAATCGAAAAACTTATTCCGCACGTGCTTCATTGATGTACTAGAGAGCTTTAAGCCTACAATTTTTATCAGAGAGCTTCCTTTTCGATCATTGAGTTATTGTTTTAATTTTTGTTTATTGTTTATTTTATTGTTTTGTTAATTATATCATGCATATGGTATGATTCGCATATGCGTCTCTTACATATGCTTGATTTTTATTTATATAATTTGTTTTGTGTCTTTTAATCATCAATTGTATACATGTTCGACTCGTGCAAGTGTTTCTTACTTGCATACATCGATGAGAAACATTTAAAAATAAACCACTACTGTGATTGTCTGACTCACTACATCGATTCTTACTCTCACAGTAGTATAGGACATAGTAATAGATCTATTGAGATTGTTTGAATCACCACCTTGATTCCTACTCTCTCAATAGTATAGGGAGTGTGTAAGGTCTATTGTGATTGTCTGATTCTTTGACTCTTACTCTCACAATAGTCACTTGGATTCCGATGAGAACACTTAGTGTAGGTCACAAGGTGTATATAAACTTTTGTGATTGTTTGATTCTTTAACTCTTACTATCACAATAGTCACTTAGATTCCGATGAGGATACTTAGTGTAGGTCACAAGGTGTATAGAAACTATTGTGATTGTCTGATTCTTTGACTCTTACTATCATAATAGTTATATACAGTTATGTGACAAAACTCATACATAGTATAGCGAATGTATATGAAATATTATAAATGTCTGATTCTTTGACTACTACATTCTTAATAGTTACATAGATTCACTTCAAGATTATAATTACACTTTCTATTTAATTATAAATCTACTTACTTAACTATGCATATGTCTATCATTTGTGTACACATACTATTGATTTATTTATCCATACACTTACTGATAGTCTATTTTTTATTTTTGCACAGATGGTAGGTAAAATAAACAAGCAGGAGCAAAAGTTTTTAGAAGAATTTGTGTGCTCGTACATGTATCAAATCAGAGAAGATGAAATCACTATAGCCATGGATACTTCTAGTTACAAAGATTTCATTGCACAATTATCCAAAACAACATTTATTAATATTGAAAAACAAATTTGGCAGTGTGTCTGGTGGAGCACAGGTCTTAGATGAGCAAATGTCAAAAGAGCTTACACGTATCTTTGGACAAATCATCAAAGTAGTAGAGTCATTGGCGGTGGATATCACCAGTATACCCGGATTCATCGATAAAATTAAATTTATCGATTTACATTATCAGACTATGAAGAGAGGAAAGCGATTAAAACTGGACACAACTGAACACCTTGTGAGAGCACACGTAGATCCAAATACAAGAGATGCATATGTGAATATGGGAGATTAGACATCGAACAATCTTTGTTTGCTCCCATATTCCTCTATTCTTTTTGAAGATGCAGCTCTCGTGGGGGAAGGATAATATGGAATGATCCATAAAGCCAAGATATCCCATTCGAGATTTAGCAATGAAGTGTTTGTGGCCAAGCTATTCAAATTACATGATGTTGACATACAAACATGAGAAAATGAAGCCATCAATGAAGCCATAGTGTTATCTATTACACATAGTGGAATTACTAGTCCACTTGGTTTGGCTAGACACCATAGCAAAAGTCCATGCCTCATTTTCAAATTTTGGAATGGTGGTACATTGGACATGTGGCTAGAAAGAATGAAGAAGGAATACATAAACGTACCACAAAGTAGAGGTGTGAAGGACACAGAAGGAGATATAACAACCGTGAAAACAAATATTTGGAAGCTCATCAACGGCCTATTACAAACAGTATCATTTTTACACACTTGTAATATACCCCATAATGATCTCCATCCAGGCAACATCTTGTTGCATTTTGAAGATCAAGAGGCTTACATCGGATTATGTGATTTTGGTAGAGCGACCTATTTACCAACCAAGAAAAGTTTTCCAAAGCTATCTAATCTAGAAATATCTACTAGAAATGAATGGATTCGAAAGTAGTGGTGGATTGCACCCGAATGCATATCCACTAGTCCTCCACCTTTGAATAAGAGTTAGGAGATATTTATAGTTTTGACACTCCTGTTACAACTCCTAAAATATATAGATTTCAATAGTTATCCCATTGATAAGAATGGGATTTACAAGTTCAAGTATGTTTTAGAATTAACTTCTGACAAAGATGTATCAAAAAGAGTAGACACACATGAACTGCTTAAAGTATTCTCGCATCTTACTCAATATGGTTTAAAGATATCCATGACAGATGGATTACGACCATATTGAAAACGATATGTATTCATTTGAACTATCTGGATTAAATGAAGTGTTTACATTTGAGTTAAGTGAATTTTGTGGAGTAATTGAAGTGCTATCATTTGAGTTATGTGGATTAAATGTTGTGGATTCATTTAACAAATGTGAATTAAATCTTGTGGATTCATTTGAATTATGTGGAATAAATGAAGTGTTTATATTTGAGTTAAGTGGATGAAATGAAGTGTATTAAGTGGAGTAAATGTTGTGGTACCATTTGAGTTAAGTGGATGAAATGAAGTGTAATCATTTGTATTAAGTGGAGTAAATGTTGTGATATCATTTGAGTTAAGTGGATGAAATAAAGTATAATATATGAATTAAATAATGTGGATTTATTTGAATTATGTGGGGTAAATGAAGTGCTATCATTTAAGGGATGTGGATTAAATGTTGTGGATTCATTTAACATATGTGAATTAAATCTTGTGGATTCATTTGAATTATGTGGAATAAATGAAGTGTTTGCATTTGAGTTAAGTGGATGAAATGAAGTGTAATCGTTTGTATTAAGTGGAGTAAATGTTGTGGTATCATCTGAGTTATGTGGATCAAATGTTGTGGATTCATTTAACATATGTGAATTAAATATTGTGGATTCATTTGAATCATGTGGATTCATTTGAATTCTCTTACGGTAAAATTAGTGTTTTTATTTTCCAGAAGTAAAACATGGCAAGAATGCTAGATGTGAATGATGATCTTGATCATATTGAATCTCAAAGGATTTTATTTGAGAAAAATGCTCAATCTGCACAATCAGGATTAGCAAATGAGTATGCATTTGCATCCATCTCTTCTTTGCTAATGATACAATATGTGTTTTCTCTCGTAATGAAAATTGATTAAAGTCTTTTACTTTTTGAATAGCTTCTTACATAATCCAATAAAATTTTCCAATCACAAATTTATCAGTATCAACCATTTGTAAAAGTTCCACAAAAGGTTTAGTGATACCCATAATTTTTTCAAGATTACACCAAAAATTTGTGATTGTATTAGATACGTACATTTGGATGTTGCAACTCGATAAGAAGAATACTTCTCTAGCCATGCCGCCCATCTTCGATTAGCAATCATTTCAACAAGAGATGGCTTAACTTCTAATAATCCACCGAGTACAATGTAAGCAGTTGCAAATCATGTGGCACAAAAAATCTAAAGTGCTTTATTGGGAGATTTTGATCGGAAGAGCGAATATGAAAATTGATGCTCTCTAATAAATTTGACCACATGATTTGCATCTAATAAGCTTTGCTTCATGAAAGATGATCTACCTATATCTTTCAATAATAAATTTAATGTATGAACTGCACATGGAACCCAAGTAATGCCTTCATACTTGTTTTGAATTGTAATTCCAACACTTCGAAAATTAGAGGCATTATCTGTCACAATTGCAGTCACATTCTTTGGACCACCCATGCATGATATAGCATGTTCATATACCTTTACAAGAAAAGCCAAACTTTTCTCTTTAAGAGAAGTATCAACAGCTTCTAAAAACATGTTTCCTTTTGGACATATAACCATGACATTACTCAATGGTTTCTTTTGACAACTTGTCCATCCATCCAATGCTCTTGTGCATCCATACATGGGTACATAATCAAGTACTATTCGCTTTAAAATAGCTTCAGTACTTTCTTTCCCTTTATCTACATACTCTGTTCACATTTTGTTATAATCTGGCATGGTGAAACCTTTTCGTGTAGTTGACATCAAAGTATCTTTGAAAATGAGATTACAAATAACATTGAAAGGAATCCCACGTGCTAAGAATGCTTGAGTCCATTTAAGATGAAGCTTGAGACAATCTTGCTTTTCAAAAGCTACATGTATAGTATTTTGTGATTTATTGCAGACAAAGCATGGTGACAAAGTATTAGATCCACGATTTTTACTACATTCACCAACTCTTCTCTTTTTTGATGCAGTTGGAGAAAATGGAGTACATATATCTTGGTTATTCTCAAAAATAGTTTGGGAGACTTGAGTAGAAATATCCTAATGATCCTCTATTGTCATCGGAGCATCTACTCATTCTTGCTCTACACTTGGGCTACTTTGAAAGTGCTGTGAATTACTCATGCTTTTGAATCTTTTTGATGTGATACCTTGAGATTTACATTTATTTTCATAACTTGCAAAATCTAACCATATATCACTATCTGGATTAGATCATCCTGCCACATTATTACTTGCACTAAAGAGATTCTCTTTTATTCAAGTTGCATTTCCTACATAACGATGCCCACAACATTTGCATTGTATTGTGGATACTATTTTACCCTCTTGATGAACAATCACATATGACCATTCTTTTCCTTTCCCATAGTGCTTGCAAATTGCTTTATGAAGACTATACCTACAAAAAAAAACAATATAAATCAATATCAAATAAGATATTTCAATCAACATTGAGTCAAATAATTATGATAGACTTTAATTCTCAATCATACACCCATATATAAATCACAATTACACATACTATTGTGAAGTAAAAATCATTGTTGAGTTAAACAATCACAATAGATTTTAATTTTCAATCATACACACATATACATTTACACATACATATGCTTACACATACTATTGTGAAATATGAATCAATATTGAGTCAAACAATCACAATATATTTTAAATTCCTGATCATATGCACATACACTTACACATACTATTGTGAAGTAGGAATCAATATTGAGTCAGACAATCACAATAGATTTTTCATTCACAATTATACACTCATATGCATACACATACTCATACACATACATACATATACTATTATGAAGTGATTCTCAATGTTGAATCAAACATAATCTACCTATATCTTTCAATAATAATTTTAATGCACCACAATAGATTTTAAATTCCTAATCATATGCACATACACTTACACATACTATTGTGAAGTAAAAATCAATGTTGTATCAAACAATCACAATAGATTTTAAATTCCTAATCATATGCACAAATATTTACACAAACTATTGTGAAGTAAGAATCAATAGAGTCAAACAATCACAATAGATTTTTCATTCACAATTATACACTCATATGCATACACATACTCATACACACACATACATATACTATTATGAAGTAAAAATCATTATTGAGTCAAACATAATCTACCTACATCTTTCAATAATAAATTTACTGTATCTGTTGGAAATGAGCTTGTATTCTCATGTGACCCCTCTCCTAAATAGAGGGTAATCTTATCCTCCCCTTATCCCTTTTTTGATTGGCCCAAGAGCCACATGAAGTTGTATAAAAAGACATCTATCGAATGTAAAAGCAAGGCACAACTTTATGTTATATTTGTGCGCATTACTGTAAGGAGGGGGTCTCCTCTCTTTCTTCTCTCTACGTTATCTCAATAGAGAGTTCTAGTTTCTTTATCTTCATCTCTGCTCCTTGGCTGTGCTCTATCGCAAACCTTCAACCTCGAATGTATCTGCACCATTCTCAACATGTGGTATCAGAGCTTGCTGATTTCGGTTGCTTCGAATTGGGCATATACAACGAGCCGGAAGCTGATGAAGGATGTTGATGATGAACAAGGGATCGCCGACGCTACTGATAACTATTAGGAGAAGCTGACAGGAGGGTGAAGGTTCAGACTCAAGATCCTCTCAGCGAGCTCATTCTCTGAACTTTGGAATATGTGTGGATTGTGCCAATGCCATAGTTACAATGTCGCGGCAGCACTTACTTCTGTCCTGGAAGATGATATCCACCTTGTCTCAATCATGAGGCTTATGAATGCAACATTACACCACCGCCCATGCCACCTGAATCAAAAGCATACGTGTGCTCGACGGATTCTATGTTGATTTGAGCTTCTCTCTGTACAGATGCTTTGATAGCAGCTTTCGAAGCTGGCAATTCCACATAAATGGGAAGGTCAACGCCTACTCCCAATGAGGACTCGATCGCTTCGCTACCGTCTCTGCAGAGCTGAAAAAGAAGGAGCACTTGCTATGAGGCCTTGTGTTGCAATCGCTATTTGTCTCATTAGTCTCAACTGCGTACACACAGATAATGGCCCAGAATCTGTGAGCATCGACTGGAGGGGAAATAATAGTTATTCTGATGCAGCGCAACATCCTCTAGAGTATGAACAATCAGAAACACAGAGCACCTTCTGCACTCATGCTCTGCAATGGAGCTCCTCATAGATCATATCGCTGTTGTGCTAATGTTCTTGCGTATCAAATACGTATGAAGGAGTCCCTTCAGAGAAGATGCTGGAGATTTTGGGAGAAGAAGAAATCGCTTTGAAAGTATGATGCATTCTATTCTTGTTGCACACTTCGAGAAGAAGGTCTGTTGCTTCAAGCTCAGGTACTTGTCTAGATGCATAGACATCCATGTGCTCAGCACAGGGTATAGAAAGAGTTGCTTCCATATTTTTAGGGAGAATCCCCATTATTTCAGGGATTAATGGTGCTTGAAGCTATCGAGACTTCCACATCGATGGGAAGCACCTGCCTGCGTGTGTCAGGTTCATATGAAGAAAACCTCCACTTTTGGTCGTGCTTATGAAAGGATGATTGCTTCCTGCAATGTTCTGAAAATGAAAGAAGATTCAATGCTCGAGGATTCTCCATCTATTCTGATGGAATGGAAGAGAACAATCATTATGATCATTGTGTAGGAAAGTGTTTGTTTGAAGCTAGAATTTGGAAAGAAACATGCCAACCATCACGTACGGATCTTCAGAAGTTGAACAAAGAGCAAGAAGAACAAATATGCCTTGAAGATTATCAAGTGAAGGAGAATCATTTATTTTTGTACAGGCCAAAAACATTGCTAACGAATGTACCCGAAAACTTTTAGTGCTTTGTAATCATTCCTACACATAGGTCTAAGCACAACATCTTTGATTTTGTAATGTACGGGAATTAGACACCCCCTCAAGAAAGAGGGAAGGACCTTTCCCAAGTTGTTTTCTAGATGTTCTTGTATCCTCAAATTTTCTCAAGTGCCTACAACAAATTGAAAAATATTCAAGCAACCAAGTGCAAGACAAAACAAGAAGCTGAAGAAGGGGATGGGATTACAACAACAACAACAACAACAATGACAACGACAACGAAAACAACAAAACAATGATAACAATGTCAACAAAACAATGCTATAAGCCCTTCAATCCTTTGTACCACCCTACTTTGTCCTAGGGAAGGAGGATATACATGTACCACCCTAGAGTGAGGGAAGGATACAAAATACATTTTTCCACCCATTAGTTTGAGAGAAGGAAACCAAAATATTGTACCACTCTCTTTATACATGGGAAGGATCTTTACCACTCTCATTGTATGTAGGGAAGGAATAATCCCTAAAGAGATATATACAATCAAGATCAAAGGGGCGATTGTTGGAAATGAGCTTGTATTCTCATGTGACCCCTCTCCTAAATAGAGGGTAATCTTATCCTCCCCTTATCCCTTTTTTGATTGGCCCAAGAGCCACATGAAGATGTATAAAAAGACATCTATCGAATGTAAAAGCAAGGCACAACTTTATGTTATATTTGTGTGCATTACTATAAGGAGGGGGTTTCCTCTCTTTCTTCTCTCTACGTTATCTCAATAGAGAGTTCTAGTTTCTTTATCTTCATCTCTGCTCCTTGGCTGTGCTCTATCGCAAACCTTCAACCTCGAATGTAGCTGCGCCATTCTCAACAGTATCACAATAGACTTTAAATTCCTAATCATATGCACATACATTTACACATATCCTGGTGAAGTAAGAATCAATGTTGTATCAGACAATCACAATAGATTTTAAATTCCTAATCATATGCACAAACATTTACACATACTATTGTGAAGTAAGAATCAATATTGAGTTAAACAATCACAATAGTTTAAATTATTTAATATTTATAGCAAAAAATTATACCTTGTTCTCTCTACGACACTTTAAGTTCGTAAAGAACAAAGTAGCTTTTATGAAAAATGAGTAAGAATCAATCATAATAGATTTTAAATTCACATATATATACTATTGTGAAGTAAGAATCAATGAGTCAAACAATCACAATAGTTTCAATTATTTAATATGGCAAAAATTTATACCTTGTTCTCTCTATGACACTTTAAGTTTGTAAAGAACAAAGTAGCTTTTATGAAAAAATGAGTCTAGCTCTACTATTTTATAAAATATTATTCGATCAAATATTTTTCAAGCAAAATATTTTTCGATCGAAAAGACTTTTGATAAAAAAATTATCGATCGAAAGCATTTTCGATCGAAAGGGGTCGAATTTCCGTGCAAAAACTATTCAGACGTGTCCGAATAAGCTGACGTGTCACCGAATAATTTGGTCAAATAATAAGAGCTTACCGTAAAATTCCATAATTATTCACAAATAAACGAATTGTCGAATAACGAATAATGCAACCTAGGTGTCATACATATCTTTGGAGCTAACTGATGTCTCTTTAGTACATGAAAGTAATGGTTGAATAGCATCTTCCACAAAAACAACATCATGGCTAGCCAAAATGTGTTTAGTCTGTGGATGATATAGACAATAGCCTTTGCTTTCAGAACTATACCCAACCAAAATACATTTCAATGCTTTATCATCCGATTTCTTGCATTGTTGTTCAAGCACTAATGCATATGCCTGTTGGAGTTAGACGTCTGCAGAAGCATGCGAACAACACAAGGAAGAAGAAGAAGCTTGGAGCACAAACACACAATACTGAATGTATTACTAGAGAATGTACAAAGATAAGTAGCCCATTAGGGCAATAGGCGTATATACAAGCTGGGGGAAAAAAACCTCCTAAAGAGGGAAAAAGTGCCCCGGCAGTCCTAGTGTGTTCACACACATCACTACCTAAATATATCAACAAATCCCCCCTGGGAGTGATGCGGTGAACAAGGAGCTGGCACTCATGTATAAGGAAGTGCCAAGCTATGTGGAAATCACTCCACAAAAGGAAGTAAGCCCAAAGCTTTGCGGAAAGCTTCAAACTTCTCCCTAGGTAGAGCCTTTGTGAAAAGGTCTACAATGTTCTCTTGCATGGGCACATATGCCAAGCTGGTTCTCCCCAACAGAGAACCTCTCCCTGAGATAGTGATAATGCACCTCAATGTGCTTAGTGCGAGCATGGAACACAAGGTTCCTCACAACTGCCAATGCGCTCTAATTGTCAGTGAAGATGGTGGTGGGAGAAGACTGGCCAACACCCAAATCAACCATAAGGCGTCTGAGCCACACACACTCAATAGTCGCTGTGAAAGCTGCCCTATACTCAGCCTCACAACTAGAAGTGGCCACAGTAGGCTGCTTCTTGCTCAACCAAGATATAGATGAGCTACCAAGCATGAAGCAAAAACCAGTGGTGGACACACGAGTGTCATAACAACCAGCCCAATTTGAGTCAGAAAAAGCATGCAAATTTGGCGGTAGTGATCCCCCCTTGGGATAAAACAACCCAAGTAGCCGAGTACCACTCAAGTAGCGAAAGATGCAGTTAACCGCCTTCCAATGCGTGACTCCTGGGCAATGCATAAACCTGCTCATCTGTGAGACAACAAACTGAATATCTGGCCGAGTAATGCATAAGTAAATCAAGCATCCAACAGCCTGCTGATAGAGAACAACATCAAATGCATCTCCAGCATCATGAAGACTCAAGCGTAAACCTGTCTCCATAGGAGTGGCAATTGGCTTACAGTCTTCAAGGCCAAAACGCTGCAATAATGTGTCAATATATTTCGTTTGACACAAAGCCATTCCACCACCAACTTGCATAAACTGAATGCCCAAATAGTGATGCAAATGCCCCAAATCAGACATCTCAAATGAGGCATGCAAATCAGCCTTGAAATCAGCAATATGCTTCTCAATAGGACCAGTGAGCAGCATGTCATCAACATAGACAACAATGATCAGAAGCACATCATTAGTACGCTTAACATATAAGGTGCGTTCAGTTGGACTGTTCACAAAACCATGTGCAACCAGATAGGCATGTATCTTCTCATACCAAGCACGTGGTGCTTGCTTTAAACCATATAATGCCTTCTTAAACCTGCACACCTGGTTTTCATGCCCTTTCTGCACAAAGCCACGGGGCTGAAAAACATACACTTCTTCATGCAAGTCACCATTCAGAAATGCTGTTTTAATGTCCAAATGATGTACATTCCAACCATGATGGGCTGCAAGTGCACAAATGCTCCGAACAGTAGTCATACGGCATGTAGGTGCAAAGGTCTCATCAAAATCAATGCCTCTTTCCTGCGCATAACCCTTTGCAACAAGCCTAGCCTTATACCTATCAACTGTACCATCAGGTTTACGCTTCAGCTTGTATACCCACTTAGTGCCAATGGCCTTCTTGCCAGGAGGCAAGTCACATAAAGACCATGTACCATTCTTCATTATAGCATCATATTCAGATTGCATGGCAGCCATCCAATTTTTCGAATTCTGTGCTTCATCAAAAGAAACATGCTCATTCTCATCACAGAGACTAGACGCAGCCATAGCATAGCAATCTGATGCAAAGGAGGCACTATGAGAGCCTGAACGAGTACGATATGACAAAGGTGCATCTAATTTGCTATCACGCAAAGTCTGCACCAGCCATTTTGGCATAGTTTTTGCCTGCTCAATATCAGCTCTCTCATCAACAAGTGCATCATGTAAATCTGCATCAGAAATAGAATGATCTACATCATCATATGAAACCTGCAAAGGCTGAGAAGTTGCCTCATTAGGACTAGCACTAGACTGTCCACTTGTAAAAAGAGGCATCAACGTATCATACATGTCTTTGGAGCTAACAGATGTCTCCTTAGTACATGAAAGCAATGGCTGAATAGCATCTTCCACAAAGACAACATCACGGCTAACCAGAATGCGTTTAGTCTGTGGATGATACAGACGATTGCCTTTACTTTCAGAACTGTACCCAACAAAAATACATTTTACTGCCTTATCATCCAATTTTCTGCGATGTTGTTCAGGCACTAATGCATATGCCAAACAACCAAAAACACGCAGATGAGCAGCAGATGGCTTGCGGTCATGCCAAGCCTCATATGGAGTGATAGACTGCAGCGCTTTAGTGGGACACCTGTTCAGTACATATGCTGCACACATGACAGCCTCAAGCCAGAAACTATCTGGTAAAGCCTGACTCTTGACCATGCACCTCGCCATCTCCATGAGTGACCTGTTCTTTCGTTCAGCAACTCCATTCTGTTGAGGTGTATATGGCACTGTACACTGGTGCTTTATCCCATGTTCAGCCAGAAATGCATTAAAATCTGAAGACATATATTCCCCTCCTCGATCAGAACGGAGGGTGCCCATTTTACATGCTGACAGATTTTCAGCCAAAACCAAAAACTGTTTAAAGCACATGAACACTTCGGACTTTGCTTTGAGTGGATATACCCATGCATGCCTAGAAAAATCATCAATGAAAGTCACGAAGTAAAGGTAATTCCCAAAAGAGGGTGTCTGCATAGGACCATATACATCACTATGTACAAGCTGCAATTTCTGCGTAGCCCGAACTGAACCATCTTTTGGAAAGGAGGAACACTGCATTTTGCCCAAAATACAGCCTTCACATACATGTTTTCCAAGTGCCTCAAGCTTGAGCAAAGAAGACACCATATCAGATTTCTGTAGGCGTAGCAAACTAGCAAAATTCAGATGACCAAAGCGTGCATGCCAAAGCTTTGCATCTGACATAGCCTGAGAATCATGAACTGCACATGCCGAATCATTCACATATCTTTCATAGTCTATGAGCTTATACAACCCATGACATAAAATGCCAGAAGCAATAATCACATCGCCATTTGATAGATCATGAACTGTACACCTGTCATCAACGAATTTCACAACCAAGCCAATCTTGCCTAATGCAGAAACTAATAACAGATTCTTCTTGATCCCTGGCACAAATAAAGCATCTGACAAGGTGAAAGAACTACCATCAGCAGTAGTCAGAATGATCTTACCAACTCCCATAACAGGATAAGAGGAGTTGTTGGCACATGTGACAGTATTCCCTGTAGGGACAGGCTCGAGTGAAGAGAAGAAACTGCACTGCGAGGTAATATGTTTGGCCGCCCCACTGTCAAAGTACCAAACATCTGAGTCCATTGCAGACATGCACTGCTCATGAGAAGATGGGTCAAAACTGCAAACAGTAGTAAACACCCATTCTTCTTCCTGCACAAGATTAGCAGACTCTGTTTTTGGTGTAGAGGCTTCTCCAACAACCATTCCAGCCTCCTTTTTCTTTGCCTCTTTTGCAGCTAGTTTTGGACAGTTCTTTATGATATGATCATTCCCTTTACAGTACTTGCAAAACAATTTCTGCTTTTCTGATTTCTTCTCATCTTTATCCTGGTTCTTCGAATGTGGAGCATTTGCAGATTTCTACTTACTAGTAGAAGAGCTCCATTTTCCTTTGCCCTTCTGACTATCCAAGAAAGCTTGATCTGCAACACACATAATGGACGTGTTCTGCCTGGGCTGATCTTCCTGCAACAGAACAGAGACTAACTCCTCAAATGATAAGGCATTCGGTTTGCCTTTCATCATCAACCGAAGAGTAGAAGCAAAACTTTGATATGAATCAGGAAGACCATTCAGAATGGTCTGCACAGGTGAGCTATCTGGTATAACCTCATCAGCAAAAATCAACTGTTCCTTCAAATCTTTGATCTTCGTTAGGAAACTGTCCATAGAATCACCTTCATTCATGTGCTCACTCTCCAACTGTTTTCGGAGGTAAGCAACACGAGCCTCATTCCTAGCTTGGTACAGTGTGGTAAGTGTATCCTAAGCATCCCTAGCTGTTCTGCAAGAGCAAAAATGAGGAATAATGGCACGTTTGACAGACAAAGCTATCAATGCATATGCCTGGGCATCTCTGCCATCCCAACGAATTTGCTCTGTAGTAGGTGCAACAGAAACAGCAGCACGAACAGGAATCTGTGGAATATCATCTTCGACACCATCTTCATCAGTTCCAGCACCTGTATTTGCAGTACCTGTCGTTACAGGTGTAACAGGACGTCTTTCAACACCCTGCACAATGTTCCAAAATCCTTTTGCAACCAAAACATGTCGCATCATATAAGCCCATAATGGGTAGTTGGTACCATCCAACTTATCCTCAACAGCCAACATACGGAATACATCACTGCTTTCAGCCATGGCCGGTGTCTAAAATACCTTGATGCAGAAAATTGACTGTATCTCAATAAGTTGAACAGAACTGCCTAGACGAGTTCTGCTAGACCTGTAGCAGACTTTGAGACGCTTAAACTGGCGAACAGAAACTGGTATATACCTTTGGCACAAAAAGACGAAATAGCCTGCACAAGCGCTACGATAGTGCGTTCGGAGGCCGAAACGAGCTCACCAAAATTCGTGCGATTCTGAGACTGCAAACGGAGGAGTGTCGACGGCGCCCTAGATGAAGCGACGACCTGCTCTGATACCAATTGTTGGAGTTAGACGTCTGCAGAAGCACGTGAACAACGCAAGGAAGAAGAAGAAGCTTGGAGCACAAACACACAATACTGAATGTATTACTAGAGAATGTACAAAGATAAGTAGCCCATTAGGGCAATATGCGTATATACAAGCCGGGGGAAAAAAACCTCCTAAAGAGGGAAAAAAGTGCTCCGACAGTCCTAGTGTGTTCACACACATCACTACCTAAATATATCAACAATGCCAGACAATCAAAGACACACAAGTGAGAAATAGATGGCTTGTGACCATGCCAAGCCTTATATGGCGTGATAAATTGGAATGCTTTAGTGGGATACCTGTTAAGTACATATGTTTCACACATAACAACCTCAAGTAAGAAACTATGTGGTAAAGTGTGACTCTTGACCATACACTTCACCATCTCCATGAGTGACATGTTTGTCCTTTTAGCAACTCCATTCTGCTGAGGTGTATACGGCATTGTACACTAATGTTTAATCGCATGTTCAACCAAAATATTCCCCCCCTCGATGAGAATGGAAGATCCTTATTTTATATGTTGATAGATTTTTACCCAAAATAAAAAAGTGTTTGAAGCGCATAAACACTTCAGAATTCTCTTTCAATGGATACACCCATGCATGCTTGGAAAAATCATTAATGAAAGTCACAAAGTAAAGGTAGTTCCCAAAAGAAGGTGTCTGCATAGGACCATAGACATCATTGTGGAAAAAATGCAATTTTTGAGTAGCTCAAACTGAACCACCTTTTGGGAAGGAGGAACACTGCATTTGCCAAAAATATAGCCTTCGAAAACATGTTTACCAAGTACCTCAAGTTCGGGAAGAGAGGACACCATTTCAGATTTTTGCAGGTGTAGCAAACTAGCAAAATTCATATGGCCAAAATGTGCATGCCAAATCTTTGCATCTGACATAGCCTGAGAATCATGTATTGCACATGCTAAATCATTCACAGATTTTTCATAGTCTATTAGTTTATACAAACCACGAAATAAAATGCCAAAAGCAATAATGACATTGCCATTTGATAGATCATGAACTATACATCAATCATCAACAAATTTCACAACCAAGCCGATCTTGGCTAGTGCTGAAATGGATAACATATTTCTCTTGATCCCTAGCACAAATAAAGCATCCCACAATGTAAAAGAACTACCATCAATAGTAGTCAAAATGACTTTACCAACTCCCATGATAGGATAAGAGGAGTTGTTGGTGCATGTGACAGTATTCCCTATAGGGACAAGCTCAAGTGAAGTGAAGAAACTATGCTTCAAGGTAATATGTTTGGTTGCCCCACTATCAAACTACTACCTAGCTAGATTTGCAACACATAGAATGGACCTGTTTTGCCTAGAATGATCTTCTTGCAACAAAAAAGAGATTAAATCCTTAAATGTTAATGAATCTGGATCGCCTTTCATCATCAATCAAAGAGTAGATGCAATCTCTGATATGAATCTGGAAGACCATTAAGAACAGCCTGCACAAGTGAACTATCAAGCAAGACTTCATCAACAGAAATCAACTACTCCTTCATATCTTTGATCTTTGTCAAAAAATTGTCCATGGAATGTTCTTCATTCATATGCTCACTCTCCAACTTTTTTCGGAGGTAAGCAACACGAGCCTCCTTCCTTACCTGGTATAAAGTGGTAAGTGTATCCTAAGCATCCTTTGCTATTTTGTAGGAGCAAAGTGAGGAATAATGGCATGTTTGATAGACAAGGCTATCAATGCCTCTGCCTAAGCATCTCTGCCATCCCAACAAAGTTTCTCTACAATAGGCGCAACAAGAACCATAACATGAATAGGAACCTAAAGAATATCACCATTTTCAATGCCATCTGCATCAGCTTTAGTAACTGTATTTGGAGGTGTAATAGGACATTTTTCAACACCTTGCACAATATTCCATAGTCTTGTTGTTTTTCTTGTGCTCTTAACTTGTTTCACATAGTTTTCATGTCATATTCTGGTGCACAAGCAATGTGTACATCTTCTTCTTTATCCTATAGCCAACCCATAGAGACTTATTAAAAAGGGAAGTCTTCACGTTCATTTATCTCTTTAGTTTTGGGTATGATTTCCTCTTCCTTCCTATTATTAGTTTTTGTCTACTTCCTACTTTGATGAGACACAATAGGTTCTCCCGATCTCAAGCTTTGAAATGTTGGTTGCTCCTCAACTAGTTCCTTTGCTACCTCCACTCCAAAGCAGGGAAATGAAGTCTCCATTCAATACATGAGTCCATCATCCTCAATAGCACTTTGTATTTCCTCACCTTATAACTCATCCTTAAGCTCAAATGACACATTAATGGCATGTGTGAGGATTTGGGCAATCTAACAAGTATACATGCCTCCTCCCTTTTCCTACAGGCTTCACCCACATGAGTTCCTAGTCACAATTGTGGACAACATGTGCATGCCTAAGCCATGGTTTTCATATTAGTAATGGGAACCCTTCTTGAGATTGGGAAATATTCAAAACCACAAAATCTAAGATGAAGTGTTTATATTGTATCTCCGTTTGTAAGTTCTCCAAAACTCCTATTGGCCTGACTTTTGTTTGATTTGCAAGAGTAACAATAAAATAGGTTGCTTTTTTAGGTGACAAACCAAGTCCCCCCCCCCCCCCCCCCCCCCAATGGTGTATTATGGCATTAAGTTGATGCCAAAACCACCATCTACAATTGCACTTGAGAGGATGTGCCCGGAGCTCCTTACTATGAGCCTATGACTTCTTATAGTCAATGAGAGAAGTTGGATTGCTTGGATGATTTCTTGTAGTAGTAGTCATTGCCACCTAAGTAGGTGAAATGAAATTATCAATTATTTGGAGGAAATCATTTTTGAATTATGTATCTATCCTTAGCAACTCATATAGGCATATTGGCTTGTTGGAGTTTGAGGTTTGTAGAAGCATGTGAACAACACAAGGAAGAAGAAGAAGCTTGGAGCACAACCCATAATACTGAATGTATTACCAAGTGAATGTACAAAGAGTAGTAACTAGTTAGGGTTATAGATGTATATACAAGCTAGGGGAAAAAAGCCTCCTAAAGAGGGAAAAAAGTACCTCGATGGTGCTAACTATGATCAGACACATCACTACCAAAATATATCAATAAATCTCTTATGGGAGTGATGCAATGAATAAGGAGCTAGCACTGATGTATAAGGAACTGCCAAGCTATGTGGAAAGAGATCAATCCACAAAAGGAAGTAAGCCCAAAGCTTTGCGGAAAGCTTCAAACTTCTCCCAAGGTAGAGCCTTTGTGAAAAGATCTACAATGCTATGCTATGCGGGCACATATGCCGACCTGATCTCTCCCACAAATAACCTCTTGCTGACATAATGGTAATGCACCTAAATGTGCTTTGTGTGAGCATGGAACACGGGGTTCATTGTAAGTGCCAATGTGCTTTGGCTGTCAAATGGAGATGGTGGTGGCAGAAGACTTACCAACATCTAAATCAGCCAAAAGGCATCTGAGCCACACACACTTAATAGTCACTATGAAAGTTGTTCTATACTCAGCCTCACAAATAGAAGTGGCCACAATAGGCTAGTTCTTTTCAACCAAGATATGCATGAGCTACCAAGCATAAAGAAAAAACCACTGGTGTAGATACGAGTGTCATAGAAACCAACCCAATTTGAATTAAAAAAAATGATCCCCCTTGGGATAAAACAATCCAAGTAGCCAAGTGCCACTCACGTAGCAAAAGATGAACTTTATCACCTGCCAATGCTTGACACCTGGGCAATGCATAAACCTGCTCATTTGAGAGAAAACAAACTAAATATCAGGCCAAGTTATGCATAAGTAAATCAAGCATCCAACAACCTACTGATAGAGAACAAAATCAAATGCATCTCCAGCATCATGAAGACTCAACCATAAACCTATTTCCATAGGAGTGGTAATAGGTTCATAATCTTCAAGGCCAAAATGTTGCGATAATGTGCCAATATATTTCATTTGACACAAAGCTATTCCCCCATCAACTTGCATGAAATGAATGCCCAAATATAACATCTCAAAAGAGGCATGAAAATCAGCCTAAAATTCAGCAACATTCTTCTCATTAGGACCAATGAGAAGCATGTCATCAACATACACAAAAAAAACCACGTGCAATCTAGTAGGCATGTATTTTTACATCCCAAGTAAGTGGTGCTTGCTTCAAACCATATATTGCCTTTTTCAAGTTGCACACTTTGTTTTCATGCCCTTTCTCCACACAACCACGAGGCTGAAATACATACATTGCTTCATGTAAGTCACCATTCAAATATTTAGTTTTAATTTCCAAATAATGTACATTCCAACCATTATGAGGTGCAAGTGCACAAATGCTATTAACACTGCTCATTTGGCATGTGGGTGCAAAGGTTTCATCAAAATGAATGCCTCTCTCTTGAGCATAACCTTTTGTAACACCTATCAACTGTTCCATTTGGCTTACATTTCAGCTTATATACCCATTTAGTACCAATGGCTTTTTGCCTGGAGGCAAATCACATAAAGCCCAAGTACCATTCTTCATAATAGCACCATATTATGATTGCATAGAAGCCATCCAATTTTTTGAACTTTCTACTTCATCAAAAGAAATAGGATCATTCTCATCACAAAGACTACATGCAACCATTGCATAGAAATTTGATGTAAAAGATGCACTATGATAGCCTAAAGGAGTATGATATGATAGTGGTGCATCTAATTGTTATCTCTCAAAGTCTACACCAACCATTTTTGCACAGTTTTTGCCTCCTCTATATCATCCCTCTCATCAACAAGTGCATCATGTAAATATGCATCACAAATGGAATGATCTACATCATCATGCAAAACTTGTAAAGGCTGAGAAATTGCCTCATTTGGACCAACACTTGATTGTCCACCTATAAAAAGAGGGAGCAAAGTATCGTACATATCTTTGGAGCTAACTGATGTTTCCTTAATACAGGAAAGTAATGGATGAATTGCATCTTCCACAAAAACAACATCACGGCTAACCAAAATGTGTTTACTTTTGTGGATGATGTAGACGATAGCCTTTGGTTTCATAACTGTACCCAACAAAAATACATTTCACTACTTTATCATCCAATTTCCTTCATTGTTTTTCAAGCACTAATGCATATGATAGACAACCAAAGACACGAAGATGAGCAACAGATGGCTTGCAACCATATAAAGCCTCATATGGAGTGATCGATTGTAGTGCTTTGGTGGGACACCTTTTAAGTATATATAATGCACACATAATAGCCTCAAGCCAGAAACTATGTTGTAAAGCCTGACTTTTGACCATACACCTCGCCATCTCCATGAGAGACATGTTCTTTCTTTTAGAAACTCCATTTTTTTGAGGTGTATATGGCATTGTACACTGATATTTTATCCAAAATTTAGCCAAAAATGCATTAAAATCAAAAGACATATATTCCCCCCTCGATCAAAATGGAGAGTGCCCAATTTGCATGCTGTGAGATTTTCACCCAAAAGCAAATTTGAAGCACATAAATACTTCAAGGTTTGCTTTCAATGGATACACCCATGCATGCCTAGAAAAATCATCAATAAAGCTCACGAAGTAAAGGTAGTTCCCAAAAGAAGGTATCTACATAGGACCACAAACATCATTATGAAAGCTGCAGCTTATGAGTAGCACAAACTAAACCATCTTTTGGGAAGGAGGAATGCTGCATTTTGCCCAAAATATTGCCTTCATAAACATGTTTACAAGGTTCCTCAAGTTTGGGAAAGAGGACACCATTTCAAATTTCTATAGGCATAGGAAAGTAGAAAAATTTAGATGACCAAAGCATGCATGCCAAAGATTTGCATCTTAGATAGCCTGAGAATCTTGAACTGCACATGTTGAATCATTGATAGATTTTGCATATTCTATGATCTTATATAGCCCACAACATACAATGATACTAGAACCAATAATGACATTGCCATTGAGAGCTCATGAACTGTACACCTTTCATCAACAACTTTGAAAACCAAGCCAATCTTTGCTACTGTTGAAACTGACAACAATTTTTTTTTAACATTAGCATATACAAAACATCTGACAATGTGAAAGAAATACCATCAACAATATTCAAAATGATCTTACCAACTCCCATTGTAGGATATGAGGAGTTATTTCTACATGTGATAGTATTCTTTGTAGGGGTAGCCTCAAGTGAACTAAAGAAACTACATTGCAAGGTAATATGTTTAGTTGCCCCACTATCAAAGTACCAAACATCTGAGTCTACTATAGACATACACTGTACATGAGAAGATGGGCCATAGCTACAAACAATAGTAAATTCACATTCTTCATTTTGCGTAAGATTAGCAGAATCTGTTTTTGGTGTAGAGACCTCTACAACAACCATTCCATCCTCTTTCTTCTTTGCCGCTTTTGCAGCCAGGTTTGGATAACTCTTTATGCCATGATCATTTCCTTTGTAGTATTTGCAAAACCATTTCTTATTTTTTTTTTCTTCTCTTCTTTATCTTCCTCCTTCAATTGTGCAGCATTAGCAGATTTTTGCTTACTAGTAGATTATCTCCATTTGCATTTCCCCTTCTAATTAGCTAAGAAATCTTGATCTGCAACATGCATAATGGACATGTTCTACATGGACTCAACTTGTTGCAATGAAACCGAGACTAACAAGCATTTGGATTGCATTTCATCATCAATCGAAGAGAAGAAGCAAAAGTCAAATATGAATCTAGAAGAACATTAAGAATAGTTTGCACAAGTGAACTATCTCGCAAGAATTTATCAATAGAAATCAATTACTCCTTCAAATCTTTGATCTTTGTCAAAAAACTATCCATAGAATCTCCTTCATTCATATGCTCATCCTCTAACTGTTTTTGACGGTAAGCAACACGAGTCTCATTTCTTTCCTAGTATAAAGTGGTAAGTGTATCTCAAACATCCTTTGTTGTTTTGCAAGAGTGAATGTGAGGGATAATGGAATGTTTGATAGACAAAGCTACAAATGCATGTGCATGAGCATCTTTGCCAACCCAACAAAGTTGCTCTATAGTAGGTGCAACAAGAACTACAACACAAACATCAATATGAAGATCATCATATTCAATGCCATCTATATCACCTTCAATAACTGTATTTGCAGGTGGCAAAGTTGTTTTTCGATACCCTACACAATATTCCAAAACACTTTTGCTACCAATACATGACGCATCATATATGCCCATAATGAGTAATTAGTACCATCCAACTTATCCTCAACAAGCAACATATGGAATACATCATTGCTTTCAACCATGGCTACTATTTAAATACCTTGATGCAAAAAATTGATTGTATCTCAAAATAGAATTACCTATCGAGCTCTGCTAAACTTGTAGTAGACTTTGAGATGCTTGTATTGGTGAACAAAACTTGTATATATGTTTGAAACAAAAGGATGAAATTTCATACATAGCCATTGCGATACTACGTTCAGAGGTTGAAATGAGCTTAGATTGAAATTTTAATGTGACAAAGCAAAGGTTTTTTGAACTCTTAATTGCCCTAAGTACGCTAACCAATTTTCATGTGATTTTGAGATTGTGATCGAAGGAGTGTTGACAATGCCCTAGATTAAGTGGCAACCTGCTCTGATACCAATTCTTGGAGGTTGAGGTCTATGGAAGCACACAAACAACATAAGGAAGAAGGAAGAATTTGGAGCACAACCCACAATATTGAATGTATTATCAAGTGAATAAACAAAGATTAGTAACCCATTAGGGTTATAGGCCTTTATACAATGTGTATTCTATAGTAAATAGACTATTTCTAACTCATTAGGCTTCATAATTTCCTTGGTTTCTTATGCTTCCTTGGTATTATGGTACACAATATCTATATTAATATATGCACTAATATATATACTGCATGGAGGATGTACCTCCTCCATGTCCTTAGACTCCTTTTTCTTGCAAGCTAGTTTTCCTCTTGTTCTAGCATGTCCTTTGGTCTAGACAGTGAGACTAGATGGCTTTCTTATTTTTGGTAGCTTCACCACCCAATTGCTAGGAGAGGGTAACTTTCCTTCCCTTTTCCATGTGGGTTGTTCTTGTCAAGTTCATCCATCATAGTGATCATTTCAAACTAAGGACTCAAAGATGTTGATGGCTTTGTCTTGGGACAATCCTTAGTGTAGTGGCCCCTAGATTCTAGACAATTTCTACAAGGTGGAGCATCTTCTAAAAAGGTGCACTTACTTTGAATGTGCCCATATTCTACACATTGGAATCATACAATGGAACTCCATCATCTATTTATACCCATAGGTCTATTTTGATTATTGAAACTTTGACCTTGTTAAGTTAGTTGGACTTGAATAGAGGGATCATATAGAGGTAGGTTCTTATTTGCTAGTTGTTGCAGTTGTCCTAGAAAAGATGGTTGTTCAAAGCCTCCATGTAGAGACCTATATTGCCCCAATAAATTTTTGATTATGGGATTCCCTTGGAGTATAATTGCATTCATGTGCGTCATGTACTACTTTTTCCAGACACTTGGCAAATACTATTGTTGTTTCATTCCACACATTTGGTCAATCCCTCCAAGGTGGCTAGGAAGAGTATCATAAGGTCTTTCTCTCTTCCTTCAAATCCACAACTCTTACATAAGGCCACAAAGTGTCTCACATGGTCATCAAGGTCTTCATGAGAAACACCCTTGAAAATGAGGAAATTGATATGCACATGAAATAATAGTGTTATTAGGTCTACCTAATGTCTAGCGTACTGGTTGCCTACTGACCAACAATACCCCAATATAGAGGTTCCGGAATAGGGATTTGCGAATGCACGATACTGCTAAACAAGCATTTCTGTTACATCACTTACAATAACATTGATTGCACATAGAGACAATCCATCATACACAACGTACACATAATCATAGCTTCTACACAATAAAATAGACTCTTGATTCCAGAATATGAAGGCAAGTACATTACAATAACATCTCTACAATCCGACTTCAAAAATACAGACTTGAGAAATATAGACTTCACTCTCCACAATTCTGTGTATCTGCTTATTCCATATTCGTTACTTTCGAAATCCTTCCGCCACATATGACACTGTACTTTTGCATACAAGGGTAAGGGCTTCATACCGTTCTGAACTTTCGAAATGTAGAATAATGGAAATTAACAATTTCCAAAAACTCTTGATATCTCTGTAAGCCTCCATTAAATTAAATTGAAAATAAGAATTGAAATTACAATGAAAGTAGCTCGTCCATACCGGTTGCTAACATTGGCATGCACGGTGGATCCGAATCCACTAGTTACAAAATGTACAAGTCTACAAATCATCGTCTTGATTCTGCATCTCCAGAAACATAATTCTTTCTATAGCATATCACAACTCATTAAACATCTCTCTAATATTCTCTTCAGCTAATAATATTTCCGCTTCAAAAAATTCCCTTGGATCTACTAGTTGTTGACTAGAACTTCTAAAGCTAACTATGGAAGCTTCTAATTCGGGGATATGCTGCTGGAATCCTTCTAACAGCTTGTCAAAAGCGATAGTAACATCCGATAATTTAGTTATATGTTCCGTAGTTGTTTTCAACATTTCTTTTAACTTAGTTTTACAGGTGAGTTTCGAAACTGAAGCATCCTTTCTGAGCTTCTCCACTTCCGCTTCCTTATCAACCAACACAAGATTTGCATCTGCACAATGTTACTTCCATTAGCTAACTTGTTTCTCAAGTTCAGGGATTCCTACAACCTGTGCTTGCATTGTATCCAGATTCTCCTATAGAGTCCAAAAGTTTTCTTCTAAGGCAGTAAATTCCGAATTCTGGACTACCAGTCGTTCTTCCACTTCTGTGGTCGATATGCTTTGTCTTTTCATTTCACCGCTCTATTCTTTAACCTTCGCCTTTAGTCTCTGCACTTGTTGTTCCACCTTCTACAACTTAGCAGCTAACTCCTTATTATTCTTCTTCAATTTTTGCTGTGATTTTTGTGTTTGTCCAACCTCCACTTGTAATCGACCTATAATTTTAGACTTCTCTTCAACAGTTACTTTTGAAGTGTTATTTTCCGAAATCCCCTCATTCAAATAATCCATTAATTCTTCATTGGCTATACTGTCTCTAGCAGCACTCTCAGCTCTAATAGCTTCTGCCTCTGATTGGAGTCGGGAAATTTCTACCATCATCTATTCCCCCTATGTAAACCACTTGTCTTTTTCTACAATCATATAATTGTATTTGTTTTGAAACTCTTCAAGCTTCACTGAACTCCAGGACAATCCTCAGGCTAGGTTGCCAAGTATTTCCGATCTAACAGTTTCATCATTATACATCCATGGATAGATAATGTCTGTGCATTGGAGTGGGGGTAACTTCACCCTTCCTTCCTTGGTCTTCCACTTATCCACTAACCTGCACCCTTGAAAAGCATGTAAGACTGGTATTTTACTTGAAGAGCCACCAGAACAACCACCTTGTTCCTGCTATTGCTTTCGACGTCTCTCCTCCTCGGTAGCCCTTTTTTCCCTTTCTTCCCCTTCTCTTCTCCGAGATTCCTCTTCCTCTAGGTGTCATTGTCTCTCTTCTTCTTCTTGATTCCGTGCTGCCTCTTCCTCTCTTTCCTTTCTCTCTGCTTCTTCCTGTGCTTTCCTCTTTGCTTCTTCCCTTGCTTTTCTGTTTACTTCTTCCTTTGCTTTTATTTATGCTTCTCTCCATTGATCCTCCACCACCTGTCATCGTCTAGACTCCTCCTCTTCATCAACCTTTGTCTCTGCCTACTCCTGAGAAGTGTTACCTCTGGATTTCTGATCTGCTGCTCTTTTCTTCAAAATTAGTAAAAATACTGTACCCGAGCATACTATGTATTCTTGATGTAAGTACAACGAGTTGTGAAAAGCAAAGTAAAAACTACTTCCACCTTGGAGCCTAGCACTGAGTTCACAGCTCATCCGGTACATCGGAACAACCTGCAGACTTCCTTCTTCAGCTTCCAAAAATTGATTTCTACCCAATTTACTTGGGTCTTCGCAGATTCCTTCACCAAAGCGTAGAGCTGCTGGGATACTTCGTAATGCTTAGCTTGCAAATTTATAATCATTGTCCTTAATAGCCTTCCCAACTTCAAAGGGTTGTCATCCGACAACTATGCAACTTGTATTCACCCGAACAGGGTTTGTCGAGCAATGAGCAGATCTTGTCGGCATCAATAGACTATGTGCTTGACATGATGCCCTCGTTAGCCACGTGTAACCGTTCAACAATTGACACTGTCGACAACTGGAACACTTCTTGGCAAATGCGGACATTGATATCTTGCGAGTTGATGTTGTTGCCATCCGTCTGCCTTGCTATCTCCATGGCAATCTCCTTCACCTACGGATGAGGTCGAATGCTGCGTCAATCCAACATTGCGCACTCTAGAAGTCCTCTGCACTCAAACCAATCCTTTTGCTCCTGTGATAACTTCTCTGGGATGTATAGAAGGTGACAATCAGAGAAAGAGATCACCATAACTATACTTTTGCTCTTCTGCTTCACTGTTCCAACACACAATCGCTTTGTTTGTTGTAGTCGCTCTGTATGCAAACTCGCCAAATAAGCCGAATTTGACAAAGTGTGTAGCCTTTTATGCTTAGCATGCCTGTGTAGAGAGCTACGACTTTGTGCCATGATTATTGATTAAGGAATCATAACTCGTAAATCTGCACTGAATTCTGGCTCTCAAAATAAGAAACAATCATCAGATTTGAAACGTTGTGGCCGCTGCCATTCATTGATTGCCTATACAATTGCATGTTAAGTAGTTAAACTATGCATCATGCTTGAGATTCCATGATCCAATGTATTTAATTGTAATATTCGTATTTAGAAATCTTCTTTTTTTTTTTTCAATTTGAATTTAACGGGAACACTAATAGGGTTGTAATTTAGACCCATTAATGATAGTCGCGAGAACTTCTCTGGTCAACGTAGACAACAGGAATGAACTCGGATCACACATTTCATGAATCCAAAATGGACCGGCCCACCATAATTTCAATTTACCCATCTTTCTCTTCATTTTGGAGGTAAAATATAGAACCAGATGTCTAATAGAGAAATCATCCAAAAAAATGCGCATAAATGAAGTAAGATATGGGGCAAAGATTTGTTGCATGCAGCGCTGAAAGTACTCAGCGCATTTTGTAATCCGAACCACATGACAATACACACAAAGAAGCCCCAAGTCGTAATAAAGGCGATTTTTGGGATGTCTGTGTCCACCATCCGGACTTGATTATAGCCGCTAAATCCATCGAGAAATGAATACATTTCCCTTCCTGCAACCTCATCAAGCATACTGTCTAAAAATGGTAAGGGAAATGGATCTGGTATAGTGGCCGCATTTAGTTTCATGCAATCAACATAGATCCGTAACTGTTTATTTTTCTTTGGAACAATCACTATGGTGGAGACCCATTCCGGAATTTCAATGGGAACAATGTAGCCGACTTTTATCAATCTATCCAACTCATGTTTGACCTATTTTGAAAAATTAGGGTTCATTCTGTACCATTGTTGCATCAATGGAGTAGCATCTGGTTTAAGCAAAATCCGGTGATGATAAAGCTTCGGATCTAGACCTTTCATGTCTGAATATGTCCAAGCGAAAAAATCCTTGTACTATTGCAACAAAGTAATCAAGGCCATCTAGAATTCTAAAGCAAGCTCCGAATAGATTCGGACTGGCTTAGGCTCTTCCATAGTCCCCAAATTGACCACCTCTAAAGACTCTTCTTCCACAAGTATTCAACCATTCTCCATAGGGTCTTTGATCACTGATTCAATACTATCCTTTTCCTACAATCCTAGAGGTTCCGTATACACCTCAGTTACCATACTGTCCCATTCGGAACTGATGATAGAATTCACATACACTACCTTGAATGAGACTAAATCCCTATTTGCCTCCAAAAACTGTTGTTCCTCATCTTCGACGAGTCCATCCAGCATATGCGGAGGCTCTGCTAACACTAGTTTATGCTCCGAAAGGCAATGGTGCTCTTCATCTAAAGGAATGGAAAACTTGGCATGCCCTCTTCGGAAAGTAATTGTCTTTTCATCTTGATTATGGCAAACTTTAGCATTGCTCAACCATGGCCAACCCAATAATAAGTTATAATCTAATTTTTCCCTTTCCGTTCTAATACAACAAATGTAATATTGAATAGAACCTGTGCAATACGAATAGGGATATCTTTGACCAACCCCACTGGTTGTACCCTTGATTGGTATGCCATCCGAACAAAGAAGGGAGCTGTGTCAATGCTATTCCAACCCATTTTCTTACATGTGGTGGTAGATGCAATATTGATACTAGCACCCCCATCAATCAAAACCTTTGGAATATCTTTATTTTTATACTATACTATAATCATAGGAACCGCATAATCCACTATTCGGTCTGGCACATTCCTTACCATTGAGACTGAGGGTTCTGGATTTTCAAAAAGGTGTATATTTGTTCTGCAGTTCTTGTAGTAACCATGTCCAGAATGCTGGGACTAGTTCCAACAATGCCCCTAAAGACAGTTTGATGTGTGATTCTTGTAGATTTTCACAATACTCCTTATTTATTGGTGGTTTGTAATCTTTATACCCTTGCTTCCACCCATCCAAACCTTGTTTTTGTTTTAGAATTGTATTTAGTCCAGTACCCATTGATGGATCTTGCGAGATTTCTTCAAATTCCGTACCAACTATAATTTTTTTACACAAATAGAAAGAAGTAAAGAGTAATTGAAGTAGAATACATGAGAAAAATACACAATAGAGTAATACATAGGGAAAGAGCTAATTATAACATTACAAAAAAATAGAATAACAAACCCAAGAGAGAAGCATGAGCAAAAGGAAAAATATATTAGTCCTACATCAACAACACACTACGATGTCACATCAAGAGCACCTAACCAAGTGACAATGAGGGAGCTCAAGGGTGGCATCGATTGATGATACAATCTCTTGTTATCTCTCTTCTCTATCTTTCTCTCTCTAGATCTCTCTTGATGATAATTTCTAAATGATAGTCTAGGATGTAAGATGCCCAAAAATGTGTCGTGTTTCTTGTTTTATCCCTAGGAGGACTCCATGCAGATCTACATCTATACTTGCTTTCCTTCATAGAGGTGTAGTAACATCTTGTGTTTAATGAACCACTTATGAACTAGGCACTTCTTTTGTACATCCTTAAATGGGTTGTTATGCATCAATCACTTTCTTTCTACCTACGAAATGATCCACTCACTCTCGTACTTCTAAATTGATTGCTCTAACTCACCTCTTGCATGTCGAAGTCACATGTCCAAGACACATGTCCATCTCATGTATCTTTTATCAGTGAAAATTTTACAAGTCATATTCAAATGTGAAAAAGAGGCCATACAAGAAAAATTCAAAAGGGGAGGATCACATGGAAAATCAAAAGTGTTCTATGTCTCCTTATAAGATATCTAGGGGGGGTTCACATAGTCTCCAAAAATGATTTATCTGAAATGATAATTGTAGGTTCTACACCATGCATATGGCTACATTACAAGGCAGTGCAAAAAAAACATTTTTTTACTAACCCATGCATTGCACCCTTAGTCCATAAAATCACTATGGCATAGGAAAATTCACATTGCATTTTCTAGAATCTACTCTTTAACATCAAGGGAGCAGCAATATCTCAAACCACCAATTGCTCATAAAGACAAATTCAAGAGCTTATCAAGATCCATGATGACATATGTTTTGGAGTACCAGTCTACTTCAAATTCATTACCAAAGATTAGTACACAAGCTCAAAATTCTTCGGTTTAGCATATTTATTGAAAGCTCAATAAATATGATAAACCAAAGCCAATCAACACATACAAGGATCAATAGTCAACAAAAGACCAATTTCTAACCATGGCACCAAAGGACTCAATAGCTTGAACAATGCTAGCAATGACAACATCTAAAGTAAGGAATTGACAAGAGCACACCCCACCTAGACAACTATGAAGGGTCTTGTTGAGGATGAAAAGATATAGGAGGGGAAGTGTTACAATCAGTGGTAGTGACATAACTTCTCTTTGCAAATTTTGTAGATTTGAAGCATTGTAAATAGGTTCGACAATATTTTTTGTAGATTCGAGAAGAGTCTTCCCATAGAAGCTCGCAAGACAAGAGCTATGTTCGATTGTATGTTTGTGATTTTAGCTGTTTCACACATGTTGTAAAGTGGTACATGAGGAGGCCACTTGTCACTCTAGAACAGTGGGAATATTGCCATGATGAAGATCCACCTCATAAATTTCAATTAGAGGAGACATGAGGATGGTATGAAGACCATGAGTGAGAGGAATGCACATGTGAATGAGTGAGAAGCACATTAACATGCATACACATACACATGCATGCACACAAGGTAGAACAAAGAGTGAAATAATGGAATCCTTTGCTCGTTAACTCAAGAAGTGATTACAATCTTAAAAAAGAAGCTCAATCTCTAACTTGCTAACCAAAAACAGCCTCCAAAAATGAGTTGTCTAGCTCCCTTTATAGATTTAGACTAGCTTTGGCCTAGCTCAAACCTAGTGTCTGGCCTACTTAAAAATTAGGTTCCTAGGCTAATTTGAGGGCTCAAATGAGCTCCAAACAATATCAAAATTGATAGATGGCCTCTTGTATGACTCCCCAAGCTTGAGGAATCCTTGGATTGCACAAAATGGATTTGATTATGGTATTTACATTGAAGTTGAGTGATAAAGATCAATGTTAGCTAGAAATTAGTTTTGAAAAAATGTTTAGGCCTATTCTTTGCCAGATCTTTATTGACTACCCTACCTCCTTAGTCTTGTATGTGAGCCTTGCGTCTCTTGTTATCCTTCTTATCTATGGCTCTCTTTGTCTACTAAGTCCTCCATGGCTTCTAATGCTCCCCTAATCTTGAGTTTATCACCCCTGATAGACCTTTATTGGATGGGTTGTTTTGTGTAGTATCGAAGGACATGTGCTACTAACTCATGTTCTTGTAGTATAAGTCCTTGTGCAAGATTTATATTGAGGTGTTTCCAATCAATAGCACCTTGGACTTTTGGATGTGGTGTTCTAAATACAAAGCCTGCTCCAATGTGAATAACTACAAGAGGTGGGTGGGTTTAGAAGTGAATACCTTAGAATGATATTTCCAGCAGCCTTTCGTAAACATATCTTTGAATGTTTGCTTGTTGCAAGCTGGGAGATACTTAATGGGAGCATGTCACGCATACATGCTCTTTATAGCAGGTGTGGTGCTCATGTCGTAGCGGAGGTCAAAATTTCCATTGTCGAATTCGGGTGTAGATATATGTGGTGTTTTGACATTTCTGAACGTGTTGAATACCTCCATCATTAATTTTAATATCTTTATCATCATCTTAGTTCCTACATCTGGCATGGGTTTGAGTTTGGGTATCCATTGTTTGATCATTGATATCATAAAGGAAACTATGGGTGGTCCTTGTGGAGGTTGCTAGATATGGGTAGTTAACCCAATCCACACATTATGCATTGTTCTTGACTTTTATGGAAAGGCTGGCCATGAGTGCTACCTTGGAACTGGTCCATAGCACGGGTTGTATAAGATATGTAGTGGTACATGTGACCACATACAAAGCATTTTGGGATAGGTCTCTAATAAGTTTGAGTGCCAGTTTGATTGGAAAATGGTACCTTGTCAAGCATGTTTTGGCATATCCTCAAGTTGAAATTGTGTAGCAAAAGTAAGATCCTTCTTGTAATGCACTTCACCTTAGCATTGTAATCAGCTACAATAACAAAGTATGATCAATATTGAAGCACAGAGGTGGTGATGAAACACTGACACGATAGATTTTGAAACCAGGCAAAGTTCAATACAATCTCTTTGATATTTTCCATAGTCTCTCTTTGGATGGCCACTCATTCATCATGTGCTCTGCCAATGTCTTTCACTTGTTTTAGCCACGGTGGCCTTGGTGCTTCAAACATATCTTGCCCCCTCTTTGGTTAATCAGCTGCCTCCTACCTATTGAGGCTCATATTTCTCTTCAAATGTTTGATATACTTGGATCTCTATTGGTTTTTCAGGTTCTACTACTGATGGGGGCAAAGGGGGGCTTTCATATTAGCAAAGTCTAGTTTGGATTTCTTTGATTTTATTTTGTAGATTAGCTGGTTTAATGGGTTTGATAGTGGCTACACTGGGTGATGGGGTTGGCTGGGTAATGTTGCCTATTGTTGTTGTTGCTGTTGTTGGAGTTGTGCCACTTCTTCATAGATTTTGTCATGTGACTCCAACAAATTTGCCTACTCTTCAAGAATGATGTGAATGTTCTTCGAATGGACCCTTTGCAACCTAGATGGACTAATGACTGCACTTGGTGTATTCTCTATAGCTACATCTACGTTCTCTTGATTTTGTTATTGCATCCTTTTGTTCTTCTCCTATGCAATGGTTGGATGATGCTTTAATAATGCCATATTTTGTGACAATCGAGCATTGTGTTCCATCTATGTATGTAAATGGTGTTCTATTACTTTGATATACTCCTGGTCCATATTATTTATCTTTGGTTCTAACTCATTGTGGGAGATTTGTAAAATGAATTACTGATCTTGCAATAAAGCATTGCTAGCTACTAGGTCAAAAATCCTCTCTTGAAGGTGTGTAAATTGATCTTGAAGGGCTACATTGCACTATGCCAATTGTTGATATTCATGCCATGATTGATTGGCACATTTTACCATTGATGCTATTGCAATGTCTACTATGGAAGTATTTACCATGAATGCAAGTTGTAAAATGTTTAATGTCGGGTAAAGGGGAAAGGGGTGAGTGAATGTCGTGGAAAGAGACATGGTGATTGGTGGTGATGTTGGTGGAGGGGGATTAGGGAAGATGGAGAGTGTGGAGGTGGGGGAGGTGTAATAGATGGTAAAACGTCCATGGAATTGGACGTGGTTTTGAGTGAGGTGGCCACCACAAATACTTATATAGTGGTTGTAGTGCTTGACAAAAATGAAGATTGCACAAAGGGGTTGGGGGGTAAATACATAAGAGCTTGTTGCATGTAAGAGGCACTAAGTGTGTCCCAAAATGAAGGTCGAATCGATTGCAATTGAAATATGGATGAAAGTGGAGGGAATGGGAGAGGAAAGAATATCATGGAGTGCGTGAGAGTGAAGCAAAGGTAGGTTGTGTGTGAGGGTAGGGTTCAGTGGAGGCAAGATGACCTATTACATTTTCAAATAGGAATTGAGAAGTTTCTGATGTGCCAGTAGTATACAATGGGTTGTCAATGGAAGAAGAGAAGTACGACTATGTGATAGGGCTATAGAACGCAAAACTTAGGAATGTGGTTGTTGTGGACGAGATGAGATGTACATCAATGGTGCATAGGTGAGTGGTGATTTGTATTTCAATGAGTGTGATGGGGATGGGTTCAATTGATCTGTGAGGTGAGTTAGGGGGAGTGTGGAAAATGGGTCCTGTCACATTAGTGATTACTTTAGTGGTGGTTGCCATTTCTCTCACCAAATTGAGGGTTATTTTGAACCACTTCATCTCATGATTTTGTAGCAAGGAAGGGATTACAAAAGTTCCAAGAACTGCTAATTGCAACCACTTGTCATCCTCTTCCTCTTCCATGCAACAAATCAAGATTCCTTGATCTATTTTCTTGTAGATACTCCCTACTAGTATGTCATATTGTTGCGATTTGACAATTTCTTTGTCTTTCATTATAACCACTAGTTTCCTAGGTCCAAATGTAAGAATAGGCATTAACGTTTTGGCCCATTAGGAACTACTTCCAAGTTGAACAAATAAGCATTAGGAAAGTCATCTGATACTCCTTGTGGTGATTCTATTGAAGTGAATCCATAAAGGTGATGTGCCCTAAGGTGAGTCTTACCCTTCCTGAGTACAACTTCGAAATTGTATTTCATTAGTAAGAGAAACCATCTTACTAATTTGCACGTGTTGCAAGGTTTTTTCACAAAATACAGTAGCGCCTAATGATCTGTAAAGAATTTAAACTTATTTGCAAGCAAATAGTGTCCAAATTTCTTAATTGCATATACCATGCCTAATTCTTCTCTCTCAATAGTCATGTTATTTCTTTTTGCTACATTCAATTGCTTACTTGCATAGGTTATGGGAAGGCCAATGTTTCCTTCTCCTGTTGGTTGTGCTGGCATGCATCCAATAGAAAAATATAGAAGCATCCACATGAATATATTGAGATATCAAGCTCAATGTGTGATGATCTAGGATGACACGTATTAGTTTTTTATTTCTCTAACATGTATAGCGGTCATGCTTGTATATGTCAGTGATACTTCATTGAGCTTTATTAGATTTATCTACTGAGAGTGATGGCACATTTGTTTCTTGCCAGCTCACTCATTCGCAGATATTAGGTTTTTCCTTATGTATTGGACTTTATATATATTTCACTTGTTGTATTCTTGTTTTAGGTCATTCTTGTATATTCCTTTTATGTAATAGAAGAAGGAGAAGAAGACCATTCTTCCTTGCCTCAATCTGTGTGTGTGCTTCTCCTTGAGAGTGAGAGTGTGTGTGTGAGCTCTCTTCCTTATCTCCTTCCTTGTGACATGGTATCAGAGCCAGCATGGCTATAGAGAGCTCGTGGAGAATGCGATGGTGAAGAGTATGTGGCAAGGCTTGGAGAAAACGTGATTCACAAATGACCTCCATTTGCTACAAAAATTGGTGTGAAGGTAGAAGACTTCAAAATATTTTCGAGAGTTATTCCTTTAGGGTCACTTGTTTTTGTTAGATCGAAGTTTCGGAGCCATCTCGACCTCCATTTCAAGCCCGCAAGTTGGGACCCAGAGTAAAAACTAGGTCAATTTCAGAAATTGTAACTTGCATCATGTTCGATGACACTCATACATTCTAGATCCAGAATTTCAAGCGATTTTGTGTACTATTGATACAGAAAAATTGTGCTTTTCTGAGATCAAACTGTCACATCATAGTGCGACAGTGTTCAAGCAGAAGTGCTGCTTGTAGTGTTTTGCAGTGTTGTGAGTTGCTACAAAAATGGCAAACATAGATGGAATGCGTCAGCTTATGAGCAATAAACTGGACAAGAACAACTTCCATGCTTGGAGATTCAGAATGACAAATTTCTTGATGGGAAAAGGCTAAGCAGTTCAGAACTTCTATATAGTCCAGGGAAAATATTCCAAATTTCGTTGATCTAGTATCTATGCTCATTATTGAAGAAAAGAATCTTGTTGAGGATTCAAAATCCCAAGGAAAAACCAGTTCTGAGTAGGTGTTCTACTCTGGAAGAGGAAGAGGCAGAGGTAGAGGCTTTAGAAGCGAAAGAGGACACAATAACCAAGACCAAGGGCAACAACAAAATCATGCAAGAGGAAGAGGACAGTTTCGAGGCAGGGGGAGCCAAAGAGGTCGTAGAAATTTCCAAAGAAATGATTCAAGTAATGACAGTAAAGGATGTTGGAATTGTGGTAAACCTGGACACTTTGAACGTGATTATAGGTTGAAGAATCAAAATAACAGAAGACAACAAAACAACTATGCATCCACAAGTGCAGATGATTCTGAGAAGTTGTTCATGGTTCAATATCATATGATGAATACGATGTCTTTTGATAATTCAAAATCGAATGGTAATGTCTAGTATGTTGATTCAAGTGCTTCAAATCACATGACCAATCATGCAGAATGGCTTAGTAGTTTGCAAAAATTTCTAGTTCCTGGATATGTTGAAATAGGGGATGATACATCACATCCTAACGAGCATATAGGAAACATAGCATTGTCTATCGAGGATGGGAAGGTAAAACATCTTGCTGATGTGCTGCATGTTCCAAACATAACAAAGAATCTAGTTTCTGTTGGACAAATGCTTGACCAAGGATTACAAGTCAGGTTCAATGCTAATGGGTTATATGTAGAAGAGTACAAAAAGGATGGTCGATTGATTGCCAAAGGAAACAAAGTGGGTAGGATGTTCACCTTAAATGTGAAAATTCTTGAAATGAATGCAGCCATGTTTGCAAAAGGTGCAAGTGTTATTGTTGATATAGAGATTTGGCACAAACGAATTGGACATGCAAATATGCAAAGGCTGAAATTGATGCAATCAAAGGAGTTTGTCAAAGGATTACCAAATTTCAAAGTAGCAAAAATGCAAAAGGATGTGCAACATGTCAATTTGGTAAATAGTCAAGATCATCATTTCCGCATGACAAGCATGTTAGTGAGAATGTGCTAAAAATAGTACGTACAGATGTTTGGGGTCCTGCAAAGACCACATCTATGGGTGGTTGCAGGTTTTATGTTACTTCCATTGATGACCATACACGAAAAGTGTGGGTCTATTTCATGAGAGAGAAGAGTGAGATATTCACTCACTTTCAGATTTTTAAAGCTATGGTGGAAAAGCAGATAGGGAAGTATATTCAGACATTAAGATCTAATGGAGGAGGTGAATACATGTCAAATGAGTTCAGCAATTTTCTAAAAAGTCATGGAATTCGACGTCAGTTTTCATGCAAGTACACACCACAACAGAATGGCATTATTGAACGTAAAAATAGACGTATTGCAGAAATAGCAAGAGCCTTGATGGATGAGAAGACTATGCCTCATTGTTATTGGGTAGAGGCTGTGCATACAGCTGTATACATCATGAACAGAACTCCAACTGCTGATGTACATCAAGTTACACGTGAAGAGAAGTTCACAGGTAAAAAGCCAAACTTATCACGTATGAATGAAAGTTTTTGGCTGTGTTGCATATGTACATGTTCCAGATGAGTTGAGGACAAAGCTTGATCCAAATGCAGAAAAATGTGTCTTCATTGGATACTCACTTGAGCAAAAGGGATATAAATGTTATAACCCACTCACAGATAGGTGAAGGTGAGCATAGATGTGGTATTTGATGAAATGTCAAGCTTCTATGCAGATGCCAAAGAAGGACTGAATCTTGAACCACATGACAAAGAAAATGTTGAAAAAATAGTGTAGAATCTCAAGCTTTTGAGTGGACCGGATGCATCACCAAGCAATAGTTCCAACTCAAATCCATGGAGTGGAAGATTGCATGGAAATTTCAGTCCAGCAAATTCATCAAATACATCCAAGAAAGGAAAAGAAAAGCTTTCTGCTAGTAGTAAAATATGTGTAGGTTTCGAAGACATTGATGGAGATTCTAGCAGTTTAGAAAACAGTCTTGATGAGGAACTTGGATTGCGCTCTGTGAAGACTCCATGAGTAAGAAAGGCACATGCAGATGATACAAAGAGAAGTGACCCAAGACCAAGAAGATTTGGGAGGATGAGAAATTTAGTGCAACGATTGACGTATGACAGTTATATAGCTCGTCATTGTGCCTACATGAAAAAGGTAATACAAGATGCTAAACCTTCTTGTTTTGAAGATGCAATTGGAAATGTAGATTGGGAAAAATTTATGGATGAGGAGATGGCTGCACTTTATGGGAACAATACATGGAAGCTGGTTCCATTGCCACAGGGAAAGAAACCCATAGGTTGTAAGTGGGTTTACAAGGTAAAGCATAATGATGATGGTAGCATAAGCAAGTATAAAGCACGATTGGTAGCTAAAAAGATATGCACAGACATATGGCATTGATTATATGAAAAATTCAGCCCTGTAGCTAAAATGTCTACTATCAGAACACTTGTTGCATTAGCTACAACAAAAGGATGGACTTTGCATCAGATGGATGTGAAGAGTGCCTTCCTACATGGTGAGTTACAAGAAGAAGTATATATGGACCAACCACAATGATATGAATATCCAAAGCATCCAGAATATGTTTGCAAGTTGCAAAAGGCTTTGTATGGGCTGAAGCAAGCTCCTCGTGCATGGCATGCAAGGATTGCTGATTACTTAACTAGCATTGGGTTTTCTAAGTGTGATGCAGATCATTCACTATATGAAAGGAAGGCTGATGATGGCATCATGATTGTGGCTATTTATGTTGATGAATTGATTGTAGGTGGTGATAATGAAGAAAGCATCAAGGAGGTAAAGCAACTTCTTATGCAAGAATTTGACATGAAAGATCTTGGCGTGCTGCACCATTTCTTGGGCATTGAGTTTATACATATAGAAATAGGTACATGGATGTCACAAAGGCAATATGCCTTGAATATGCTACAAAAGTATGGTATGGCTGATTGTAAGCCAATTTCCATGCCATTAGATCAGAATTTGAAGTTACATACTACATCATGTAAAGCATTGGAAAATGCTATGTACAGGAAAATTGTGGGAAGTTTGATATATCTCACAATTACGAGGCCTGATCTTAGCTACATTGTTGGACTTAAAAGTCAATTTATGTAGGTTCCCAAGAAGCCACATTTGCATGCTTTGAGGTGCACTCTACATTATGTGAGTGCTACTTTGGATTTAGCATTGTGTTATGAAGCTGGTGTAGATTTTCAGGTTTATGGATACACCGATGTAGATTGGGCTGGTAGCATTCCAGATGGAAGATCTACTAGTGGTTTTCTATTCTCACTTGGGAGTGCAGCTATTACATGGAGCAGCAAGAAGCAAGCCATTGTTGCTTTGTCGAGTATAGAGGCTCAGTATAGAGGTGCTGCAATGGTAGCATGTGGGGCATCATGGCTAAAAATGCTACTTGCATATTTAGGTGTGGAAGTGCAAAAGCCTATCACTATTTATTGTGATAATCTTAGTAGTATACAGTTAGCACGGAATCCTATTTTCCATGCTAGAACAAAGAATATTGAGGTACATTACCACTTCATCATAGAGAAGGTATTAGCAGGTGGTATTGATCTTGTTTATGTGAGAATAGATGAGTAGGTTGCTGATATTTTCACTAAAGCACTTGGAGCAGAGAAGCTAAATAAGTTTCAAAAGATGCTTGGATTAGAGGATATGGCATTGAGCTTGAGGGGGAGTGTTGAGATATCAAGCTCAACGTGTGATGATCTAGGATGACACGTATCAGTTTTTTATTTCTCTGATATGTATAGCGGTCATGCCTATATATGTCAGGGATACTTTATTGAGCTTTATTAGATTTATCTACTAAGAGTGATGGCACATTTGTTTCTTGCTAGTTCACTCATTCACGGATATTAGGTTTTTCCTATGTACTGGACTTTATATATATTGCACTTGTTGTATTCTTGTTTTTAGGTCATTCTTGTACATTCCTTTTATGTAATAGAAGAAGGAGAAGAAGATCATTCTTCCTTGCCTCAATCTGTGTGTGTGCTTCACCTTGAGAGTGAGAGTGTGTGTGTGAGCTCTCTTCCTTATTTCCTTCCTCATGACAGAATATGGAATAACTTGTCCCAATCTAGTGTGGTCAAAATAGGGGCTGAGCACAAGCATCATTTTAGTTCATTAAAAGACTTTTCACACTTTTCATTCCACTCAAAGTTAGTCAAGAGCTTGTATAGAGGCTTTGCAATTATAGCATACATGTGGATAAAATGTCTGTAGTATTCATAGTTACCCATAAAATCTTGTAATTCCTTGGCCTTCTTAGGTCTAGGTAGCTCTACAATAGCTCTCACCTCATCCTCGTCTATTGAGATCCCATTCTTTGACACAATGTGGCCTAAAATCTTACCTTTCTTGACCATGAAAACACGCTTTTCTAAGCTTAAGCATACTTGATATTCATAAAATTTGTCAAATATTTGTCTAAGATCTTGGATGTGCATTTATCTTATGTGGGAATGAGTGCACATGCCATCCACATAGACTTGTAAGTTCTTCCTCAAGAAGTCCTCAAATACATGGCACATAAGCCTTCTGAAAGTTGCAAGTGTATTGGTGAGCCCAAACGACATCACATGAAATACAAAGATATCCCATTTTATGGCAAACGCCATCTTATGATGATCTTATGGGGCAATGGTGACTTGATTGTAACCCCAAAATCCATCACAGAAGCTATAAATTTCCTCACTTTCTACTTGCTCTTATAGATGCCGAATGATTGGAAGCGGATAACTATCACATATGGTGAAAACATTAACTTTCTTCAAGTTAACGCACACATGTAATTTTTTATTCTTCTTGGGCACTTTGACAGTGGGGATACCCATTCTGCATGCTCAATCTCATAGATGAATCATGCTGCTATCAGATTATTGATTTCCTCTTTGATCTTGGCTACATAATTATCATTGTAGGAATAAGGCTTTTTCTTTGTCCACTTGGCCTCTATAATCATAGGGATCTTATGAGAACATACGTTTGGATCCAATCCTTTCAAGTCCTTATAATCCAAGCAAACACATCTCTATATTCTCTCAACAAATCAATCAACTCTCTTTCTTCTTTTGCACTCAAATTGTGTCCTATGTATGTACATCTTTCTTCTCCTTCTTCTATCATTACTATAATTTTCTTAGTCTACTCCCTATTATCGTATGCTTCTCCCTGGGTGGCTTCTCATTTAGGCATTCTTACCATAATCTTTTTGTCCTCTATTGCATATTTCTTGAAATTGTCTAGAACGTTGAACAAGGATTCCTCATCTTCTTATGTGGGGGACTTTTTCTTTCATTTCTTCTTTTCACTCTCATTGCCTAGCTGCGTGGCTAACATGACCCCATGCTTTTGCTCTTCCTATTCTTGAGTCCTAGCTTCTACCAAATGAAGATATTGTTCTTTAAAAGTGAAAAAGGGCTCCATGATGATGGATTCTGAATCCTCGTCACTAGCTTCCACTAGTATATCAATACTAGGCTCACATTCTTTGATGATAGGTTCAAATATGATGGGTCCTAAAATGAATATGGAAATTTCATAGCCATCTTTGTCACAATGAGGGGGTCTCTTGTTCCTCATTCACTACCATGTCCATTGTTGCCAAGAATTTTGCCCAACCATGGGGTTCAAATTCTTCATCTAGAAATATCATAGGTGCATAGGTTGGGTCTTGAATTGATCTCGCTTCTAACCTTTTTTCCTCTTCTATTGCAACTTTACACATCCATAGGTGTTGTTAAAGGTATAATCGCTTATTGTAACTTCAACTGTTAACTACCTACCGCATACATTAATTACTAATTCAAAACAACAGTCCTTCGGGAATTCCAGAGTCTGGTTCCACACCTGCGTACCAGATATCTCCGAGTCTCTTGTTCTCTGTACTCAATCTCACCGTAAGAATAGACTGACTCTAGCCAAGTGGGTCCTTGGGAGTGGTAGGGGTCTGTTAGACAGAGGCCCTATACTATTTTCCCAACTTCTCACTCACCCGTCACTCGGTCCGCGCGTCTTAGCTCAGTAGTTGTTTCTGATCAACCAAGGCTATCAACGTCTTAGAATCCCGCACTCCAAACTATACCTGCTATAACAGTTGAGCAGTAGTCCGAATCGAGAGTCAATACACAAAGCGCACTCTTGGTAACTTAACACGAACACACCACAAAATCCTTCTGAACAATCTACAACTTTACCGACTACCAACTTCAAATCGCAAGACCTACTGACCATAACTTGTCGCGCACTTTATCATCATTCTACTCGTATTCAGAACACTACCGGTATTAATCTTAACATAGATTATACTACCGACCCAGTCATTCACAGAGACTCATAACTCACAACTGAACCATGTTAGTTCTCTATGCTTCCGTGCTCCACAGAAGAACGATTAAAAAAACGCGTTCCAGTTCGAATAACGCTTAAGAAATACTTCAATCATTACCGGGTGAAATCTCTGCAACCCAGCATCGATTCGTAACACTGCGTATAACGCACATACGCACACAAGCACATACACAGGAGAGAGAATGGAGCAGACGGAACAGAACAGAGTTACTCTGTTCTACACATACAACACTATACTTGCAAATCCCAAAACACGGGGGGCTCCTTCTCTGGGCCCCTCTGCCGTTCTTTTCATTGCTTTAAATAGAATTTTATTACAAGGCTTGCGCGAATCTTTCTTTACCGCGTACTTCCAGAAGGGTTCTTTCTACATTAAAAACCTCTGTCTAAGTACAATTGTCCTTTGTTCGGCGGCCGTCTAACACTGGCACGCACGGTGGACTCGAACCCGCAAGTTCCTATGGTTCGGATACTAGACCTTCTAAGTACATACTTCGGGCGAGCCTAAATGTTCGGGTAATTTTCTTTTTGAGGGTTTCTAACATTTGCACTAAGGTGGTAGGTTCTAATAATTGGGCGTCGGTTCTGACTGCACTGAGGGCTATGGCTTGATTTAACAAAATTTCGGCTTGGGTTTGAAGAAAAGCCTCCTGGAGATAAAATTCGTTGGCTAATGCCGCATCTCGGGCTGTCGTTATTTCAATCAGTTTGGTCTGCATCTCTCTGATACACTCCTTCTGGTTGCGTATTTGGTTGTCTTGGCGTTCAAATTGCTGTGTTTGGAAATTGAGAGTTTTCTTATACGCATCGCGTTCTCTGCGGGCGTTGGCGATATCTTTTTGGTATTGGCCTTCCCGTAGTAATTGTTGTTTGAGAATACGGTTGACCGCGTCGGCACATTCTTCGGCTCGCCGTAATTGCTCTTGAACTTGGTCGGCTTCTTTCTGTTGGTCCTGCATCTTCTGGGTGGTTTCTTGTAATTGAATCTTCGTGTCTGCGATCAATTCTTCGAGAGATACGTTGATATCTTCTTGTTCTTGACGGGCGGCCTTCAGTGTTCGAATTTCCTCATGTGCGTCGTGTATGAGTTGGTCTTTGGCAGCTAGCTGGTCCAGGGCTGCATCTCGTTGTTGTACTAGCGTCTGCTCTGTCGAAAATCGTGCTTGGAGTTCTGCTAGCTGTGTCCGGAGTTGATGATTCTCGGTCTTTACGGCATCAACTTCTTCCTAGAGGGGGGCGATGTCGGCTTCCAGGGTGTCTACCTTGTGCTGGTATTCGAGTTTCAGGTGGTCTGTGGCTGCCGTAAACTGGGCGGGCAGCTGGTGTGATAACTGGATGAGGAACTGCCCCATGGCGGCAAGTTCCGAGAATGCGTTATGTGGCGGTGGTGGTGGAGGATGACGAGGTTGAGAGGATGTATCGGTGTGTAATTGCTGGGAGTTTGGCGGAGAGTAGTTAGGGGAGGAAAAGGAGGATGCTACGGGTTCAGTGAAGGGAGGGAGGGGTGGTTCCGGTGGGGGGAGGGGTTTGGCAGGAGGTGGTGTAGGGAGAACGGTATCTGAGGGGTTTACCTTGGCGAGTGTTTGTTGTATGGTTTCTGTCTGGTTGATGGCGTCGATGAGTTGATCCAGTGCTTTGGTGGCCGATTCCTGTTCATCCTGGTGCTGCTCAGATTCTTTTTCTGTGGACACTATTTCTGTCTCTGCTTGATCCTACTGGTCTGGTTGCTCCGTCGATGTTTCGTTGTGTGTGGCGGTGTCGTGGTATGTTTCCTCTTGGTCGTCTGGCTTGGTCTCCTGATCTTTTCCGGCGGATCCTTGGACTTCACTTTCCGAGGAGCTGATCCGAATTCGCTTGGTACGGAAGAGCTGATTAATCTCTTCGTCTTCTTCTTCAGTGTCCTCGATTGGTTGTGTGGATTCTTCGTGTCGAAGTGCGGGGCCTGTGGGTGGGGGTTGTGCGGCGAGAATGGTTGGGAAGAGGAAGGAGATGATGTGGGGAAGGCGAGAGCGGGGGGTAGAACCCTTTTGGAGCTGTTTTACGATAGCTACACATTCTTTATGGATTCTAAGGAAAAAGTAAGAGGCAAAATTTACAGGTTCGCGGGCAGCTAAATCTAAGGCGGAGTAGAAGGGGCGAGAGATGCCATATGTTCGTTTTTGCAGGTTGAGGATGGCTACAAGGAACTGTAGGGCGGATCGCTCGGGTTCTGGGCGGCATAGAATGGCGTATTCGTTTGATGAGGAGCGGGGAAAGAGTTCGGTCATACGGGCGACAGGGATGCTAGGGCCATTTTCGCGGCCTTGCGGGGTGAGGCGGTAGGCGTCGGTGAAGGCTTGGAAGGTGATGACGGATCTATGTGGGAGGGAAAGGAAGACCCACTGTCGTTCGGTGGTGGGGCTTTGGGCAATGGCTTGGATGATCTGTGCGGAGAAGGGATGGGCTTCCACTGAGTGCCAAGGCAACTCAGCAAAGTTGGCCAACCCTCTGCATCGCAGGTATTCGCCTACGTCTGTAGGGATACCTTCACGGAAAGAAGCGTAGTTGGCTAGCGCTTCCATGGCGTTCACAATGCACACTTACAGAAAACACAGAATACTGAGATAACACACACAATCACGAAAACACAATAGCGGTTTTTGGCGCAACTGAGGGGGTTAAATATGGAGAACACGGTGTGGGGGTGAGTATCATTGTGTGGTGCGGGAATGATACGGTTTGCATGCTAGCGTGCGTACTGAGTGACCGGTAGGGAGGGGCGGCTGGTAACATAAAGATTTGTACAAAAGACGGCTAAAAGCAAAACATAAAAATTTATACAAAACGTGGTTCGTCGCCGAATAAATTAAGGCGTACTGGTAGTGGGATAATACGGCCGCAGCTTCGATCCATTAATTACTTTTGGAAGTGGAATTTCGGTCAACGTCGTCAACCGAAAAGTTGCCGGACCTACTTGTGCTGAGATCTTGAAAGGGCCGAACCATCGTAGTTTGAATTTTCCTGCTGCTCTGTCCGATTTTGCGTTATAGAAGAGTACAAGCTGTCCTACCGAAAAGATTGGCGTCTTCAAATATCGATCGTGTGTCTTAGCTTGCCTTAGTTGACCTTCGCGCATAGTTAAAAAACTGAGCCATCGGTGCTCATCAAGTTCTCTGAGTGCGTCCATTCGTGCTGTCAGTGAAGATTCCGGTAGCATCTTCTGAGTGATTGCTACCCGCAAACTTGGAATGACTACTTCCATGGGAGCGATTGCTTCTAAGCCATAAGCTAGCTTGAAAGGTGTCAAGCCTGTTGTTACTTTATATGTAGTTCGGTATGCCCATAATACTGCAGGTAGTAGTTGATCCCATCTTTCCGGTGCTTCCATGATCAATTTCCGGAGGATGTTTAACAGTGATTTGTTTGTACTTTCAGCCAATCCATTGGCACGTGGATAATAAGGAGAGCTAAATTTATGTGTGACTTGGAAGGACTGTGTGAGTGCCTTCATTAAATTGTTTACAAAATGAGTGCCTTGATCTGAGACAATTTCCAGTGGTAAACCAAATCGTGGGAAGACATCCGTGAGTAGACATTTTGCTACCGTAACTGCTGTAGCAGACCGCAAAGCCCAAGCTTCTGCCCATCTAGTTGCGTAATCTGTGCAAGTCAGTATGTATCGATTGTTACTGGATACTGCTGGAGGTGTAATTGGCCCGATAAAATCTAAACCCCATTTCTGAAAAGGTTCTAATGGTAAGATGGGTTGCAGGGGAAAAAGATGCCGTTGTAAAGGCTGACCAGCTCTTTGGCAAGCATCGCATTGTTTAACAAACTGTGAGATATCTCTGTACATAGTTGGCCACCAGAGTCCTCCTTGCAGAATTTTCCGGTGAGTTAAGTCTGCTGCAAAATGGCCACCGGGAGGAATTGAGTGAGCCAAAGTGATAACTGAGTTAACTTCATGTGGTGGAATACAGCGAAGTAGGATTCCGGTATGATCTGTATAATATAGTTCTCCAGCAACTAACCGAAATCGGCGGCTAAAAACTGCGATTTTTCTTCGAACCGCCTTGGTAGTCTCAGCTGGAAAGCGTCCTTCGGTGAGAAAAGTTAGAATCTGATCATAGTATGTAGGTGGTGTTTGTAAGTTGGGCGTCTCATCAGGTAGTGGTTCATCATTATAAATCGCAGGAGTCGTGTCATCTATTCCTACCGGAGCTTTACCGAAATCTAGGCGTGATAAGAAATCTGCTAAGGCATGTGCATTTCCGGGTCGGTGAATGACATCATAGTCGAATTCTTGTAAAAGTAGCACCCATCGTGCTAATCGTCCTCCTAAGTGCTGCTGTCTTACTAGATAAACAAGGGCAGCATGATCCACATGAAAGGTAAATTTCCGGCCTAGTAGATAATGTCTGAACTTTTTGATTGAGTAAATCAATCCTAGACATTCTCTTTCAGTGGTGGAATAGTTCTTTTCTGCCGGTGCAAGTCTTCTACTGGCGTAATAAACAGGGCGAAACCACTTATCTGTTTGCTGCATCAGAATACTGCCGATTGCAATATCTGAAGCGTCAACAAAAACATGGAACGGATTGTCCCAGTCCGGTGGTTGTAAAATTGGAGCTTGCGTCAGGAGATACTTGAGTCGATCAAATGTAGTTTGACATTCTTCAGTCCATTCAAACTGTCTGGGAGTCTTTGTGATTAGCCTGTTCAGTGGTACTGCTAGGTGAGCAAGCCACCGCAAGTGTCTGCCATGCCACCGTATTTGTCCCATAAAGCGCATTACTTCTTTCGGAGTCGTGGGTATTGGGGCTTCTAAAATCGCCGAAATCTTATCTGGGTCCACTCGGATACCTTGAGCAGATACAATATGCCCAAGTAGTTTGCCACATGAAACCGCAAACACGGATTTGTTGGGATTAAGGCAGAGTCTATATTCTCGACACTTCTGAAAACAGCATCGTAAATGAAACAAATGTGCTATCATCTTCCCAAAGATTGAGAAGTCGTCGAGATATACTTGCATGAAAGAGGTGAGGTAAGGAGAAAATATCTCCTGCATACATCTTTGAAATGTGCTTGGTGCATTTCTCAATCCGAACCACATTACTGTGCAGGCAAAGACACCCCAATTGGTAATGAAGGCAGTTTTTGGTATATCCTCTTCAGCCATTCTAACCTGGTTGTACCCGCTGTATCCATCTAAAAATGAATACATTTCATGACCTGCGACTCTATCAAGCATGGTATCCAAAAAGGGGATCGGGAAAGGATCTGGTACTGTTGCTGCATTTAATTTCCGGTAATCCACACAGATTCGTAACTGCTTATTTTTCTTTGGCACGATCACGATGGGTGAGATCCATTCAGCGTGTTCTACTGGTACAATGAATCCGACTTTTAATAGTCTATCAAGTTCGGCTTTTACCTGTGATGCATAATGGGGGTTCATTCTGTAGCTGGGTTGTCTTTTTGGTTTCACTTCCGGTTTCAACATGACCCTGTGTTGATAGATGCGCGGATCTAATCCTTTCATGTCTTTGTAATCCCATGCAAAGACGTCTGCGAATTCGCGAAGAAGTTTAATCAAATCCTCCTTAAATGTTTCCGGTAAGTTCTGCCTCATCTTCACAGGTCGTGGGTGGTCTCTATCTCCTAGATTGTACGTGATCAGCTGGTCTTCTGGGACATAAAATTGTTGAGGTTTCTCTGTATCATCTGTTGGCTTGAACAGTGGTTGTAATTCGTCGTCATGGGTTGAGGAAGTATCTTCCTGGACCGTCTTTCCGGTGATAGCTACTACTGTACATACTGACGTGTTCCAGTTATCTATGACGGATTGTAGGTCAACAGTTCCTAGAGACATTAAATCGGCATTACTCTTCAGAAATTGCTCTTCTTCATCATCTGACAGTCCATCTAACATATGAACTGGTTCAGCAAAGTACGGTCTGGCGTGAGGTTCGCAAGATTGCATAGCATCTAGTTTCACCACATATTTATGATGGGCATCCTTGAATGTAAGCTCTTGTGCAGACCAGTCCTGTATTACCTTCGCATGCTTCAGCCAAGGTCGGCCGAAAAGAAGATTGTAATCCAAAGTGGATTCGGGTAGATCTAGTATGACAAAAGTCATCTTGAAAGTCGTACCTTGTAGAGTGATGGGTACATTCCGCACAAGTCCTACAGGATGGACTCTCGATTGATCCGCCATTCGAACAAAGAATTGAACTGGTTCAATTTCGGTCCAGCCTAGCTTTTTGCATAACGCTGCTGTCACAATGTTTACGCCTGAGCCTCCATCAATTAATACCTGCGTGATCTTCTGATTCTTATACCATAATGTGATCAAGGGCACTGCGTGATCAATCGCAGCATCAGGTTCCGGTTGAACTGCGGCTGTCGTCGGAATGCAAGAAGGTACTGGGCTGAATTGTTGCTGAAACTGTTGTCGGATCCCGGGCACTAAGGCCAGAAGTTGGCCTAGAGGCAGAGTGATGGATGCCTTGGACAAAATTTCCCAGGCCTGTTGAGCTTGACTGTCTTGTTCTTTTGGACTTGAAGTTTCTACTGACGCAGAAGTGTCTGCTGTTGTCTCTACTGATGATGATTGCCCTACTGATGCATCCTTTTGTGTTGTTTCGTCCTTTGATGAAGAAGCCTGAGTCACCGGAATAGGTTCTGGGAACACTGGTGGTTCTGTTGTGGTCCAGTGACTAGCTTTGTTATACATCCTTCGTTGTTCTTGTATCCCTGGTTCAAAGATTTTTGCTGCCGGCTGAAGTTGTTTACCGGAACGGGTCTGGACTGTAGCAGTCTGTGTCTCGATCGGTGTAATTTTTACCATGTTGGCCATTGGATTTTGGCGTTCCTTCTTTCTTTGATCATACTCCATTGCGTCTTTACAAAACCTTCTAATGTCGCCGAATTCGCCACAGAAATGACAGCGTGGAGATGGTAACTCAGGGTTTTCCGGTGGTGGTCCATTCTGCCATCGGTTGGCATTATAAGTGTTGTTTCTCTGTCCTCGGTAGTTCCGATATCCTTGTTGTTGATTGTTTCTCAGTTACGGAGGCACATAGTGATTTACTGGTTGGCCATGTTCTTGGATGACTGCATTGACGGTTGCTATCCCTTGTATTCTAGCGTTGTAGACACAGTTTCCGGTGGTGTGCCCGGTAGTGTTGCAGATAGCGCAAAACACTTGGTTCAGTGCACAGTTGGCACTTGTATGCCCCGAATTTTTGCATGTGGTGCAGTATACTTGCGCGGTGATATCTTCAGCCATATTTTTGTTTGTTTTTAACCATTCCAAGTCTTCTGAAAATCCACCAACCTTGGATTCTAGCTGTAGAGCCATTGCAATGACGGCATCCAAGGTCATAGCTCCGACACATCTTATGATCATGATCTGCTTCAGTTGTGGGGTTAATCCATTGATAAACCATTGAGAGATGACATCATCAGGTAGATTAGCGTGAGCCTGTGGTATCTGCCGTAAATGTGTTCTAAAGAGGGTAGCGTACTCCTGGACGGTCTGATTTACCTTCTGTCTGTTGTTCTGTAGATACTCAAAGATTTCAGCAGGATTCTTCTTTAGTCTGAATCGCTGTAAAAAGGCGTCTCGTACTGCATCGTAAGTACCGAAATGATTGATATCATATTCCGTGAGCCATCTCGCCGCTTCATTGATCAGTGTAGATTGAAAAACAATGGCCTTATACGCCTGATCTGGTGGATGGTTAAGAACTGCATAACTTATCTCGAAAGTTCGTACGTGGGCGTCTGGGTCGTCTCCTGGGAATCCACCGAATTTCGTGTAGGTTACTCCTGTTGGAGGCGGCCTTGGCGGTCCTAGCTGTTGTTGTTGATGTTGTTGTTGTTGGTGTTGCCCGCTCATTGTGAAGGGTTCAGGGTTCCCTTCTGTATCTCGGGATTGATCGGGTGAACTATCGGGACTTGTATCGCCGGATGGTGCGTTTTCCGGTGTGCTGTTTCGACTTAGGATGCTTCCGATCTCTGTTTCGAACAGCTTTCCTTCCTTCTGGATGTCTAATATTTGAAATCTTTCTTCCAAACACGAAGGTTGAGCTGATGATTCCGCAAAAAAGGCTAAACCTTTGCCAGCGATCGGTGATTCTATCACCGGAATCTCACCGGAATGAACCGAAATTGGGCCAGAATGCCCTGTTTTACTACTTTTGCCGAATTTTCCTAACGTATTTCTGACCGTGGATAACTCTAAATCTTTATCTGATATTGTTAAACTAGGTTCCAACGGCGTTTTGATAGAGTCCGGACTTGCTATATCTTCGATAGGCTGGGTCGAAGTAGCATCAGAATGTATCGAAGGCGTTGACCGTTCTACCGGAATATGACCGGAATCAGTTGTAACGTTTCCACTTTTCTTGACCACTTGGTCAGATCTAGTTATGCCTACTTCTCCCGAGGCTATCTTTTGTGATTTTCGTGCTTCAATCTGACGATTCTTAGGATATGTTTCGCCCGATCGAGTGACCGGCATGTATCATTGCCCAGTGATACTATCTGAGCAGTTTGCAACAATCTGGATCTGTTGCTACTGTCAGTGAAGCAAATGTTGCTGGATGTTTGCTTCTTACAAACCGTTAGCACTCTAATGCCACTGTCTCACAAGTGACTCGTAATCAAATGCTACTTTACCGCAGAGACTGGTAATCAGTTGCCACTTTCCCACAGGCAACGGGCCAGAGAACTGGCAATCGGATGCCACTTTCCCACAGACGGCGCCAAATGTTAAAGGTATAATCGCTTATTGTAACTTCAACCGTTAACTACCTACCGTAGACGTTAATTACTAATTCAAAACAACAGTCCTTCGGGAATTCCAGAGTCTGGTTCCACACCTGCGTACCAGATATCTCCGAGTCTCTTGTTCTCTGTACTCAATCTCACCGTAAGAATAGACTGACTCTAGCCAAGTGGGTCCTTGGGAGTGGTAGGGGTCTGTTAGACAGAGGCCCTATACTATTTTCCCAACTTCTCACTCACCCGTCACTCGGTCCGCGCGTCTTAGCTGAGTAGTTGTTTCTGATCAACCAAGGCTATCAACGTCTTAGAATCCCGCACTCCAAACTATACCTGCTATAACAGTTGAGCAGTAGTCCGGATCGAGAGTCAATACACAAAGCGCACTCCTGGTAACTTAACACGAACACACCACGAAATCCTTCTGAACAATCTACAACTTTACCGACTACCAACTTCAAATCGCAAGACCTACTGACCATAACTTGTCGCGCACTTTATCATCATTCTACTCGTATTCAGAACACTACCGGTATTAATCTTAACACAGATTATACTACCGACCCAGTCATTCACAGAGACTCATAACTCACAACTGAACCATGTTAGTTCTCTATGCTTCCGTGCTCCACAGAAGAACGATCAAAAAAACGCGTTCCAGTTCGAATAACGCTTAAGAAATACTTCAATCATTACCGGGTGAAATCTCTGCAACCCAGCATCGATTCGTAACACTGCGTATAATGCACATACGCACACAAGCACATACACAGGAGAGAGAATGGAGCAGACGGAGCAGAACAGAGTTACTCTGTTCTACACATACAACACTATACTTGCAAATCCCAAAACACGGGGGGCTCCTTCTCTGGGCCCCTCTGCCGTTCTTTTCATTGCTTTAAATAGAATTTTATTACAAGGCTTGCGCGAATCTTTCTTTACCGCGTACTTCCAGAAGGGTTCTTTCTACATTAAAAACCTCTGTCTAAGTACAATTGTCCTTTGTTCGGCGGCCGTCTAACAGTGTGTATCCTCATGTATCCATGAAGAGTTTGATCCTATGGAATGCACCAATTTTGTATCCTCTGATGTTTTGTGGATAGTATTCCATTGCAAGGGTGGTACATCTCTAAGTGAATAGCCTTTGAGATTGACTTTGGTAGTTACCCCTAAGTGTTGTAAGTACAAGGAATTGGTTCCCCAATCTTGTACTATGTGCAATTGCCTCATGAATTTTCTACCTAATATCATCTCATAGATGTGATTTTTTCCAAACTCACAAATGGTAAAAATGTGTTTGAGCTCTACACCACATGTAGTGAGAGTTATTCTTTCTAGCAATCCTAAAGGCTTCTCTATATGAACATTCACCATTTGTAGCTTCATTCTTGTCAGTCTTAGAGTAGGATTGCCCCAATGTTTCCATAGGGAAGTGGCAACTACTTCTGAATATAACATTTCTTTTGTCGTACAACCTTGGTATGTGATATGAAGATAGGTATCTCCTTCTTCTCCTTCATTCATATCTCTTATCTTGTCTATAGGTATCTCTTGTACTTTCCTCTATGATCCTACCTGAGAGTGGGGATTAGCAACTTTGGGCAATTGGTTGGCTACATGCTTCCACAACTCAGGTTTGATTCTTAGTAGCTCCTCTAAAGTGAGATGAAAATCCACTTTAGTATTCTTAAATACTTCAATGTTACTAGGTAGAACTCATTCATCATTTCTAATCATTGTCATGGGAGCTCTCATATAAATAGACTTAGATTCCCAAGGGCCTACAAAATAAGGGAATTCCTATAAGGAATTGGATTCAAAGTCTAACCATTTGCTAGAATACATGTCTTCTTCTTCTTCTTCATAAATAGAGGGGATGTCTTGAGGGAATTGATTGTGAAGATAATCCACTTCTTCAATTGAAGGAGGAATTTCTCTCTCCTTGTCCCATTTCTCCTCTTGTATTTCTCTTAAGAACTCTCGACAATAGCGATTTATAGAGAAATGAATTCCATCATCCCTAGAATTGGGAACATAATCTTCCTATTTTGGTAGAGTTATCCTTTTGCTTCCACTATTTTGAGCCTCTAGAGTAGGTATAGTCTTAGGTTTACTACCGACTACTCTAATCTCTCCAAAAGTGCTTCAAAATGTAACTCCAATTTGATTGAATTTGTCTAATGAAAAAGATGATTGGCATCAAATATGGCCTGAGCTAGTTCCACCATTTTCGCACAAATATTGGTTCTCTCAATCTCTAAATCTGCTCGACGATAACCTTTATCCAAATCAGTTACATTTGGCCCTTCTAGAAGTCGAGTCTGGTAGGCATTGAACATCATGTCCACGCGTTCTAGAGTAGGATTTGCTAGGACTAATCCTACTCTAGGTTGAGGTGGGATGGATTGTGGGGTGAGAGATGGTGGGTTGAGTGGCGGTTGTCACCCTAGAGGAGACCTAGTAAAGGAAAGATTAGAGTTATGCAAGAAATTCATTGAGGTTGCTCAAACAACACTAGGAAAACAAATACCAACCATTCCGAAAACAAGAATTCTTGAGAAGAAATTCTAGGAATCTCTAGAAAACTACTATTCAGACTAGACAACATAAGAAGGACCAACCGTAGCCAAACATGAACTAGGATTGGAAGCTCGTGACAATGAATCCTTAATCCTTGAGGTAGAAGCATCATGGCCACAAGATCTTTGAGACAAAGTCCATGAAGACCGATGGAAGAAGAATGAAGGAGGAACTCCTCCCTTTGTTGAATTCGATGCTTGGAGAGAATATACAAATGAAAAGAATGGACTTGAGAATGAGAGGAGAGATATGACAAGGGTGAAGAACCAATTCCCATAGCTAATTATTGCACAACATATCAAGAAATTGGGCAATATGCCAAGACATCCATATTTGAACCTAGGAATTGTTAATGAAGAGTATTCCTTGGTCGATTATTTAACTAACATGGGAGCAACCCTAAGCATTGTTTGTGCTTCCTTAGTTGACAAATGAACGATACCAATCACCCCCATGGAAGCATATGTGATTGGAATAGGAGGCAATCATATCAAATTCTTAAGAGAAGAAAATCTATCCTTACACCTAGGAAAAAACACCATGCAACGTAACTTGTTAGTTTGCAAAGACTTGGATTTGTTAGAAGTGCTCATCCTTGGAGAGGATCAGATGTACAAATATGAGGTTACACTAAATTTATCCCAAGGTTTTATTGTCGAATATAGGGAATATTTTAGTCTATTGAACGAAAAATATCTGGCTAAACCTATCAATGCATACCCCAATGTGTCAATATTGTTGTGCATGATTTAGTTAATAAAGATGAGTCTCACCCTCTCGAACTCAAATCCAACCCAACATCTCTCTCTTAGACAAACCTTGTTCTCATGAAATTACACTACAAATCCCTCCTTATCGAGATTTAACTAAAGAGAGTTCTAGTGAGGCAACGATTCCTAGAGAGGACAGTGGAAAAATCATACATGAACAGAAAGTACAAAAGTCAAAAGGAATCTATACCATTGTAGTAAAGCAGATATGGATCCACAAAGACCATCTCAAACACAATTAACCAATCAAAACAAAGCCACAACTCAAGGGTCCTTATGTAAAAAGAAAAAGTAGAGCTACCATATCAAAGGGATCATCTACCCAAAAGATTACTCAAATCTAGGTGCTCAAGAAGCTAATGGATCTTCAATGAAATCACCAACAAATCTAGGTACCAAAACAAGCTTCTAACAAAGTACAAACTAGTCTACAAGCAATGAATAAGGGAACACCATACAAATTAAAGACTCAACGAAGGACGCCAATCAATAAGAGATTACCAAATAAAATCCCACCCAAAGAGGAAGAATGATAAGAACAATCTGCTATGGAGAGTTAAATCCAAAGACATGCAACCAACGCAAGAGAAACTGAAATGAAAACAAAATCAATGCTAAATTGTATGGTTCATAATTTCAAAAATGGTGATATTATCGTGATGTCCGATACATTATGAAATGTTTTGTATCGCATGGATACATACAAGAGGGCTGCCTCTAATGCCTTGGTTGCTTATACTTCTTTCATGGTTGAAATGGAGCTTTGGCATGCTCATTTTGGTCATTTGAACTTCAATAGTTTGCTTTACTTACAAATGAAGGAAATGGTTATTGGTTTGCTAACATTTGATTCCATTGAAAATCATGCATGTGAAGGTTGCATTCTTGGAAAAATGCATCATGCTTCTTTTCCAAAAGATAGTTATACACACACGACAAGAAAATTGCAGCTTGTTCATAGTGATGCATGTGGTCCTATCAAGGCTCCATCTTTTGGGAAGCATGTGTATTTTGTTACCTTCATTGATGATGCTACTCGTCATACATGGGTGTATCCTATGAAAGCAAAGAATGAAGTATTTTCTTGATTCAAATCATTTTTAGTTATGGTTGAACATTTTTCTTCACAAAAGCTTTTGACTCTACACACAGATAGTGGTGGTGAATACATCTCTCATGAGTTTAATGCTTTTCTTCATGAAAGAGGTATTTCACACCAATGTACAGTGCCGTATACACCTTGGAAAAATGGTGTTGTTAAGCGTAAAAATAGAACTCTTCTTGAAATGGCACGATGTATGGTTAAAGGAAAGCAGCTTTCTGATAAGTTTTGGATGGAAGCAGTCATGTGTGCAAACTATGTGTTAAATTGTTGCCCTACAAAAGCATTGAGAGTCATTACTCCTTATGAGGCTTGGAATGGACATAAGCCTATGGTTAATCATATGCACGTGTTTGCTTGTTTGGCATATGCTCTTGTGCCATCATAACAACATCACAAACTTGATGACAAGGCAAAGAAATGTATATTTGTTGGTTATATGATGAAAGTAAGGGATATCATTTGTACCATCCATTGACGAACACAATTATTATGAGTCAAGATATGGTATTTGGTCTACTTGAATGCAAAAAATAGCCAACAGTTAGCTCACAAGATGTGTTTGATACACTCATGCCTTTGTTCCAAAATGGTGCACTTGACTATGGCCATGTAGACCAGCCAATTGAGGCTCAAAGGGCTAGAAAAGTCCAGCAAAATAGAGCTGAAAATACAGAGAGTTTCCAGTCAAACATGGTTGAAAGTTTTCAACCAAAAATTGTGAGAATTTGCTAGAAATTTCTAGCCACATGGATGAATGTTTGAATCAAAATATGGCTAAAAATGAGCATGAAATTCAGCCCACACATGATGTACATGTTGAAGATGTATTACATAATGAACGCATGTCTATCAAGAGTGCACAATCTATGCCAAAGTGACTGAAACAAACTTTACAGGACAACAGATTAAGTGCACCTTTACTTGGTAGAACAAGATCAAGATGTCATCATGCATCAAGTAGTTTTGTGGATTATTCTCTTATTGCAACAACATGTTATGAAGAGCCACTTACTTTTTGAAGATGCATGTGATGATCCACAATGGATGAGTGCTATGCAATCAGAAATGCATTCCATACATAGGAATGGTACTTGGGAGTTATGTGAATTGCCAAAAGGAAAAAAATCCCATTGGTACAAAGTGGGCTTACAAGATTAAGAGAAAGTGTGATGGTAGCATTGATCATTACAAAGCTAGATTGGTAGCCAAAGGATATGCACACAATTTGGAATGGACTATGAGGAATCTTTTTGCACCTACTTCACACATGACTACCATTTGTACCGTGGTTGCATTGGCTACCCATCAAGGTTGGAAAGTACATCAATTGGACATAAAAACAGCTTTCTTGAATGGTGATTTAAAAGAAGAGGTTTATGTGAAACAACCTCTTGGATTTTCCATGAAAGGGCAAGAGCATAAGGTTTGTCACTTGCATAAAGCCTTGTATGGTCTGAATCAAGCTCCACATGCATGGTGTAGCTCAGCGATGAGTAGCACCTCCTTTAATGTCAATCCGGGGAGACATGAGGATGGTATGAAGACCACGAGCAAGTGGAAGCACAAGTGCGTGAGTGAGAAGCACACAAGCATGCACACACATACACACACACGCGCACACACAGTAAGAACAAAGAGAGTAGACAATGGAATCACTTCTATTGCAAGAAAGTTCTCATACAAGCTCAAACTACAAGAAGCTCACCCAAAAATGAGCTCTCTAGCTCTATTTATAGTTTTTGACTAGCTTTGGCCCTGTCCAGACCTAGTGTCCGGCCTAGTTAAAAATTAGGTTCCAGGGCTTATTTGAGGGCCCAAACGAGATCTAAAAATTATGAAAATTGACAGACAACTACTTCTAAGGCTCCCCAAGCTCGAGGACTCCTCGGCTTGTACAAAATGGAGCTACAAAAAGGTGAAATGATATTTACAAGGGTTTGTAGTGATGAGAATCACTTTAAAATGATGTGAGGGTTTTGAAAAAAATGAAGGGTTGCCTCAGTGCTAGATCTGCATGTGTGTCCGTACTTGCTTCTTCCCGTATACTGTCAACACTCTCCCCCCCCTAGGGTCTGTCGCCTCTGACAGACCTTTGCTCTGCGGGTTGATCAATGTACTTCTGCAGGAGGTCGGTTGCCAATTCTTGTTCTTTGATTCTTAAACCTCTGATCAGGTCTCGTTGCAAAGCCTCCCAATCAACTGTACCAGGCATGTCAGGTTGTGGCATCGTGTAAAGCTCGGAATGCATTGTTTGCTCGCATGCAAAGAGGTGGAGTAAATGCGTAGGCCGTGGCGCGAATACCTCTGAATGTGCTTCCCAAAAGCCCGTGGTGAAGATATCGTCGAATGTTTGCTTGTAGCAGGCAGGGAGATATCTTATGCGTGCATGCCATGCGTAAGCCACTCGTATGCTCGGGGTTGTGCTCATATCATATAGCATGTCGTAGTTACCATTAATAAACCCGGGAATAGGAGGTTGAATACGGCATACATTGCGAAAAGTTTTGAGTACGACCTGCATCATATCGAAGATCTTGAGCATCATCTGGGCGGCCACATCTGGCATAGGGTGGAGGCGTGGTATCCAATGTCTGATGGTTGCAATCATGTATGACACTGTGGGGGTACCGGTTGGGGGGGCGATGGCGGGGTAATTGAGCCATTCTTTACAGTTCGCGTATTTCTGAACCTTGATTGCAAAAGCTTTCCATGATCTTCGTCTTTGCACTGGCCCAAAACACGGATTGTACTTCAAATGCATGGGGGCGTGATCCCATGTTCTAAGCATTTCTGGGTAAGTTTCGAGTAACTTCTGCCTCCAAGTTGGTTGGAATATGGCCCCTTTTCGTGCCGCTTCTGGTATATCTTCTGGTTCGAACTGTGTGGCAAATGTTGGGCACTTGTTGGTGACTCTTTTGATTTCTGCGTTGTAGTCGGCCAACAATACAAAATAGGGCTTGTATTGTAATTCTGAGCTAGTGATAAGGCGTCTAGAGGCAATGTGCCTGAAGTACTCTGAGTGAAGGATGGTGTCCTCAATGGCCTTCATTGCGAGCATCTGAGTGGATATCCGTTCCTGATGAGTTTTCCCCATTTCCTCTACCTGTTTCATCCATGCTGATGGGGGTTCCTCATAGGTATCTTGACCTTCTTCTGTGACGCGTCCTCCTGGGAATGGTTGAGGCTCGTAGGTGTCGTCGAATGCTTCCTCCACTGGAATAGTAACTGCTTCTTCTTCTAACGGTTGCTCTGGTGGGGAAGGAGGTTGCTCGTACTGCATCAACTTCAATTTTAATTCTGCAATCTGTTGTCGTAACTCCAGTACGTCATTGGTCGTTGAATGTTCAGGTTCAGGTGAAGTAGCAGCGTCGGTCATCTCTTTAGGTTCCCGTTGGTGTGGTGTAGACTCTCGGGGTCTCTGTAGGTCCTTCAGCTGGTCGGCAAGCTGATCATGTGCTTCTAAAAGATTGGCATAAGTTTCCAAGATCTGTTGTATGCTTTCTGAGGGAACAGCTTGAAATTTAGCCGGGTCTATGGGTGCTCCCGGGGTGTTCTCCATGGCAGCCTCGAGGTTCTCTTGGTTTTGTTGTTGAAGCCGTCTGTTCTCTTCTTGAGCTGCCGCCAGATGTCGTCGTAGCAAGGCCATGTTTCGTTGAAGCCTTGCATTGCGGCCCATTTGATCTCGCAGTTGTTCCTCCATGGCTTTGCTCTCTTCCATATGCCTCGCTTCGAGTTGCGCATTTGCATGTTCGAGGGCAGATATTTTACTTTGTGACTCCGTATGACTGGACTCCAAAGCATTGACACGCTCTTGGAGTGTTGCTGAGAGGGTGCAAAGCTCCTTGTTATTTTCTTCCAATAATTTATATTCCTGTTTAAGCTGAGTGGCAGCTTCGAGCATGGTGTCGAGTGCAAGACTAAATGAGGTGGATGCAGGGGTAAGGATGGGAGATGCAGGGGGTTGGGAAGTGGGAATGGGAAAGGTGGATGTTGTGCGTACCGTGTGTGGAAGTGGTGATGTGAGTGTAATAACCTGTGATGATGTTGTGAGAACAGTGGTGGTGGGTGATCCAGCGGATGGTGAGATGTCCATGGGGTCGGACATGAGAGAGTGTGATTCGTGAAATGTGAACACCGGGACGGTGGGTGGTGTGATAGTGGTGGCCGTGAATGTGGGGGAGTGAATTTGGGGAAGGGACTTTTTATTATGTTCATCAACCTGTTGAAGAATGTTTACAAGTTGGGTCCAGAAGGAGGGTTGGGTGATTAGTGTGGTGCCCAAGGCAGTTACAAGGGACGGGGTAGGTAGAGTTTGGGAGGGAGGAAATGGAGGGGTGGAGGGTAAGGGAAGGGAAAGAGTCTGACTAGTGACAGATGGTTGTCCAAAGGCAGGGAGGAAGGAAGGGTGATCTAGTTGGGGTTCAAAAATCTGGGTGACAGAGATGGATGAGGGTGAAGGAAGGAAAGTGGAAACGGGGGTGTGTACAATGGTCTCACTATAGGAGGATATTGGTTGTGTAGAAAGACACGTGGGGGGAGGTTCTGAGGGTGGGATAGGAGATGATGGGGGGGATGGTGCATGCGTAATTTCCTCCGGTTCATCATTGGGCCTAGGGCTAATCATGTGAACATCTTCTGACGTGGACGTAGCTAACGCGGTAGATACTTCCATCTGAATCATCTTTCCTTGTCGAGGCCGTGTATCAATTCTTCTTTGATCATAAGTAGGGTTCTCTCGATAGACCAAAGTTCTCATTGCTTCACTGATGCCACAGGTGTCCGCCAAAAGATTTAGCGATTCTACAAAATGGGGGTCGATATTCTCCGACTGCAGCATCTGGTTTACTAGGGCCCTATTTGCTTCTTCTGACATTTTATGGCGTCGTTGCACCTGCTTGATTGTTCGGTATAGTCGTTTGAGCTGTGCCGTATATGCAGGGGCTTCGTCTTCACTCTCTTCTAGGTCATCTCTTGGTGCCTTCTCCTGAGCTCGTGTGCTTAGTCTCTGAGGAAGTTGTGCCACTCCTATCTCCTGTACACTGCTAGTCTCGCCTCGTGCATGTTCTCTTTGGGCTGATGTCCCCGGATCGACATTGTCAGGGCAACCTTCACTGTCTGATAGATGGGCCGTCTGCAGGAATGTTTCAAAATCAAAGTTTGGGTCCTCGGTGAAGGTGGCCATAGCTGCAAATTCTGCATCGGTAGGTAGTGGGGGGGCAGAAGGAGTGGGCTGTACCACTTCTCTTGGTTGAGACTCTTGGAGATGGATTGTGAAATGTGCCACTTGGGCTTCCTCTCTAGTGGAGGCTTCGGCGGTGGCTTCTGGAGGGATCAGGACCTGTGAAAGGGATCCACGCATTCTTTTTGCAGGCTGACTCCCTGACTTCCGCCCTTTGAACAGCTCCAGGTGTGCATATTTTAGGGCTCGGGCAACTGGCACGTCATATGCAAGACATCTGTAGATGATTCTTGTCAGCGCACAACAACCATGTAAAGTGGGCTTCCTCACTCCCCGCTTGCCTGCCTCATACACTTGATCTAAGATCCATACCGGCATCTTAATGGGCAAACTTCCGGTCTCTGCTAAATACAACCCGTACCATATCTTCTTGTGAGGCTGAGTGAAACGGTCCTGAGCGGGAAATGCGAAGTGCTGGAGGCACATCCGCAGAGGTATGGCGATGTTGGGGGTGAGGGCGCACATTTCTTTGAGCTTCTTGACTCTATTGCTTTTCATTGATTCTGGTATCAAGGGGTCGCGATCTGAAGGCACATGAGTGCCATACATTTGAAGGGCTTCCCTGATTAACGTTACATTTAATTCAAACTTCCTCATCTCCTCCAGATTGGATAAGGAGGGCACCCAGAATGTGCCTGAATGATCTTTATCCCCAGTAGGTTTCAGCGTAGCGATCAAGTAGTAGCATCTGAGGAAGTCGGGTTTAGGTAGAGCTGCACTGAAGTAAGCTTGTAGTCCTGCCTTTTGCCAGATATCCTGAAGTGGAGCTGCATTCTGTAAGGTCTCAAATTCTCTTGAAAAGAATTGGAAGGTCCACCAAACCCCTCCACACTCCATCTTGGACTCCCAGATGTGATCTGCGTCTCCCAAATCCCCTGGCATTTCATTGAACCAATGGGAGTGCCCTTTTACTCTTTCGGTCAGTCCACTGGGTGGGTCTGGAATAGGAATCCTTCGCACATTCAAGAATTCTTCAGGTCGAGCTGTTGGTGGAGCTTCCCACTGGCATGGCATCCCAATTGATAGGCGCACCAGATCCTGCCTGAGAGCTTGTGCCTGCCGTTGTTGCCATGAGAGTAGGTTGCTTATCTGCTGGAAGACGAAAGGCACATTAGTGTTGTATAGGAAACAAGATGTAATGGTGTTCCCTTCACAATACTAACATGACAATCCCGGAGGTCAGTGGTGAAGTGTTTGTGAGAGTGTGAGTGGTGATTAGAGGTCAGTGTCATCCTAGATGCATGTTTTGGGTATGCAATGGGCTCGGAATGCTTCTGTTGTTAGTGTGGGTGGATTTACAGAAGTGGGTCTGGGGGTTTAGTACACAGTTTAATTCTCCATGCTTGGATAGAGGGGTCGTAGCTCTTAGAGCTAAAGATGGGTAAAGGTTTCTGGATGGGTGAGTGATGTATTTGAGACCTTTTGGGTACCCAAATCTGCGTGGGTGTGGGTCTATGGGTAAGGTATTTCTTGGCGATCCACATTTGTCGAATGCTCGGACTTGTAGAAGAAGGTCGAGGGGATGGTGGATACTGATTCTGTTTCTGCCCTGCCTTTTGCTTGTCGATCTCGGCTTTGTTGGAGTTCTTTGGTGTTTTTTGTCCTTTTGGCACCCATACTTGTCTGGTGCCGCTTCCCTTGGTTGGCCTAAACTGCTTTCCTTGCTGGGTCTTATGATACTGCCGTCGGTTTGGGTTCCTTCTTCGTGGTTGACTCTGCTGTGGTTGAGGTTGAGAGGTCGAGTGGACGCTCTGCTTTGGAAAAGAAGGGAGTTCCAACACTTGCGCGACCTGCCCACTAGGAAATGATTCGTTCTTTAACTTTAATCTAGGCTTGTCCGCAACAAGTTTGGAGGGATGAGCACCGCAGGGTGTCGTGCTCATTTGGCTGCTGATGCAACCCACCTGACCGCTGATTGTGTCCATCTGCCCGCTGATTGTGTCCATCTGCCCGCTGATTGTGTCCATCTGCCCTCGCGGATGGGTAGCTGCCCCTTCTAGTTTGCAGGAAGTCCCAGGGAAGGTCTCCTGTCGTCTTTCTGATTGACAACTGTCTATAGCCAAGCCCAAGCGGGTTGGTGTAGACGTAGCGTGATTGAGCTGATCAAAGATCTTCCGGTCTTCCGTCGCATGTGTTTCATAGGGTCTAGGGTCACAACCGTCAGGCGGAATGCCGTTAGGGAAGTCAAGCGGTATCACTCGCTTCTGCTCTAAGGTTCCAATCTGTAAGGAGCCTTGTCTAAGATTTAGGTCCACTGAGTGATCGTATAGCCAATCTTGGCCAAGGATTAGGGGTTCTATCAGGTCCTCATCATGGCACACTAGTAGCTTCGCCGTCATGGTCATATTCTTAATGAGGATAGGAAGGTCCACCTCACCCATGCAAGGGGTTTCCATGCCTCCTAGCCCTATGAGGTATGCCTCAATTGGACGCATTTCTATTCCTGAATCCTTATAGTGGGACCATCTAATCGCACTAGTCGCAGCACCTGAGTCAATTAAAGCCCTGAGTTCTTGGCAAGAGTTGCCGTGTTCTAGACTAACTGTAATGAATGGTCTCCTGTCCACTATGCTAGGATGAGTGGTTGACTTTACTTGACACATGGCCATGGAATATCTGGGGGAAGTTTCCTGATGGTTAGAATGTTCTCTCCCTAGTCCTTGTCTTCTTAGCTTCATGCGCTTAATGCGCTCTATGGCCTCTGCCTGTGCTTCTTCTCGAACTCGTTTTTCCTCCTCTTTACGTTGTTTAGCAGTATTGAGTCGACTTAGCATTTCCTCCGTGAGGGGTTCTTGATACAGCTTGACTCTGCACCCGCTAATATAGTTTGGGAGGACATCCCCCTCTAAAGTGGCTAGTTGTACTACTCCACTCGTGGAGATCCTATTAATGATCATAGGTCCGTAGCCTCTCTTTTCTAGCTTTCTTGCGTGTTGTTTCAATGTGTAGACTAAAACTAGATCCCCTGCTTTCAAGCCCTTATCCTTCACATGGGCATCAAAGTATGCCTTTTGTCGTTTCTTTGCAGCATAGATGCCTGCTGCTGCTCGTAGCCTCGTCTCACCTAGACGCTCTAGATCCAAGATCCTAGAGGACAACTCATGTCCATTCCACTCATGCTCTTGTGCTACTCTTAAAGCTGGGATTAGGAAATCTAGTGGTAGCACTGCATTCTGTCCGAAGACCATCTGAAATGGGGTGGCATTGAGTACCGTTTTGTAGGCAACTCGGTATGCCCAAACAGCATGATGAAGTTGTTTGTCCCAATCAGAGCGTTTATTATTTACCAGTTTCGTCAATACGTTACATAGGATCTTATTCGTGCTCTCGGCTTGTCCGTTAGCTTGTGAGTGATCGGGTGCAGACTTCTTATGTATCACCATGAATTCTTGAAGGAGATTTTCAATGACCTCATTCAAGAAGTGCGTACCTCTATCACTAACCAACTCTATTGGTAACCCATATCTAGTGAACACATTTTCGAATAAGAACTTAGCCGTCGTTTGAGCATCATTCTTTGTCGTGGCCTTTACTTCCACCCACTTTGTAAGGTAATCTGTGGCTACAATAATGTATTCTGCATGGGAATTTCTAGCTGGGGGGTTAATGGGACCTACAAAGTCTATACCCCACTTTGAAAATGCTCGTCCTCCCATCATTGGTCTTAATGGCATTTCATCTTTTCTTATCGGATATTGGGCACGTTGGCATGTGTCGCAACTCTTCACATAAGTATGTGCATCCATATGAAGAGTGGGCCACCACAGTCCTGAGAATAGAATGGTCTTAATTACTCTGTCAGGCCCAAAGTGTCCACCTGCAGCACCGCTGTGTGCCGTTTCTAAGACTTTCAAGTAGTCTGATTCATGTACGCACAGTCTTAGGTAACCATCCTTGCCTCTTCTATATAGGTTGTCTCCTACTAAGGCATAGTCTTGAGCCTCTTGCTCCATGCTCTGTTTTCTTGCAAGACTATCCTGATTGGGTAATGTTCCCGATCTCATGAACTCGACCAATGGAGCACTCCAATCTGGGATTAATGACACGTGATAAAGAGTGGCATGCTCCACTGGGGGTCTCTCCTGGCACTCTGGACAACTCTGGATCCACTCTTGTATTTCTTTGTCCATGCTAGGCCAATACACTCCTAAGCATTTTAGGTTCTGCAATGTTCGTTGTTTAGAGTAGTGATTCCCTAGCAGTCCCTCATGGGCTTGTTGCAACCAGCTAGCATGTTCATCATTCTCGACACAACAAGCTAACACGCCCTCGGTATCTTGCTTGTACATACTTCCAGCCAATATTTGATACTTAATGATTTTACAATTTCCTCTTTGCTGGTTTTCACATTCTTATTTGCAGGCCCGAAGGTTAGGACTGGTACCAGCTTATTTGCCCATTTAGGAACAACTTCTAAATTGAACAGATAAGCATCGGGCAATTCGTCAGACACTCCTTGCGGTGGCTCTCCTGAGGTGATGCGAGAAAGATGGTCTGCCCTAAGATGGGTTCTACCTTTCCTGACAACCACTTCAAAGTCGTATTCCATTAGTAAGAGGAACCATCTTACTAAGCGACCTGTATTGCAAGGTTTATTGACCAAATATAGTAAAGCTTGATGATCAGTGAAAAACTTGAACTTATTGGCCAATAGATAGTGTCTAAACTTCTTCACAGCATATATCATGCCTAAGCCTTCTCTCTCCGTTGTGGTGTAATTTTGTTCAGCTGCATTTAATTGCCTACTAGCATATGCTATCGGCAAATCTATGTTTCCTTTATCTGTGGGTTGTGCTAGCACATATCCTATTGCATGATTGGAGGCATCTACATGGACATGAAAGGGTTTGCTCCAATCCGGAGTAGTCAATATTGGTGCTGTGCACAAACGTCTCTTCAGCTCGTTGAAGGAAGTCTCGCATTCCTCATTCCATTCAAAATTCGTTAACAGCCCATAAAGAGGTTTAGCTATGATGGCATACATGTGGATAAATCATCTGTTGATATTCCATTCTTAGAAACAATGTGACCTAAGATCTTACCTTGGCGTACCATAAACACACACTTCTCTGGATTCAGACACACTCGATAATCTCTACACTTGTTGAAGATTTGCCTGAGCTCAGGGATGTGGTAACTTCTTTCTTGGGAATGAGCGCATAAATCATCCACATATACTTCTAAGCTCTTTCGCAAGAACTCTTTGAAGACATGACACATGAGTCTTTGGAATGTTGCAGGTGCATTGGTGAGCCCAAATGGCATCACACGAAATGCAAAGATTCCCCATTCTGTGGCAAAGGCTGTTTTGTGTTGATCTTTGGGGGCAATGGCTACTTGGTTGTAACCTGAAAATCCATCAAGGAAGCTGTAAACTTCCTTGCCTGCAACTCGCTCCAAAAGATGTTCGGTGATTGGAAGTGGATAACTATCTCTAATCGTAGCGGCATTAACTTTTTTAAGGTTAATGCACACTCGCAATTTCCCATTCTTCTTGGGCACCACTACAATAGGGGACACCCATTCAGTGTGCTCAATCTCATAGATGAATCCAGCTTCAATCAGCCTGTCAATTTCCTCCTTTATTTTGGCTGCATAATTGTCATTATATGTGTAGGGCTTTTGTTTGGTGGGCTTGGCATCAGCGGTCATCGGAATCGTATGAGAGCAAATCTCTGGATCTACTCCTTTCAAGTCTCTATAGTGCCATGCGAACACATCCCTATATTCCCTTAATAGAGCTACAAGCTCTGCTTCTTCTTCTGCACTTAGGTCGTCTCCTATGTACGTACATCTCTCTTCGTTCCCTTCAATGGTCACTACAATTTTTTTGGTCTTTTCTTTATTGTCATATGCTTCTCCTATAATGGCCTCTCTCTTAGGCATTCGTACCAAAATTTTCCGGTCTTCCACTTCATATTTCTTGAAATTTTCTGGTACTTCAAACAATGATTCTTCCTCTTCTTGTCTTGCTGCTTTTCTTTTCTTTTTCTTTTGACCTCCTTCACTTCCTTTCTTTGAACTTATCGTTTTAATACTTGCAAGGGGTTCTTCTTCTTTTTGGGTTAAGACTCCTATGTCTTCTAAGTAGTGTTCCTCTGAGTCAAAGTAAGTATCCATCACAATGGATTCTAGATCATCGTCATTCTCTTCTTCTTCTATGAACTCACTAGGATCACACTCTTCCAACAAGGGCTGACACATGAACACTGAAATATCATAACCCTCCTCATCACAATGGGGTGTCCATTGTTCCTCATTGACTGCAATGTCCATGGTAGCTAAGATTTCTGCCCAACCATGAGGCTCAAATTCCTCATCTGGAAATATCATTGGTGTATAGGCTGGATCTTTTATTGGTCTATCTCCTGGGGGAGTTCCTTCTTCTCTCGCTTTTAGGCGCTTTTCCTCTTCCTCAGCGACCTTGCACATCCACAAGTGAGTATCTTCATGCAACCAGGATGGTTCAGGTGAACTTCCAGAATGCACGGAGATAGAGTCTTCTTTCGCTTTGTGGATAGGATTCCACTGTAGGGGTGGTACATCTCTGAAGGTGTGATCCTTCAGATTGACCTTGGTGGTGACCCCTAAGTGCTGTAAGTACAAGGAGTTGGTTCCCCAATCCTGTACTATTTGCAATTGTCGTAGGAAAGGTCTTCCAAGGATCATCTCGTAAACATTATTCTTCTCAAAGTCACATATAGCGAACGTATGTTCAAACTCCACACCACAAGTGGTTAGAGTTATCCCTTCAAGCAATCCGAGAGGTCTTTCAAAATGACCATCTGCCATTTGAAGTTTCATTCTCGTTGGTCTTAAGGTGGGTTTGCCCCATCGCTTCCACAGGGAGGTGGTTGCAATAGCAACACCCGCACCCGAATCCACAATTGCTTTGGTTGTGTAACCTTGATAGGTGATCGGAAGATAAGTGTTACCTTCTTCACCTTCGCTCATGTCTCCTATCTTGCCGAGAGGTATCCCTGGTACTTTTTGTTTAGAGCCTACTTTTGGTGTATTGGATTCAAGTTCTGGGACCTGATTTTTCACATGATTCCAGAGCTCCGGTTTTGCCTTGAGGGGTTCCTCTATAGTGAGGTGACACTGAACCTTAGTGTTCTTCACAACATCAGTGTTCCTGGGAATCACTGAGTCTTCATTTCTTACCAATATCGTGGGAGCTCTGATCTGGAGAGATTCAGATTCCCATGGGCCTGTGAAATGAGGCAACTCTTGTAAAGAATTAGATTCAAAATCTAATCCCTCATCCTCTTGTTGCTCTGCTTGATCCCCATAGATAGAGGGAATGTCTTGGGGAAATTGATCACGAAGATCATCAATCTCAGGAATAGGAGGGGAATCACCCTTCTCCTTGGCCCATTTCTCTTCTTGTATTTCCCGCAAGAACTCTTGAGAGTACTGTTGAATTGAAGGAGGTATTCCAGCATCCGTAGAATTAGGAACATAAGCTCCCATTTGTGGTGAGCTTCCTCTTTCAACAACTGGTTGAGCCTGTGGGGGTAAAGAAACTTGTGATTTGTTTACCAACTGCTCTAATCTTTCTAGTAAGCCTTGGAAATGCAAATCCGGCTTGACAGAGTTTGTCTGATTGAGCTTTTGACTAGTCTCAAGTATAGCTTGAGCTTGTTCTACCATTTTCATGCACATTTTCATCCGTTCAATCTCTAAATCTGCTCTAGGGTAACTCTTGTCTAGGTTTGCAGCTGTTGGCCCTTCTTGAAGTCGAGCCTGGTAGGCCTTGAACATCATGTCCAAGCCTTCAGGAGTGGGGTCAGCTAATACTGATCCTACTCGGGGTGGTGGGTGGGTTACGAGGGGTGTATTAGAGGGTGGAGAAATGGAGGGTGATGGGGCTGGTAGTGGTGGAAGTGTGTGGGAGTGCGGTTGAGATGTGATCTCTGTGATTTTTGCCTTGGTTTCTCTCACGCTTTCTTCAAGTTCGTTTATCTTTTTTGCCCATTGCCTCTTCATTCTTTCACGACTATCCTTCCAGGCGCTAGTTCTCTTTTTGGGTATGCTCTCTGTTTCACTCACCTCGGGGCTCTTTTCGGGACCAACACCTTGGTGTTGTTGAAGTGCCTGGGCTCTTGTGATCACCTGCACAGGTGCAGTGGAAGTCACACTCCCTGTGGAGTCTACAACTAACCCAACAACATTGATAGGAGTGATTTTAGGCATGTTATTAGGGTTCTTCGGGCAATCTCGTAGGAGATGCTCTTTCCCGCAATCTTGACAGAAGCCCTGAATGGTTACTGGTTGAGGCTGTGTAGGGGTAGGCAGTGGACAATCACGTATAAGGTGATCTCCCTGACATCTGAAGCATGGTCCTCTAGGAAATGGAGGTCGTACCTGTCTAGGTTGAGGTCTAGGGTTGGGGTTTGTGTACATAACATTAGAATACTCAGGTTCCCCACTATTTTCACTTGGGTCCTCATAATAGTATGACTCGTTATGCTCGGGTGACTGCATGTAGTAAGCATGTGGGCTATCAATATGTGTGGAGTCAAAACTATGGTCACTTGGATCACTGTCTGATAGCAATGGGGTGACTGGAACTATGGCTCTATTCGGATTTTCTTTAGTAGATGCATATTTCACTGGGATCACATTGGTTGGAGCAGGGGGTTGCTGCACTAGGACTGGTTGAGGTCTCTGCTGCCCTTGATAAGGTGGCTGATAAGTTTGTTGTGGTCTGTTGTATTGTGGTGATGGGTACTGATTCTGGTACCTACCATGTTGTGGATATGGCTGAGGATAATTTTGCCTAACAGTTTGTTTGTTATATGGGCAGTCTTGTGCCGTGTGATTGGTGTACCTGCGCTCTATGGTGCAGTACTGGCTACCAGGATTCACCTGAGGTTGGGCCATAATGGGGCATACACTTGCCATATGTTCACCGCCACAATTGTAACACCGCTTAACTGGGGCAAATCTTGGAATTTGCTTGCTAGAGACACCTAGTTTTTGGGCTACCTTCTCTGCAAGTTCCTCGATGGATGTGGATTGACCAGATGCCATGTTACTAGAGCTATCAGAATCCTTATAGATTTTTGATAGTTCTAATTCCTCACCTAGATTGTCCTCAATGTCTATGCACATGCGCACGCACTCCTCTATCGTTCTAGGGTCCTTCAGGTACACATATGACCTGAGCTTAGTGCTCAACAATCCGTCTAGGAACAAGGCCACTTGCTTGGCTGGTGTGGGTAACTCCGGCATAGGGCATCTCTCCAGGTACTGTCTAAATCTTCTTCCAGCTAGTCTGACCGTCTCTTGAGGTCTTTGTTTGAAGCTATGAATTAGTGAGGAGGTGTTATGCCTGATTCCGCTCTTAGAAAACTCAACAATAAATGCCTCTAAGAGTTGGTCTATGTTTCTGAAATGCCTCTCATTCAGTGGTTGGAACCACGTAAGGGCAGTGTTCCTAAGGGTTAGACCGAAAGCATTATATTGTGTGAATAGGTCCTCCACCTGTTCAGCTTTCAACACTTGTCGAAATTCTGCCACATGGTCATAAGGGTCTCCCGTGCCATTGAAATAATTCTTCATGGACTTCACCAGTTGAGTTGGTCGCAGGGTCCTAGTGTGTTCTCTCGGCCTTGGCAAAGGAAAATCATCAATGTCCCTGTGATTCCATGGGGTTCTATGTCTCTCAGGTTCCACTCTATTCCTTTCTGTTCCCGTTCTTTCTCTTCCCAGGGAGTTGGCGAAACTTACCTCAGGTTTGTCTCTACTTCTATCTCTCTGAGCCCCATGAGCTTGGGAGGTCCCAGCTCCTTGGTGACCAAAGGACACAGTAGACCTTGGTTGGGGAAAAACAAATTCTCCCTTCCATGTGTAGGCATGTCTGCCAAGCTCAGTGACCACGAAGATTCTCTCTGATGCATTGTCTAGGTAGGTTACTTGACCTGGGCTATCAGGGTCTTTAAACTCATAGATTGTGAGGGCACTCACTTCCTGAGATTGAGGAGATTTATATCTCCAAAAAACCTCATCGGTTTCTCGGTTTAAAAGCAGATGTATGCTTTTATTATCCTGTGGAATCCACTCTGGAGTCATGATTCTGGTCAAGACAGATTTACCACGGGGAGTTCTTGGCTCTCTCTCTAAGTTTCCTTGCTCTATATCATCCATGTCGGTCTCCGCCATCACATTTCCAAACTCATCAGTTCTATCAGGAAGAGTGGTGACTACATATATAGTCCCTTCTTTATCTAGGTAGGCTCCATTCTCAAACTTGACTACCGGGTGGTCTAATCCATGGGGTTGATCGGGGTTCTTAATCTGGACCACCGATCTTCTCAGTCCGTCTTCGTAGATGCGAGCACCTAGACGATTCGTCCTGATATATTCCAATTGCGTCTTATAAGGCCCTTCTGGCTTTTCTAGATAAGCCAACCCTGAACTACCTACTGATCTCTCCATGTGATAGGACATCTCAGAATCACTTGTTTCTGATCTGGGAGTGTATGGGTAATCACTCAACTGCTGGGCCCAAGACCTGGCAGTGTGATTGACACTAGCTTCAGAAGATCTGAGGCTTTGTCTGTCTCGGCCTAAGTGTCTGCCTGATCTAAGGTTCATATGCCTGATTTGTTTACCCCCTGGAACCCAAGCACACTCTCCTTGCAGGTTGATTTTGCACCAATCACTTTGTTCTTTTTAGTTGAATATTATGTTTGTGGTCTTGTCTGAAATTGCGTCGTCAGGAGTACTTAAGTGAATTTCCGCACTTGATGAGTGATCGATTCCCGTTTACCTTTTGTCGCTTAGGGTTTTCGCACTTACGACCTATTTACTTCTTGCACTTTGTTGATTAGTATTCTTGTACTTGATTCGTGCCTAACGTTGCCCTAATTAATTACCACACCTAAGTCGTACTTAGCCTGGGCTAGGAATTGACAAAGGAGGGTTGAGAGATCTTCCAACCTCAATTAGCTGGTTGACCAGACTGCTACACAAGCCCAGGAAGCCTTCTCCCAAGCTTGGTACTCACCCTTGCTAGCTTGCTTTGGATTGCCTTGAGCGCGCACAAAGTTCCTGCAAAAGCTCACCTGTTAGTATAGCTCTATTGCCACAAGTAATTGAAAGACACACTTCAATAATTTCAGCCCCCTTGGAGTAGTTCACTGTACCCCCTGAATCTGAGAACCACTTAGTTCCACTTAAAGGTCAACTTAAAAATGCATGTTCTAAAACTCCGTGGGATTCTCAACGAGCTTTCCAACGAGACCAAAATCTCATCAATCGGAGTTCGTATGGTCAAGTTATGACCATTCAGGCACTAAAGGGTCAAAACAGGCACTCAGGGTTCAGGAGATCCCTCTCTGGTTTCTAGGCCTTTTGCCCACTTCCAAGGTTCTAAAGTTATACCAAGGTGCCTAAAATTAAGCTCAACTACCCTTCCAATCACTAAAAAAATTAACCCTCAATTTTTATGCGTTAAAGGCCGTGTATCGCGATAGGTCGGGTCGAAGTGTCGCGATAGGTCGGGGTGTCGCGATAGCTCGTGAAGTGTCGCGATAGGTGGGAAGTGTCGCGATACCTCGGAGTGTCGCGATACCTCGGAGTGTCGCGATAGGTGGGAAGTGTCGCGATACCCCGGAGTGTCGCGATAGGTGGGAAGTGTCGCGATAGGTGGGAAGTGTCACGATACCTCGGAGTGTCGCGATACCTCGGAGTGTCGCGATAGGTGGGAAGTGTCGCGATACCCCGGAGTGTCGCGATAGGTGGGAAGTGTCGCGATACCTCGGAGTGTCGCGATACCTCGGAGTGTCGCGATACCTCGGAGTGTCGCGATACCTCGGAGTGTCGCGATAGGTGGGAAGTGTCGCGATACCTCGGAGTGTCGCGATAGGTGGGAAGTGTCGCGATACCTCGAAGTGTCGCGATAGCTCGGGATATGGTGAATTTTTCTGTTCTATCTAGTGTTCCTGGGAGCTCTAGGCCTGCGCAGTGTCGTGGTGCACTCAGAATCGTGATTGGGTGAAATTTTCGGAGTGTCGCGATAGCTCGAGCTCAACGCCTTGGGGACTGTGCAGACAATTTCTGTACCTGCTGAGCTTGCTGGAGATGATGATGGAGCTGCCACCTGCAAGAAACATGCAAAAAACACACAAAGACAAGCACGCACAATCGCTCTCTCTCAAACTCGCACACAACAAATGAGGGAATGATAGGGAAGAGGGGATATGTAGTGGAGAAGGAGGTGGAGGTGGAAATGGAGAATGAGGTGAAGATGAAGATGGAGATGGAAAAAAATCAGAAATTTACCTACTACTTACCATTCCAACGCGTCCTCTCTACGTCTTACCATCACACGCTCGTCCTCAAAGCTCGATCCCCGGCAACGGCGCCAAAATTTGGTGTAGCTCAGCGATGAGTAGCACCTCCTTTAATGTCAATCCGGGGAGACGTGAGGATGGTATGAAGACCACGAGCAAGTGGAAGCACAAGTGCGTGAGTGAGAAGCACACAAGCATGCACACACATACACACACACGCGCACACACAGTAAGAACAAAGAGAGTAGACAATGGAATCACTTCTATTGCAAGAAAGTTCTCATACAAGCTCAAACTACAAGAAGCTAGCCCAAAAATGAGCTCTCTAGCTCTATTTATAGTTTTTGACTAGCTTTTGGCCCTGTCCAGACCTAGTGTCCGGCCTAGTTAAAAATTAGGTTCCAGGGCTTATTTGAGGGCTCAAACTAGATCTAAAAATTATGAAAATTGGCAGGCAACTACTTCTAAGGCTCCCCAAGCTCGAGGACTCCTCGGCTTGTACAAAATGGAGCTACAAAAAGGTGAAATGATATTTACAAGGGTTTTTTGTGATGAGACTCACTTAAGAATGATGTAAGGGTTTTGAAAAAAAATGAAGGGTTGCCTTAGTGCTAGATCTGCATGTGTGTCCGTACTTGCTTCTTCCCGTATACTGTCAACACATGGTATGACAAAATTCATAAGCACTTGATTGCTCATGGCTTCACATGTAGTCCAATTGAAAGCACACTCTATGTACGCAAAGATGGGGCTGATCTTACAATGCTTGTTCTTTATTTCAATGACATACTCTTGATTGGATCATGTGATGAAAAACTTGACATTCTTATGGCTGATTTGTAGCATACTTTTGATGTCACTTATCTTGGTCATTTGAGCTACTATCTAGGCATCCAGTTGGTATCAATTGAGGGGAGAATTGTTATGCATCAAGCAACGTATGTTGAAAAAATACTTCAGCATTTTGACTTTGAGGATCGGAAGCAAGGTTCCATAATAGTTGAGATAGGATTAAGGTTCTCAATTGAGGATTCCAGTGATGCATTTGATACTTCTCTTTATCTGCAAGTTGTGGGATGTCTTATATATGCATGCAACACAAGGCCGGATATACAACATGCAGTTTCTCCGTTGAGTTGATTCATGCGTAGCCCTGGCACTAAGCATTGGCAAGCAGTGAAATGTGTGTCCAGTAATCTTCAAGGCACTTTGAGCTTAGGTCTCTTTTATGGAAGAGATATTCACTGATGCTTTCGTGCTTTTACAGATAGTGATTGGGCTAGTTGTTATGATACTCGCATGTCCACTAGTGGTAATTGCTTTTTCCTTGGAGACTCATGCATATCTTGGTTGAGTAAGAAGCAACGTATAGTGGTGACATCAAATTTCAACGCTGAGTACAAGGGAGTTTCATAGCTAGAGTGGAGTGTATATAGCTGAGACACCTACTGATGGATCTTTGCATGGAGATTGATGTTGTTACACATATTCTCACTGATAGTTAGAGTGCATTGGATGTTGCATGAAACCCAGTGTTTCATGCATGGAACAAACATATTGAGGTGCATTATCACAATGTGAGAGAGCACCTTCATGCAGCCTAGATATTGATTTGGTATATGTTCCTAAACAAGATAATGTGGCAGACATATTCATCAAAGCTCTTCCATGGGAAACGTTTTAAGCTTTTTGCAAAGCTTTATGCTTTTTACCTTGTGGGGGCTAATCTGTCACTCCCTATATGCATTCACATCATTCACTCTAGGGGGGTTTGTTACACTATGTGTTCCTTGAGTAGCATTGATGTGAACCTTTTCCCTATACATGGACACTTTTTACTCTAGTGCTGGCTAGAGGTTTTTTCCCCATGTTACCACATACATGATTCACTCATATGTGGTGGTACTTTGTATATAGGGATTATCATTCAGCTCTTACTTTGTGTGTCACTCATATGTGGTGGTACTTTGTATATAGGGATTATCTTCTTTGTGTGTCTTGCTGTGTTTGTGGTCCTTGTGTGTGCTTCTTCTCTGTCTCTCGCACTTCTACACACACCCAACAAGACTAAGAGGATCACCCACTTTAGAGGTTATCAAGGATATTTTCAAAAAGATGCAAACTAATGATGCTCCAAAGAGAAAATATTCTTTCATAAATTGAGCAAACAAATATAAAGACTTTGGTCTCCCTAAATTTCTCATCCAAAAAATTCACAATTATTATCTAGTTGTTATCTTGATTAAGGGAACTTCAATAAGAATTGGGTCAAGGATTGTTTGCATTGAGATAGTGAACATTTAAGGCTTTACATCAACTCTTTTTGAAGAATTTTTTGATCACTTGCACATCCAAGGCTTTAATCAGAATCAAAATTCTTATCCAGGTTAGCTTCACCAAAGAAACTCGAAAACAAAACCATAATATTAATATTAATGATTGAGTGTGTTGAGTGTACCCTAATAGGGGTTATCTTTTGTAGTAAATAATTTGGATTCTATTGACCATTTGAGGTGAACTTGGTTTTGTTTGAAGAAATAATATTAGATGTTTGTTGCTATTCTAATCATTTGTAAGATTTCTCTGATAGTTTATCCTTAACATTGACACTAGATTTTACAATCATGAGACTAGACCAGCTATAATTAATTTGTATTGATATAGAGTAGTTTTGATACATCCTTACTTTATGACATTACAAAATGATCAAAGGCTTGTCTTTAATTTCTAGCCTGAAAGATATGGTACAAGAGGAATATTATGGATTCTTGGAGTCTAAATGTTTCCCACATGTTTAGAAGATAAGATGATACACTAGTTATTCTAAACCTTAGCCCTATCCAAGGTAGAGAGTTCTATTTTTGAATGCTTAGTCGTATATGGATTCCCCCAATTCTTATGTATTGATACTAGGAATAATCAACTCTGGTCTTATGATATGATTTTACACGAACTAATCCATGGTTTTGGCATTCCCTTTTGTTAACCTATACACAAGTGTCCTTGATTGGGTAAAGGACTATAAGGTGATATTATAGATTTTTAGTTAGCAAAAAGACATTATTAGTTTTTTATTAAGAAGGTTTGTTTAGTATATTATGAATGGTGAACATACTTTAGGCATTAAAAAGTAAATAAATAGTAAATTACTATAGGCTTCTTTGTGATTTTGACTTAATAATGACCCATGTTTGATTACAACATAATTGGATGATGATTTGGTATGTAAAAGAAGAACTTGAAGGAAATTATTTATCTTAAACAATAACTAAAATCAATAACAAAGAATGACTATTAATGTTTACCTTATAATTTTGGCCATGAATTTGAAGCAAGAATTGGGATATGTGATGCAATTTTCCCTTCCAACTAATCTTTGGTTTTTCTTTTGGGATAAAAGGAATGAAGATGAGAGACATGTTTTTTACCACAAAATTATATGTTTATTGGACTAAGAGATTGATTAGTAATATGACTAAAAGATACATATATTAGAATTGTGATTTTTAGTAAGAATTGAAAAAATTATACCTATTATATAGAGATTTTGGGATGATGAAATTAGTGAATAAAATGCTAAATATATACATATGCTTACTTAATAACCTCTATACATATTTCTTTGTCATGCTACTCTAGACTAGGTCCCATTGCTATTCTCAACTGATAGGCTTCTAGCAACATTTGCAAATCTTTTGACATGTTTGCTAGAATTGGTTCTACCTGTTCCTACGTGTGTTCTTCCTTTACCACATATTTTTCTCTCCTTTTGTTTGACTCTCCTTTTTAGATTCCTTAGAGTGTGCACTCTTGTATCAAAGTGTATCATTTCTCCTTGCATGCATGTGTTTGCAAACATGAATAGAATAATGTGTAGAGTTGCTCTAAGTGTCCAAAATTCTCACGACATCGATCACCCGTAATTGCTCTCATGATACTGGCACTGTACAAATGAGTCAGAGATGTGGATTTGCTTTTTTTTTTTTACCTTGACCAAGGTCAATCTCCAAAGAGAAAATAAAAAATTTAATTCCACTCCTTTCTTATGTCCTTAACCCTAATCTCCCAATTCTTAACCTAATCCTAAGGAACTTGTTACACACACACTGAAGTGTATGAGATCACAAGGGCAAATTTTTTATGACTTGCCACAATGATGAAATCCTTTTTTGTGCACAATATCTCCATAATGACACTTTACACATCACATAGTCACCTTGACTTAGGCCCTCATCCTTGGAAATGATGCCAAAAACATGTGACATCTATGCAACTCATGACAAGTGAACTAGATAGCTCTCACATGTCTTACAATTGCACACAAGGCTTCACACACACACACACACACATCAAATTGTCAAACTGAGAGTATGACCCGGCCAATTGCATAGAAGCATGTGCTCCACATGATGACTAATGCGTAAATAGGTCAACTAAGTGCATACAATGATGATTTCTACCTCATATCACACCTCTTACATACAGGTATGTGTCGTGAGATCTGAATATAGTTAATAGTGGGTTCCTTTGAAGGAAGCATTATGGATACGATTATTTTTTCAACGCAAAGGTTATGAACAAAAAACCAAGTGTCAAGAATCACCAACCTTTAGCTAAATACTTCTGATGCTTCATACACACATGGAAATAGTGAAAAAAGGTGAGGAAGGGGTAGAAAAAACATCCAAGCACAAATTACATGTCATGGCCACACATACAAGCTCACAAAGAAGGAGATAAGAGAGCAAGAAGGAGTTATGAGATTTTGCTTCAAGTTAGTCTTCTTACAAAAATGGCAAAAAGTATTTACAAAGGCATCACCAAGTGACTTATGTACATGTGCCCTTATTTTGGTTCTTTCAGACAAGGAGACTGGTAGTTTGAGAAATTACTAGAGAAAAATAATAATGATATGATAAATTCTTTAGGATTATGGAACTAGAGGACTCCTCTAGTGCATTTACAAGGCCTCACTACATTCATGGGCTTTGTGTGAAAAACAAAATAGGAATTTTTTAAAAGAATTTGTAGGCCCTGGATCTTCTTTTCTTCTTTTTTTCTCTTCCTTTGAGCCTCTAACTCTCTACGATAGAGACCATCAAATTCATGATGTAGTACACAAGAATTCACATGGCGTTCTATAACTAAGAAACAACAGTATACAATACACCATATTTCTATAAAGAAAGCTAAAAAAAGTTAGTAAAACAATCCTCAATAAACAAGACCATACAAAGAGGCATCCAAAAAGTAGATACATAATCTAGAAAAAAACATATCAAGGCTATGTGGATTCATCTTATACCAATATTTTGAAGCTATCCAATTAGTTCTAGTTCTAGAAAGACTGTAAGAACAAAACTCTAACATCAAATATTCATGTGAAGGAATTCAATGTTTTAAAAATAAATCCTTACTCTATTCTCAAAGATAAACTCATGACAAAATGACCGGTGAATTCAACTAACATAGTAGTGTATAGACTCATCATATTTTAAAGGAGTATCAACAATATTTATGTACAAAAGCATGCAAATATTTTTTAAGCACCCCATTTTTATTATCTATAGAATAACTTCCCCATAGCTACTAAATCTTCCTCATCACTTCCTTCTAAAACAGGTTGTGTTACATTTCCAATTGTATTCATTCTCATATTGGTTCATGAAAATATGTTATTGATAAGTAGTTTACTACTCCCAAAGGTGTGATACAAAGTAGGAATCACTAGGGATAGCAATGATCAAGGTGGATTCCATGCTGGATAAATGCTAAGTTTAATCATTGAACCTTCCAATTGATAATGACATGCCATCACGGAACTTGCATGGAAGTAATTGTGCTTAGATAATCCAATCTGTTGAAAGATTTAATGGTTTATAAACTGAACAACAAGGACTATCAAGAGAGTTCCATTAAGTCATTGATCTAATCTCTTAATGAGCTTGTAGAACTTAGAAAAGGGTAAATAAAACCGTTTAGAATGTCTTCTTTAGTGAAGGATCAAAAAAATAGTTCAATCTTCTTTAGATACTTCCAATTGCAGATTTTTTCCTATAAATTCATATAAAATAACTCTATAGGTTTTTATTGTAGTAGTACTAGTCTTAGTATTTTCAATCAAAAGGATATGAGTAAAGTACACCCAAGTATTTCAAAATTCCAAGGTGATTTGGGATTGCAACCTTTCTAATATAGAGTCTATTCAGGGACATCAATACCAATCATATGACATAATTTGAGGAAAAGGAACATTATGTATGTGAATATCCTAGGAAATTCAATGCTAATCAATTACTAAAATAATAATCGATATTGAAGTTAGATACCACATTGGGTAAATAACTTGTTTAATCATTTAACCTTCCAATTCATAGGGATACGTCATCATGGAACTTGCTTAGAAGCCATAGCGTTTAGATCAACCAATCCATCGAAAGATATAATGGTTTATAAATTAAACAACAAAAGATTACTATTAGAGTTCCATTATGCCACTTATCTAGTATGTTAATCATTTTGGAGAACTGGACATGGGTAAAGTAGAACCATTTACCATGTCTTATTTATGAAGCATGATAAAATTGTTAAGTCTTCTTCAGATAATTCCAAAGTTTAGCATTTTTCCTAGAAATTCATATAAAATAACTCTCTAGGTTTTTAATCTAGAAATATGAGATTCACTATTATCACAAAAATGGTAGAAGTAAAGTAAGTCGAGTTACTTCTGACTTCCTTGGTCACCAAGGATATAGGCTTCCTAGTATAGAACCTATTTAGGAAGATCAAAATCAATCATTTGACATAATTTTAGAAAAAAATAACAGTCTATATGTAGCTCCATTAGGAGGGCCAAAACTAAGCAATTAGTAATAGAGTACACAATTTGAAGTACGATCAAGTGATACATAGCCTTTCTCAATCCAAGAACGTATTAGAGAATGATGTGGTAGTTTACATCAAAAGTATCATTATAGTTCACCATATTGGCACTACTCAACCATATCCAACAAACTAGATAAAAAATAGAGAAGAACCATCAATAATTTTTTACTAGACATTCAATAGCTCAGTGCTTGGTTCCGAATCTTCAAAAAAAAACCGACCAAATGCACATTGGATCCAAATCTAGATGTTTTTCATAAATATCAATCATATGCTACTCACAAAGAAATCGGTACTAAGGTCATTAAGTAACCATATGTATACATTGAGCCTTTTATTCACTAATTCCATCATCCCAAAATGTCTATATAATAAATAAAAGTTTTTCAATTCTTACTAGAAATCACAATTCTAATATATGTATCTTTTAGTCATATTACTAATCAATCTCTTAGTCCAAAAAACATATAAATTTGTGGTAATAAAAACATGTCGCTCATCTTCACTACTTTTATCCCAAAAGAAAAACCAAAGATTAGTTGGAAGGGAAAATTGCATCACATATCCCAATTCTTGCTTCAAACTCATGGCCAAAATTATAAGGTCAACATTAATAATCATTCTTTGTTATTGATTTGAATTATTATTTAAGATCAATAATTTCCTTCAAGTTCTTCTTTTACATATTAAATTGTCATCTAATTATGTTGTAATCAAACATGGGTCATTATTAAGTCAAAATCACAAAGAATCCTATAGTAATTTACTATTTATTTCCTTTTTAATGCCTAAAGTATATTCATCCTTATATACTAAATAACCCTTCTTAATCAGAAATTGATATTGTCTCTTTGCTAACTAAAAATCTTAAATCTCACCTTATAATCCAGGACCCAATCAAGGACACTTGTGTATAGGTTAACAAAAGGGGATGTCAAAACCATGGATTAGTTTGTGTAAAATCATATCATAAAACCAGAGTTGATTATTCCTAGTATCAATACATAAGAATTGGGGGAACCCATATACGACTAAGCATTCAAACATAGAACTCTCTTCCTCAGATAAAGCTAAGGTTTAGAATCACTAGTGCATCATGCTATCTTCTAAACATGTGGGAAACATTTAGACTCCAAGAATCCATAATATTCCTCTTGTACCATATCTTTCAAAATAGAAACTAAAGACAAGCCTTTGATCATTTTGTAATGTCATAAAATAAGGATGTATCAAAACTACTCTAGATCAATACAAATTAATTATAGCTGATCTAGTCTCATGATTGTAAAATCTAGTGTTAGTGTTAAGGATAAATTATCAAAGAAATCTTATGAATGATTAGAATAACAACAAACATCTAGTATTATTTCTTCAAACAAAAACAATTTCACCTCAAATTGTCAATAAGAATCCAAATTATTTACTACAAAAGATAACCCCTATTAGGGAAACACCCAACACACTCAATCATTAATATTAATATTATGGTTTTGTTTTCGAGTGTCTTTGACCAAGCTAACCTAGATAAGAATTTTGATTCTGATCAAAGCCTTGGATGTGCAAGTTATCAAAAGATTCTTCAAAAGAGCTAACATAAAGCCTTAGATGTTCACTATCTCAATCCAAACAATCCTTGACCCAATTCTTGTTGAAGTCCCCTTAATCAAGATATAACTAGATAATAATTGTGAATTTTTTGAATGAGAAATTTAGGGAGACCAAAGTCTTTATATTTATTTGCTAAATTTATGAAAGAAGATTTTCTCTTTGAAGCATCATCAATTTGCATCTTTAAGAAAATATCCTTGATAAGTTCTAAAATGGGTGATCCTCTTAGTCTTGTTGGGTGTGTGTAGAAGTGCGAGAGACACAGAAGAAGTGCACTCTAAGTATCAGTGAGAATATGTGTAAGAGCATCAAGTTCCATGCAAAGATCCATCAATAGGTGTCTCAGCCACATACACTCCACTATAGCTGTGAAAATTGTCTTGTACTCAACTTCACAACTTGATGTTGCCACTGTAGGTTGCTTCTTACTCAACCAAGATATGCATGAGTCTCCAAGGAAAAAGCAATTACCACTAGTTGACATGGGAGTATCATAACAACTAGCCCAATCACTATCTGTAAAAGCATGCAAGCATGGCTAAATATCTCTTCCATAAAAGAGACCTAAGCTCAAAGTGCCTTAGAGATATTACAAATTGGATGCCAAGATAGTAGCTCAAATGACAAAGATAAGTGACATCAAAAGTATGCTGCAAATCAGCCATAAGAATATCAAGTTTTGCATCACATGACCCAGTCAAGAGTATGTCATCGACATAAAGAATGAACACTGAAAGATCAGCCCCATCTTTGCATACATAGAGTGTGCTTTCAATTGTACTACATTTGAAGCCATGAGCAATCAAGTGCTTATGGATTTTGTCACATCATGCACGTGGAGCTTGCTTGAGACCATACAAGGATTTATGGAAGTGAAAAACCATATGCTCTTGCCCTTTCATGGCAAATCCAGGAGGTTGCTTCACATAAACCTCTTCTTTTAAATCACCATTCAAGAAAGCTATTTTTATGTCCAACTGATGTACTTTCCAACCTCGATGGTAACCAATGCAACCACGGTAGAAATGCTAGTCATGTGCTAAGTAGGTGCAAAAATTTCCTCATAGTCAATGCCATATTGTGCACATATCCTTTGGCAACCAATCCAGCTTTGTAACGATCAATGCTACCATCAGACTTTCTCTTAATCTTGTAAACCCACTTTGTACCAATGGCAATTTTTTCCTTTTGGAAAGTCACATAACTCCCAAATACCATTCCTATGTATGGAATCCCTTTCTTATTCATAGCTTTCATCCATTGTGGGTCGTTACATGCATCTTCTAAAGTAAGTGGCTCTTCATAACATGTTGTTGCTATAAGAGTTTTGCAACCCAATGGAGTGTAGTGGCAAAGCTTTCAAAAGATTTTGGCAATCCTTTCAACAATGTAGAGATGAGTGATGCATCTAGAATAATCTCATCTATGTTTGCCAATTGCTCTTTCAAGTCCTTGATGCATGTCACATACACATCCATGGACTCATTTTTAGCCATACACACATCCTCAAGTTGCTTGAATCAAGTATGCAACATGTGCTTGATTACACACGACATACAAAGAAGCAAGAGTGTCCCATGATTGTCTTGATTTCATGATCAAATGTGTGAAACTATATGATGCTTCAAAGAAAGCACAACCAATGCATGAGCTTGAGCATCTTTTCCATCCCATCTAAGTTGCTCTTGTGTAGGTGGAGAAGGAGAAACCACTATGCTTGAAGAAGAAGCTCCATCTGTGACAATAGCTTGTGAAGTAGAAGAACCTGCAGGTCTTTGATCTACATCTGCCACTATGTTCCAAAGTTTTTTTGCAACAAGAACATGCTTCATCATATAAGACCACATTGGATAGTTTGTCCCATCAAGCTTATCTTCAGCTTGAAGCATGCCAAACAAGTCATTGTTGCCCATCATTTCACTAAAGAACAAGAATGTGACAAAATCACAAACCATCACTTTGATGGCAATTTTGACTGCACAAATGGCTTTGAAATGGGGGTAAAACTCCATTGCAACTCTGAAACTGGTGGAAATGTTTTTTGACTGTTGAAATTCATTGTCATATGCTCTGAAGTTGATTTGCACTGTTAAGAGTGCACGCATGTCGTGACATGAAAAACTGAAACTTGAGAAGGAGTTGAACCTACTCTGATACCACTATTGGGTGTGTGTAAAAGTGCAAAAGACACACAAGAAGCACACACAAGGAACACAAATGTAGAAAGACACACGGAGAAGATGGATGGTTGGAATAGCTCTCTCTATTGACAATGAACAGAATTGAAGTAAGAGCTGAATAATATCCCTAAGTACAAAGTACCATCACATATGAGTGGATCATATATGTGGTAATGTGGGGAAAAAACCTCTAGCCAGCACTACAGTAAAAAGTTCCCACGTATAGGGAAAAGGTTCACATCAAAGCTACTCAAGGAACACATAAGTGTAACAAGTCTTG
>CM035406.1:219063362-219065862 GCA_020310875.1 Ceratopteris richardii
ATGTATGTATGTATGTATGTATGTATGTATGTATATATATATAGATACATACATACATACATTACATACATACATGCATACATACATACATACATACATACATATATAAAGAACTAGTTCTATGATAAATATTAATATACATAATTAAATATATGAAAGATGGAGTTTTTGAACTAAAATAAAAATATATAATTTAATATATAGAAAATAGGGTTTTAAATTTAGTATTAATATATATAATCAAATATATATATAAAAGTTAGGATTTTTTGGATAAATAATATTATATATAATTAAGTAAACCTAATTAGCAAAAACAATTAGTATATATAATCAAATATACAAAATAGTATGGTTTTAGGATTAAAAAGTAGTATATTTAATTAAATAAATAAATACTTTCGTGCTAGGATTTTGGAATATATAGTACTATGTATAATTAAATATAACAAAAATTAGGATTTGTAAAATTAAAATTGGTATATATAATTAGATACATAAAGAACTAGGGTTCTGTGATAAATATTAGTATATGTAATTAAATATGAAAAGAGTTAGGATTTTTTCAATTAAAATAAATTTATATGATTGAATATATATATATATATATATATATATATATATATATATATATATATATATATATATATATATATATATATATATATATATATATATATATATATATATATATATATATATATATATATATATATATATATATAATAGGGTTTTAGGTTTAATATTAATATATATAATCAAATATATATATAAATTATAATTTTAGGATAAATACTATTATATATAATTAAGTAGAAAAAATTAGTATAAATAATCAAATATACAAAATAGTATGATTTTAAGATCAAATAGTATATTTAATTAAATAAATAAACTTTTGCTCTAGGATTAATATAATTATATATAATTAAATATATGTATTTTTAGGATTTTGGAATTTGTAGTACTATGTACACTAAATATATACGAAATCAAGGTTTTAAGATTAAAATTAGTATATATAATTAGATATATATAAGAATAGTGTTCTATGATAAATATTAGTCTAAAAAATTAAATATGAAAAGAGCTAGTGTTTTTGAATTAAAATAAATATATATAATTAAATATATAAAAATAGAGTTTTAGATTTAATATTAATATATATAATCAAATATATATATAAATTAGGATTTTAGTATAAATACTATTATATATAATCAAATAGAAAAAATAGTAGAAAAAATTAATATATATAGTCAAATGTACAAAGTAGTATAATTTCGTGATTGAAAAATAGTATAATTAACTAATTAAATAAATACTTTATTGTTCTAGGATTAAATAATTAAATAATATATATACTTTATTAATGTAAGTATATATAATTAAATATATACATTTCTAGGGTTTTGGATTATGTAGTACTATGTATAATTAAATACATAAGAAATTATTATTTTAAGATTAAAATTAGTATATATAATTAGATATACAAAGAACTAAGGTTCTATGGTACATATTAGTATACATAATTCTAGAATTTATAATGCTATGTATAATCAAATGTACAAAATACTACAGTTTTTAGATTAAAAATAGTATATTTAATTAAATAAATAAATACTTTTGCTCTAGGATATATAATTTAATATATTATTAGTATACATAATTTAATATATATAAAATAGTGTTTTAGGAAGAAAAGTAGTATTTATAATCAAGTAAAAAAATTATGGTTTTAGGATTGAAATTAGTATATGTGATTAAATGTATCACATATTAAATGTCCTAACATATCCACATGGTATCAGATGGCATCCTTGGATCCGGAGGAGAGAATGGCATGTCCTTGCACTCACTACAAGTATCAAATGTTTGGTAAATGAAAGATTTGTATTGTACATGTTCAAGAATATGGATCCTTTGATGTAGATCGACTGCAAAACCTATTCATCTAGTCGCGTGGTTCCGTTGGTGAGCAGATCCACCCACACGACATTACATCATCTACCTCCCGTGGGTAGAAGAGAATGCAATGGGATGTAGAAGGACAAGGTACTGACTACATGACACAGAATGAACACATGGAAGAAATTTCCACAATGAGAAGTTGACAAAGAACATCAGAACATGCAAAGAGTAGTATGTTTACCACTCTACCATGGGGCAAAGATATCTTTACTATGTGCATCGTTCGTGATGCTCAATCTTCAATCTATTTATGGATGGTCAAAAAGTAGTATCTCTGAATTATTAAGATAAAGTGGATTTGAAATAAATTTTCATTGTCATATTAAAATAAGTTTATTTATTAATATTGTTGTAATTTCTTGCCCCTTGCATGCTTTCGAAAGATCATTTTTGCTCGATGGTAATGATAGGTCGCCAACATGTGGAGATGCAAAGAAGCTTTAATACTCTGTGGATATGGACTACACCAAGATTCATGCTTGTCCAAATGATTGCATTCTCTTTCACAACAAGTATGAGCACCTCC
>CM035406.1:219070862-219143362 GCA_020310875.1 Ceratopteris richardii
TCCTTATGTATAATATATACTTTTACATACCTATGTACATACTTTGGCTTGATGCATGTAGATGCTCATGCTACATTTATCTATCTAATTATGTGTATATACATATGTTTAAATATTAATGTATCTATGTATGAATATATGTATGTGTATGTTATATTTATGTATGTATGTATGCATGTATGTCTCACACATGCATGTACATGTATGTATGTACATATTTATGTGTCTTTGTATATATATATGTATATACATATGTGTATATGTATCAAACATGTGTATGTATGTATTCATATATCTGTGTATATACGTATATATATATATATATATATATATATATATATATATATATATATATATATATATATATATATATATTGCATATTCATATTTTCATACATAAGATTGAAGGTATGTTTAAGTTTATGTATGCATGCATATATATATATATATATATATATATATATATATATATATATATATATATATATATATATATATATATATATATATATATATATATATATATGTATGTGTGTGTGTGTACGTACGTATTTATGTACAAACTTATATCTATGTCTGAAGTATGTATGCATGTATATACGAATGCATGCACATATTCACGTATGCATGTATATATGTATCTATCACATGTACATCTCTTTATCTCTCTCTCTTTATATATATATATATATATATATATATATATATATATATATATATATATATATATATATATATATATATATATATAAGCACGTAGATATGTATGTTCATACAAAAGCGTGTAAGAATTTATGTATATATGTAAGCACTTAGGTATTCATGTAGGCACGTATATCGTACGTATACATATGTGCATAGGTTAATATTTTTTAGTGTGTGTGTATGCAAGCTGCATATATGATCATGTTTTTGCATAGAAGGATGTGGGGGATTCGGTATATGAATGCATACGCCCTTTATGTGCTTGCACGTCTTTACAGATTTTCGAGTGTAATTCTTAAAGAATATGGAACTTGGATTTTCTTTCCCCTTACATGTCTGTCCTCTTGCCAAGGGCGGAGAAAGGGATCTATGTTTTGAAATTAAATGTCACGTAAAAATTTAGAGATATTGATAGATGAATTTAAGACTTTCACGTGAAGTAGATTTGACGGGGATGTGAATTGATTGAAGTCAATCTTTTTTTTTTGTAAAGAGGAAGTTTGGCCGAAGTTTAATGTTTTTTTGTTTGAATTGATTGAAAGGAAACCGTACAAATGAACAGGCATAGTATCCATGAGACTCCCATATCCCACAGGAGGGGTTAGATTGCCCAAACACAAACACTACGAAGAACTACTCGAAGACATCTCATTTAATACTATCCAAAGACATTACACTAGCTTTAGACCCATACATGTTCTCCTATAGAAAAGGATTGAACCCTCAAGAGGCGAAAGATCCAACCATCCACACTAATGCACAAGAACAAATCAATCAAAAATTAATACAGATAACTAAAGATTTAACGCAGTCCACTAATCATAATTCAAAAACATTGACTATTTTCTTTTTAAATAAAGGAAGTTCGGCCTTAGCCTACTCTCCGGACTTAAATTAATTAAAAGAAAAACATTGACTATTGAGAAAAGCAAACAGAAAGCATTTTAGTGACTGTCCGTATTGTCTGTAACTTTTTTTCCTGAGGTCAAGAAAGGTCTAGAAATACTCAAACGAATCAGATGCAGACACACGCTGTGAAAAGACAATGGCGAACACGAGTACAGATAGGATCCTGAGTGTCGTAAGAGTTCAGTACGCCATGGCTCTTTGTTGCCGCTACTAATCTGAGTTCTGTCGCTCTGTATTTGTAGTACTCCTCCGTCAATGCAAGCAATTTGCAGAAAAGAAATCTCCTGCCGCAAGGAATTTGTCGACAGCAAGCATCAATCCATCCGGGCTCGGCGACGATTCATCAAACAGCTTGTGCGATACCTGAAAAGAACCATGAACAGATTGCCTAATTTCTCGATGCAGAAAAGGGCGTGACGCTCTTCTGTGCAAGACGGGAGCTCTAACTGCTTAGTAGTTTCATGAGATCATCGATTTCAGGGCGGTGAAGATTGGCAGTTCACGCGTTACATTCATGAGCACGAAGACACATAGCAGATAAGAAGAAGTGGCTTCTTACATGACTGAAGGACGATGACGATCGACTTCCTCTGCGAGGAGTCGTGAAGAGCTGAGTGCTTGATCCGGTACTGTTGGAGTGTGCTCCAGCTCGATGAAGTGGTGGTGGAGTGCGGAAGGAATCATATGGGGAGATATTGCAAACGTCCGACGTCTGTGCAACGGCATCGCTCATGGCGTGAGGAAGGCGCTGATGAATGTATTGCGGCGAAGAAACCATTACGCCATTTGCGTCATGCGGCGTTCGAGTCTGCTGTACAGCATAATGGACGCTGTTGGTCATGCAGCAGCTGCATGGTCTCTGACGTTTCGAGCGTGGAGAAGCTCGCGGCGCGTTCTTCAGCTCCTGCACCTGATCGTTGTCCTCTCTCTCTCTCTCTCTCTCTCTCTCTCTCTCTCTCTCTCTCTCTCTCTCTCTCTCTCTGTGCGGCCCTCCGGCATTAATTTTGCTACTATGAACATCGACCATCGCAGAATCAACTTTACCCTTACAGCGTGAATCTAAACAATCCGTGCAGATGGTAATACCTATCTACAACTTCAAAATTCAGATCAGCGCTACTCTCTGGAAAATCTTGTAGGCTTGATTTGTTCATTCCTTATCGGACCTCCTTCGTGTTGGTTTGCACAGAGAGAGAGGGGGGGGGGGGGGGGGGGGGGGGGGCTGACCATCCTATGCGCGCGAAGCAGCTCCTCCTCCATAGCATCAAGGAGGGTTGCAGTTTCAGAGGTCGACGACGGATCGCTGTATTGCGGAGCTGTTGGGTCAGTTGCTGATAGCATGGCTTTCATCGATACAAGGTTGATGATCTGAAGCTATATATGACATCGCCGGAAGGATAGATAACGTTTCCTAGCCCCGCCAGATCTAAGCCGATTCAGCTTCTTTGGATCTATTTCTTGGCTCTACACCCAATGCCCATTTTCGGGTGTATACAATAAAAGATAATAATAATAAGAAAGATAATAATGCGTGGGAGACAAAAGGAGGCTCCTCATTGTGTAGTTGGGGATACAATCTAATCATAATCATTCTTCTACACCATAAACATCACGCGCAAACTACGAGAGGCACTTTGGCATTACTTGAGCGACGTGAGACAAATTTCAAAAGATGGCTATCCCCCTCCTACATATTCAACATATTCAGATGGGATTCCACGTTTTGATGGCCAGCGATGGAACTGGGTCCTTTTTAAACTCGATAACAAGTTGGCATACCCGAAAGGTATGTAGATTAAACCTAACTGAGCAAGCTATGGTGGTTGACACATTTCTTTTTTGTTTGATTATTTATTTTTTATCCTCCTAGAGACCAAAGGACCAAGAGATTACGAAATTGGAAAGAATTTGCTCCAACTTTCTCTAGATGGGAGACCCTAATAGGAGCAGTGTGCCCAAAACTAAATGGGCTACTTGCATAAGCCAAAAAGACCAAGGTGGTTTGGGCATTCTTGACACTGAAGAAATGGCCAGTAGGTTAGTGGCCAAATGGTTAATTAAAGCGTGGAGCAACAGGGAAACCTCTTGGGTCAAACTGATTTTTAAAGAAGAACTCTCTTAAATTGATGGGCCTTCTAGGGTGGAAGGGACTTGATCTTATCACTCTTTTGTTCTCCCCCTATTCGGTGACTCTCACAGACTCGAGCTCAGTTTGCTCTCTATGGAAGAGTTGGAACAAGATGAAAACAGTATGTCAACATCAATGAAGATTGAAAATGGGTAGCTCAGACTAGAAAAAATGATTCGATCTCGTTCCCTATCAAAGGTGTTGAGCCCATAAAAGTCACGTTGGTCAAAGTCAATTGCGGCCAAAGTCAAAAGGTCAAAGTCAACTGGTCAAAGTCAACAAAGTCAAGGTCAAAGTCAATAGGTGCAAAGTCATATTGCTAAAGTGCAGGTGTCAAAGTGCACAGGTAGTGCACAATTAATTGTCCACAAAGGGTAAATTGGAGAAAGTGGGTTGCAGGTTGCAGAGGTATTTTCTCTAATTTCCCTAAGGTTCAAACTGTATTTTAAAGTGTTTTGGAAGGTTCAGGTGAACCCCCTCTTATGTGCAAAAGTGAAGACTTAAAAGGAAATGTGAAGGTATGTGAAGCGGCAGCGTACGCACAGGTGAAAGTATGGTTCCCCCATTAAAATTTTGGGTTTTAGTCTAAAGTCACTACAGGACAAAACAGTGAGTCGTTGGCTGCCACTTGTGAAGACAATCTTGGGACATCAAAGGGAGCACCAAGATACCATTGCAGTTAGGAGCGTATGTGATCGACACACTCAAATCAAGGCAAGGTCTATTCTTGGACCAATCTTAGAGTAAGCAAGAGAAACATAGTCTAAGTGAAGCAAGAAAGAGAAGTGCAAGAGTCACCAGTGTGCGACGCAGAGAAGTGGAGTTGCAGGAGTGCATAGAGAGTGACTAAGGGATTGTGCAGAGAGTGTTAAGCTAGTCCCCCAAGGATCTCAAGGTCTCTTTGCAGTGTGCGCGTGCCGACAGAAGGTATTCATTCCTCCCCCTTAGTGGAAGCTTGGTGAAAGGTGTGCACAAGGATAAGCTTGAAGCAGGTGGAGGTCTGGTGCAGAGGAGGCCGGCGGCAAGAAGACTTTGGGATATTGGGTATTTTGTAATTGAGCACTCTGTGTGATTATGCACAGAAGTATTGGCTTGTATTTTGCTTCAAACATTGTAATTGTCTTACTGTAATCAATCGGCAGAAGCTTCCAAGGTGTATTTCCTCTTCTGGTCTTTTCATTTTCTCCTACAAACCCTCAAACTCCTTCTTGTCTAAGAATCCCCACCAACAAAATTTGGCACGTCCGGTGGGACTTCCAAGGAGATTTCAGCTTAGGAGAAACCAAGTGCAAAGCATAGAAGAGATCAAGTGTCGACAGAACCACAGTGCTACTTCATCAAACTAAAGGTAAATATTCTTATCAAGTGTCTCATATTCAGTGGGCTATGAGCTGCTCATGACCGCAACCCGGTCCCAAACATTGAGGGTCACCTGCAAGCAAACAAGAAGGAAGGTTGTTAGAAGGTCCTCCAGTCCACTATCTTCAACATCATCAGTCAAGAGCATGGCGGGTCAGGTAGACTTGGAAACTTTACTCTCTAGATTAAATATAAAGTTTCCTTCTTTCAAAGGCCTAGCTCACGAGGATCCGGATGAACACATTAGAAGGTTTTTGGCACTATGTAAGACTAGAGGCCTAATGGGTAGGGAGGATGCCTTTTTTACTTCTCTTCCCTGCCACATTAGAGGGATTAGCTGATAAGTGGTTCAGCCAGTTTGCTAAAAACCATTTTACCACTTGGGATGTGATGAAAGATGCATTTAAAAATCAGTTCCAACATGGCAACACTGCGGAGATTATCATAGAAGAGCTAGAAAATTTAAGATTGGGTCCAGGAGAAAAGCTCCCAGAGTTTGTGACTCGGGCCAAAGCACTAATGGCTAAATTGCCAGATCCACCACACGATTTTTTTGTTAAGAAGTGGTTAGCTAAGCCCCTACCAGTGGCCACCCAATGCAAAATAAAGGAATTAGTGTTACCTACAGCCTCCATAGAGGAGTTCATCAACACAGCCACACGCTTGGAGCAGATAAGGTACCAGTATGGAGCAACTTCTTCCCAACCAACATATGGTACAAAAATGGAGGATCCAGTGATCCAACTAAGGAAGGAGCTGGAGGGCTTAAAAAGAAATAAGCCCTACAAATAGGAGGAGAATGATGTTACTCAGTTGAGAAGGGAGATTGAAGCACTAAAGCTCCAAAAGGAGGAGGAGGCCCAGGCAGAGGAATTGGCTCAGCTGCGACAGGTGTTGCAGGAGCTCAAAGGAGGTGGCATCAGGAGTGGACTTTGGTGTTCCATGTGCAGTAAGCAAGGTCACATAGTAAGTGAATGTCCTCTGTTAAGTGTGACTTGTCAATTATGCAGGAAAGTTGGCCATGAGGCCCATGAATGCCAATCAAGGGGAATGCCTGCAACGACATACTGGACACAAGGAGGATCCCTACCAACCACAAATGTGATGGCTGCTGCCCCCAATCAAGGTAACACTTATAACCCTAGACAGAGGGATAATTTTGGAAATGGGCCTAGAAGGCCAATTATTTGTTTCAGATGTGGAGAATGTGGGCACTATCAAAGTAGGTGCACTCTCCCAGAAAATGCCCCTCCTTGCAGGAACTGCCCTGATGCAAGAGACCATTATACAAATTGTTGTCCTAAGAATCAAGCCTCTTCATCCGGGCCTCATATTCAAATGATTTCGGTGCACAAAGAAGAAGTGTGTGATCTGGTCAATGAGCCATCACCATCTACCAGGGTGGTGCAATTAGAAGAAATAGAATCTTTGACTGTGCAGACAAGAAGCAAGGGGAAGGCTCAAGCAGACATAGGACAAGGGTCAAAGATTAAGGAATGGAATCAAAACAGAGAACCATCTGAAGATAAAGTCACCACAGGTGCAGATATAGACAAAAAGGAGATCTCATATGCACCAGTGATGCCATTGGGCATGCCTTCAACAAGGCTCATGAGGAGTTTGATAAGTCAACTGGAACCCATGCTCTCAAGGAATCAGAGGCTTCAAAACTACTCAAGTCCATGAAAAAGGAGGTTAGTATTTTTTATTTAATAAAGATGGATGGGAAATTCAGGTCAGAGCTATTGCAGATAATTGATGAAGCTTCCACTACAAGTTTGGTGGCAAAGACTACTGTTTTACATAAAGGAAAAATTGTAGGGGAAGCACCCCTTACAGATTATAAAAGTCCTCGGCTGACAGTATCTATCCAAGGTCATGAATTTCAAGGAGTTATTGTGGATGGTGGTTCTGGCATTAACTTGATGCCTGAACATAGAATGGAAAAGATTGGACTCCACCCTTCAAGGCCTGCAAATTTCATTGTTACTTTGGCAGATCAGAGCAAAGTAAGGCCCTTGGGAGTGATCCCAAAAGTTCCACTTGAAGTACAAGGTAATCTATTCATTCTGGATTTTGTGGTTTTAAGATTGCCCCAGGTTGAAGGAGGATTTCCCCTCTTAATTGGACGACCATGGCTGAGGCATGCAAGTGTCATTCATGATTGGGGCAAGGACACTATGTGGGTACAAAAGAAAGGGCAAGAGCTGACACAGATTCAGTTAGAAAAGGGCCCAGATAATCAAGGAAACACTAGCATGATGCAAACAGTTGGTATATGCATGGAAACAGAATCGGAGGATCAACCCCAAATAGATTTCGAGGAAGAAGAGGATATTTTAAATTGGCTCCAAGCAGGCAACTCTTCCTCTTGTTTTGGAATTTTTCTTAATAATTCTTGCACGACTAAAGGTTATGGTGAAGATAAGGAGAAAGTCCAAGTTGATGGATTGGGAGAGCCCATCACAGACCATAGAAGGGGTAGGAAGACACCCCTCAAATACAACTTGGAGGAGGATATGACAACCACAGATAAGGAGGTTACTGAAGCTAAAGGCAAGGTAAAAAATTCTAGTGAAGAATGTTCTTTCCCAATTCAAGAAATTCTTGCAGGATGGATGTAGGACAAGGAGGAACACATTGAAGTCCAAAATACACCTGCTTATGAAGCAATGCACGAAAAGCTAGTAGAAGAAGACAAGGTAGAAGATGAGCACGAAGATAATATGGTAGAGAGAAATCCTGTCCAAGAAATACAATTAGGCACTCAAGACAATAATCGGCCATTTTTGGTGGCCACTTGGTTGTGGAGCCACCCAAGGCTCCTTGAAAAGGTAAAATCATTCTTGACCCATTATACAGATGTTTTTTCCTGGCATTATAAAGACTTAGAAGGAGTGCCTGCAACTTATGGAGAGCACAAAATCCCTCTGGTTGATGGAGCCAAACCCATAAGAGGGAAGAGTTATAGACTTAATCCAAAATATGCTGAGGCTGTCTATGTGGAAATACAGAAGATGGAGGATGCAGGAATCATCATTCATGTAGAACACTCAGAGTGGCTCTCACCTATGGTTATAGTACCAAAGAAGAATACTAATAAAATCGGAATTTGTGTTGACTTTAGAGCACTCAACAAGGTGACCATTCCAGATGGTTTCCCAATGCCTTTTGCAGAGCAGGTCATTGAAGAAGTGGTTGGGCATGCATTATATAGCTTTATGGATGGATTTAGTGGCTATAATCAAATATCAATACACCTAGAGGATCGTGAAAAGACTGCTTTTATCACACCTTGGGGAGCATATGTGTATGTAAAAATGCCATTTGGGCTCAGAAATGCTCCAGCCACCTTTAACAGAACGGTCAATCTCATTTTTGGCCCCCTATTGCTGGAATCACTTAGAATCTTCATGGATGACTTCTCTTCGTTTTCAGGTTCTCACAAAGAAACTCCTCTAGATTGTTTGGACCATCACTTGAGGCAGCTGCAGAATGTTTTCAAAAGATGCAGGGAGACTAAGCTAAAGCTCAATCCAAACAAATGTCATTTCCTTGTGACAGAAGGAACTCTCTTAGGACATGTGGTGTCGGCTAAAGGTATGACCCCAGATCCTGACAAAATCATTTCTATATTAAAGTTGCCTAAACCTTAATCTCCTAAAGAGATTCAGAGTTTCTTGGGGCATACTGGATACCATAGAAGGTTTATAAAAATGTATGCAGAGATAGCCAGACCACTGGCTAGACTTACACGTAAGGAAGTACCTTTTAAATGGGAAGAAGAGGAGGAAAAAGCATATCAAACATTACGGGCAAGGTTAGTGTCTGCTCCTATTTTGATCACATCTGAGTGGTCAAAAATATTTCATATGCATGTAGATGCCAGCGCCTGCAGTGGGGGCAGTTTTGACCCAACCGAGTGAAGAATTTAAAGTGGACAGACCAATTCAATATGCCAGTAGAATCTTGACCAAGGCTGAAAGGAATTACATTACTACAGAAAGGGAAGCCCTAGCAATGGTTTTTGCTGTCCAAAAATTCCTTCATTACTTACTGGGAGTAAAATTTATTATTATAACAGATCACCAACCACTAAAATACTTGCTCAACAAACCACAAGCCACTGGTAGAATATGGAGGTGGTTATTGTTGTTCCAAGAGTTTGATTTTTCTGTAGTCCACAGACCAGGTAAAGAAAATGTTATGGCGGATCACCTATCCAGAATCAATATGATGAATCAAGCTAGTGGAATCAATGATGATTTTCCAGATGCTCATCTGTTTGCTGTACAAGCTCAAGGTTGGTATTATGATATCAAGAATTTCATTAAAATTGGGTTGTATCCAGAAAAGGCTAGTGTTGTGCAAAGGAAGAGACTGCTAATCAAGAGTAGACCATATACCTTCATTGAAGATAAATTATATAGACAGGGCAAGGATGACAGGTTTAGGAAGTGTTTGGAAGAAGAAGAAGAAGTGAGGGAAGTCCTTCACTCTGCACATGAAGGAACAGGTGGTGGGCACCTTCCAGGGCATATTATGAGTCAGATGATACTGGATGCTGGTCTATGGTGGCCTACACTATTTAAGGATGCAGATGAATGGGGAAAGGCATGTGACGTTTGCCAGAGGTGTGGACCTAAGCCAACAAAGTAGAGGCATAACCCCTTGATTGTTTCCACTTCCTGAGTCAGATGAAAGAAATTGGGCCTAGCCCTGTGGAAAATTTCATGAGAAATTTTCTAGAATTTTGGCCATTTTTAGGCATTTTTTTGGATTATTCCTTCATTTTTCTCTATTTTTGGGTTATTTTTCAAAAAAAAAAGGCCCCCCAAGGCGTTTTCTTGTTTTTTGCTCAAAAAAAAAAAAAAAATCCCCCCCCCTGCCCCCACCGACCACCACCGACCAACCCTTCCCCCCCCCCTCCCCCTCCCCCAATTTTATTTTTTTATTTCTTTTATTTTGTTTATTTTATTGTTTATTTTATTATTTTTATTCTTTAGTTTATTCATTTTATTTATTTTGTTTTTATTTATTTTCTTGATTTTTTAGTATGGGCGTTCAAATAATTTTAAAAAAATAATAATAATAAAAAATTATTAAAAAAACAATAACAATTTTTTTTTATTTTTATTATCTATATAATTTAATTTTTATTTTATTTTTTTTTATTTTTAATGGCTAAAATCTTTTGGCTCTGGATCGTGCCTCAGTTGGCCGTTTTTTACAAAAATGGAGTCATTTTCATGTTTTGTGGCACCTCTGAACTCAGTTTTTGGCTTTATTTTTCCAAATTCCATCTTTTTCTCTGACTTTTGGTGAAAACCAACATGTTTGGAGCACATTTGTCACATGTTTTTATTTATGCACATTGTCCACATGGCCTATTCTCACCTTGTCTTACCTTATGTTTCATAATCTTCCACACGCACCCTCTGTAACTCTATTGTTTGATCATTTTCACCCCCTCCAGACCCAATCATCATACCCACCTGCCTCCCTTTCCCAATCTGCCCGGCCACATCCTTAAACCCTCCCTATCCCTTCAATCCCCGCCCCTCCGCCCTCCCCTCCTATTCCTTTCTACCCTCCATTGCAACTCTTTGCTTTTCCATGGCAAAATCCAACTTTTGGTTCTTCTCTGGTGCTTGTTCTATCCTGCTTTTGGTGGACTTGTTTGCTGCTCAGATGTCCACTTCTAGTTTTGCAGCTCCATTATCATGGTGTCCTATATGCTCCGTGTTTTGGCTATAGCTCTCCGGGACGGAGAGCACATTAGGTGGTGGGCAACTATTGAGCCCATAAAAGTCACGTTGGTCAAAGTCAATTGCGGCCAAAGTCAAAAGGTCAAAGTCAATTGGTCAAAGTCAACAAAGTCAAGGTCAAAGTCAACAGGTGCAAAGTCAAAGTGCTAAAGTGCAGGTGTCAAAGTGCACAGGTAGTGCACAATTAATTGTCCATAAAGGGTAAATTGTAGAAAGTGGGTTGCAGGTTGCAGAGGTATTTTCTCTAATTTTCCTAAGGTTCAAAGTGTTTTTTAAAGTGTTTTGGAAGGTTCAGGTGAACCCCCTCTTATGTGCAAAAGTGAAGACTTAAAAGGAAATGTGAAGGTATGTGAAGCAGCAGTGTACGCACAGGTGAAAGTATGGTCCCCCCATTAAAATTTTGGGTTTTAGTCTAAAGTCACTACAGGACAAAACAGTGAGTCGTTGGCTGCCACTTGTGAAGACAATCTTGGGACATCAAAGGGAGCACCAAGATATCATTGCAGTAAGGAGCGTACATGATCGACACACTCAAATCAAGACAAGGTCTATTCTTGGACCAATCTTAGAGTAAGCAAGAGAAGCATAGTCTAAGTGAAGCAAGAAAGAGAAGTGCAAGAGTCACCAGTGTGCGACGCAGAGAAGTGGAGTTGCAGGAGTGCTTAGAGAGTGACTAAGGGATTGTGCAGAGAGTGCTAAGCTAGTCTCCCAAGGATCTCAAGGTCTCTTTGCAGTGTGCGCGTGTCGACAGAAGGTATTCATTCCCCCCCCTTAGTGGAAGCTTGGTGCAAGGTGTGCACAAGGATAAGCTTGAAGCAGGTGGAGGTCTGGTGCAGAGGAGGCCGGCGGCAAGAAGACTTTGGGATATCGGGTATTTTGTAATTGAGCACTCTGTGTGATTATGCACAGAAGTATTGGCTTGTATTTTGCTTCAAACATTCTAATTGTCTTACTGTAATCAATCGGCAAAAGCTTCCAAGGTGTATTTCCTCTTCTGGTCTTTTCATTTTCTCCTACAAACCCTCAAACTCCTTCTTGTCTAAGAATCCCCCCCAACAAAAGGCATCAAAGGGGTTGATTCATGGAATATTCTCCAGAAAGCTAGAAAGCTTTAGAAGAAAGGGTTCTGTTAGTGCAAACACCTCTAGAATCAAGATACAAGCCAATGGATTAGATTTTAGGGCATTGACTTGGCTAAGAGAGTGGACTATGAAGATTGGTGCCTATTGAAGAGCAAATTCAATGCTTGGGATTGCTTGAAGAATCACCTCCTTATTGGGGACTACCCCCATGCCTAGAGGTTCTAAGATGGACAATGGCAACAATCTTGATAATATTCTGAGATTCAAGAAGAATGTGGACTTTCATGTAATGCTTAATAGAAGGTGGTGTCTAAACCGGTCGGGTTAAAGTAGGGATTTTAAATTCTGATCCATTTAGCATCCCCTCATCAAGATAAATAAAAGTGGTTCTTATGCAGCAAATCCTCCACCAAGAAATTTGGACCAATGTAAAAGCTAACAAAATTTGTGGTGCTCCACCTTGGTGTAAATGTTGCCTACATGGCAATGAAGACTTGGGACACCTCTTCTTTTTGTGCCCCAAATCAATGTCGATCTGACATGCCCTTGGGAGAATCATGTTGTAGCAAGAACAAATCAACTTGAAGCAAGCATTACTTTGTGAAGCAATCGGTTATTCTTGAGCATTGTGGAATGTTATAAGAGGGAAGATCCTCTCAAAGATCTTGAAAGAGAGGTGTGCAACCAACTTTGACAACCCTCCTAAAGAATGGTCGATTGGAACATTTCTTTTCCTTTTAAGTAAAAGAATTTCCAATTTTAAGAAATCCCCACCATTTAGATATCATAGAGTGTTCTTCCTCAAGAGCAAAAAGATTAAATTTAAGTGCGCCCCCCATAAGGGGGATGAAAGGGTTATTAACTTGCTTTGTAATGTTCTCTAATTCTAGCAAATTTTTAAGCAACCCCTGCTTTGTGGGATTGGGGGGTCCCATGGGTGCTAGGCCCATCCATTTGTACAATTGTTCTTTCTATTAATTAAAGCTTGGGAGAGTAGGCTGCAACCAAAGTTCCTTTTGAAAAAAGAAAGGATGACTATCTAGACATACTCTACATAAAGGGCTTACTAGTGCACAATGTTATGTATAGTTACACACAGGCCATGCTTATATAGCTTTTTACAATGGGATTCAATATAGATAAATGTAGTCAAGAGAGAAATTCGGCAAAATGTATAATCCAACAATATCTCCATGGCGTACATGATTATTCACATACTTTCCTTCCAATAAGTTTGGAAAGGCTTATTTGGGAACCTCCTTACTAGTCGAATAGCATAGGAGATATCTGGTCTGCTATTGCACAAGTAGATGAGAATTCCAATAAATTTCTTGTATCTTTCAATATCCATTGGAGATGAACTATCTTCAATAGATAAGCTCTTGCTTTGTACTTTTCCAAAGTACTGTCAGCTTGTACTTTAGCTTCTAGGCCCACTTCTTGCCAATGACTTTGCACTTAGGGGGTCAAAACACTAGCTCTCAAGTTCCATTCTTCATGGTATTTTTGTATTATATTTGCATGGAAGTCCTGCAATTGCGGAGGTGCCTCTTCCATTTTTTTTTTTGTTCCTTTTCTTGTTCTTGAATGAGCTCAACCATCATGACTATATTTACAATATAGGTGCATTCCCATCTCTGCTTCTCTATTCTCTGTGATTACCTTAGTCTAGCTACACCTTGTTCTAGTGATTGTGGAATGGGGCTTGCAAAATCATGGAGCTTCCTCACCCCATGTGGCAATGCTTTTCAGCTTGGGTGATGAGAGATTGATGACTTTTAGACTCATCATTTGAAGATGATGTTTGTTTCTCTTGTGAAGAAGGGATAGCTCTTGGGCTAGGTTCATAGCAGATTTTCCCTTCATGTGATGATGAAGTGCAAGCTTTATTCTTCCCCTCCACTATATGTGGTTGCTCCTCCCTACACACCACATCGTGATTTTCCATGATCTTCTTAGCCTTAGGGTCATAAATCTTATAAGACTTCTTATCCTTGATGTACCCTAAGAAGATAAATTTGATGTTGTCTGGTTGAAGCTTGTTTCTCTCCCTATTTGGAACATGTACATAACATTCACTCCAAAAAATTTGAAATGGGAATTTTACCAGTCAAGGCCTCTTGTGGAGTCTTTCCATCAAGATCCTTATTGTAAATTTCTTTCATGATGTAGATAACAATATTGATGGCCTCTATGAAAAATCGATTTGGCAACCCCTTCCCTTCAACATGCACATTGCCATCTCCTAGATGGATCAATTCTGACATTCTACAACACCACTTTGTTGAGGGCTATGTGCCACTATGAGTTGATGCTTGATTCCTTTGCTCTTGCAAAAAACTTCAAACTCTATTGATGTGAAGTCACCACCACCATTTATACTGAATTTCTTCATCTTCTTGCATGTTTCAATTTCAGAAACTTGAAGCCATTATTTAAAGTTACCAAAATCTTGAGCCTTATCATGAAGGAAGTACACCCACATCTTCTTGATACAGTTGTCAATGAGTAACCTGAAGTAAGAAGATCCACCCAAGGCCTATGTAGGATTTTCTTGCACAAGTTAGCATGCACCAACTCTAGAGGATAGCTTTCTTTATTCTTGCTTTCTTATGGAAATGCCTTGCAATGTTGTTTTCCCATCATGCAATCTTCACATGGTTCCTTCATGTCTACAACCGATGGTAGGTGTGCAAACATACCTTTGTGATGCATCTCCTTTAGTATAGGGTATCCGATATGGTTGAACCTTTCATACCATAGCTTACTTGTGCCCATACTTGTAGGGGTTGCAAGAGAACATAACTCATATAGGTTGTTGCTCCTTATGATAGTCCCAAAAAAATTATTGTTATTATCAATAGCTCCTCTCTTGCTAAAAGATACTTTTTGGCCTTATAGAAGCTACTGAAAATACATTTCATTCTTTATGATATCCCATTAGAATTACTGAAAGAAATTGTACCTTTGCTCTAAGTAGGACATCTTGAATATTGCTCACCTTTACTATGATAGGTTCCTTTAAAGGTTGTAAGGAACTCCAAAGGTCTTTTTTGTTCATCATGTGATGAGAGGCACCCCTATCCAACACCCATGAGTCATCTATTCTTGAATCTTGAGCTGAGGAGCATATCTCCTCCATCATACTAAATAAATCAAGCTTTATTATTGGAATGTTGGTAGACTCCTTCCCCTTGCCACCTTTTGAAGAGCCATTGTAATCTTCTACCCTCTTGATGTGACGGTCTTGAATTCATTGGCCTTTCTTCTTGTAGTGGAAACACTCTCCCTTGAAATTCTTTTTGTCTTTCTTCTTTTCTTCACCATCTTTTAAAGACTCCACTTTTCCTCCTTTTGGCATTTGTTGCGAAGACACCATCTCCTTTCTTGTCACCACTCCTTGCCTTGAGCTATAGCTCCTCCTCCATGAATAAGGTAGTGAATCCTTCAAAAGTTAGAGGTTGAGGTTTGATTTGATTATTAAGAGCAATTAACAAACCATCAAAGTTTGGTGGAAAGATTCAAAGACACAATCAAGCTAGATCCTCACGTAACTTTTGTACACTTTTTCTACCACTTGATCTTGTAGATTCTATATGTGAGTGATGAATATCTCTATACTCTCTCCATTAGTAAACCTTTCTACTCCTAGCTTATTCTCCAAGTTCTAAATCCATGTCTAATGAGTTTCATATCTATTTTCACAATATGTTCCAAGCTTCACAAAGCCTAGGTAGTATGAGAGTTAGAACACTATCAGTAATACTTTTAAAGCCTATTTTGAAGCATTTTTGGGGTGATTCTTGGAGCCATTTGAAAGTACTCTCACAAAATTCTCTTTACACAGGTTCAAGAACGTCAAAAAGAGTATTCATTGTACTTCTCTGACAATGAACATTCAAATTGCGGGTTGTGTTTTTAGCCACAATAATAAATTTACAGGTTTCTTGAAAGGGTCTCAATTGTGGTGGGACCATCCATCATAATTTATGCAGGTTTTTTGTGCGTAAAGTGTTGATATATTTATGAACACACTAGGACCACCAGGGTACTTTTTTCCCTCTTTAGGAGGGTTTTTTCCCCCATCTTGTATATATGCCCATAACCATAACGGGTCACTTATCTTTATACATTCTAGTGGTAATACATTTAGTATTGTGTGGTGTGCTCCAAGCTTCTTCTTCTTCCTTGTGTTGTTCGCATGCTTCCATAGACCTCAAACTCCAACAATTGGTATTAGAGCCGGTCACCACTTCATCGTGGGCATCGTAGATAGACCTCCGGTCATAGTCTCAGAATCACACATAATTTTGTCAGCATACCCAGGCTGATTAGAAGATCAAAACTACTTCACTTTGTGGTGTTGAAATTGCGATCTAAGCTTGTTTTGAGCTCCGAACACACTATCATAGTGCTTATGCAGGCAATTTTCTCTTTTTGTGCCATAGATATATACAAGTTTTAGTTTGTCAGTATAGTTCTGTTCAACTTTTTGAAATACAGTCACTTTTGTGCATTAGGGTATTTTAGTCAATGGCCATGGTTGAAAGCAGTGATGTATTATGTATGTTGGTTGTAGAGGATAATTTGGACAGTAACAATTACCCATTATGGACTTATATGATGCATCATGTATTAGTTGTAAAAGGACTTTGGAATATTGTGCAAGGTATTGAAAAACATCTTATTACACCTATAAATACAATTGTTGAAGGTGCTGCAGACAACATTGAAGATGGTGATATTCGTTAAGTTCCTGTTCATGCTACAGTTCTTGCCTCGCACCTATTGTAGAGCAAATTCATTGGGATGGCAGAGATGCTCAGGCACATGCATTGATAGCCTTGTCTGTCAAATGTGCCATTATTCCTCACATTCGCTCTTGCAGAACAACTAAGGATGCTTGGGATACACTTATCACTTTATACCAGGTAAGGAATGAGGCTCGTGTTGCTTACCTCCGAAAACAGTTGGAGAATGAGCACATGAATGAAGGAGATTCCATGGATAGTTTTTGACAAAGATCAAAGATTTGAAGGAACAATTGATTTTTGTTGATGAAGTCTTACTTGATAGTTCACTTGTGCAGACTATTCTAAGTGGTCTTCCTAATTCATATCAAATTTTTGCTTCTACTTTTTGTTTGATGATGAAAGGCAATCCAAATTTCTTAACATTTGAGGATTTAGTATCTCTTTGTTCTATTGCAGGAAGATCAATCTAGGTAGAACAAGTCCATTATGCGTGTTGCATATCAAGCTTTACTGGCTAGTCAAAAGGGCAAAGGTAAATGGAGCTCTTCTACTAATAAGAAAAAATCTACTAATTTTGCACAATCAAAGAAGGATGATAGAGACGAGAAGAAAATAGAAAAGTAGAAATCATTTTGCAAATACTATAAAGTAAATGATCATGTCATAAAGAGTTGTCCAAAATTGGCTGCTAAAGAGGCAAGGAAGAAAGAGGTTGGAATGGTTGTTGCAGAGGCCTCTACTCCCAAAACAAAGTATACTAATCTTCTGTAGAATGAAAAATGGGCATTTACCATTATTTGAAGTTATGACCCATCTTCTCATGAACAGTGTATGTCTACAGTAGACTCAGATGTTTGGTACTTTGATAGTGGTGTAACCAAACATATTACCTTGCAGGGTAGTTTCTTCACTTTCTCAAGTGTGCCCCTACGAGGAATACTATCACATGCACCAGCAACTCCTCTTATCTTGCCATGGGAGTTGGTAAGATCATTCTCACTATTGTTGACGGTAGTTCTTTTACATTGTCGAATGCTTTATTTGTGCCAGGGATCAAAAAGAATCTATTATCAGTTTTAGCTTTAGCCAAGATTGGCTTGGTCATGAAATTTGTTGATGACAGATGTACAATTCATGATATGTGAAATGTCGATGTCATTATTTCTTCTTGCATTTTATGTCATGGGCTGTATAAGCTCATAGACTATGAAAAATATGTGAATGATTCAGCATGTGTAGTACATGATTCTCAGGCTATGTCAGATGCAAATCTTTGGCATGCATGATTTGGTCATCTGAATTTTTCTAGTTTGCTACGCCTACAGAAATCCGAAATGGTGTTCTGTCTACCCAAACATGAGGCACCTAGTAAAATGTTTGTGAAGGATGTATTTTGGGAAAAATGCAATGTGCTTCGTTCCCAAAAGATGGTTCAATTTGAGCTTCTTAAAAACTATAACTTGCTCATAGTGATGTCTATGGTCCTATACAGACACCCTCCTTTGGCAACTATCTGTACTTCATGACTTTCATTGATGATTTTTCCACGCATGCATGGGTATATCCACTGAAAGCAAAGTCTGATATGTTTATGTGCTTCAAACGGTTTTTGGTTTTGGATGAAAATCTATCAGCATATAAAATGGGCACCCTTTGTTCTGATTGAGGGGGATAATATATGTCTTCTAACTTTAATGTATTTAATTTGGCTGAAAGTGGGATAAAACATCAGTGTATAGTGCCATATACACCTCAACAAAATGGAGTTGCTGAACAGAAGAGCAGGTCACTCATGGAGACAGTGAGGTGTATGGTCAAGAGTCAAGCTTTACCACATAGTTTTTGGCTTGCAACTGTTATGTGTGCAACATATGTACTTAACAAGTGTCCCACTAAAGCATTGCAGTCTATCACTCCATATGAGGCTTGGCATGGTTGCAAGCCATACACTGCTCACCTCTGTGTTTTTGGTTTTCTAGCATTTGCATTAATGTGTTGATGTGTGAAATATCACAAGAATTGAATTAATGTGACACTAAATGTAACAAAGTGATAGGTAGGAGATGGTTGAACCACAGGCTAAGAGAGAGGATTAGGAAGTAATCCTAAACCATGGCTTTTGGGGCAAGTGGTTAGCCCATCACATTCCTAACCAAGAGGTTGTGAGTTCAATTCCTTACATTGGTATCAGAGCCTAGGAAGTAGGCTTGGGCAAGGTGGAATGACCCAATGGCCTCTAAAAAAGGCGCTTGGGCATCCTCTATGTGAAAGGGTAGGAATTGTGGAAGGCGCGCGCGTCGGTGTCAAGGATGGACCCTGAAGTATTTCGATGGCGATGCACCACACTGCACTCTCCTTCTCGAGACCTCCACGACGATATGCTTGGGTAGAAACCTGAGCTCCTGACGCCGCACACAGTACTCCGCACAGATCTATAGAATACGCAGAAAAACACAATACACAGGGAGCACGAAGACAGACTTCTTAGGTCTTACAAATGCGGTCGAACTTACAGTCTGTGACTGACCAGGCCACTATATGTTTTATTAAAGAACATATACAAAGAAGTGTTCGGTGGCCATTTGGCCTTTCACATGGACACTAACGGTAACAATCTCCCACTAAAGGCCAATATGGCTAGAGTAACTATGGGAGAAAAAAGAAAGAATGATAAAGAATACCTGAGTGTAAGTATACAAACTATACCTCCCACCTGATGGGCATGTTACACAGTATACAAGTGACTACGTAAGATCAAGAATCAAGTAACCCCCATCAAGTGACAACAGTGTTGAAACCTATCCTGTGGTAGGGCTTTAGTCAAAGCATCTGCAGCATTATCTCGAGTGTGAACCTTCTCAAGAATAATGCTCTCAGTGGCTAAGCAATCTCTAATGAAGTGATACCTCACCTCAATGTGCTTGGTCTTTGCATGATAGACCGGATTCTTAGCCAAAGCAATGGCAATCTGACTATCACTGAGCAAGTGAGGTACATGCTGAGGCAAACCCATATCACAAGCAAGACGAGAAAGCCACAATGCTTCCTTACATGCCTCACTTGCTGCAACATACTCTGCTTCTGTGGTGGAAACAGTTGTACATTCTTGAAGACGAGATCTCCAAGAGATAGCACCTCCAGCAAAATGAAAAATGTACCCTGATGTAGACTTACGATTGTCTACACAACCAGCATAGTCAGAATTTGTGTAACCAATAATGGATGCTTTCCCTCTACCTAAGCATAGACACTTGTCCTTAGTGCCACTCAGATATCTCAAAATCATTTTGACCGCTTCCCAATGTTTCTTGCCAGGATTAGACATATATCTGCGCACAACTCCCACTGCAAATGCAATGTCTGGTCTCGTAGCTACCATAGCATACATGAGACTACCAACAGCAGACTGATAGGGAATTTTGGTCATGAATTCCTTTCCTCATCTGATTTGGGGCAGTCATCCTTGCTCAATTTCACATATGTGGGTAAAGGTGTACTCAATGCCTTTCCACCCTGCATATTGAATCGATGAAGTACTTTGGATATGTACTCACTTTGAGACAAGTATATGCATCTTTTACTCCTATCACGAGTAATGCGCATGCCAAGAATATGTTTGGCATCCCCCAAATCCTTCATATCAAATGTCTGACTCAACTTTTTTTTTAGAATTGACAAATCATAAGAGGACTTCCCAGCAATCAACATATCATCGACGTAAAGTATCAAGTATATCAAGCTGCCATCAGAACATCTCTTTGTGTAGAGACAATGATCCTCATTGCTCCGAGAATAGCCTTGGGACTTCATAAAAGCATCAAACTTTTGGTACCATTGTCTAGGAGACTGTTTAAGTCCATACAAGCTCTTCTTGAGCTTACAAACTAGACTTTCCTTGCCAGGAAATACATAACCCTCTGGTTGTTCCATATAGATCTCATCTGTAAGATCTCCATGCAAGAAAGCTGTTTTCACATCCATTTGGACTAGTTCTAAGTCCTCCATTGCAACGAATCCAAGCAACATGCGCAAAGTAGTCATCTTGACCACTGGAGAGAAGATTTCCTCAAAATCAACACCATGTTGTTGCTTAAAACCCTTTGCAACAAGTTGTGCTTTATATTTTGGAGAAGCACTATCTGATGTGAATTTCAGCTTATATACCCATTTACATGGTAAAGCTTTCCTTCCCTTTGGCAAAGGTACTAAGTCCCAAGTACCATTCTTGTGAATAGAATCCAACTCACTCTTCATGGCACGCTCCCACTTGACATGATCCTCTGTCTGCATAGCCTCTTTGTAGCAAGAGGGCTCACCAGCATCTGTTAGCATAACAAAATCTAAACCTGGAACATATCTATCAGGTGGATATGAGACACGTGCAGAACGTCTCAATGGTTGCTGAACAGGAACATGTGCAGACTGATCTGAATGGACATTCTCTTGAACATCCCTATGTGCAGCATTTTATGCATGCTAACCGGAGGACTAGTATCCTCAAACACAACTCTTCTCACTTCAACCTCCTTAATCGGTTGTTTATGCATCTTAGACTCATTAAAAATGACATCACTACTTCTGATCACTGACCGTGTTTCAGGATCCCATAAGCGATATCCAAATTGTCCTTCTCGACCATGTCCAAGAAAAATGCATTTCTTTGACTTATGGTCCAACTTCTGTCTAAGATTCTTGGGTATATGAACATATGCTTCACACCCAAAAACTCGAAGATGATCATAATATGGTGGTTTCCCTGTCCATAACTCTTGTGCCACTTTCAGACCTTTGGCAGTACTAGGTGAAAGGTTAATCACATGAACTGCAGTCAATACTGCTTCTGCCCAAAAACCTTGTGAGAGGTTTGCATGATGCAACATAGAGACTACTCTATCTTGAATAGTTCTATTCATCCTCTCAGCTACACCATTCTGTACTGGGGTATAAGGAGCTGTAAACTCTCTACGAATCCCTCTACACTAACAGAAAAGGTTGAATTCATGTGAGGTATACTCACCCCCATTATCTGAACTTAAAGCCTTAAGCTTAGTTCCTTTTTTAGTCTCAACTGAAGCAAGCCATTTTCTGAAAGTAGGGAATACATCATCCTTCGATTTGATAGGATATACCCAGACTTTTCTAGTAGCATCATCTATGAAAGTGACAAAGTAAAGAGAACCACCTAAGGACCTAGTGGGCATAGGACCACACACATCTGTATGAACAAGATCTAAAGGCTGAATTGAAGAGTCAATGTGCGTTTTATGCACATTTCTGGTTTGCTTTCAATGCTCACAAAATGAAAAATCAGAGAAAGATAACACAGGTAAGTAGCCAGAACGAGAAAGATTTTCCATTCCACTATGAGATATATGCCAAATACAAGCCATAGGCTGTTCAGTAACAGCTAACAAGTGTTCTTTCTGTGATACAAATAAAGGGTAAAGTGAGCCAACTTTCCTTCCTTTTGCAATAACCATATTGCCCTTTGATATACGAAAGGACTGAGCATAGAAGACCACCTTGTAACCAAGGTCATCAAGTTGACCAACTGACATCAAACTGCGTGATAACTGAGGTACATGGCGTACATTATGCATAGTAAATTTTGAACCGTCAATGAACTGCACAACCACATCTCCAATCCCCACAACATCACACTGGTAAGAGTCACCAAGTCTCACGATACCAAGAGACTTTGCTGCATAATTAGAGAACCATTCTCTATGTGGTGTCACATGGAAAGAAGCACCAGAATCTAGCAGCCAGGTGTGGGAAAGAGAATCAGTCATAAGTGCCTCAGATGGCACAGTACTATCAAGTGTCAACACATCAGCATCATCAGAAATAGCATTAATTTCTTCAATCTTCACAGTCGAAGTAGATGGTGCAGGTAACTGTTTAACATGCCCATCAACATTTTGTCCTTTAGCTTTAGCATTCTTTAATGCATAACAGTCTTTCTTCATGTGTCCTTTCTTATGACAATAATGGCATTCAATATCCCTCTTCCTTGATTTACTTCTGCTCTTATTCCGTTGACCATTCTTTTCCTTGTTCTTGCTCCTGCCACGCTGTTGATTCTTTCCTTGGTAAGAATCACGAACATTATATGCATCTCCACTCTGAGTGCCAACCATAGATTTTCTACGAATCTCCTCACTCAAAAGTGCTCCACATGTGTCATCATAGACGAGTTTACCACCTGGTGCACTATTGCTAATAGCTGTGCAAAATGTATCCCATGATGATGGCAGGGTGCATAACAGCAATACTGCTTTCATTTCATTATCCATATCCATTTTCTGAGCCTGTAACTGGGAGAATATGGCATCAAACTCATTTAGATGAGCAGCAACACTATCTGTGTCCTTCATACGAAGGTCGTATAATTTTCTCATCAGATATACTTTATTTGATACCGTCTCTTTTTCATATGTATTGCATAACTTCTTCCAAAGCTCCTCTGCACTTTCACAGTCTAATACTGTAAAGTAAACATTATCTGCCAGGTGCAAGCGAATGGTAGACCTGGCCATTTCATCTAACTCATCCCAATCATCTTCATCCATGTCAGCAGGCTTCTTTGAAATCCCATTTACTGGCTTCCATTGCCTTCTTTGAATCAGCACATCTTTAATCTGATTCTTCCATAGAGCAAAGTTTGTGCCATCAAATTTTCGGATCTCAAAATGGTCTTTGCCCTACAAGTTATAGCTCCTCCTCGGAACGCTAGCACTAGACCCTGATCCACCGGATGTGCCTGAGACCTCTGATGCCATGATCGTAGAGAACTGAGTAGAATGATAATGGAGCTAGAAGAGTCCAAAAACCAACAAATAAGTGTATCAAGGAGTAAATCGACCACTATATAGTTGACTAAACCAGAAATCTGGAAACATTTTGCCAGAGTATCCTCTGCAAAATTAGCATATGACCAATGTCAAAGTATCATAAAACTGCAAGTACTGACATGTCTACCTGCATAGTGAATCACTGACTCCACTGCATATAATCAGTTACCCAATAGAAGCCAACTAGGCTTATCGAGCACCTATGAACAACTATCATACATCTCCTATGGCGAGGCTGGGTAAGTCTTCCACCTGCATCACCGAAGAGACCCCGACATCTGGGTGTCTCCCAGTTAAGAAAACCTCACCACGACCCTCTTTATCAAACGTAAAAGGCTTTATGCAAAGAACGTAACCACTATATCAATGCCCACATGGACGTACATAAGCGGTGTCCACAGAAGCGTACATGGTGTGTATGTGCTCAATATATGCAGTAAAATGACACTAAAAGGCTGAATACACAGCCCAAAAACTAGCCAATAACACCTGCAAGTGTCTGTCAACTCTGATGTTTTAGGCTTTAAAGACCTCCATAAATTTGCAACGACTGCTCCCACCAAAACTGAAAACCCCTCGAGAAACCTGTAGTTTTACGAGTGTGGCTGAAAATACAGCCCCAAAGGTTGATATTTATTGTCTAAGAAGTACAAGGAACACTCTTCTTGATGTTCTTGGACCTGTGTGAAGAGAACTACGTGCGAAAGTACTCCGAAATGGCTCCAAAAAACACCCCAAAATTGCTTCAGAAATAGGCTTTAAAAGCAAAAATGAAGCTTTGAGGGACCAAAACTTGTTCAAGGTAATGTCAACCTTAGTCTTTCCCCTTCTTCAAACACCACAAGAGTGTAGCTTAGTGGCAAGAGATTGCCACGGTTAAGCGAGCTCTGGGGGGAACAGTACTGGGATGGGGGACCTCCCGGGAAGTACCGAGAACCTCTATATTCCTTGATCGTTGAGGTCCTCTCTCGCGTGCAGCCAACGGCGCCAACGGTGACTTCGGTGACTCGGATGACAAGGTATGCCAAGGTCTATGCCTTGGTCGCCGCCTTAGTCGAAAGCCTGGGGGGGTGCTCGCTTCGCTCGCACAAAGGAACAAAGCTTCTTGCCTCGCACTGCTCTGATACCAGTGAAGTATTTTGATGGCGATGCACCACACTGCACTCTCCTTCTCGAGACCTCCACGACGATATGCTCGGGTAGAAACCCCGAGCTCCTGACGCCGCACACAGTACTCCGCACAGATCTATAGAATACGCAGAAAAACACAGTACACAGGGAGCACGAAGTCAGACTTCTTAGGTCTTACAAATGCGGTCAAACTTAGAGTCTGTGACTGACCAGGCCACTATATGTTTTATTAAAGAGCATATACAAAGAAGTGTCCGGTGGCCATTTGGCCTTTCACATGGACACTAACGGTAACAGACCCAACAAAGAATCAATTGTATCTCTCAATCCGTAGGTCAGATTGAGGCATATAATATACCGTTGGAAAGCTCTCAGAACGAACTTTCCAATGAGCTAACTTGCAAGTGTGAACTCCTTCGAAAACGTTGGGTGGCACTTGATTGAGTGTTCAAGATACCAAGCATGGGTGAGAACAAGGTTCAAGACTGAGGTTGAGAACAAGGGCTTGAGACACCAAGGTTGCAAACAAGAAGGTTCAAGACACTAAGGTTGAGAGCAAGGGTTCAAGAGACCAACGTTGCGAACAAGGTTCAAGAAACTATGTGAGGTTGAGGGACATCAATTCAAGGGCACCTAGGGAGTTCAAGGGGCTGATCACCGAGGCCAGAGGGATACAAGAGCAGATCATTGAGGACAATGATTGACCAAGGGGGGAAGAATGTAACAAAGTGATAGGTAGGAGATGGTTGACCCACACCCTAAGAGAGAGGATTAGGAAGTAATCCTAAACCATGGCCTTTGGGGCAAGTGGTTAGCCCATCACATTCCTAACCAAGAGGTTGTGAGTTCAATTCCTTACACTAAACAACCTCTATGGTCACCATTAACTCATTGCCACTCCAAACTTTGAGAAATGATAGCCAAAACCAAGAACTTTACTTCTTCAGAAGTTTCTAGTCACTTCACTCTTTTGCTTATTTCTCGTAGCACAGATATTATTTTTAGAGCTTTCCAACAAGCTATTATTTGAAAGAAAGGGATCTCTACAACTCAAGTTATGGCCTTCACAAGATCACCCTGTATGAGTTGTCAAAACTAGAAATTTTGCCTCTTTTAGTAAAAGTGACTCTCTAAAAATGCAAACTCGATGCCTAGCATCGACTTGCAGCCAAAAGTCGATGCCGGGCATCAACTTGGTGCTTTTTAGCCACTTTTTAGCTCCTGAAATATGCATGTGAACACGAGATATGAACAAGACCACTTTTATGTGGGAAGTCGATGTCGGGCATCGACTTTATGCTGAAACTCAATGCCACGCATCGAGTTTCTCCACAAAGCTCATGTTTTAAGAAGATTCAACAACAAATACAACTTAGAGAATGAAAACAATGAATTATCAGCACAAACTTGATGCTATGCATCTAGTTGCTTAGAAAACTTGAACTTTTGAACTCATCACATAGTAAGCAAGCATGGAGATGATGGAGAGAGTCTCATACACAGAAGTTTACTTAGTTGTTCTCATAGCTATGAAAAAACTCAGAAGTTTACAGGTGCTTTCTGACTCAGAGAAGCCTGACTATACTCACTCATACAAAATGAACTCCTTCTCACATTCTATCACTCTCTTCCACTTCGCGTCAGTTGATACAAACTAACTTATATAGTTTTTCACAATCTCGTGACTTTTAAAAAATTCTAGAACTAAAGTGAACTAACTTTACAAATATAATACACTTGTGAATTTTTCCCTTCACATAGGCATGCGGTTTCCTTCTAAAGGTTTGACCTTCAAAAATATGTCCAGTTAGTGATTGTTTCTCCAATAGCTCCCCCTCAATCACTAATTGACATTCTCTATTTCTTCATATCATCTTCTTTTCTTTTACTCCTGCCATGCTTTTGAATTTGCTGGTCTTCACACCATCCAAGCTTTTTGTCATTATCTCTACTATCTGATCTTTTGTAGAAATGTACTCCACTTCAATTTCTTTCTCCATCACCTTTTCTCTCAGCAAAAGATAATGTATCTCTATATGTTTTGTTCTTGCATGAAATATTGGATTTGCTACTTGATAAAGTGAACTCATATTATCTCCATGTATTGTAGGTATACCTTGATCAATGCGAAGCTTTTGAATAATGTATGCATCCATATGACCTCCTTAGCTACTTCCACAAGCTTATCACCAATATATATCATGTAACCATGAGGTGATCTTCTTTCATCTTGATTACCTGCCCAGTTTGAATCACTATAGGCTCTCAACTTCAAATCTGAAGTAAAAGGATAATATAATCCTTCCTTTATGGTTTCTTTGATATATATGAGAACTATTTGACCTTCAATCCAATGTGGGTCCTTTGGACAATGCATGAATTGTGACAAAACACCTGATGAGGTCTTGATAGTGTAGCATAAATCAAAGTACCCACAATAGATTGATGCTTCCTCATATCTTTGTATTCTGCACCATCATATTTACTGAGCTTGTGATTAACTTCAAGTGGACTTGAAGCTTCTCTACAATTTTCCATATCAATAGATTCAGAAGATACCTTTCTTGTCATATATATATGCCATGATCTGTATAGGTGACTTCCATACCAAGAAAGTATGATAACTTTCCTAGATCATTGATCTTGAATTCTTTTTCAAGTAATCTCTTTAACTCCTTGATTCCTTCATTTGAAGTACCTGTGATTATAATGTCATCTACATAAATACAACTGTAGATTGTACCTTCCCCTATTCTTTTGATGAGTAGACTTGGATCTGCTTTTGAACTTTCATATCCAAGATCATTGAGATACTTCACCGGTCTATAGTTCCATGATCTTGGAGCTTGCTTCAATCCATAGAGTGCTCTTCTCAATCTGCAAACAAAATTTGGATACCTAGAATTTATAAACCTTTGAGGTTGTCCCATATATACCTCATCTCATATGTATCCATTCAAAAATGCATTCTTTATATCCACTTGACGTAGAGTCCAGCCTTTTGAAGCTACAATAGCAATGATTGTCCTTATAGTTGACATCTTAGCTACAGGACTGAATGTTTCATCATAATCTATGCCATAGGTTTGGGCATAGCCTTTCACCACTAGTCTAGCTTTGTATCTGGCTATACTTCCATCTGCAAGCTTCTTCCCTTTATAAACCCATTTATTTCCAGTTAGCTTCTTACCATTTGGTTTAGAAACAAGTTCCCATGTCTTGTTCTCCTCTAGTGCATTGAATTCTTCCTTCATTGCTTCTTGCCATTTTTTCTTACCTTTTGCTTCATCATAGTTCTATGGTTCTTCATCATCTTTGACCATATATGCATAGTTCTTCTGAGTTATGTAAGAAGTATCATAAGAATACCTTTCTGCTTGTCTTCTTGTCCTACTGGACCTTCTTGGTTCACATTCTTCATAAGTGTCTGGATACACCTCTTCATCAAATATAGGAGCTTCTTCATTCCTTCTTGTTAATCCACTTCTGGATGTACTTGCTTGCATATAGCCTTTATCTTCATTTACCTGCACAATTGATTTTCCTTTCTCACATCTTCTTACCTCTTCTTCAAATTCTTCCGTTGTATGATTTTGATCTACATACCAACTTTTTTGTTCATCAAATGTAACATCTCTCGAAACAAGAAATTGTTTGGTTAGAGGATTCAACAACCTGTAACCCATCTACTTTTCATCATAACCAATGAACACATATTTTTCTGCCTTTGGTTGAAGTTTATATCTAAGTTATGATGGCTCATAAGCATATGCAATTGATCCAAACACTTTACAATGATCTAGTCTTGGTTTCTTACCCCACCAAGCTTCATATGGAGTCATTCCATTGAGAGTTGCACATGGTAATCTATTCACAAGATATGTAGCTATATTTATAGCCTCAGCCCAATGATAATTTGGACAATTCTTCTCCTTCAGCATAGCTCTAGCAAACTCAACCAAAGTCCCGTTTCTTCTTTCTGCTACACCATTTTGTTGTGGTGTATACCTAGAGGTTATTTCTCTCTTAATACCTGCATTCCAAAGATAATCATTGAACTCTTGGGAGAAGTATTCTCCCCCTCCGTCAGACCTTAGTCTCTTAAGATTTTGACATGTGACTCTCTGTGCATATGCATGAAAATGCTTGAAAGCTCCAAACCCTTCTGATCTTTCCTTCAAAACATATAAAGTTATCCATCTTGTGGCATCATCAATGAAAAGAACATAATACCTTGAACCACTAATATATCCTTCTTTTGTTGGTTGCCATACATCTGTATGAATCAGCTCTAGTAATCCATCATGTTTGAAACCTTTCTTTTGAAATTGTAACCTACGTGCATTTCCCATCTGACATGCTTCACATTTATAAATCATATGTTGACTTTGCACATTTGGTAGTCCTAGTACAAACTGATTTGCAACCATAGCTTTAATTCCTTTTTCATTGAAATGACCTAATCTGTTATACTAGAGATCAAGTTCTATAATCACTCCTTCACCATGTGTGAGCAAAGCTTGACCAATGTTCCCTTGTACTCGTAAAGTAAAGAATCTACCTTCTTTCTTACCACATACAATCTGATTATTTTCATTCTTTGGATCTTCAACAAAAACTCTCTCATTTGTAAACATGACGTGAAAGCCTTTTTCAACTATCTCTCCCACTCTAATCAAGTTTTTGGGTATTGTGGGAACATACAAAACATTGGTTAGCAAATCTGCTCCACTCTTACATTTCATTTTTCCAATCGAATGTACACTATGTCTTGTATTATCACTTGTTTGAAATGTATGACTAGAAATGCCTTTTTCCAATTCTGACATCAATTCTGTGTTTCCTGACAAATGATTAGAACATCTAGAGTCAATGCATAATTGTAGTAGGTGGTGTTGTAGGATAGATTCTGTCCCCAACTTCTTCCTCCACCTCTACCATAGCCTCCTCTTTGACTTTGTCTACCTCTCTGAAAATTACTTTGATATCTTCCACCTGTGCCTCTACTATTGCTATTCTGATTTTGATTTGATCCTTGTTGATTGTGCCAACATTCATGAGCCAAATGATTACTCAATCCACAGATCCAGCAAGCCTTCTTACGGTTATTCTGATTACATCTTCCTCTTCCAAAACATCTTGGTCTTCCTCTACCAGTGCCTTTACCTCTAGCATAATAAACTTGAGAACTCAATTCCTCTTCATCCTTTGCTTTACCTTTATCTCCTTTCTTCTTGTTCTTCATGTACATTGTAGAACTTTGTCCTTTATCTCCATCTCCCTTCAAGTCTTGCTCAAATGTGAGCATCAAACGAAGCAATTGATTCAAGTCTGGAACATAATGATTCAAAGACAGTTATGTTGACAAGACAAAAGGTTTCCACCTTTCATCTTCTCTCAAACTTGCAAGCAACTGAGCAATCAATCTGTGATCTTCAACATCTTCATCCATGGATCCAAGACTATCTGCTAGATCCTTCATCTTAGTGACATAATCACTAATACTTTGACTTGGCTTCTTCTTGAATGTTGTAAACTCTGATGATAGACTTGCTTTCCTTGCTTTGGTAGTACTTTGGAAATGATATTCCAATGCCATTAGGAAAAAAGGTGAACCCTGGATGGGCCTTTTAGCTCAAAGAGTGATTAGTGATGGACCAATCAGAAGAGGGTGGTGGCCACAGTCTATACCCTATAAAATACTAGGCTGAAGGGGGAAGAGGGGACAAGATTCCTCTATGTTCAGGGTTGTCTTCTAGAGAGAGAAGAAATCTCGTAATCAGGCTGGGCCCAAAAATTCAAAATTTTTTAAAAGTTGTAAAACTCATCATAATACCATTAAATGACCTCCATATCACTTTTCAGGGTCAAAAGTGCTATTTTTGACTTCTAATTCAAAATCCGTGCATATTTGTGGACTAAAAAAGTGACTTTTTTCAAAATGACTCAAAAAACTCTATTTTCCCTCTTCAAACTCCCATTTTCATACCCAAAACCCAAAAAGTCATATTTTTCACCTCTATTCCCTCCATACCATACAACAGAAGCATTGTTTCTCCTCCTACCATTCTCCCAACTTCTGCAGCAATGACAACAACTCTTACTCCCATGGAAAGCTCCACAGCTCGTAGGAGACCAAAGGACGAAGTTCACACAATGACGTGCCACAACATCAAAACAATGGAAGGAAGTTGGCTACCACAAGAGTTTTGCAAAGGTGCATGGGTGTACATGCAGCCATCTGGACTTGGTCCTCATCGTGTTCGAGATCGTGGAAATTTGGATCTTCATTGGAAAGGTAAGCTCTTAGGCTTCAAGCAGCAAACACATGGTGGGATGGTTGCTATTGTACAACATGTCTTCACAGTTTCAACCATGAAGTTAGAAAACTCCAATAGAATTAGATATCCAATCCATTGTGAGTATTTCTATTTTCTCAATGCTTCATGGTGTTAAATGTCTTAATTACTCATCTCATATGTTTTTCATTGCTACAGTCATATTTCCTTCTAGTTTAGTGGAAGAGCAACCACTTCATAGTCTCACAGGAACTTTCAAAGCATTACATGCAGACATTGGGGCATTAGTGTTTCTAGATGTACCTCCTGCTAAACTTATTCGTGAAAGGATCTTCTTTTACACTCACGAGTACATTGTTCCTTCCACAGATGGTGAATATGGAAGGTTGGAGATTATCAAAGTTGACTCTCTTCTTAGTTTAGAGTGGCCAAAACCTGATTTTTGGTCCATATCATCTTTCAAGCGTAAGATGGTGATGGACATACATAACTCTTTGAAATTCACACGCGTATCTAGATCAATAGGTCTTTATTGGACTCTACCAATCCATTGCTTTGTTTTCATATTTCAAGGCATTCCTTTTGTAGAAACTCCTACAATGTTCCTATGTAAAGATATTACATACGAAGCAGTAGAAGGATTGTTAGGGGAAAACTGGGGTTATGTAGAAGGATTGTCAAAAGGGGATAGATATCGTTGTAGAATTGGTGACACAGGTATAGGGTTTCGCTATTTAAAACATCGCACCTCATTGTACATCAGATTTTATTATGATCATTGGATGTGTAAACTAGGAGAGTGGATACCTTTGCAAAGCTCGGAGGGATCTTTAGCTTCATTTGAAATTAATGTGAAGTTACCAAACAATGATATGGAGGTGGTTTTAGTTAATCAACATTGGAACTTGGCCAACTTGAGAGAGCACTTACTTATCATGGGATATGATGATCTTCATGATTTCAAATTTTGAATACGAGGGAACAAGGTAAGAGTTGTATTCCATATATACATATAGATATATATATATATATATATATATATATATATATATATATATATATATATATATATATATATATATATATATATATATATATATATATATATATATATATATATATATTATTCTATCACTATTGTTCATGATTTGAAAATGTTTTACTCTTTTATGAATTGTCCACAGATTGGAGAGAGATTGGAAGACAAAATCAAGGTTCTTGCAGATTGGAGCATGGATGGAACTGACATTTCATTGTCATAACTCTTTTTTGTAAAGATACTGTGAAACCTGTAAACAAACCTATTTTTGCAATGAAAAATTTTTCACATTTGCTTCAAGGATATTTTGGCCACCTTCTAGTTGTATCTGTAAATTCTCAAGGTTTTTCTTGAAAGAGCATTCTTATTGTTTATTTCCTTTGATGTGATCTCGAATGTCAAAGTTTTCCTTTTCAAGACTCTTATGTTTTAATTTAAGGAAAAGTCACTTCTATGAAAAAGTGGGACCCATCACTTAAAAATTCTAGAAAAGTTATAAATAGGAGTCCTCTCTCCTCATTTCTCACTTTTGCAACCACATTGAGTGTTAGAACAGTCTGCATTTGCAAGCTATGGCTTCCACCTCTGTACCTACTAAGAGTGCACGCCACAAGTTTCTAGAATTTTTGGAGGATTCAGATTACAAAGGTCAACATGACCTATATGATCTTCTCTCCAAGGTTCCTGACCTCCATGGAACCGTGCAAATGAATGCCGATGCTTTGGAGGAGCTACTTCAATATATGCAAGTTCATATATTGCGTTTCTCCATTGAAATACCACCATATGATGGAACTTGGGTTCCATGTGACCTTCTCACCTACATTCACAAAGGTGATGAGGCTTTTGCAAAACGATTGAAACGGTTCCAGGCAATTGCAGAGGAAGCAGGGCACCTTCTTGATGAAACTGTGCCACTTATAAGGAAATTGAATAGGAAACGCAAGATGGGTCCAAAATATCTTTCATTCATTGCTGCCACAATTTTCTTTGTGAATGAGGAACCAGAACCAATTCCTCATGAGATCCCTCATCTTCTTACAGGTGGTTTTGTCGAGGATAAAAAGGAACCACCTCAAGAACCCTTGAATCTCCTATTAGAGAGAGAAGCTATTGAGAAAACTTATCCTCTTGGTGTGGATGATAAGTTGAAAGAAGTGCCTAAGCCATCCACCTCTTCGGAGCCAGAAGCAACTATTCCAGAGGTGGAGATTGAAACTTTTTCAGTGGTTCTTGTCGAGGGACAAGAATATTTGTTTTTACATGATGTAGAGAAGGCATTTGGGCTACGGCTTGATGAATGCCTAAGTTTGTTTTGTACTTTGTCAGAGTGTCCTTTGGATAGTACCTCTGAGTTGTTGGAGAAAAAGTGTTTGCCATTTGGTGACTCAGTGGCCGACACAATAAAATTGGTTTGCAATGACATACTCACAAGTGAACATGAACATATCACAGAAGAACAATTTAATAATGCACAAGAAAGGATATTGGAATCAAAAAATCCCTCCTCACCAGTAATCGAGCAGAGTGGGATGTCCCACTCCAGCATTAATTTACAACTTCAAGAGAGAGGAGAAGAAGAAGATAGAGTTCAAGATGTAAGTATCTTCAATTCATGTCATTCATTCTTACAAACACATGCAGCTACTAATCATAAAACTTTGTGCAGGAGGTGATTGAAGTCGACAAGTTTGCAGCAAGGAGCGGAGGTGATCGAGTGGCTCGTGGAGGTGGCTCATCCCTTGCAAACTACATTGGGAAACTTCCCAAAGACCATTTTGTAATTATCCATAAAGAGTTCAGTCCTCAGGGCCACTTCATGACATGGTGTCTAAAGGCCTTAAGTAAATTGCTTTGTTTATCAACCATTACACAGGGGAGTAATTGTATCTTTTTAGTTAAGAAATCCCTTGTAACTACAACCTTAGGTTCCAACTTCCGTGGAAAGGTCTTAGGCCAAATAGGTATATCTCTAGGTCTAGGTGTTAGAAGTGTTGATCAAATAGCAAACTCAATTTTGACTTACACCCTACCCATGGCTTTGGAGCGTCGAAAGAGAGTCATTGAGAAACTCAAAGCCAATTGATGTAAACAATTGAATTAATATCAAATTTTCACTTTGCTTTATTTACAATTGTCTCAAGTATTTCTTTTTCAGTATATTATCTAAAATTCTTTTGCACCTGCATGTGATGTATTGATGTCATGTAGGGCATTGGGAGGACCTTTAGTTTCATTCTTTTGGACTCTTGATAATATCCCTGTAGGTCATGATCCCCTGATGGTTACCTTACCCCTGAACTAGCTTTACTAGTCATGATCCCTCTGATGCACTTTCAAAGGTCTTGTAGGGCATTAGGAGGCCAAATAAGGCCCTGCCACAGAAACGCGGGAGAAGGCCCTGCAAAACGTTTGCAGGGCCTTCTCCCGCGTTTCTGTGGCAGGGCCTTATTTGGTCTCCTAATGCCCTACAAAACCTTTGAAAGTGCATCAGAGGGATCATGACTAGTAAAGCTAGTTCAGGGGTAAGGTAACCATCTTGAAAATATCCATCTAGTGAAGGTTGAGTCTCATGTAAGGTAACCTTGGGCATGTCAGGACCTTTAGTTTCATTCTTTTGGACTCTTGATGGGATGCCAAGATAGTTGCTCAAAAGACCAAGATAGTTGCTCAAGATAGTTACCTTACCCCTGAACTAGCTTTACTAGTCATGATCCCTCTGATGCACTTTCAAAGGTTTTGTAGGGCATTAGGAGGCCAAATAAGGCCCTGCCACAGAAACGCGGGAGAAGGCCCTGCAAACGTTTTGCAGGGCCTTCTCCCGCGTTTCTGTGGCAGGGCCTTATTTGGCCTCCTAATGCCCTACAAGACCTACATGACCTTAAATAAAAAAGAAATTTCAGTACAGGGATATTATCACTAGATCAAAATGACAAGATAAGAAAACAATCATTCATATATGAGAGATTATCACAAGAAAACACATGGAAATGTAAAATGACTGCTCATGTTTCATTCTAAATAATGAGATTATAAATGGAATAGAGGAAAAGTGCTAATGTTTCATTGAAAATGGCAATATTTACAAAAAATCTCTTGTCCATAGAGATCAGTTACAAAACTTAGCTACGATCACCCCTAATTCTCCTAGCTAATTGTATGTCCTTCGGTTGTATAGTGACTCGCTTAGCATGGATGGCGCACAGGTTGGAATCCTCTAGCATTGATATCAAAAATGCTTCAGCTGCCTCTTGTAAAGCTTCTAAAGCTAGAGCTTGGATCCTTAACCCTGCACAATACCTTTGTAACTCTTCTTTGACCACCCTTGCAAAGGGTCTTCTAGGTATGAGAAGCTCAGCTGTCTTTTGATAGTGCCTTATCTCTGCAAATGCCTTCGTATATCTTCTTCTTCGTTGTGGTGCTCTAGCTTGTGGTGGTGGTGGTGGTCTTCGTTGGACATTTTCTTGTGGTCTTGGTTGGGGTGGTCTACGACGAGGTTGAAAGAATTTCTTCTTCCGTTGCACGCGTCTTGAGCTTTCTCCTTGTTCAGGATGTTGTTGCTGGCTTTGCTCTCTCTCTTGATCATTGGGTATGGCCCCCTGATTTGATGGTAATGTCTTTCCCGCTACAGTAACCCTATGATTTGTAGGTATTTCTTCGTTACCCCATGGTGGCAATCTTTGACTCTCATCACTTGCTTGTGAACCTTGTTGAGACACATCCTCATGCGATTCATCAAAATCATCATCAGAAACTACCTGTCTATGAGCACGCTCCTTCACCCTTCTCTTTGTTGGTCTCTTTGGTGATGGAGGCTCATCATATGATGATGGTGGTGATTGGGGTTGATTTACGGCCTTTTCCTTGGATTGCCCATGTTCCACTTGTTCATGCAACTGTTCACTCCCAAAGGTATGGCCACCACCTGTTTCACGATGGGATGCAGAGTGCGAGACACTACGTCGCCTTTTGTGGTGATTCATCCATGGTGGCTTCTGAGTGCCTTGCACATAGCTAGGAAAGTTAATGGGATCCTTCCTTGCAGTTTGCTTTGTTCGTGCCATCCTCTATAGTGCTAGAATGTTGAAATGAGACAATGAGTCTCCTTTTATAATGTTTCACTTAAAAAGGTTCTGTTCACACCTGAATGGACAAAAAATAGTTTAAAAATTAAAAATTACCTGAAAAAATTGCAAAGAAGAGATTAGTGTGTAGCAAACCTTATGAATTATTCAGAAAATGCCATGAATGTATTAAATGACTTCACTTCCATGATGAACCCTCTCGTGTTCTTGTAGCTCGCCATTGAGCATGACGTAAAGGTCCCAATGATGACTTCCATTTTTCACTAGCTAAGTTGTGTTGATGAAATCTTGCAAGTTTTGCAACTTTCGACTCCTTGGCTCGTTCCATTGCATATGTCCTTGAAAATGCAGTACGATAAAACCAATTAAACATCTCTTCCATATAGTTTGATTGCATTGCACCACCACCATGTCGTGTGTTCTTGAAGTAAACACCTCTAGCCTTGTAATGTGACTTCTCCATTCCTTGTGTACTAAAAATCTCCAATGAACCATATCGATGCATAAAAAATGCTCCATGTGCAAATAAAATATGCTGAAATGATATAAGTACATATAACACAATCTTATCAACAAGAAAATTGAAAAAATAAGAAAACTTACAATGTAATGTGTAATATTGCTCTCTCCCCAAGATAGGATGAAACACTTTGCAAACTCCATTAATGTATCTTGAAACAACTGACGGTCATTTTTGTTGGAGCTATTAAGACTCATTAAACCTACCAACTTATCTAAGCATGACCAAACCTTCTTTCGCCTATTACTAAGGTCAATTTGAGAATCATTATCAGTGGTGATCATGCACAAGTCTTTCCATAGCTCCCTGCATTCATTTTTCTTAGGGCTTACACCTGTTCTGAAAAATTTTCTTGCCTTCTTCCCTGTCATTGACACTTGTTGCAAACTATTTTGCGATTCACCAGGTTTTTTGACAACTAGAGTTACATTACCACCATGACAACCAATCGAATTAAGCAACTCTTCCAATTTTTTGATTGCTTGTACAAATTTATCAATTGGCTTCATGGAAAATGCATATTCTATGTGGAGCTTCAATAATCTATCAAATATTCTCATGAAAGCATGCAATGTGCAAAAGTGAACATTAACTAATGGAAATGGAATAATGGGATTCCAATCTTTATCTAATGTGTCACGGTTAGGTATTTCTAACATTGGACACCTTAGCAAAGGTCTATCCCATTCCGTGGAAGTAGGTGCATCTATGTATTCATCTAAGCTAGATAGTACTTTTTGTTGTCCCTTTGTTACTTTGTAGCCTCGAGTACAAAATGGACATGGATAACGAGCAGATGCACCTTGCTTGCAACCTAACATGCATTTGATAGTTTTTAAATCCCCACCCAAGTGCCAATCTATCTCAAAATCACCCAAGTTTTCTATGTGGAGCTTTGCACCATGAATTTGAGAAAGTATTACTTTAGTGATCCATGGGGTCCTACTAAAAATCCATGAAAGAACATCATTGGATTCTTTAGGTACTTCAATAGCACCTAACCACCATATTTCTTTCTCGGATTGAACACTATATGTAGACTTAGAGCTAGAGTTACAACTTTCATCAGATATGGCATTTCTGATAGCTTCATTCATGAGTGTCAAACTCAATCTCTCCATTCGTCGTCCCTTTATAATCTGGCATTCATCTAACTTCAATATAAACTGTAATTTGGTATTACAATCTGCATAAATTAGCAAAATCTTTATAACATCAAAATACAATGTATATCAAGGTAACAATAGTGCACATACCTGGTATAGTAGATTTGTAAAATTGAACCATTGCCTGTTGAAGCCTCTCCAAATCCACGAATATGTTGTTGTACTTTGTGTAAGGAAATCCATTTCCAACTGCGCTTTTCAACTCTTTTTTGGATGTAGATAAATGATAAATAGACATAGGCATAATATCCTCTATATATAAGTAGTTTCCAAGAATACTAGTTATATCTTCATTGGACATTGACTTCTTTAGCGATACCTTGTAAGGAGATGGAAACATATTCTGTAAAATACCTTCTCTTTCTAATGAATGCTTCAAAAGGTTGTACAATGCACTGTATCCTTTAGTACTAATTCCTGCTTCATCACATACCATCTGCACGTCTCTAGGAGTGATAATATCTTGTAACTTTTTTGTGAAATCTTTAATCACTTTCTTCTTAATTAGGTTTCCTATCCGTGACTCCAAAATACTAACCACCTGCTTGTTGGTCAAACAAGAATTTAATAACTTGAATTGATCCTCTGTTGTTGATGATGCATTAACATCTTCAACGAATGACCTACATAACAAGAAAAAAAAAAAAAATATATATATATATATATATATATATACATATAAAGTCTTCCAAAAAGAGAAACGAATACAAGCCAAACCTTATTGCAAAAACTCGTCGTTTGCGTGCTCCACCACCAATTGAAAGAGAGTCAAAGGATGTTAATGATCGTCTCCTACGTCGCATCCCAAGTGGAGTCTCTCTCAAGTGTTGGACAGTGTTTTTAAATTTCTCAATTGTTCTCTCCTTTTCTTCCATATGCTTTTCAAGCTCTGCAAGCTTTTCTTGTAAAGATATGATTGTGCTTTCAAAAGTGACCAACCTTGTATGATTTAGTTGATATTGTTGAATCCAATACTCAGTAATGGCAGTTGAATGTGTAGATAATCGTTGACAATAACCTAAGAGCCCAGCTTTACCGGCACCGATGAACTGAAGTAAAGTTGAGAGGTTATGGAATGTTGGATGGTAAGAAGACATTGGATCAGGAGGGTATAATGAACCATGAGTCCAAAGATCAATATTCTTTTCTCCAGCTTCACGACGCTCATTTTGAGAGTTCACATCATTGTTGCATTGTGTATTTGGAGCAAACTCTCTGGGCACACGAACATGGATACTTGTTGATGCTGGGGCATGAGGACGTCCTAATGTGAGGTTTGTAATAGGTGTCAACACCATCTTTTCCAACAATTAAACAATACTGAGAAAGAGACCAGAAATTTGTTTGGAAGAGATGCTAGAGCATGATTTTCTCAAGAAAAGTTTGTTTTCTTGGATGAGGATGGGTAACAGTGTGTTTTTCCACTGAGAATAGCCAAAAATGTTGAAATTTTGAAAAAGTCATTTTTTGGGTGAAGAGTAGTTACGGATTTGATGATGTGGCACTCTACTTTTGGAGGGATTTTAAAAATATTGCTTTTTCAAAAGGAAAATTAAAAACTAAACTCAAAAAAGGTCACTTCTGACATATATATTAAAAAATGAGCCCTTTCAAGTAAATAAACACTGAAATTGAGACTTTAAAAAAAAAATCATTTTTTTATTCCCATACATGCTCGAGTTTGATGATGTGGAAAGTAGATTCCCTTTCTCTCTCTCTAAAAGAAGAGAGAGAGGAGCCTAGTAAGCCTTAAAAAAAGCCTACTCCAGCCTACTAAAAAGTGCCCTATTAAATGCACTTTGTCCCCTTAGACAACAGCAGAATGAGGCTTAATCCCTGAAAATTAGGGATCCTTACAAGGCCCATGCAGGGTTCACCCTTTTTCCTAATGGCATTTCATATATCTTTAGATGATTCCAATCCTCTGATGTGTGGTAGCAAATGATCTGAGATTGTATTGTAGATGTAAGCTTTTGCACTTGCATCCTTCTTATGCCAATGCTTTAAAGCATCAAGTTCTTCTTTCTTTGGTTGGCTTCTTCACTTGTTATGTACACCATGAGATCCTTACTCATAAATAAGGCTTCCATTCTCATTACCCACGGGTAATTATCTATGTCTAGTTTGTCAATGGAAATATGATCTGTCATACTCATTTCCTTCTATTGCAACCTGTGAGCTTCAAGGATAAAGGATAATACCTTTTGAAGTTCTTTGTGTATGAAGATACTTTTGAAGTAACCTTCTGATGCCTTGAGTCTTCCAATGCTTCAACTTTCAAACTTTAATGAAAACTTTTCCAAAACTTCTCATACCTTTGCCACCTTCTACTCTCTAGAACCTTTCTGGTCTAATACCACTTGTTGATGTGTGAAACACCACAAGAAATGAATTAATGTGACACTAGACAACCTCTATGGTCACCATTAACTCATTGCCACTCCAAACTTTGAGAAATGATAGCCAAAACCAAGAAATTTACTTCTTCAAAACTTTCTAGTCACTTCACTCTTTTGCTTATGTCTCTTAGCACAGAAATTATTTCTTCAAGATCTTTTGGTGGATAAAACTACTGGCATAGAGCTTTTCAACAAGATATTATTTGGAATAAAGGCATCTCTAGAACTCAAGTTATGGCCTTCACAAGATCACATTGTATGAGTTGTCAAAACTAGACATTTTGCCTCTTTTAGTAGAAATGACTATCTAAAAATGCAAATTCGATGCCTAGCATCAACTTGCAACCAAAAATCGATGCCATGCATCTACTTGGTACTTTTTCAACCACTGTTTAGCTCCTAAAATACGCATGTGAACACAAGATATGAACATGACCACTTTTATGTGGGAAGTCGATGCCAGGCATCAACTTTATGCTAAAACTCGATGTCAGGCATCGAATTGCTCCACAAAGCTCATGTTTTAAGAAGATTCAACAACATATACAACTTAGAGAATGAAAACAATGAATTATCAGCAGAACTTGATGCCAGGCATCCAGTTGCTTGGAAAACTTGAACTTTTCAACTCATCACACAGTAGGCAAGCATGGAGATGATGGAGAGAGTCTCATACACAGAAGTTTACTTAGTTTTTCTCATAGCTATGAAAAAACTCAGAAGTTTACAGGTGCTTTCTCACTCAAAGAATCCCGACTATACTCACTCATACAAAATGAACTCCTTCTCACATTCTACCACTCTCTTCCACTTCACGTCACTTGATACAAACTAACTTATAGAGTTTTTCTTAATCTCGTGACTTTAAAAAAAATTCTAGAACTAAAGTGAACTAACTTTACAAATATAATACACGTGAATTTGTCCCTTCACATAGGCATTTAGTTTTCTTCTAAAGGTTTGACCTTCAAAAGTATGTCCAATTAGTGATTGTTTCTGCAACAACTCCCCCTCAATCACTAATTGACATTCTCTGTTTCTTCATATCATCTTCTTTTCTTTTACTCCTACCATGCTTTTGAATTTGCTCGTCTTCACACCATCCAAGCTTTTTGTCATTATATCTGCTATCTGATCTTTTGTAGAAATGTACTCCACTACAATTTCTTTCTCCATTACCTTTTCTCTCATGAAATGATAATGTATCTCTATATGTTTTGTTCTTGCATGAAATATTGGATTTGCTACAAGATAAAGTAAACTCACATTATCTCCATGTATTGTAGGTATACCTTGATCAATGCCCAAGCTTTTGGATAATGTCTGCATCCATATGACCTCCTTAGCTACTTCCACAAGTCCTTTGTACTCAGCTTCAGTTGATGATAATGCTATTGTATGTTGTTTCTTCGAACACCAACTTACAAGCTTATCACCAATATATATCATGTAACCATGAGTTGATCTTCTGTCATCTTGATTACCTGCCCAGTCTAAATCACTATAGGCTCTCAACTTCAAACCTGAAGTAAAAGGATAATATAACCCTTCCTTTATGGTTCCTTTGATATATCTGAGAACTCTTTGACCTTCAATCCATTGTGGATCCTTTGGACAATGCATGAATAGTGACAAAACTCCCACTGCATAACTAGTGTCAGGTCTTGTTAGTGTAGCATAAATCAAACTACCCACAAGAGATTGATACTTCCTTATATCTTTGTATTCTGCACCATCATATTTACTGAGCTTGTGATTAACTTCAAGTGGAGTTGAAGGTTCTCTACAATTTTCCATATTAAACTTCTTCAATACATTCAGAAGATATCTTTCTTGTCATATATATATGCCATGATCTCTATAGGTGACTTCCATACCAAGAAAGTATGATAACTTTCCTAGATCATTGATCTTGATTTCTTTTTCAAGTAATCTCTTTACCTCCTTGATTCCTTCATTTTAAGTACCTGTGATTATAATGTCATCTACATAAATACAAATGTAGATTGTACCTTCCTCTGTTCTTTTGATGAGTAGACTTGGATCTGCTTTTGAACTTTGATATTGAAGATCATTGAGATACTTCACCACTCTATAGTTCCATGATCTTGGAGCTTGCTTCAATCCATAGAGTGCTCTTCTCAATCTGCAAACAAAATTTGGATACCTAGAATCTATAAACCCTTGAGGTTGTCCCATGTATACCTCATCTGATATGTATCCATTCAAGAATGCATTATTTATATCCACTTGACTGAGATTCCAGCCTTTTGAAGTTGCAATAGCAATGATTGTCCTTATAGTTGACATCTTAGCTACAAGACTAAATGTCTCATCATAATTTATGCCATAGGTTTGGGCATAGCCTTTCACCACCAGTCTAGCTTTGTGTCTCACTATACTTCCATATGCAAGCTTCTTCACTTTATAAACCCATTTATTTCTAGTTACCTTCTTACCATTTGGTTTAGAAACAAGTTCCCATGTCTTGTTCTCCTCTAGTGCATTGAATTCTTCCTTCATTGCTTCTTGCCATTGTTTTTTACCTTTTGCTTCATCATAGTTATGAGCTTCTTCATCATCTTTGACCATATATGCATAGTTCTTCTGAGTTATGTAAGAAGTATCATAAAAATACCTTTCTGGTTGTCTTCTTGTCCTACTTGACCTTCTTGGTTCACATTCTTCATAAGTGTCTAGATACACCTCTTCATCAAATATAGGAGCTTCTTCATTCCTTCTTGTTAATCCACTTCTAGATGTACTTGCTTGCATATAGCCTTTATCTTCATCTACCTGCACAATTGATTTTCCTTTCTCACATCTTCTTACCTCTTCTTCAAATTCTTCAGCAGTATGACTTTGATCTGCATACCAACTATTTTATTCATCAAATGTAATATCTCTAGAAACAAGAAATTGTCTGGTTAGAGGTCTCCACAACCTGTAACCCATCTGCTTCTCATCATAACCAATCAACACATATTTTTCTTCCTTTGGTTCAATTTTATGTCTAAGTTGTGATGGCACATAAGCATATGCAATTGATCCAAACACTTTACAATGATCTAGTGTCGGTTTCTTACCCCACCAAGCTTCATATGCAGTCATTCCATTCAGAGCTGCACATGGTAATCTATTCACAAGATATGTAGTTGTATTTATAGCCTCAGCCCAAAGATAATTTGGACAATTCTTCTCCTTCAGCATAGCTCTAGCAAACTCAACCAAAGTCTTGTTTCTTCTTTCTGCTACACCATTTTGTTGTGGTGTATACTTGCAGGTTATTTCTCTTTTAATACCTGCATTCCAAAGATAATCATTGAACTCTTGGGAGAAGTATTCTCCCCTCCATCAGACCTCAGTCTCTTAAACTTTTGACCTGTGAATCTCTCTGCATATGCATGAAAACTTTGGATCTTCAACAAAAACTCCCTCATTTGTAAACCTAACTTGAAAACCTTTTTCAACTATCTGTCCCACACTAATCAAGTTTTTGGGTATTGTGGGAGCATACAACACATTTGTTAGCAAATCTGCTCCACTCTTATATTTCATTTTTCCAATTGAATGTACACTATGTCTTGTATTATCACCTGTTTGAACTGTATGACTAGAAATGCCTTTTTCCAATTCTGACATCAATTCTATGTTTCTAGACAAATGATTAGAACATCAAGAGTCAATGTAAAATACCTTTAGATCTTCTTTATATGATGTGCTGATTGAGTTCATCATCAATGATGTATGACCTTCATTCTGTGTGTAATTTGCATAATTGTAGTAGGTGGTGTTGTAGGATTGATTGTGTTCCCAACTTCTTCCTCTACCTCTACCATAGCCTCCTCTTTGACTTTGTCTACCTCTCTGAAAATTACTTTGACATCTTCCATCTCTGCCTCTACTATTGTTATTCTGATTTTGATTTGATCCTTGTTGATTGTGCCAAAAGTCATGAGCCAAATGATTACTCAATCCACAAATCCAACAAGCCTTCTTATTGTTATTCTGATTACCTCTTCCTCTTCCAAAACCTCTTGGTCTTCCTCTGCCAGTGCCTTTACCTCTAGCATAATAAACTTGAGAACTCAATTCCTCTTCATCCTTTGCTTTACCTTTATCTCCTTTCTTCTTGTTCTTCATGTTCATTGCAGAACTTTGTCCTTTCTCCATCTCCCTTCAAGTCTTGCTCAAATGTGGGCATCAAACCAAGCAATTGATTCAAGTCTGGACCATAATGATTCAAAGAAAATTATGTTAACAAGACAAAAGGTTTCCACCTTTCATGTCCTCTCAAACTTGCAAGCAACTGAGCAATCAATCTGTGATCTTCAACATCTTCATGTATGGATCCAAGACTATCTGCTAGATCCTTCATCTTAGTGACATAGTCACTATTAGTTTGACATGGCTTCTTCTTGAATGTTGTAAATTCTAACCATAGACTTGCTTTCCTTGCTTTGGTAGTACTTTGGAAATGATATTCCAATGCATTCCATATATCTTCAGATGATTCCAATCCTCTTATGTGTGGTAGCAAATGATATGAGATTGTATTGTAGATGTAAGCTTTTGCACTTGCATCCTTCATACGCCAATGCTTTAAAGCATCAAGTTCTTCTTTCTTTGGTTGGCTTCTTCACTTGTTATGTACACCATGAGATCCTTACTCATAAGTAAGGCTCCCATTCTCATTAGCCACGTGGGGTAATTATCTCTGTCTAGTTTGTCAATGGAGATATGATATGTCATATTCCTTTCCTTCTATTGCAACATGTAAGCTTAAAGGATAAAGGATAATACCTTTTGAAGTTCCTTGTGTATGAAGATACTTTTGAAGTAACCTTTTGATGCCTTGAGTCTTCCAATGCTTCAACTTTCAAACTTTAATGAAAAGTTTTCCAAAACTTCTCGTACCTTTGCCACCTTCAGCCCTTTACCATCAGATTACCAAGGAACAATGCAGAAAGGCATAATCTAGTGTTCCCACTGATACCCACCGATTTAGAGTTCCCTGATGGCTTCACGCTAGAGGATTTGACTGATGAGGAGGTAGCAAGGATAATTAATGCAACTAATTTGGAAGTTGAAGCAGAGCAATTAAGTGGGCAACAAACTATCACGGACCAGCCTCATCCAACTCAACCAGAAGTCATCGAAGTAGATGAAGATGAAGAGGAGACTGTAGAAGAGGAACATGATGATGAACAAGAAGGACCATCCAACAAAGAGGAGCATGAATATGAGCAACATATTATACCAGAACTTGCGAGAGCCCCAGCTTATACGAAGCAACTAAAAAGATTGTATGATACTATCAACTTGGTTCAGGAACAACACAAACTATCTTTGGCAACAGGAAAGGCCTTGATGAACCAGATACTTGAAGAATAAGGTGTAGATGATCAATACAGGGCTACCCTCAACATGCTCGCTGATGCACTAGGAGTACAAGAGATCATGCACACCACCCTTGCACACTCACAAAAATTTGAGCGAAGACACGGGAGACGTCCCCCCAGACTAGGGAAGCAAATAAATATTTTGGTATCAGAACCACATGGCACCACCTCCACAACCACTGGTACAACTCACTCCATTCAACACACTGACGAAGCCCACACCTCAAGTGCACCCCCATCACCACCTTTACCACCCTCCCCTCCAACTCCACCACCCTCACCTCCTACCACCACTGTCACCACTAATGTAATAGCCACCATCTCCACTTCCCTTAGTGAAGCACAAACTGTGAGTCAACCGTCACAATCCGCACAACCTGACACCACCACTATTGTAACTGCCACCACAGACACTGTAATTCTAATGGTAGTCACCAAAAATCCCATTCCCCCTATCACACATCTCGGTGGCTCATATGCACAACTACACACACCATTATACACCTTCACGACCATCACCACACCTACCATTCCCATGTACACAATAACTCCCACGACCGCATCCACACATGACCTCATGGACATATCACCCACTTCTGCACCTCTCCCTCCACCCATATTCCCACAATCTCCCATTCCCCCACCACCCACTTCACCATTCTCAGGCACAGCATACACACTCCCTTTCCCTTTTCCCTACCCTCCTGCATTCAACACCATCCTAGCATCCACTCTTGTCAATAATGTATTCAATACTTTGTATCAATGTATGTCTCAATTACAACATCATTACCAACATTTAGATGCTCAGCATACGAGCCTGTTTAGAACCCATGAAACACTACAAGAAAGATTCATAAACTTGGAGAAGGACAAGAGGCTACTACAACAATAATATGATACCTTGCAGGCACAACATGATCAATTAGTGGCCGATCCCCCCCAACCAGATACAGAGGAAAAACAACAACTCGACGAAATGCTACATGCCCAAATAACAAACAATCTCAAGCTTCAACGTAATCTCACATTACTACGGAAACACATGTCTGCAGCACTAGAAGAAAATAAAAGAATCCAACGACAGAATGAAGAAAACCTAGAAGCAGCAATGGAAGGATCACCATAGGAGATCGACCCGGAGCGCTTCAAAGCCATCCCGTCAGCAAACATGCCAATCATGTTGGACACCCATGCCGACCTCCTAGAGGCATATGATGCCTTAGAAAAAGAGTGGGATGACCTACAAAAGCAATTGGCCACTCGGCGATAGCCACCAAAAGAAGTAGCAGCCGCAGCTGACACATCCGAAGAGGTAGCAGAACTGAGAGCACAACTGGCAGAGCTGCAAAATAGAATTCTCCAATATGAACATCAACCTTCTCCCCTCGTGGAGCCCGAGCCGGAGGACCTAGTTCAGATTGAAGTCAAGGAGACTTTCGAGGACCCTTATATATCCATGCCTATACCAAGAGGTAAACAAACAAAGGAAGGAATGAACACATTTGAGATTGAAGCTCCATAATGGATGCAAAGATTAGAAAAGGTAGGTCCAACCCATGATGATATAGTTGCAGTGCAGATACAGTCCATGTCCCGACTGGAAGAGGTTGTCATCAAATCCTATTACTTCAAATATTACTAGATGCAAAGATCAAAAAAGGTAGGTCCAACCCATGATGATAGAGTTGCAGTGCAGATACAGTCCATGTCCTCACTGGAAGAGGTTGTCATCAAATCGTATTACTTCAAAAGTCGAGGAGACTTTCAAGGAGACTTTCAAGGACCCTTATGTACCCATGCCTATACCAAGAGGTAAACAAACAGAGGAAGGAATGGACACATTTGAGATTGAAGCTCTAGAATGGATGCAAAGATTAGAAAAGGTAGGTCCAACCCATGATGATAGAGTTGCAGTGCAGATACAGTCCATGTCCCGACTGGAAGAGGTTGTCATCAAATCCCATCGTCGTTGGATTGGAACTTCAGATGATTTGTTTGTTCCGTTTTGTGTATTAATGGCAGATTATAATGCTGAGACAAAGCAGCGCACCACAAAAGAACCAACCTCGGCAACACAATTTGCACCAGACGACATTCTTGAAAGTGCAATGCACGACAATATATTTCAACCTACATGGAGAATACGCCTACTCGAAACATACCCCGAAATGGTGTGCACTTGGAATAATATGCCCTTATACATCAAGTATAACCCCTGCTACTGCCCTACGTTTCGACGCAGATTATGGCCTGAGTACACCAAAACAGTGATGACTGTCAAAGGATGTGACAAATGGCTAAACTATGTATATTTGGCACTGCCTCGTGGCCAACCAACAATAGCGTATATGATTTCAACAATTCGATATTGGGGCATTAGATTCAAGAATGTACCACATATCATGGCACAGATGTGCCTCAAAATATTCGAGCTAATGTTGGTTACATTCTGGACCTTTAAAAATTTCAAAGAACCTCACCTTTCAGCTCTAGGTTTCAATGAAGGCAACCAAGACCTCGTCTATGATATGAGCACCGCACCATCCATCAACATTGTATATGTGTGGCATGCTCGTATCAAATATCTCCCAGCCTGTTTCAAACAAACGTTTGAAGAAATGTTTATCACAGGGTTCTGGGAATATCATTCAGGGATATTCATACCTGTTACCGTTAGTGTCCATGTGAAAGGCCAAATGGCCATCGGACACTTCTTTGTATATGTTCTTTAATAAAACATATAGTGGCCTGGTCAGTCACAGGCTGTAAGTTCGACCGCATTTGTAAGACCTAAGAAGTCTGTCTTCGTGCTCCCTGTGTACTATGTTTTCTGCGTATTCTACTGCCTCTGCGCGGAGTACTGTGTGCGGCGTCAGAGCTCGGTTTTCTACTCCGAGCATATCGTCGTGGAGCTCTCGAGAAGGAGAGTGCAGTGTGGTGCATCGCCATCGAAATACTTCACTGGTATCAGAGCAGTTCGAGACAAAAAGCTTTGTTCCTTCTGTGCAAGCGAAGCGAGCACCCCCCCCCCCCCCCCGCGAGGCTTTCTCCAAGGCTTACGACTAAGGTGGCGACCAAGGCATAGACCTTGGCATACCTTGTCATCCGAGTCACCGAATTCACCGTTGGCGCCGTTGGCTGCGCGCGAGGGAGGACCTCAACGATCAAGGAATATAGAGGTTCCCGGTACTTCCCGGGAGGTCACCCATCCCAGTACTGTTCCCCCCAGAGCTCGCTTAACTGTGGCAATCTCTTGCCACTAAGCTACACTCTTGTGGTGTTTGAAGAAGGGGAAAGACTAAGGTTGACATTACCTTGAACAAGTTTTGGTCCCTCAAAGCTTCATTTTTGCTTTTTAAAGCCTATTTCTGAAGCAATTTTGGGGTGTTTTTGGAGCCATTTCGGAGTACTTTCGCACGTAGTTCTCTTCACACAGGTCCAAGAACATCAAGAAGAGTGTTCCTTGTACTTCTCAGACAATAAATATCAACCTTTGGGGCTGTATTTTCAGCCACACTCGTAAAACTACAGGTTTCTCGAGGGGTTTTCAGTTTTGGTGGGAGCAGTCGCTGCAAATTTACGCAGGTTTTTAAAGCCTAAAACATCAGAGTTGACAGACACTTGCAGGTGTTATTGGCTAGTTTTTGGGCTGTGTATTCAGCCTTTTAGTGTCATTTTACGGCATATATTGAGCACATACACACCATGTACGCTTCGATGGATACCGCTTATGTACGTCCATGTGGGCATTGATATAGCGGTTACGTTCTTTGCATAAAGCCTTTTACGTTTGATAAAGAGGGTCATGGTGAGGTTTTCTTAACTGGGAGACACCCAGATGTCGGGGTCTCTTCGGTGATGGAGGTGGAAGACTTACCCAGCCTCCGCATAGGAGATGTATGATAGTTGTTCATAGGTGCTCGATAAGCCTAACTGGCTTCTATTGGGTAACTGACTATATGCAGTGGAGTCAGTGATTCACTATGCAGGTAGACATGTCAGTACTTGCAGTTTTATGATACTTTGACACTGGTCATATGCTAATTTTGTAGAGGATACTCTGGCAAAATTTTTCCAGATTTCTGGTTTAGTCAACTATATAGTGGTCGATTTACTCCTTGATACACTTGTTTGTTGGTGTTTGGACTCTTCTAGCTCCATTATCATTCTTCAGTTCTCTACGATCATGGCATCAGAGGTCTCAGGCACATCCGGTGGATCAGGGTCTAGTGCTAGCGTTCCGAGGAGGAGCTATAACTTGTAGGGCAAAGACCATTTTGAGATCCGAAAATTTGATGGCACAAACTTTGCTCTATGGAAGAATCAGATTAAAGATGTGCTGATTCAAAGAAGGCAATGGAAGCCAGTAAATGGGATTTCAAAGAAGCCTGCTGACATGGATGAAGATGATTGGGATGAGTTAGATGAAATGGCCAGGTCTACCATTCGCTTGCACCTGGCAGATAATGTTTACTTTACAGTATTAGACTGTGAAAGTGCAGAGGAGCTTTGGAAGAAGTTATGCAATACATATGAAAAAGAGACGGCATCAAATAAAGTATATCTGATGAGAAAATTATACGACCTTCGTATGAAGGACACAGATAGTGTTGCTGCTCATCTAAATGAGTTTGATGCCATATTCTCCCAGTTACAGGCTCAGAAAATGGATATGGACAATGAAATGAAAGCAGTATTGTTGTTATGCACCCTGCCATCATCATGGGATACATTTTGCACAGCTATTAGCAATAGTGCACCAGGTGGTAAACTCGTCTATGATGACATATGTGGAGCACTCTTGAGTGAGGAGATTCGTAGAAAATCTATGGTTGGCACTCAGAGTGGAGATGCATATAATGTTCGTGATTCTTACCAAGGAAAGAATCAACAACGTGGCAGGAGCAAGAACAAGGAAAAGAATGGTCAACGGAATAAGAGCAGAAGTAAATCAAGGAAGAGGGATATTGAATGCCATTATTGTCATAAGAAAGGACACATGAAGAAAGACTGTTATGCATTAAAGAATGCTAAAGCTAAAGGACAAAATGTTGATGGGCATGTTAAACAGTTACCTGCACCATCTACTTCGACTGTGAAGATTGAAGAAATTAATGCTATTTCTGATGATGCTTATGCGTTGACACTTGATAGTACTGTGCCATCTGAGGCACTTATGGCTGATTCTCTTTCCCACACCTGGCTGCTAGATTCTGGTGCTTCTTTCCATGTGACACCACATAGAGAATGGTTCTCTAATTATGCAGCAAAGTCTCTTGGTACCGTGAGACTTGGTGACTCTTACCAGTGTGATGTTGTGGGGATTGGAGATGTGGTTGTGCAGTTCATTGACGGTTCAAAATTTACTATGCATAATGTACGCCATGTACCTCAGTTATCACGCAGTTTGATGTCAGTTGGTCAACTTGATGACCTTGGTTACAAGGTGGTCTTCTATGTTCAGTCCTTTCGTATATCAAAGGGCAATATGGTTATTGCAAAAGGAAGGAAAGTTGGCTCACTTTACCCTTTATTTGTATCACAGAAAGAACACTTGTTAGCTGTTACTGAACAGCCTATGGCTTGTATTTGGCATGGTCGTTTGGGCCATATATCTCGTAGTGGAATGGAAAATCTTTCTCGTTCTGGCTACTTACCTGTGTTATCTTTCTCTGATTTTTCATTTTGTGAGCATTGTCAATATGGAAAGCAAACCAGAAATGTGCATAAAACGCACATTGAATCTTCAATTCAGCCTTTAGATCTTGTTCATACAGATGTGTGTGGTCCTATGCCCACTAGGTCCTTAGGTGGTTCTCTTTACTTTGTCACTTTCATAGATGATGCTACTAGAAAAGTCTGGGTATATCCTATCAAATCGAAGGATGATGTATTCCCTACTTTCAAAAAATGGCTTGCTTCAGTTGAGACTGAAAAAGGAACTAAGCTTAAGGCTTTATGTTCAGATAATGGGGGTGAGTATACCTCACATGAATTCAGCCTTTTCTGTCAGTGTAGAGGGATTCGTAGAGAGTTTACAGCTCCTTATACCCCAGTACAGAATGGTGTAGCTGAGAGGATGAATAGAACTATTCAAGATAGAGTACTCTCTATGTTGCATCATGCAAACCTCTCACAAGGTTTTTGGGCAGAAGCAGTATTGACTGCAGTTCATGTGATTAACCTTTCACCTAGTACTGCCAAAGGTCTGAAAGTGGCACAAGAGTTATGGACAGGGAAACCACCATATTATGATCATCTTCGAGTTTTTGGGTGTGAAGCATATGTTCATATACCCAAGAATCTTAGACAGAAGTTGGACCATAAGTCAAAGAAATGCATTTTTCTTGGATATGGTCGAGAAGGACAATTTGGATATCGCTTATGGGATCCTGAAACACGGTCAGTGATCAGAAGTAGTGATGTCATTTTTAATGAGTCTAAGATGCATAAACAGCCGATTAAGGAGGTTGAAGTGAGAAGAGTGGTGTTTGAGGATACTAGTCCTCCGGTTAGCATGCATAAAAATGCTGCACATAGGGATGTTCAAGAGAATGTCCATTCAGATCAGTCTGCACATGTTCCTGTTCAGCAACCATTGAGACGTTCTGCACGTGTCTCATATCCACCTGATAGATATGTTCCAGGTTTAGATTTTGTTATGCTAACAGATGCCGGTGAGCCCTCTTGCTACAAAGAGGCTATGCAGACAGAGGATCATGTCAAGTGGGAGCGTGCCATGAAGAGTGAGTTGGATTCTATTCACAAGAATGGTACTTGGGACTTAGTACCTTTGCCAAAGGGCACGAAAGCTTTACCATGTAAATGGGTATATAAGCTGAAATTCACATCAGATAGTGCTTCTCCAAAATATAAAGCACGACTTGTTGCAAAGGGTTTTAAGCAACAACATGGTGTTGATTTTGAGGAAATCTTCTCTCCAGGGGTCAAGATGACTACTTTGCGCATGTTGCTTGGATTCGTTGCAATGGAGGACTTAGAGCTAGTCCAAATGGATGTGAAAACAGCTTTCTTGCATGGAGATCTTACAGATGAGATCTATATGGAACAACCAGAGGGTTATGTAGTTCCTGGCAAGGAAAGTCTAGTTTGTAAGCTCATGAAGAGCTTGTATGGACTTAAACAGTCTCCTAGACAATGGTACCAAAAGTTTGATGCTTTTATGAAGTCCCAAGGCTATTCTCGGAGCAATGAGGATCATTGTCTCTACACAAAGAGATGTTCTGATGGCAACTTGATATGCTTGATACTTTACGTCAATGATATGTTGATTGCTGGGAAGTCCTCTTATGATTTGTCAATTCTCAAAAAGAAGTTGAGTCAGACATTTGATATGAAGGATTTGGGGGATGCCAAACATATTCTTGGCATGCGCATTACTCGTGATAGGAGTAAAAGATGCATATACTTGTCTCAAAGTGAGTACATATCCAAAGTACTTCACCGATTCAATATGCAGGGTGGAAAGGCATTGAGTACACCTTTACCCACATATGTGAAATTGAGCAAGGATGACTGCCCCAAATCAGATGAGGAAAAGGAATTCATGACCAAAATTCCCTATCAGTCTGCTGTTGGTAGTCTCATGTATGCTATGGTAGCTACGAGACCAGACATTGCATTTGCAGTGGGAGTTGTGAGCAGATATATGTCTAATCCTGGCAAGAAACATTGGGAAGCGGTCAAAATGATTTTGAGATATCTGAGTGGCACTAAGGACAAGTTTCTATGCTTAGGTAGAGGGAAAGCATCCATTATTGGTTACACAGATTCTGACTATGCTGGTTGTGTAGACAATCGTAAGTCTACATCAGGGTACATTTTTCATTTTGCTGGAGGTGCTATCTCTTGGAGATCTCGTCTTCAAGAATGTACAGCTGTTTCCACCACAGAAGCAGAGTATGTTGCAGCAAGTGAGGCATGTAAGGAAGCATTGTGGCTTTCTCGTCTTGCTTGTGATATGGGTTTGCCTCAGCATGTACCTCACTTGCTCAGTGATAGTCAGAGTGCCATTGCTTTGGCTAAGAATCCGGTCTATCATGCAAAGACCAAGCACATTGAGGTGAGGTATCACTTCATTAGAGATTGCTTAGCCACTGAGAGCATTATTCTTGAGAAGGTTCACACTCAAGGTAATGTTGCAGATGCTTTGACTAAAGCTCTACCACAGGATAGCTTTCGACACTGTTGTCACTTGATGGGGGTTACTTGATTCTTGATTTTACGCAGTCACTTGTATATTGTGTAACATGCCCATCAGGTGGGAGGTATAGTTTGTATACTTACACTCAGGTATTCTTTATCATTCTTTCTTTTTTCTCCCATAGTTACTCTGGCCATATTGGCCTTTAGTGGGAGATTGTTACCGTTAGTGTCCATGTGAAAGGCCAAATGGCCATCGGACACTTCTTTGTATATGTTCTTTAATAAAACATATAGTGGTCTGGTCAGTCACAGACTGTAAGTTTGACCGCATTTGTAAGACCTAAGAAGTCTGTCTTCGTGCTCCCTGTGTACTGTGTTTTTTGCGTATTCTACAGCCTCTGCGAGGAGTACTATGTGCGGCGTCAGAGCTCGGTTTTCTACTCCGAGCATATCGTCATGGAGCTCTCGAGAAGGAGAGTGCAGTGCGGTGCATCGCCATCGAAATACTTCAATACCCAGACCATCTCATGTATTACGATTATTTGTTGTGGAATAGGCTCTACACTCAGAGAAGCTACACATGCCACATCCGGAGGTACTTCGCCTAGTAGACTGGGATGCCTTACTCACCGATTTGGCAAAAGGACTAAGGTTAGCAGAGAACCACTTGGCAACAGATGTCGTGGAATACTCCATCCAACGGTCCACTCAACAATGGTCTGTCAAAGACGAGAGATGCAAGAGAGGGGGGAGTGTTGGTGGTGGTCAGGGCAGTCAAGGACTTACGAGACAAGGAAGCCAATGAAGAGAATCAGAGCAAAGAGAAGGTCCAAGTAGGCAAAGCAGTCAATGGAGATCCGGCAAATAGGCCTATCATTTTTCATGAATTAATATTTCCCAAATAGTGATTTTAGTCACTCCACACTATTGTAAATATCAATTTTTATTATTCCTACTCCATTTTGTACAAGCAAAGGAGTCCTCGAGCTTGAGGAGAATTAGTAGTATTTATGCACCAATTCTCATAATTTTCAGAGCTCATTTGAGCCTCCAAAATAGTCTTAGAACCTAATTTTTAACTAGGCTGGACACTAGGTCTGGACAGGACCAAAGCTAGTAAAAAACTATAAAAAGAGCTAGAGAGCTCATTTTTGGGGTTAGCTTCTTGTAGATTTGAACTTGTATGAGAACTCTTTTGCAATAGAAGTTACCCCATTGTCTCTCTCTCATTCTTGCCTTGTGCGCGCATGTGTGTGTATGTGTGTGCATGTTTGTATGCTTCTCACACACACACTCACTTGTTCGAGGTCTGCATACCATCCTCATGTCTTCCCGGATTGACATTAAAGGAGGTGCTACTCATCACTGAGCTACACCGTGTTGGTGGTGGTCAGGGTAGTCAATGACTTACGAGACAAGGAACGAAGACAATCAGAGCAAAGAGAAGGGCCAAGTAGGCAAAGGAGTCAACAAAGCTCCGACAAATAGGCCTATCATTTTTCATGAATTAATATTTCCCAAATAGTGATTTTAGTCACTCCACACCATTGTAAATATCATTTTTTATTATTCCTACTCCATTTTGTACAAGCAGAGGAGTCCTCGAGCTTGAGGAGTATTAGTAGTATTTATGCACCAATTTTCATAATTTTCAGAGCTCATTTGAGCCTCCAAAATAGTCTTAGAACCTAATTTTTAACTATGTTGGACACTAGGTCTAGACAGGACCAAAGCTAGTCAAAAACTATAAAAAGAGCTAGAGAGCTCATTTTTGAGGTTAGCTTGTTGTAGATTTGAACTTGTATGAGAACTCTTTTGCAATAGAAGTTACTCCATTGTCTCTCTCTCTTGTTCTTGCCTTGTGTGTGTGTATGTGTGTGCATGTTTGTGTGCTTCTCACTCACACACTTGTACCATCACTTGTTTGAGGTCTTCATACCATCCTCATGTCTTCCCAAATTGACATTAAAGGAGGTGCTACTCATCACTGAGCTACAGACACCAACGTTTACTTTCACACATGCTTTTTGAAGCCACTCTCATGTAACCACTATTTTTGACATAATGAAAGAATCCTATGAATACATGCACTTTGTGGACTGTCGAAACAGAGTGCATGGGGGGAGATTTCACCCAATACTTCACTCTACCTCCTCTCCTTGCATATCTATTTCTTTGTGTGTTTTCAGCATTCATAACCTCTATGTGCGCATGAATTAAGATTCTGATAACAGTGGTATCAAAGCCCTATGCCCATCACTATGGAAGGGTGTGTTTCCATGCATTTTTGGCATTTAATCTCTATTTGGCTATTTGCTTCTGATTTTGATCCATGTCCATGTCTTCATTTTAGTTTTAATCTCAGTTTCGGTTTCTATTTCTGTTCCTGAACCTAAACCTACATTTACACCTATGTTTACACCTACGTTTACTCCAAGGCATCTACTAAGGCATAGAACCTAGGGCATTACTTTGGCATCTTTGGCACCCATGGCTTTCTTGGTGACTATTAGCTATGAGCGAACCATCTTTCATTTATGAGTGGCAATAAGGAGTTTTATATTCACCAAGGAGGGAGGATTTGAACCCACAACCTCACTCTCACAAGGGAAGTGTTTTACCACTCCACTATCTCTTTGTGTTGTCACTCTAGTTCTCTTTTCTTATATTTAACACAACTTCCATCTCTTGATTACTTTTTCAATTCCCAAGAACAACCCTTCCTTTTACATTTTAATTCAAGCAATCTCAAAATTGTTTTTACATATCTAGAAAGAGGGTTTTGTTCTCTACATACCCATGAACCCTACGAACACCATGGAGGATTTTAGTGAGTCATCTCTACCCGAGGTACCACTCAAGCAATAGCTCGAGCTCTTGTGGCATGAACTTTGAGGCACTTAGAATGAGATCCAAAAACATGATGAAGTACTTCAAAAGATGCAATCTGATGAAGATAACCTTGTGAGGGTGGTAAAAGCTATTATCTCTACCCAATCTGATAGCCTGCATTCCAAGATTGGTGTGAAAAACTACCAATTTCTATGGTTTGATGGCCATAAGGATGGCCCTTTAGTTCTTTCATGGTTATCATACTTTGACGATTTCTATTCTAATGAAACATATGCTAAAAGTGAAAAAGTCAAATTTTCCACTAACTATTTAGTAGGAAAAGCTCAGCTCTAGTAGAATGTCTTGCATCATAGCACAGATCGTCCAACAACGTGGAAGGCTTTCTAAGATAGAGTGAAGCATACTTTTCTTCCTCCTCAATATCATTTATATGTTTGTCATGCATGGACAACCTTTACATGGAAGGAGGGTGGCATTGTCACTACCCACACATTAGTTCTGACAAAATTTATTATTGGTTCGAATGCTCGAAGATATACCGGAGGATATCTTGTAGCAAAAATATATGAAGATGGTTTGGAGATGGGAATCCAAGCCAAACTTCACACCCTATGCCCTACAATGTTCAACGAGGCTATCTCTTTTGCCTATGATGCAGAGAAGGAATTTCATTCCATAACCAAGTTGATCCATCTACAACAACCGCATCAATGATCACTTTTTGTTAAACCAACTTTTCCTATGAAGCATAATTTTAATGCTCCATCTTACTCTAGTTTTCCTTGTCCACTACAATCCAACTACTCATCTGCACTTGTTGCTTCAACTCTCCAACCTACAAAACCACCTACCTTGCAAAATTCAATAGTAGATGCCCAACAGAAGCAACCAGGTATCACCTCTTAGAATTGTGGTAAACCTGGACATACAAGAATGAAATGCCGATTGGGACCTCTTCACATGAAACCAGCTGCAACCCAATTGCATAACATGGAGGCCCATAATGAAGAAATTCCTCTTGTTTGGACGAAGGAAGCATTGGAGAAGGACTAAAGTACCTTGGGTAAAGATATCTCTATTCATTCTTTACTTCGAATGCAAGGCACTATCAATAACAAGCTAGTTAATATTATACATGATGGTGGTAGTTCACATGATTTTATTTCACATTTATTAGTGCAAGAGCTTAAATTAAAACATTTCCTTCCTCGTATAAAGTGAAAGTTGCATTTCAAGGTAGTTGTTAGAATGTAATATGAGAAGAGCAAGATGTTACGATTAGCATAGGCCCATATGTAGGTGCATGAACATTTTTAATTACACCTTTGCAATCTTATGATGTTATACTCAGTATGCCTTTTCGTCACCATTATAACCCACACATTGACTACCATATGCATACCTTTAACTTTGAATTTAAAGTTCAAATACATTACTTTGTTTACATGGCATGATCTCCAACCATTTCCATTGATTAGTCATACTCAAGTAAAATATGCATTTAGGAAAGGATACAATTCATGCATTGTTTTTGCCAATGTCATAAATGATTATACTCATACACTTCCCGATGCACATAAACCTTTCATGACTACTTATAAGGATTGTTTTATGTCTAAGTATCCCTTTGAACTACCTCCATCTCAAGGATCCTTTAACCATAGCATAGACTTAATTCTTGGTAGTTCTTCTCCTCATAAAGCACCTTATAGGCATGGCCCAATACATCAAAAGTAAATAGAAAACCAAGTGAAAGAATTAGTCCACAAAGGACTTATAAGGCCTAGTTCTTCCCCATTTGGAGCACCAGTTCTCTTAGTAGAGAAGAAGAATAAAACTTATCGAATGTGCATTGATTATAGAGCCCTTAAAAAGATCACAGTAAAGAATAGATACCCTATTCCTCAAATAGATGATCTCTTAGATAAATCATGAGGAGCTCATGTCTTTAGTGAAATTGATCTTAGATCGGGTTACCATCAAATTTGTATGACGCAAAATAATATTTTCAAGACTACATTTAGAACTCAAACCAGCCATTATGAATTTATGATAATGCTCTTTGGACTTACTAATGCTCTCGCTACATTTGCATGAATGATGAACAACATTTTTCTTGATTACTAAGCTTTTGTTCTTGTATTCGTCGACGATATACTTGTTTACAATAAGAATGATAGTGAGCATGAGAAGCATCTTAAAACAGTTTTGCATTTCCTATGAGAGAACACACTTTACATTAATCCTGAAAATAGTTACTTCTTTCAATGTAAGTTAGAATATCTAGGACATATTATTTCAAGTGAAGGCGTGCATGTAGATTCAAAGAAGATTAAATTTATAGTGGAATGGCTTACACCACAAACAAGCAAAGATGTTCGCTCTTTTCTTGGGTTGGCTAGTTTTTATAGGAAATTTGTTCGAGACTTTTCTTATTTAGCATTGCCTCTTACCTTATTATTGAAAAAGAAAAAAAAATGCATGGGGAATTACCCAACAACAATCCTTTGAAAAACTCAAACATGCACTTTCACATGCACCTATTGTACAGTTACTTGTTTTTTCACAACCATTTCATGTCTTTACTAATGCTAATAGTTTAGGAATAGATGTTATTTTAATGCAAAATGATCACCACATTGCATTTGAGAGTAGGAAGCTTAAGCCCTCAGAAAAGAATTATAGTACATATGATAAAGAATTGTTAGCATTTGTGCATGCTTTGCGAATTTGGAAACACTACCTTATGGGATTTGAGGTCTTAATCAAAAGTAATCAATAAACTATTATGCATTTATTAAATCAGCCCTTAATCTCTGATCAATATCTTAAATGGGCTTCATTCATTCAAAATTTGTGGCCCATAATCCAATATCAACCTGGTAAAGCTAATGTTGTAGTCGATGCTCTTAGCCATTTTCCTTCACATTCTATTGTTTTGCATAATATTTTTGCAATCCAAATTCAATCCTTCCAAGAAATGATTTCCACTTATGCATTTGATTTGTATTTCTCACATGCATGGCATGAATTCAACAATGGTGCACCTTTAACTAATGAACATTATACATTTCATCATGGGTTACTTTATTTTCAACATAGATTATGCATAATCCAAGATTTTAAAGATTTTTCCATCAAAGAAATGCATGAACCATCTTACATGGTTCATAGAGGCATACAAAGCACCATTTTGGCTTGCAAAGATCTCTTCTTTTGGCCCCACATGGAAAAAGATATTGCACATTATGTTTCTCAATGAATTGTATGTCAGCATGTAAAACGTCATCATGGCAAACCATTTGAGTTATTAATGCGACTTCATCACATAACGATATGATTTGGACAATAGTTGATAGGTTTAGTAAATATGCATATTTCATTCCTTGTAGAAAAACTTTGTCTACACCTTAGGCTACAAAATTATTCATTAAATGCATTTTTCCACATCATGGATTTCCTAAAGTAATGTTATCTTATCGTGCTCTTAGATTTTGAAATCATTTTTGGGTTGCCTTATGTCAACATTTTGGTTCAAAAATAGATTTTAGCTCCTCATTTCATCCCAAACGTAATGGACAAAGTGAGGCTACAAATAGTACTATTCTCGATTAATTACATTGTTATTCATTAGATAGTCCCAATACCTGGGATGAAAAATTGTCATTGCTTCAATTTGCTTACAATAACACCACACACACCACTATTGGTAAAGAGCTTCCCACTCCCATGTCACTCACCTTTTGAAATTATTTATGGTAAAGAGCTTCCCACTCCCATGTCACTCACTCAAACAGATATTCCAATGGCTCATTCTATTGCTTAAGCTCACATTTCTATACTTCACGATGTTCACGAGCACATTAGGAAAAGTCAAGAATGTTATATACGTAATGTCAATACAAAATGATTAGCCAAGGAATTCAAGGAAAATGATCTTGTATGGTTGTGTATCATTAAAAGACATCTGAAAAATATTCTACAGCATCCTAAAATTAAACTTGCATCATGCTATTATGGACCATTTCACATTATACAAAAAATTAATGATAATTCATTCAGATTAGATATACCATCTCATTGGAATATACATAACTCTTTTCATATTAGTTTACTTAAACCATTTAAAGGAACTTTACCACTCACTCCACTTCTTGATGACCCTCCTTTTATTGAAGAACAATCTAAAATCTTAGTTCCTCTTAGTGACAAAATAATTGATCATGATGTCACTACTACATGCACAAGTACTCAGTATCATTGATATTTACTTAAGTACAATAATCACTCTATTGAAGAATGTCAATGGATACATAAAATAAAATTAACACCCCATTATGATCACTTAATTTCTGCATATCACACACATACACATTAATTTAACTCCTCTATGAACATTTCCATGCATGTGTTTTTACATGGAACATGTTTATTCTCGTTCAGTGATGGAGCATGTGATTGTCCATCCATGTTTAGTTTTATTTTATCAACTAAGATTAGCTTCCTTTTAGGGGCATGTTATGAATTATGGAATGTGTTGAACAAGGAATTGTTGGAGTGCTAATTTATTAATGTAGTAATGTGTTTTGGTGTTTTTGATATAGGAGCTGAAAGTCCATGAGGGTGTGAAAGGCGTGAAAGGACGGATATCAATAATTCGATTTATAATTTATATAGTTGGTAAATAAACCCATGTAGAGGGTTCTCTTTTTGGAAACATTTAGTAAAAGTAGTGGTTAGGATAAGAATCATTGTAGACCATGATCTCTATTAATAAAAACAAGGTATCTCCACAAAACAGAACAAATTTTACTTTCATGCATTCTTTTTGAAGCCGCTCTCATGTAACCACTATTTTCGACATAATGAAAGAATCATATAAATACATGCACTCTATGGACTCTCAAAACAGAGTGCAGGGGGGGAGATTGCACTCAATACTACATTATGTTGGTATAGTTCTAAAAGCAAAGGCTATCATCTATATCATCCACAGTCTAAATGCATTTCGGTTAATCATGATGTTGTTTTTTTGGAAGATGCTATTCAGCCATTACTTTCATGTACTTTGGAGACATCAATTAGCTCCAAAGACATGTATGACACTTTGCTACCTCTTTTTACAGGTGGACAATCAAATGCTAGTCTGAATGATGCACATGGTTCCATTTTTTATGCAGACTTTCATGGTGCACTTGTTGATGAGAGAGCTAATATTAACGAGGTGAAAACTATGCCAAAATGGTTGGTGCAGACTTTGCATGACAAGAAATTAGATGCACCTCTGTCGTATCATACTCGTTCTGGCTCTCATAGTGCTTCTTTTGCATGAGATTGCTATGCTATGGCTACCTCTATTCTCTATGATAACAATGAGCCTATTTTGTTTGATGAAGCACAGAAAGATATATGACATTTGCATGGACACAGATAGTGTTGGTGTTCATTTAAATGTGTTTGATGCTACAATCTCCCAATTATAGGCCATGAAAATGGAGATGGATAATGAAATCAAAGTAGTCGTATTGTTATGCACCTTGCCATCATCATGGGATACATTTTTCATAGCTATTAGTAATTGTGCATCTGGTAGTAAATTGGTCTATGATGAAGTATGTTGAGCACTTTTGAGTGAGGAGATTCACAAAAAATCTATGGTTGGCATTCAGAGTCGAGATGCATATAATGTTTTTGATTCTTAACAAGGAAAGAATTAGCAACATGAACAATAAGGAAAAGAATGGTCAATGGAATAAGAGTAGACGTAAATCTTTTTTGTATTTCTTATATAATTTCTACATAATGAGGTATTTAAGAATTTTCTAATGACATCTTAGATTTTCTATAAGTTATTTGCTACTTTATGTTTGTTACACCTTGTTATTTTTATTTATAAATGGATTTTTATTTTAAAAATCGTTTTTTTAGGATTTATATCATATTTTTAGGATTAGGTATTTTTAGGATTTTTGAATGATCGGTTCTGGTTTTGTAGTATTCTTAGGATTCTGAGAATTTCCTAGAGTTTCCTTTTTTTTGGGTATTTCATAAGTTTACTTTGAAGGGGTGGTTCCCATCTTGTCGAAGCATATCTTATCTTTTTGGGTGGTGTCACAAATTCTTTTTTTACTTATTTGCAAAAACATGCAAAAAAACATAGAAAAACAATGATAGAGATTACAAGTTCAATATATGCAGGTTTCATGAATGGGGAGTCTCATTATAGCTCATGGTTGACCAGGCCACTATATGTTTTATTCTAACAAAAATATAGAAGAATGTATGGTAGCCATTTGGCCTTTCACATAGACACTAAAAGTAGCAATTTGTAAAAATCTCTAACTAAAGTACAATATGGCTAATGTGTATAAGGGAGAAAAATAATGAATGAAAAATAATATATGAGTTTTCACGTGTATATGGACTATAGCTCCCACCTTATGGGCAATATCAAGTCACCCTCATCAAGTGATAAAGATATTGAAAGTTATACTATGGTAGATTTTTTGTCAAAGCATATGTGTTAGTAGTGAGGGTGGACTAAGTTGCGAAGGAAGCATGTGACAAGGGATCCAAAGACAAGATAGCCAGAGAGAATATCTAGGAAGTATGAGCAAATAGAGTAGCCAACAGAAACATAACCAATAGGCCTAGGTATATTTTCTTTGAAATCAACCATGTATTCAATAGTGATTTTCATCACTACACATCATTGTAATTACTCCTTTTTGGTATTTCCAACTCCATTTTGTTCAAGAATAGGATTCCTCAAGCTTGAAGAGTGTTAAAAGAAGCCACATATTAATTTTCATAATTTTCAAAGCTCATTTGAGCCTCCAAAATAGCCAAAGAACCTAATATTTAACTAGGCTGAACACTAGGTTTGAATTAGGCCAAAACTAGTCTTAAAACTAAAAACAAATAGAGAGCTCATTCTAGAGGTTAGGTTGTTTGGGATTTGAGCTTGTATGAACTTGATTGTATCTTGAAATTAGAGAAATATAAGATTCTATTGTTCCACTCTTTGTCTTGCCTTGTGTGCATGTGTGTCTATGTCGGTGCATGCTTGTGTGCTTCTCACTCATGCACTTGTGCATTCCACTAGCTCATAGTTGTCATACCATCCTCATGTCTCCATAGATTGAAAACTATGAGGTTGATCTCCTCATGTTGCTTCTCACCATTTTGCTAGAGTGACACCAAATTTGGCACCGTTGCCAGGGAGCAAGCTTTGAGGATGAGCATGTGACAGTAACATGTAGAGTCTTACTATTGGAATAGTAAGTAAGTAGGTATTTTTCTATTTTCATTACTTTTTTTCTTCATCATCATCATCCCTATCCTCCCTACTCACCTCCTACCTCTATCTCCATCATCATGAGATTTTCACCTCCTTGGTCATATCCCCATTTCCACCTCATTCCCCTCATTTCGTTTGTGAGAGAGAGCAAGTGTGTGCAATATATTTTTGTGTGTTTGTGAGCTTTTGGCAGGTTTCAACAGTGGTAGCAACAACAATAGCATCACCAGGTAAGACAAAACTATGCACATGTCTCATGATGATGACTTGTGTCTATTCAATAGACTAAAACTTTTGATGTTTTGTATTTTCAAGTTAGGCACAATGGACCACACCATTAGGCCACTTGAAACCATTAAAAATAATTCAAAAATATGCATTTTTTTGTCCATCGCAATAGTCACTTGTCTATCATGTGATAGATGACAAGCAAAACTCACAAAGGCTCTGTCCATCATGACAAATAGCAGTCCAACATGATAGACAACTATTCATTGTGATAGAAAACCCAACGATAGTGACTACCTATCGCGATAGATGTTTTCATCATGATAGAAAAAATGCCATGATAGACTCTATCTATTGTGCAATAATCATGGGATCAAATAATCACTTGAAATTTGGGCAATGAGGTTAGCCCACGCCCGGTCAAGATTAAGGCCGGATTACTTGAGACTTTTCAAGATGACTTACTACAATTGTTGAAGAAATTTGCTGATGTATTCGCTTGGGAGGATCAACTAATCACTTGCAATTTGGGCGATGAGGTTAGCCCGTGCCCGGTCAAGATTAAGGCCGGCTTTGGAATTGTATGTACCGGAGGATCAACTAATCACTTGCAATTTGGGCGACGAGGTTAGCCCGCGCCTGGTCAAGATTAAGGCCAGATTACTTGAGACTTTTCAAGATGACTTACTACAATTGCTAAAGGAATTTGCTGATGTATTCGCTCGAGACTATCGCAATATGAAGGGATTGGATCCTCGTATCTACCAACACCATGTGATGTTGAAATTGGATGCCCGGCCAATTAAACAACAGAGTTACTAGATGAATCCCAATTATGCTGCATAAGTGAAAGTTGAACTCGATCAGCTATTGAAAGTAGGTTTCATTGTTTCCATTGAGCATGCTGAATGGATCTCTCCTATTGTCATTGTCCCAATGAAAAATAAGCAATTACGCATTTGTGTGGACTAACGGAAACTGAATGCGGTGACGATACCCGATCCCTTTCCACTACCTTTCTTGGATACTATGCTAGATGATATGGCAGGATGAGAAATGTACTCTTTTTTGGATGGTTATAGTGGCTACAATCAGGTACGCATGGCTGAAATGGATATTCCTAAGACAGCATTTACTATGAATTGGGGAGTATATGCTTGTATGGAGATGTGGTTCGGTCTACACAATGCTCCAAGAACCTTTTAGTGATGCATGCAAGAAATCTTTTCTCCCTATTTAACTACATTTATGCAGGTGTATTTGGATGATTTTTCATTATCTGGTGATACATCGGCTCACCTCTACCACCTCAGATGCTGCTTTTACAACTATTGGGAGTTCCATCATTGTTTAAATCCCAATAAATCCATCTTTTTAGTTGCTTGTGGTAAGCTACTTGGTCATGTTATCTCACAACAGGGAATTCAAGTGGGCCCTAACAAAGTTTATGCAGTGTTGAATGCACCCCCTCCTGTGACTCCAAAGGAAGTTATGCAGTTCCTTGGTCAAATACGGTGGATGGTCGACATCTCTGGTGGCTCGCTCATGTGGATATATCGCTTAATAATTTGATTACTAGTAACCCTTGACAGTTTGTGTGGACGCAGGAATGTCAATTGGCTTTTGATCGATTGAAAAATCTCCTTACACAGGCTCTTATTTTACAAGCTCCTAATTGGCAACGTCCTTTCCATGTCTTCAGGGATGCTTCTGATATTGCAATCGGTAGTGTGTTAATGCAACAACATGACAAGTGGTTTTGTCTTGTTTATTATCCTAGTCGACAACTAGCAGTTGCTGAACATAATTATTTTGTTATTGAACGTGAATGCCTTGGTTTAGTCTATTCGGTGAAAAAATTCTAGCACTATCTACTCGAACGCAAATTTACCTTCCATGTGGATCATGTAGATGCAGCAACATGACAAGTGGTTTTGTCTTGTTTATTATCCCAGTCGACAACTATCAGTTGCTGAACATAACTATTTTGTTATTGAACGTGAATGCCTTGGTTTAGTCTATTCGGTGAAAAAATTCTAGCACTATCTGCTCGGATGCAAATTTACCTTCCATGTGGATCATGCAGCCCTCGTTTATCTTTTACAACAACAACATTTAGGTGGAAGATTAGCTTGGTGGGTGTTGTTGCTTCAAGAATTTCATTATGAGGTTGTGCATCACCCACGATCAGCACATGCTCTCACTGATTTCCTTTCTCGACTAGATTTCGGTGAGCCTCCCTGTGGCATTGATGATACCACTCCGGCCATATATATGACTGACTCAGTTAAGGATGATTCCCAGGCATTACCTATGTCACGTTCGTATTATGACACCCTTATGATTTTTCTAACCAGCAGATGTCCTCCAAATACTCCTTCGATGTCAGCTCGTTGTAAATTGGCTATGTACAGTCATCCATTTCGCATCATTGTGGGACAATTGTATTATATGGATCCATTTGGCGCACTCTTACGATGTATTCCTCCCCATGAAGTTTCTTTGGTAATCGCAATGGCTCATTCCACTCCTGGTGGCCATTTTTTGGTAGACCTTACGTACCAAAAAATTTTGCATAGTGGATTATGGTGGCCCACAATGCATCGCAATATTGTTGCTTATGTTTAACAGTGTGATGCCTGCCAACATACTCGACCACCCTTACACCGACATCATTTTTTGCTTCAGCATGTCCTCCCCCTTGACCCTTTTCAAAAGTATGGATTGGATTTTATTGGTCGTCTTATGCCTCCTGCTATTGTCACAAATCATCCTTATATCCTTACTTGTACTGATTATGCTACTTGTTGGGCCAAAGCTTGGGCATTACGGTCAGCAATTGCTCTGATGGTTGCTAAATGTTTACTTCATGATGTTTTTCCTCGTTATGGGCTCCCTTTGGAGATTATTTCTGATCAAGGCACTCATTTTGCTAATACATTAATGCATGTTTTAACCTGAACCTTCAGTATTGTCCATAAATTTAGTTCCCCTTATTATCCCCACGCAAATGGCTTGCCCAAAAGTACTAGCAAAACTCTTCTTAATATGCTGAAGAAACTTGTTTTGGAGTGCCCGAAAAGATGGGATCAATTTCTTCCTTCAGTCTTATGGGCTTACCGAACCACTTATAAAGTTGCTACCAGAAGTACCTCTTTTAAACTAGCATATGATCTTGAGGCAATTGCACCTATGGAATTGTTTTTACCCAGCTTACGAATGGCATTGGCGCACAAGTTATTACCCAAAGATTCTTTCCCTTTTTGGTTGGATGTTTTACAGTCTTTGGATGAATAGCGTCCAGAAAGCTTTTTGGCTCTTCAGGAAGTTCAATTGTGGCAAGCTAAAACCTATGATAGGTTCCTCACAACACTTGTCTTTACAGTCGAGCAATTGGTTCTTTTTTACAATGCCAAGTCTAATCGTTCGGCAGGAAAATTCAAGCTTCGTTGGTTCGGTCCCTATCATATTGCAGAATAGATTGGTCCAGCTACTTTTTGGTTATCTACATTGATTGGCACTCTACTCCCTAAACCCATCAATGGATCTAAACTCTGTTTGTATTGCATGCCATCCACTTCATCCTAACTTTGTGTATGTTTTATTTACATTCATTAGGATTATGTTTGTTTCGGTATCTTCGACCCACTGTCTACACTACGTGCTTTTTGGTTGACCATACCACCGTAATCCTCTCGTTTTTTATTACTTACTCGTGTTTCACAGCCGTCCTCCATGATTAGGAATCTCTTAATGTGCTTTCATAGTAATGATCCACGCATGTTTCCCTCCAATTGTGACCCCCCAGTTCCCTGATGGGCCCTTTGTCCCCTAATCATTCAGTGGTGGTATCCCACTCTCGCCCTAAACCCTCTTCACCTCATTATTTTCCCCCTTCATCTTCTGCTATGGTTTCTATAAAACCTTCTCAACCATTATCAACTTTTTTAGTATCAGATGTGTTCGCACAATTAGCCCAGATCGGTGACTTCCTTCTTCACTTATCCAAGCAACTCCCCGTTGTCGTCGAGATTTTCTCTCCTCTCTCACTCATGAAGGCCTACAGGAAACACATTCGGTGAAGGTAGCCAGAATTCCCTGAGAAGTCCAAGATGCATCAAGGATGTCAAAGGGAGTTCACATGCAAACTTTGGAATAAATCGAGCAAATCCAGGGTAGCAATCAAAGCTGGTCAAACTTTGGAAATTAGGGCAAAATTTTCAATGTCTCCAAATCACATGAAATTTCATATACTTGTAAAGCCTATCAAAGGCAGCCTATAGCCCGAATTTCACATGAAAATGGATTTTCTAGCACATTGATATGCCATGTGCATTTTGTAAAAAATGTAATTTTTTCACTTAGACCCTACAAAATCTTGTATAGGAATTTTTTTTAGCCATATGGTTTGGCATGTATAAAGAGCATATGAGCCTACATATTTGTACAAAGTTTCAAGGCTATCAGAGCTTCCTAGACACCTTAATGCCACCATGCAAGCTTTCAAATGTAGTCAAACTTGTACAAGGGAGATTCAGATGGGAGTTTTTTCTGCATGTTCCTAAAGGAGGCCTTTCAAAAAATAGCCCTACAAATTTTTATCTTTATCAAAGGATATTTGAAGGGTCAAAGAGGACAAAATCCAGTTTTCAAGGTCACCGCAGTTTCCTAGAATAAGAAAATTGAAGGCTTGAAGGGCTGCCACATGACAAACAATGATTGAACCATGTTGTACGGTCAAGATGAACTCATATTCAAGGGTGGAGATGCACTAAAGCACAAAGCAAGGAGGGTCCACGAGTTTTTTCACAGGATAAGCCTTTTTTGATGATCAAAGATCAATAATGCAAAGTTTCTCCAAAAATAGTGGCTTAGCTTATCCAAATTGATGTCAGCACTAATCCGACGGTCTAGATCAGCCCCAGATCTAATGGTGGAGAATGAAGGCGCCTATTTTCCTCCCTTTTGCCCTAAATATCATATAAAGAACCAATCCTAACCATCCATTGATAAATCCAATGGTTGTAATCAAAAGAAGCTGATCTTAGGGTTGAGAGTTGTTTTCTCTAGATCCAAGGGCCCAAATTCATTCAAAAACCTATATAAACCCCCTGTAAACTCCTAGAGCATCATTGTTAGGCATCCATAGGGCCCTTGCTAGCACATGGTTTCCTTGAGATGATCACCCTCAGTTGAGCGTGTGAGGATCCAAGGTGGGCTAGTAAGAGCATAGTTCCTAGATTCAATTTTTAGACTTCCTCTCTAGGATAGGCTCATAAACCCAGTATCTCTTTCTTTGCTCACCCTCAGTGGAGCGTGTGAGTGAGTTAGAGCTGGTTTTATGTGTCTTAGAATTCTTTAGAAACACATTACGATCCTAGAAAGACATAGGGTCAATGAAGTGGGACATATCCTCTTACGTGTGACATTCGATTGAAGTGTCATGGTGAGAGGGTCGTGCGGACCACCTTTGACCAGTAGAATGCTTAGCTTGACGTTTCACAACATTTATGTATATGTTTATCATAACAAGATCTTCTAATTCATGTCTCATGTCTCTTATCTCTTTGTCTCTTCTATGTTTTTACATGTCACCTTCTATCTCTTTCTATGTGTGAGAAGGCTCCGCAGTATTGCGTTGAACTAGTGAGGATGATCCATTAAGGTTGAGAGAATAATTTTCCTTTCATTCATAAATCATGACCCACGTGCATTCATACCACCCACAAACACCCATGCATATGTTTTAGTTTCGAAAGTGTATAAGAAGCTCCATTCTTGGGCCATTCTTCCTTTCATGACTGATTCATGTGTGTGGTTTTTTTTCTCATCATGCATTCATTCCATTCAAAAGAACTTATGAATGTGAATTAAATTTGGAAAGTGTTTAAGAAGCTCCATATTTTTGGACCATTCTTCCTTTCCGAATTGATTCATGTAAATGGTTTCTTTTGTCCTCATCATTCATGTTCATGTGATTATCTTGTGTTCATATGTTCCCCTTTGTATAATCAAATCATGAAATCTCTTCCCCCCATACCCAACTTTATCTTCACCTTCACATTTTTTATTACATAAACCTTCCAACACTCACAAGCTTCATACACTCCACGTGTGCCACGATCGGGCCTGATCCACTCGGATTGTGATCACCTACACACCGCTCAAGTGCATGATGCCCAACAGTCCCTGCGTATTGAATATCAATCGAAGGTTGATATGTTAGAGGCCGATATCGCTCCCTTGTAGGAAGAGATTTTGGCGGCTAGAGCCAATGAATGCTTATTACAGGAACATATTACCATGAAGGATGAGCTTACTGCAACTAAAGATGAAAATTTTGCTTTCCTCAAGCAGGCATTGATTGATAAAGATGATGCATTGACCGCTCTCGGTTGTGAGTTGGTTAATACTCGCACCCGCCTTGCCGAAATCGAACAAGCTGCTAAAATACTCTCTGACAAGGTCCTACATGGTGAAGCAGAACTGAGGCAGGTTATCGAAGAATTGTTCCAAAAAGGTCAAGTGTTAGATGAAGAGATCGGTCGTACTGTTAAGTTAAAGAAAGAAATCGACGCGATTCAGGAGCATCAAGATTTTTTTTGGACAATGCAGTTTTAGCAGCAAGAGTTGGATCACGAAGAAAAGCAACTTGGTATTCAGCACGATCGTCTTTCACAAATCGATGCAGAAATTGCTGATGCCAAGTTAAGCAGAGATACAACCATCACTAACAACTTCTATTTACAAGAGGCCTTTTTGCAGAATCAAAGCGAAGTTTTATTAGCACAAGTTAGTGCTTCCAATTCGGTGCACACAGATGCTCATTTGGTAGAACTGCATGTTCTCCACGAGATGTTGGAGTCCTTGAAACATAAGAATTCATGTACTTTTAAATTAGCCCGTGCTATGTATATTCAAGACATCATCGATGATTCTTAGTTATTTTTTGTAATTAACCAATTCTGGGTTCGACTCCACTATGCATGCCAGTGTTAGGCCACTGAAATCTAATTGTAATTACTAGAAAATGTAATTGGAAAAGACGCACATCGAAAGGATGTAGCATAACATTTGTAACTCTTTAATAATGAAAGTGTGTGAAAGAAAATGCACAGAGAGGCATGGTACCGGACTGTGGTTCTGGCCGTTGCACCTGTGGATCGTTTTCAGCGCAAGTTTTACTTACACTAGTGTAATGATCATTTCTTGTTTTGAGTATTAAGTCATTATAGTGATCTTTTCTGTGTATTACTTTGATTGACGAGGATATAAGTTTAGTTATGGTTGCACGTAAATAGATGGTGAAGAAATCCATGTTATTCCGTGTAATTGAATAACATATTGTATCGCGATGAAGTAGTTCACCTAATGTTGAAAAGTCTGGTGATGAAAAAAAACTATGTACAAGTGCTGGTGTATAATCCGTGTAAAGTGATGAATAATTCTGCATAGTGAATGTTTTATCTAGGAAAATACACATAGGGCCTCTGTAATATAGACCCTTGAGCATCCCAAGAACCCAGTAGTTGATTTAGTCTTGTAACCAGTTTACAAGTTATTTGATTCCCTAGAATGAATCTCAAGTCCTTGAAGAATAACATTCTCCCAAGTAGTGAGAATGAAATTCTTCAAACTTGTTTGACACCAAGTAGTTCCCTAGAAGTCCCAAACCACCAAAAGTGGTATTGAAAGTCCAATGGTTGATATCACCTAGAGCTGTATCAAAGATTCTTAGCTTTAGAATCTGAAAGGCATTAGTATATTCTTGGACTTGAGAAGAGGAATGATCTCTAAAAATGCCACAAGTAAGCAAAGAAGCTTTTGATAATTCAAGAGATCTTAAAGATAAAGACTAAGTCTTTATTCTAGTCACAAAGTCAACCAGACTTGATCAAGCTTGGCCATGATTGTCCAAGAATTTGTTATTAGAACTACTCTATAATTTGCCCAAGTATTGGCAATAAAATTCCTTTTGGGAATTATTCACTCAGGTTCCATTTATCCAATGGAAAATTGTGATAAAAGTAATTTGTTCCAAGTTTGAACAGAGTAAGAAAGTCCAAGAATGTAGTATGCAACCATGAAGATGGTACTTAAGTTTATGGAAGGTAAAACATAATATTTTCCTAAAAGGGATTTTGGTACAAATCCGAAAGCATGAGCGGATGCTTAGACTTATGCACTAGCGAGATTCTTGTAAAGTCTCAGCCAAGGTAGGTTCATAAAGCATTAGTAAAGAAGGAATATAAAGACAAGAAGTCAAAGCTCTTGTCACTACAAATTGTTCAAGACTAAACGAATTGAACTTGACTCTATGAAAAATTCAAGTACTTGGAATTATAACTGG
>CM035406.1:219148362-219155862 GCA_020310875.1 Ceratopteris richardii
CTATATACACTATATTGCCCTCTGCTCTATATTGCACTCTAGCCCTAGGGTTCCTATGCATGTCCTCATAGGCACATGTGCTCTGCTCTCATGCTCTGGAGGTGGTATAGGTGTCTTGATAATAGATAGATAAAAATAAATAAAAATATGTGTTATAATATCATTAAAAAAATTGTAAAAAAAACATACATATGAGCAAATAGTTCTCTTCTTGCATGTGGAGCCGCAGAAGAGCCCTCCTCTAGTCGCTGGGTAAGCATCTAGATCATAAAATCCAACTCATAATCATGCATCTCTGAGTACTCGTGCATGACAATCCCTAAGGTATCATGTGGAAATCTTGCTCTCATAAGACTTTTTATGAGATTGAGTTTCATCTTTCTCTCTCTACTAGGATCCATAATATATGTACATATAAAACAAAATGGGTTAGAAATCAATATATGTACGTGTACATATGTATGCATGTATATGTATGTGTGTGTATATCTATGTGTATGTATGTGTATGTATATGTATGTATGTGTATGTATGTGTATGTATATGTATGTGTGTATGCATGTATATGTGTGCATTGTGTGTGCATGCATGTGTATATGCATGTGTATGTATGTGTGTATGTTTGTGGGTAGGTATGCATGTGACCTGATGTGCATATACCTATATGTATGTATATGTATGTGTGTGTATATGTAAATGTATGGGTATGCATGTGTATGTGTGTATGCATGTGTATGTGTATATGCATGTGTGTATATGTGTGTATCTATATGTGTGTATGTATATGTAAGTATGTATATGTGTGTGTATGTGTATGTAGGTGTATATGTGAGTGTGTGTATGCATGTATATGTAAGGGTATCTATATGTGTGTATGTATATGTAAGTACGTATATGTGTGTGTATGTGTATGTAGGTGTATATGTGAGTCTATGTATGTGTGTATATGTGTATGTGGGTGTGTATGAGTGTGTATGCATGTATTTATGTATGTATGTATGCATATGCATGTGCATTATGTATGCATGTGTGTGTATGTGTATGTATGTGTGTCTCTATGTGTATGTGTATGCATATTTATGTTTAGTGTATGTATGTGTGTTTTCATATGTGTGTATGTGTGTATGTATATGTGTATGCATGTGTATGTGTGAGTATGTGTCTCTATTTGTTTGTGTATATATATGTGTGTGAGTGTATGCATGTATATATGTGTATGCATGTATATATGTGTATGTATATATATATATATGTGTGTGTGCAGGTAAATTTATGTGTATAGTTATGTGTATGCTAGTTTGTGCATGCCTAGGTATATACATGTATGTTACTATGTGTGTGTAAGTATATGAATATGTTTGTGGGCAGGTATGCATGTGACCTGATGTGCATATATGTAAATGTATGTATGTATGTATGCATGTTCATGTGCATTATGTATGCACATGTATGCATGTGTGTATGTGTGTCTCTATGTGTGTGTATGCATATTTATGTTTAGTGCATGTATGTGTGTTTTCATATGTGTGTATGTGTATGTGTATGTGTGTGTATATATATATATATATATATATATATATATATATATATATATATATATATATATATATATATATATATATATATATATATATATATATATATATATATATATATATATGTGTGTGTGTGTGTGTGTGTGTGTGTGTGTGTGTGTGTGTGTGTGTGTGTGTATGTATGTATATATGTGTATGTATGTATATATGTGTATGCATGTGCATGTGTGTATGCATGCATGTGTATATGAATGTGTGTATGTATGTGTGTATGTGTGTGTATATGCATGTATGTATATGTGTGTATGTATATGTAAGTATGTATATGCAAGTATGTATATGTAAGTATGTATATTTGTGAATATGTGTATGTAGGTGTATATGTGGGTATGTGTATGTGTGTATATGTGTTTGTGGGTGTGTAGGTGTGTGTACGCATGTATGTATGTATGTATGTATGTATGTATGTATGTATGTATGTATGTATGTATGTATGTATGTATGTATGTATGTATGTATGGATATGCATGTGCATTATGTATACATATACATGTGCATTATTGATGGATAGTGTTAATCTCCAAAAGAACAAGCTACTCTTGAAGTTAGAGCACCTCTATATCAAGAGTAACTCAAAACCTTTACCAATTTAGAGAATCAATGATCAATTATAAAAATTTTGGATAAATTGTGAAGAAGATGACTACACAAAAAGTATGTTGCACATAACTCACTCATTGACTTATCAAATGTGTAAAGTTTTTTATAAGACTTTGCACAAGGTGTCGCCTATAGTTTGTGCACCTCCTCCAAGTTACAGCATACCAAAAGGTTCAGTAGATCTTGACAAATGATCTTAACAAGTTACCTATGTCTAAAACTGTAGTTCTTTACAGTCGACTTTGACACCTGTAACTTCTTAAGCTTGGTTCTCTCAAACTAGAACCCATTTAATCAAATGCTTTTATTCATAGGTAGCTTACCTTCCAACACAAATAATGAGTGCTTACTTGCTCAAAACTTTACACTGTGGAAGGAGAACTGACCAAAACATTAGCATCAAATTTTGCGCCTCTTACAACTTCTCTTCTTTCATTTACACATGTAAATGTTCCTACACTTAATTCTCTCAGCCTGATCACAATTAGAAGCTGAAAATTTGTACAGAGGTCAATCAACTATAGACTTAGACTTGTACAAAAGCATTTCACAAGAGATTCAACACAGAAGGAGAAGTCTCAGAAATATCAGGTGCAACTTTTCTTCATTTATGAAAAACTTTACATCTGAGTGATGAGAGAGATCTTACTCACTCCTAAAGTGTCTAATTACTCATACAACTTCTAATTTCTCTATTCACATGCTCTCTCATATTTTCCCGGACATTTTACCTTGTATATATAGGCAAATATGTACAATCTCATAACCATACAAAAGTATAAGTGATCTATCTCTGAATTAATGTACATATGTATACATATCTTCATTCTCTGATCATATACTTTCTCCATGCTTCATAACTTGATCTTTTCTTCAATCCTTGACTTCAAAACTTCATCAAAACTTCATTTGTTGATTTTCGTGCACCAACATCTCCCCCTCATTCATCAATTGAGGTTTTCTCTATCTTCTTTATACATGCCATGTCTTTGAATCTCTGTAGCTTTGGTCCATCCAAGCTCTTTGTTAGCATATCAACTATCTGATCTTTTGTTGAAGTATGTATTACTTCAATCTCCTTATCCATCACCTTCTCTCTTAGAAAGTGATACTGAATCTCAATATGTTTAGTCCTGGCATGAAAAACAGGATTAGCAGCTAAATACCATGAACTCATGGTATCTCCATGAATAGTGGGTGTACTATGGATAATGTCAAAACTCTTCATAAGATTCTTAAGAAGTATCCATAAGTTGATCTCCTATCATTAGGATTACCTGCCCAATCTGTATCACTATAAATCTTGATGTTTGTATCCGATGTAAAACCATAATGCAAACCCTCTTTGAGTGTACCCTTAATGTACCTCAACGCTCTTTGTCCTGCAATCCAATGTTCTTTCCTAGGACAATGCATGAATTGAGATAATACTCCAACTGCATATGACAAGTCAGGCCTAGTTAATGTAGCATAGATCAGACTACCAACCAAACTTTGATATAGCTTCATGTGTTGAACACTTCTCCTCCATATCTGCTCAATTTGTGATTCACCTCCATTGGAGTATGTGCTACCCTGCAATCATTCATCTTAAACTTGATCAACAAGTTTTTCAAATACCTTTCTTGAGTTACATACACTCCATGTTGAGTGTATGAGATCTCCATGCCCAAGAAATATGACAAGTCTCCCAAGTCATTAATCTTGAACTCTTTCTCCATTTGCTTCTTTAGACTTTGAATGCCTTTCTCATCTGTACTTGTAAGAATTATTATCATCAACATATATGCACATGTAGATGAACCCATCATCACTTGCTTTAACAAGCAAGCTACTATCTGCTTTAGATACTTGAAAACCAAGTTCCTTCAAGAACTTCACAAGTCTATAATTCCATGCCGTTGGGGCCTGCTTCAAACCATACAAAGCTCTCTTGAGCTTACATACATGATCTGGATACCTTTCATCTCTAAATCCTTGTGGTTGCTCCATGAAAACATCATCTGAAATATAACCATTTAGAAAAGCATTCTTCACATCTAGTTGACATAATTTCCAACCTTTACATGCAGCAATAGCTATGAGTGTCCCGATGGTTGTCATCTTTGCCACAGGACTATAGATCTCATCATAATCTATACCATATGTCTGAGCAAACCCTTTCACAAAAAGTCTAGCTTTATACCTAGACACACTTCCATCTGCAAACCTCTTTGTCTTGTAGACCCATTTGCATCCAATGATCTTCTCACTATTTGGTTTAGGAACCAAATCCCATGTCTGATTCTCCATCAATGCATCATACTCTTCCTGCATAGATTTCTCCCAATTTTCCTTACCTTTTGCCTCTTCATATGTACAAGGGTCTTCATCTGCCTTTATCATATAAGCATAATCTTTGGTAGCCAAAAAAGAAGTGTCATAGCTATACCTTGTAGGTTGCCATTTGTTTCTTGATGACCTTCTGAGTTCTCCACTTCTTGAGGTTTCTGGTTCATCACATTCTGGATCAAACCTTGGCACTTTTTCAACTTCAACATGTACTTCATTGTTCTCCTCTTCATCAAATATCTGAACCTTTGATTTACCTTTCTTTTGATTCACAATTTCTTCATCACTTGCATGAACATTAAGTGTACCTACATACCAAGTACCTTTCTCATCAAATGTAACATCCTTAGACACAAGGAATTGCTTTGTGGATGGACTCCACAACCTATATCCCATCTGCTTATCATCATATCCAATGAACACATATTTTTCAGCTTTAGGTTCTAATTTATGCCTTAATTGAGATGGGACATATGCATATGCCAAACATCCAAATACTTTGCAATGATCTAGAGTAGGTCTCTTACCCCACCATGCCTCATATGGTGTCATACCCTGCAAAGATTTACATGGTAATCTATTGACCAAATATGTTGCTCTATTTACAGCCTCAGCCCACAAGTAATTTGGGCAACTTTTCTCCTTCATCATGGATCTCGCAAACTCAACAAGAGTTCTATTCCTCCTTTTTGCTACACCATTTTGTTGAGGAGAGTACCTGCAATTAATTTCCCTTTTTATACCTACATTCCACAAGTAATCACTGAACTCATTACAGAAATACTCTCCCCCTCCATCTGACCTTAGTCTCTTCAACTTTTGACCTGTAATTCTCTCTGCATACACATGATAATGTTTGAATGTATTGAATACCTCTGACTTATCTTTAATCACATAGATAGTGATCCATCTGGTAGCATCATCAACATAAATCACATAATACCTTGAACCATTGATATTGAAATCCTTTGATGGTCCCCACACATCTGTGTGTACCAACTCAAGCTTCTCTGAATACATAAAACCATGCTTGGAATAAGACTGCTTATGAGCCTTACCTAATTGACATGCCTCACATCTGTATGTCATATGTTGACCTGCAACATTAGGCAATCCAAGCACTGAACCATTATTAACCATATCTTTAATACCTCTTTCATAAAAATGTCCAAGCCTTTTGTGCCAAAGATCTAACTCTGAGATCTTATGTCTTCCATAGGTGTACAAGGCATGACCAATGTTACCTTGAATCTTCAATGTGAAGAGTCTTCCTTCTTTCTTCCCTGAAACAACTTGTTTATACCCATTGCTAGGTTCTTCCACAAAAACTCCTTCATTAGTGAACCTAACTTAATAACCTTTTTCAACAATTTGTTCTACACTTATTAGATTCTTTGGAATTGTAGGAACATACAAAACCTTACTAAAGAGAGTACTTCCATCCTTGGCCTTCACTGATCCAATTGACTTCACATTGTGCTTTGTATCATCACCTGTTTGAACTACATGATTAGTTACTTTACTCTCCAAATCAGTCATCAAAGCTATGTTGCCACTCAGGTGATTGCTACACCTGAGTCAATGTAGAAGAATCTTTGGTCTTCACTTTGCCTTTCACAAGTTGCATTCATTATTAATGTTGAATCCTCCTTCTGATCTGAAGCATAATTGTAGTAGGTATTGTTGTATTGTTGACTTTTGAATCCTCTACCTGCATTTCTTCCAAAGTAGCCTCTACTACCTCTACCTCTAAAATTACCTCTTTGATTTTTGCCACCTCTTCCTCTTGAATTGAAGTTCTGATTATATCCACCATTATTCTGAGTATTATGCCAACACTCATTAGCTAAATGATTTGTCTTACCAAAAATCCAACAAGCTTTGCCTCCATCTTTATTACTTCTGCCTCTTCCTCTACCTTTGCCACCTCCTCTTCCTCTTAGGAAGTTAGCTTGGCTAGTCGTACCTTCATCTTCATTTGATTGTTGCTTCCGTTTGCTATTCTTCTTCTTATCCTTTGAATACATTGCTTGACCTGCACTTTTATCACCTTCACCTTTGACATCCTGCTCAAAGGTTAGCATGTGTCCTAGCAACTGATTTAAGTCAGGAGTAAAATGATCTAGTGATAACTCAGTAGACAAAATGAATGGCTTCCATTTGTCATCACCTCTCAAACCTGTAAGGATTGGCCTTACCAATTTATCCTCCTCAATATCTTCATCAACTGCTCCTAATGCATCTGCAATGTCCTTCATTATTGTTGCATAATCTGAGATGGATTGAGAGGCCTTCTTCTTGAATGTAGTAAATTCTGCCCACAAGGATGCCTTCCTTGACTTTGTGGTGTTTTGGAAATGCTCCTCCAAAGCATTCCATATATCACTTGCACTTTAAAGACTTCTAATGTGAGGTAGCAAGTAGTCATTAACTACTATGTAGATAATGCTTCTGGCTTGAGCATCTCTCTTCATCCAAGTCTTCAAATCAAATAATTCCTCCCTAGTTGGAACACTAGGATCTCTGAACTGAGGCTTTTCTTCTTCACCTGTAATATAACCTATCAAGTCTTTGCTCATAAGATTAGCTTCCATCCTCATTGACCATGCTGGATAGTTCTCTCTATCCAGTTTCTCTATCTGAAGAGAATCTCCCATCCTTTCTTCACCTGTGTATTAAATCCTTCTAGCTTTATGAGGAATAAGGTTACCTTTACTTCGAATGAAGTTCCTTTTGTCTTCCTTGATGTCTTATGGCCTCCTTCGCAAGCTTTGCTCTCAAGCTTTCACCTTTTGAATCTTCAAATGTTGAATTCTTTATGACTGCAGCAGTCAGGGTCCTCCTTTCTTCAATTTTGATACTTCCTGCTCTGATACCACTGATGGAGAGTGTTAATCTCCAAAAGAACAAGCTACTCTTGAAGTTACAGCACCTCTATATCAAGAGTAACTCAAAACATTTACCAATTTAGAGA
>CM035406.1:219160862-219220862 GCA_020310875.1 Ceratopteris richardii
GTATTGAGGGATACTTGGGATATTAGGAGGACAAAAATTTGAAACAACTCTCATTGAGTTACTACATTGTCAGTTTACAAGACTTAAGAGCTACATGCATAAATTTACCACTCCACCATATTTAATAATTGTTTTTTCCATAACTTTGTGCAACATTAATTTAGTACCAACAAATAAGTGAAAAATAAAAGGCTCAATTTTTTTATTTACATAAAATCAAGGCACAATTACTAGTAGATTTGTACGCATATCAGCGTATTTTATTCTTGTCAATATAAATATATAGTTATATCAACCATACTTTTTAAAAAAATTCGCTTAGAAGGATAAACTAATATTCCTCGATCAGACATTCGTATGCAAAAGAATAAAAATTAGTGATATAATTTAAACTATCATATTTAGTTTCCCATGAATATCTTGTTCTACACATATATGTAAGATTTGACTATAAAAAATAAGAACTTCAAGAGCAGAATAGAGATTTCGTATAGACTCTCAGAAAAGTTGAATATGAATCTTAAAAGTGGACATTTGGGATTCATGAATTTAAACTTAATGCATAAAATATGTATAAGTGATAGAAGCTCATTGACCAATAAAAGAAACATAACTTATGGAAAAAAAAGATTTCAACGGCACTGAAATAATCATTCTTGGTGTTATAACAAATATGCGCACAGGAGATCTATAGGGGTGCTATATGGGGTAATTTTTTGCCTCATGGGAGAAGAAGATTTTCCTATGCAAAGGTGTGTATGTATATACGTATATATGTATCTATGTACACTTGTATGTTTCTACCATCTATCAATGTATTTATGCATATAATGTAAGCCTATGTGTATGTATGTATGCATGTGTGTGTGTGTGTATATATATATATATATATATATATATATATATATATATATATATATATATATATATATGTGTGTGTGTGTGTGTGTGTGTGTGTGTGTGTGTGCATTTAAATGTGTATGTTTGCATGTCATATGTATGTATGTATGTATTTATGTATGTACATACATACGTATGTACATATGTATGTATGTATGTATGTTCTACGAGTGTATGCATGTATGTATGTATGTATGTATGTATGTACACACACACACACACACACACACATATATATATATATATATATATATATATATATATATATATATATATATATATATATATATATATATATATATATATATATATATATATATATATATATATATATATGTATGTATGTATGTATGTATGTATGTATGTATGTATGTATGTATGTATGTATCTATGTATGTATGTGTGTGTGTGTGTTATAGTTAAGGGGAATTGAATAGCCTATTGACAAGGAGTCTAATGGGATAACCACATGCCCCAAAATCCATGATTGAGGATTAATTTCTTATCCTCCCTCTTAGGGTGTGCTTCAACCATCTCTTGCCTATCATTTCTTGAATCTTACACTCTCTTTCCCTTCTAGAGATCATTGTCCTCAATGATCAACTCCTAAATCCCTAGATGCCCTTGACATAATGTCCTCACCTCACATAATCTCTTGAACCTTTCCGGTTTGCAACCTTGGTGAGTGTGTCAAATTCTTCAAGTGAATTAGCTACAAGAAATCCTCTGTGTGTAGAAACTATGTTCTAAGTGCACAAACTTGTCTTTTTCACTATGATTTTCTTGTTTGAATTTCAAATTATGCATGTTATAGGGTCACATCAAGGACCATGCATAGACATTGTTGTGAATCCCATGCACAAGTTGAGGAGAACACAAAAATTTTGAGATGTTTTTTTAAGTTAGGAGAACATGTGCTCCTCTCTCTCTCTCTCTCTCTCTCTCTCTCTCTCTCTCTCTCTCTCTCTCTCTCTCTCTCTCTCTCTCTCTCTTCACACTCTTGCATGCACACTACAATGGAAAAGTCAACAAAGTTTTGACGGTGCAGAAATTGAGCAAGAAATATCCGATTTTGGAAAACTTTTAGTTGATTTAAGGGGCTTTTGACATATACATGCAATGATCTAGTCACATTTTCAAGATTATATAGTGATTACAAGATACAAGTTGTACAACTTTGTTGAAAAAAACATGTCCAGATTCAGATCTCTAGGTCATTGAAAATGCAAATCTAGAGGGACAATGATGCGGATGAAGAGATGACGATGACAATAGATGTGTGTTCTACCTCTATCTTGAGATACAACTCTCCAATTGAGGTGTTTCAAGTGTCTTTGTGTAGGCAAGAAAGAGTTCCTTAAGTTTTATGAAGAAAAAAGTTTCATATTCAGAGCTTAAGAGCACTGAAATAGCAAACTATAGAGCATTAGATTTTTACCACAAGAACCCTAATTGATTTTGGAGGTTCATTTTGATTTAGAACATCCATGAGAGATATTTTTTAGTGTGCAAGCACTTGTTGTAGAGTTTTAGGACATTGAATATGTATGATTTATGATGGTAGCTCCTTGGTATGAGAGTAGGGCATGATCTTGTCAAGTGTTTGGCATGTAAGGTGGCATTGTGGCATACCTTTCAAGTTTATGCCATCATGGGTCATAGTATTGTCAATGGTTGTATAGGGGCACTATTGCCTATATCCAATTGATGCCACTGGTTACTTATCGGTTGCAAATAATTTATGAGAGTTGATTTTGGAACTTGTTTAGTACTTGTATTCTTGTTTTTGTGCAGGTACATGATTTGGTTGGAGCCTCATCTATATATCATTTTATCAATTATGTTGGATTTGCATTGAGCCATATTATTCATTGATTATCATATGTGATTTTCACTATAGTTAGGCATTAGTGGATGGTATATTCCCATTTTTACTTGATTGGTTATAGATTCCATTTTATAGAGAAAATACTTCCAAACTTTTGTCGAATTTCATGTTAAAACTTGCGGTAGGTGGAACCGATTCTCAATAAGATTCTTTCTCAAGTGGGAGGTGTATGATCAATGTATTGATGTGCATTTCCATCATTTTATTGGTTTTTATGTTCACCATTGCATATGATTGGATCCTTCAGAGGTAGTGATAGGTTATTTGTTCTTCTTTTGCTATTGGTTATCTTGTCTTGATTGCTTAGTTTACAATGGATACTCTAAGATATTTTCCCTAGGACTCTCTCACATCCACTTGGTCATTTTGGAGACTTCATGAGCAGGTTTATGCTCATGGTTTTATATGCATGCTAGATGGATGGTTTTATATGCATGCTAGACGCATGATCATAGGTGTTTCGTGTCTTTGTGTAGGCAAGAAAGAGTTCCTTAAGTTTTATGAAGAGAAAAATATAGAGCATTAGATTTCACCACAAGAACCCTAATTGATTTTGGAGGTTCTTTTTGATTTAGAATGTCAATGAGAGAGATTTTTTAGTATGCAAGCACTTGGTTTAGAGCTTGAGGGCATTGATTATGTATGATTTATGATGGTAGCTCCTTGGTATGAGAGTAGGGCATGATCTTCTCAAGTGTTTGGCATGTAAGATGGCATTGTTTCATACCTGTCAAGGTTAGGCCATTATGGTTCATAGTATTGTCAATGCATGTATAGGGGCACTATGGTCTATATCCAATTTATGCCACTTAGTTACAACTTTACTTACCTGTTGCACACAGTTTATGAGACTTGATTTTGGAACTTGATTAGTAGTTGTATTCTTGTTTCTGTGCATGTACATGATCCAATCGAAGCCTCAACTATATACCATTTTATCAGTTATGTTGGCTTTGTATTGAGCCATATTACTCATTTATTATCATATGTGATTGCCACTACGGTTTGGTGTTAGTGGATGGTATATTCCCATTTTTACTTGATTGGTTATAGATTCCATTTTATAGAGAAGCTATTGCCAAAATTTTGCTCGATTTTATGCTAAAACTTGTGGTAGGTGGAACCAATTCTGAGCAAGATTCTTTCTCGAGTGGGAGGTGTATGGTCACTATATTGATGTGCATTGCCATCAGTTTATTGGGTTTTATGTTCACCACTGCATATGATTGGATCAGTGATAGATAGTGATAGGTTATTTGTTCTTCTTTTGCTATTGGGTATCTTGTCTTGATTGCTTAGTTTACAAGGGATACTCTATGCGATTTTCCCTAGGACTCTCTCACATATACTTGGTCATTTTGGAGACTTGGTAAGCAGGTTTATGCTCATGGTTTTATATGCATGCTAGATTCATAGTTTTATATGCATGCTAGGTGCATGCTCATAGTTGTTTCAAGTGTCTTTGTGTAGGAAAGAAAGAGTTTCTTAAGTTTTTTGAAGAGAAAAATTTCAGATTTAGAACTTAAGAGCACTAAAATAGCAAAATATAGAGCATAATATTTTCACCACAAGAACCCAAATTGATTTTGGAGGTTCATTTTGATTTAGAACATCCATGAGAGAGATTTTTAGTGTGCAAGTGGTTTAGAGCTTGAGGGCATTGACTATGTATGATTTATAATGGTAGCTCCTTGATATGAGAGTCGGACATGATCTTGTCAAGTGTTTGGCATGTAAGATGGCATTGTGGAATACCTTTCAAGTTTATGCCATCATGGGTCATAGTATTGTCAATGGATGTATAGGGGCACCATGATCTATATCCAATTTATTCCACTGGTTACGACTTTATGTACCAATTGCATAAAATTTATGAGAGTTGATTTTGGAACTTGGTTAGTAGTTGTATTCTTGTTTTTGTGCAAGTACATAATCCAGCTAGATCCTCAGCTATATACTATTTTATCAATTATGTTGGCTTTACATTGAGCCATATTATTCATTGATTATCATATGTGATTGCCACTACGGTTTGGCATTAGTGGATGGTATATTCCCATTGTTACTTGATTGGTTATAGATTCCATTTTATAGAGAAGATACTACCAAAATTTTGTCGGATTTTATGATAAAATTTTTGGTAGGTGGAAACGACTCTCGGCAAGATTCTTTCTCGAGTGGGAGGTGTATAGTCAGTGTATTGATGTGCAATGCCATCAGTTTATCCGTTTTTATGTTCACCATTGCATATGATTGGATCAGTGTCAAGTTATTGATATATTTAGGTAGTGATGTGTGTGAACACTATAGGACTGCCGAGGCACTTTTTTCCCTCTTTAGGAGGTTTTTCCCCCTCGGCTTGTATGTATGCCTATTGCCCTAATGGGCTACTTATCTTTGTACATTCTGGTGGTAATACATTCAACATTGTGTGTTGTGCTCCAAGCTTCTTCTTCTTCCTTGTGTTGTTTGTGTGCTTCCAAAGACGTCTAACTCCAGCAATTGGTATCAGAGCAGGTTGCTGCTTCATCTAGGGTGTTGTCTACACCTCTCTAGTTGTAGTCTCAGAATCGCACGAAATTTGATAAGCATACTAAGGGTGTTTCACATATCAAAACAGCTTCGCTATGTGGTGCCGAAATCGCGATCTGAGTTCATTTTCGCCTCCGAATGCACTATCACAATGCTTGTGCAGGCTATTTTATCTTTTCGTGCCAAAGGTATATATAAGTTTTGGTTCACCAGTATAAGCGTCTTGAAGTCTACTATAGGTTTAGCAGAATTCATCTAGGCAGTAATGTTCAACTTTTTGAGATACAATCAATTTTCTGCATCAAGGTATTTTAGTCACCGGCCATGGCTGAAAGCAGTGATGTATTCCGTATGTTGGATGTTGAGGATAAGTTGGATGGTACCAGCTACCCATTATGGGCTTATATGATGCGTCATGTATTGGTCGCAAAAGGACTATGGAATATTGTGCAGGGTGTTGAAAGACATCCTGTTACACCTGCGAATACAGATGCTGGAGCTGATGGAGATGGTGTTGAAGATGATGATATTCTGTAAATTTTTGTTTGTATTGATGTTTCTGTTGCACCTACTGTAGAGCAAATTTGTTGTGGATGGCAGAGATGCTTAGGCACATGTGTTGCTAGCTTTGTCTATCAAACATGCCATTATTCCTCACATTCGCTCTTGCAGAATAGCTAAGGATGCTTGGGATACACTAACCACATTGTACTAGGCTAGGAATGAGGCTCGTGTTGCTTACATCTAAAAACAATTGGAGAGTGAACACATGAATGAAGGTGATTCTATGGATAGTTTTCTCACAAAGATCAAGGATTTGAAAGAACAGTAGATTTTTGCTGATAAAGTTATACCAGATAGCTCACTTGTGCAGACCATTCTGAATGGTCTTTCAGACTCATATCAGAGTTTTGCTTTGACTCTTTGTTTGATGATGAAAGGCAATCCAAATGCCTTGTCATTTGAGGAGTTAGTCTCTATTATGTGGCAAGAAGATTAGCCTAGGCAGAACAGGTCTATTATGCATGTTGTAGATCAAGCTTTCTTGGCTATTCAGAAGGGCAAAGGTAAATGGAGCTCTTCTACTAGTAAGAAAAAATCTTCAAATGTTGCACATTCGAAGAAGGAAGACAAATATGAGAAGAAATCAGAAAAGTAGAGATTGTTTTGCAAATACTGTAAAGCAAATGATCATGTCATCAAGAGCTATCCAAAACTAGCGGCTAAAGAGGCAAAGAAGAAAGAGGCCGAATTGGTTGTTGCAGAGGCCTCTACACCGAAAATAGAGTTTGCTAATCTTGTGTAGGAAGAAGAATGGGCATTTACTACTGTTTGCAGTTTTGACCCATCTTCTCATGAGCAGTGCATGTCTATACTAGACTCAGATGTTTGGTACTTTGATTGTGGGGCAACCAACCATATTACCTTGCAGCGCAGTTTCTTCCCTTCATTCGAGCCTGCCCCTACATGGAATACTGTTACATGTGCCAACAACTCCTCCTATAGTTGGTAAGATCATTTTGACTACTACTGATGGTAGTTCTTTCACTTTGTCAGATGCTTTGTTTCTACCACGGATCAAGAAAAATCTGTTATTAGTCTTTGCATTAGCCAAGATTGGCTTGGTTGTGAAATTTGTTGATGAGAGATGTATAGTTCATGATCTGTCAAATGGTGATATGATTATTGCTTCTGGCATTTTATGTCGTGGGCTGTATAAGCTCATAGACTATGAAAGATCTGTAAATGATTTGGCATGTGTAGTATATGATTCTCAGGCTATGTCAGATGCAAAGCTTTGGCATGCATGTTTTGGTCATCTGAATTTTGCTAGTTTGCTATGCCTACAAAAATCTGAAATGGTGTCATCTTTGCCCAAACTTGAGGCACCCAATAAACATGTATGTGAAGGTTGTATTTTGGGCAAAATGCAGCATTCTTCCTTTCCAAAAGATGGTTCAGTTCGGGCTACTTAAAAATTGCAGCTTGTACATAGTGATGCCTGTGGTCCTATGTAGACACATTCTTTTGGGAACTATCTTTACTTCGTGACTCAATGATTTTTCGAGGCATGCATGGGTATATCCATTGAAGGGAAAGTCCAAAGTGTTTATGTGCTTCAAACAGTTTCTGGTTTTGGCTGAAAATTTGTCAGCATGTGAAATGGGCACCCTCCATTTTGATCAAGGGGGGGAATATATGTCTTCTGACTTTAATGCATTTCTGGCTGGATGTGGGATAAAACATCAGTGTACAGTGTTGTATACACCTCAAATTAATGGAGTTGCTGAACTAAAGAACAAGTCACTTATGGAGATGGTGAGGTGTATGGTCAAGAGTTAGGCTTAGTTTGTGGCTTGAGGCTATTATGTGTGCATCATATGTACCGAATAGGCGTCCCACTAAAGCACTACAGTCTATCACTCCATATGAGGCTTGTTATGGTCGCAAGCCATCTGTTGCTCATCTGTGTGTTTTTGGTTGTCTGGCATATGCATTAATGCCTGAACAAAATCGTAGAAAATTGGATGATAAAGCAGTAAAATGTATTTTTGTTGGGTACAGTTCTAAAAGTAAAGGCCATCATCTGTATCATCCACATACTAAACACATTATGGTTAGCTGTGATGTTGTTTTTGCGAAAGATTCTATTAATCCATTGCTTTCATGTACTAAGGAGACATCTGTTAGCTCCAAAGACATGTATGATACTTTGCTTCCTCTTTTACAGGTGGATAGTCTAGTGTTGGTCCTAAGGAGGCAACTTCTCAACCTTTGCAGGTTTCATGTGATGATGCAGATCATTCCATTTTTGATGCAGATTTACATGATGCACTTGTTAATGAAAGAGTTGGTATTGAGAAGGCAAAAACTATGCCAAAATGGCTAGTGCAGACCTTGCGTGATAGCAAATTAGAAGCACCTCTATCATATCGTACTTGATCAAGCTCTCATAGTGCCTCTTTTGCATCAGATTTCTATGCTATGGCTGGCTTTAGTCTCTGTGATGAGACTGAACCTGTTTCGATTGATGAAGCACCAAAAACATTGGATGCTATCATGGAAAATGGTACATGGTATTTATGTGACTTGCCTCCTAGCAAGAAGGCCATTGACACTAAGAGGGTATACAAGCTTAGGTATAAACCCAATGGAACACTTGACAGGTATAAAGCTAGGCTTGTTGCAAAGGGATATGCGTAGGAAAGAGGCATTGATTTTGATGAAACATTTGCTCCTACTTGCCGAATGACTATTGTTTGTAGCATCTGTGCACTTGCCGCTCATCATGGTTGGAATGTACATCATTTTGACATTAAAATAGCATTGTTGAATGGTGACTTGCATGAAGAAGTGTATGTTTTTCAGCCCCATGGCTTTGTGCAGAAAGGGCATGAAAACTAGGTGTGCAGGTTAAAGAAGGCATTATATGGTTTTAAGCAAGTACCACGTGCTTGGTATCAAAAGATACATGCCTATCTCATTGCACATGGTTTTGAGAATAGTCCAACTGAAAGCACCTTATATGTTAAGCATGCTAACAATGTGCTTCTGATCATTGTGGTGTATGTTGATGACATGTTGCTCACTGGTCCTCATGACATGCATATTGCTGATTTTAAGGCTAATTTGCATTCCTCATTTGAGATGTCTGATTTGGGGCATTTGCATCACTATTTGGGAATTCAGATTATGCAAGTTGATGCTAGAATGGCTTTGTGTCAAACAAAATATATTGACACATTATTGCAACATTTTGGCCTTGAAGACTGTAGGACTATTGCCACTCCTATAGAGACAGGTTTACGATTGAGTCTTCATGATGCTTTAGATGCATTTGATGTTGTTCTCTATGAGCAGGCTGTTGGATGCTTGATTTACTTATGCATTACTCGGCCAGATATTCAATTTGATGTCTCACAAGATGAGTAGGTTTATGCATTGCCCAAGTGTCAAGCATTGGTAGGCGGTTAAGCGCATCTTTCACTACTTGAGTGGTACTCGACTACTATTATTATTTTATCCCAAGGGTGGATCACTTCCGCCAGATTTGCATGATTTTTTTGACACTGATTTGGCTAGCTGCTATGACACTAGTGTGTCCACTAGTGGCTTTTGCTTCATGCTTGGCAGTTCTCATGTATATCTTGGTTGAGCAAGAAGTAGCATATTGTGGCCACTTCCAGTTGTGAGGCTAAGTATAGGGTAGCTTTCATAGTGAATGTTGAGTGTGTGTGGCTCAGACGCCTTATGGTTGATTTGGGTGTTGGTCAGTCTTCTGCCACTACTATCTTCACTGACACTCAGAGTGCATTGGTAGTTGCGAGGAACCCTGTGTTCCATGCTCGCACTAGGCACATTTCATTATCAATATGTCAGGGAGAGGTTCTCTGTTGGTGAGATCAGCTTGGCATATGTGCCCATGCAGGAGAACATTGTAGACCTTTTTACAAAGGCTCTGCCTAGGGAGAAGTTTGAAGCTTTCCGCAAAGCTTTGGGCTTACTTCCTTTTGTGGATTGATTCCACATAGCTTGGCACTTCCTTATACATGAGTGCCAACTCCTTGTTCAACGCATCACTCCCAAGGGGGATTTGTTGATATATTTAGGTAGTGATGTGTGTGAACACTCTAGGATCGTTGGGGCACTTTTTTCACTCTTTAGGAGTTTTTTCCCTCGGCTTGTATATATGCCTATTCCCCTAACGAGCTACTTATCTTTGTACATTCTAGTGGTAATACATTCAGCATTGTGTGTTGTGCTCCAAGCTTCTTCTTCTTCCTTCTGTTGTTCGCGTGCTTCCAAAGATGTCTAACTCCAACACAAGTAATGATAGGTTATTTGTTCTTCTTTTGCTATTGGTTATCTTTTCTTGATTGGTCAGTTTACAAGGGATACTCTATGAGATTTTCCCTAGGATTCTCTGACATCTACTTGGTCATTTTGGAGACTTGGTGAGTAGTTTTATGCTCATGATTTTATATGCATGCTAGAGGCATGGTTATGTGACAGGTGGTTCACATGGTTTCTTCTCTAGTGAGAAATTTGTGATGTGAGTTATGCATATGGATATGCAGGTATGATCCTTTTAGTTAGAGAGTATTGATCTATGGTCAACTTCTAGTCTCTTATTACATTGATAATCTCTTGGATTGCTAGCATGATGTCTTTATCACTTTGATGGCACTGACTTTCCAACATGGAAGAATCTATGTTGATACCATGCTAGATATGGAACCAATTGAAGAAAAAGTATCTATTTGGAGTCTAAATTGAGAAAAAAATTTGATATGTTAGATCTTGTACTTTTGCATTATTATCAAGATTTAAATCAAAAAATGATGACTATGTCAATTAGCTATAATTAAAGCATATTTAAATTTCTAAATAATTTTAATATAGAGAATTGTAGCCCTATGGATCATCTTAAGCATCCTAGCATAATGTTTTCAAGGAGTTATGATGATGATGTATTTCAAGATTTTTCTTTGTATAGAAATATAATTTTTAGTATGTAGGACAAGGCTAGATGCATGGCATATTGTTGCAAAAGTTAACAAATATATGCGAAATCCATTTGTATAACATTCTAAAGATATAAGTCATAGCTTCATATACTCATAGACAATTGTTTGTTATGTCATCTTCTTTTCTAAGGAATATTTATGATGATTATAATATTGTAATTTGGTCCATTTGAACTGGATTAATGATTTCAATAATTGAAGAGCTACTAGCATATTTTCTTTCTTGTTAGGAAGGTAACTGATTTGTTTTTTAAGTAAAGAGTCAAAAAGTATTATTTCTCTTATGAAGTAGAATGCATAGAAACTTCTAAGAGTACAAACTATACTTAAATTTTTAAGTCACTTTCTTAACTTCACCCATAGGTTATTCTCATACTCTATGTTCACACATCATCAAAGTGGTATTGCAATTGAAAAAAATCCAATAATTCAACTAACAACCAACCACATTGAAGTCCACTATCATTATGCTATAGAAAATACCTAAGCATGTGAAATGAAGTTCGTTCATTTTAAAAACACAATTACGCAAGAAATGAATGTAGTTGAAGAGTAGAGAACAAACATAATAGAAGAAATTTCAAATTTTCTTATAAAAATTGAGTACAAAGATGATGGCATTGTCCATATGTCCTCACAAATTAAATCTTCAATGGAAATCTAGACAATTATAAATGGGAATACAAGGTAGAGGTTTGGTTAGTGTTGGAGCAAAAGTAGTCTTTAAATAATCATGGATAGTTGTGGCCTTATGTGGATGATTGAGCATGGGAGTCCATTTCTTGCATAGTGGACTATTTTCCCATAAATGGATTGATGGATGGGATCCACCAAAGCAAATTATGTGAAAATGATATAAACTTCAATCATGAGAGGTAGATATTCATGACTAGTGTATTCTTTGCATGAGTCACATCTCCCAATCACAAATAATCACACTTGAGACTAAGATTATACTCAAAAGAAATCATACGAGAATTAGATATAGATGAACAAAGATCTCTGCCTAAAACAAAATTATAGCTAGAATGGGATAGCTTAGACCTAGAGCATACACTCCCAATGAGAGCCTACAAGTGCCCAAATGAAGCTAGAGGATGGCCATGAGACCTTCCAATCTTGTGCTTATATAATGCTCCAAAGTTGATGTACAATTTTGTTGGTGCAGGACAATCAACAATTGATGATTTGGACAAGTTTTGAAGTCAAAGAGTAAAGCAAAGATCAAAACTTAAGCCTTGAAAATGAGTGCATAGTTAGAATATGAAGACTTGTATATACATGTATATTAAGCTTGTAATTTTTTCACTTATGCTTTTGTGATGTTGGGAGTTTGTACATGTATGCCCATATATACTAATATAGAGTCGGGACATATATGAGAGAAGAGATATAGAACAAAGATAGATGACCAGAAGAAGAAAAAAGTGTGATGAATGTATGAGATTCATCAATCATATGTTTTCCATGAGAATAGAAGAAAACTTCTGAAATCTGTGTTGCGACCTTTTCTCCATCTCCCCTTTTGTGCTTGATCATTTCAAAAATCCTTTTGTAGATGTCTAAGTGCATAGTTAATGCATCTATGGTCAAGATTTGAGAGTCTAATTGAAATCAGGCTGAGAGAATTTTAAGTAGGAACATTTTTATGTGAAGAAGTGATATGTGTCTTTTGAAATCAATGCAATCTCCATGATCAAAGTTTTGATCAAATCTCCCTCCACAGTGTAAATTTTTGAGCAAATAAGCACTCATTCTTTAAATTGAAATGTAAGCTACTTGTGGCTAAAATCATTTGAATAAAAGGTGTCTAGTTTGGGAGAACCATGCATTAGAAGTTGTAGGTGTCAAAGTCGACTACATAGAAGAACAGTTTCAAACATATGTATGTTGTTTGGAGGAAATCTCAAGATCTACTGATTCTTTTGAAGAGTTTTAACTTAGAGAAGGTACGAAAATTTCAAAAGTCACCTTGTATAAAGTTTCATTGAAAACTTTACACATTTGATTAGTTAATGAGTGAATTAAGTGCAGTATACCTTTTCTGTGTAATGAGTTTCTTCGTAGTTGACTCGTCTTAATAATTTGGCAATAGATTTCCAAAATCGGTTGTGCTTATGAGTTTCTCTTGATATAGAGGTGCTCTAGCATCAAGGATAATGTGTTCTCTTGGAGATTAATCATCTCCATCAAAGGTATCAGAGGAGGAATCATCATATTTGAAGAAAAGGAAAACCTCGACTATTGCAGATATACAAAAATCAATCTTTAAAGATTCAGAAGGTGAAAGTTTGAAGTGAAAGCTAGAGGAGTCTTGAAAGCTATCAAGAGGATCAAAAGGAACTATATTCGAAATAAAGGTACATTCATTATTCACAAAGCTTGAAGAATCTATTACAAAGGTGAAGAAAGGATGGACGATTCTCTTCAGATAGAAAAATTGGATAGAGAAAATTATCCTGCTTGGTCAATGAGGATGGAAGCTCATCTTATGAGCAAATATCTGATAGGAAACATCACAGGTGAAGAAGGAAAACTAGAATTTAAGGATCCTAGTGTTCCAACTAGGGAAGAGCTCTCAGATTTGAAGACATGGATGAAGAAGGATGCTCAACCAAGGAGCATTATCTACATGGGAGTCAATGATTACTTGCTACCTCACATTAGAATACTCAAACATTCAAGTGATATATGGAATGCTTTGGAGGAGCATTTCCAAAACACTACAAAGTCAAGGAAGGCATCTTTATGGGCAAAATTCACCACATTCAAGAAGAAGGCTTCTCAATCTGTTTCTAATTATGTAGCAAGGATGAAGGATATTGCATATGCATTAGGAGCAGTTGATGAAGACATTGAAGAGGATAAATTGGTAAGACAAATTCTCATAGGTTTGAGAGGAGATGAGAAGTGGAAGCCATTCATTCTATCTACTGAATTGTCACTAGATCATTTCACTCCTGATTTGAATCAATTGCTAGGGCATATGCTAACCTTTGAGTAGGATATCAAAGGTGATGTTGATAAGAGTATAGGTCAAGCAATTTATTCAAAGGATAAGAAGAAGATTAACAAAGGCAAGCAACAATTGAATGAAGATGAAGGCATTATGATTCAAGCTAACTTCCTAAGAGGAAGAGGAGGTGGCAAAGGAAGAGGAAGAGGTAGAAGCAATAAAGATGGTATCAAAGCTTGCTAGATTTGTGGTAAGACTAATCATTTAGCTCATGAATGTTGGCATAATAATCAGAATGGTGGAGGATATAATCAGAACTTTAATTCAAAAGGAAGAGGCGGTAGAAATCAGAGAAGTAATTTCAAAGGTAGAGGTAGTAGAGGTTTCTTTGGAAGAAATGCAGGAAGAGGCTTTCAAAGTCAATCCTACAATAATACCTACTACAATTATGCTTCAGATCAGAAAGAGGATTCAACCTTAATTATGAATGCAACATGTGAAAGACCAAGTGAAGATCAAAGAGTTTTCTACATTGACTCAGGGTGTAGCAATCTCATGAGTGGCAAGATAGCTTTGATGACTGATTTGGAGAATAAGGTGAGTAATCACATAGTTCAAACATGTGATAACACAAAGCATAATCTAAAGTCCATTGGATCAGTTAAGGCCAAGGATGGAAGCACTCTTATAAGCAAGGTTTTGTATGTTCCTACAATTCCAAAGAATTTGATAAGTGTAGAGAAAATTGTAGAGAAAGGATATGACGTAAGGTTCACTAATGATGGTGTTTATGTTGAAAACCCTAGTCATGGGTATAAACAAATTGTTTCAGGGAAGAAAGAAGGAAGGCTCTTCACATTGAAGATTCAAGGCAATGTTGGTCATGCCTTGTTTACTTATGGAGAACATAAGATTTTTGAGTTAGATCTTTGGCACAAAAGGATTGTAAATTTCAATGAAAGAGGTATTAAGGATATGATTAACAATGTTTCAGTGCTTGGATTGCCTAATATTCCAAGTCAACACATGACATACAAGTGTGAAGCATGTCAATTGGGTAAATCTCATAAGAAGACTTATGGTAAGAAAGGGTTTAAGTATTCAAAGAAGTGAATTGGTGCATAGAGATGTGTGGGGTCCATCAAAGGACTTTAGCATTAATGGTTCAAGATATTATGTGATTTATGTTGATGATGCTACCAGGTGTATCACTATATATGTGATCAAAGATAAATAAGAGGTGTTCAATACATTTAAAAATTATCATGTGTATGCAGAGAGAATCACAGGAAAAATTTTGAAGAGATTAAGGTCAGATGGAGGAGGAGAGTATTTCTCTAATGAGTTCAGTGATTATTTATGGAATGCAGGTATAAAAAGGGAAGTTACTTGTAGGTACTCTTCTCAACAAAATGGTGTAGCAGAAAGGAGAAAATAGAACTCCTATTGAATTTGCAAGATCAATGATCAAGGAGAAAAATTGTCCTAATTATTTCCAGGTTGAGGCTATGAATAGAGCTACTTATTTGGTTAATAGACTTCCATGTAAGGCTTTGAATGGTATGAAACCATATGAGGCATGGTGGGGTAAGAGACCTACCTTAGATCATTGCAAAGTGTTTGGATGTTTGGCTTATGCATATGTACCATCTCAATTAAGGCATAAATTGGAAACTAAAGCTGAAAAATATATGTTCATTGGTCATGATGATAAGTAGATGGGTTATAGATTGTGGAGTCCATCCACAAAGCAATTCCTTGTGTCAAAATTTTTTACATGTGATGAGTAAGGTACTTGGTATGCAGGCATAATTAATATTCATGCAAGGGATGAAGAAGTCATGACCCAAAGAAAAGGGAAATGAAAGATTCAAGTTCCTGATGATGAAGAGAATGTTGATGCTCAAATCAATAATGAAGAGTTGCCAAGGTTTGACCCAGAATATAAAGAACCAGAGACTTCAAAGAGTGGAGAAGCTAGAATGTCAACAAGGAATAGAAAGCAACCCATGATGTATAGTTATGATACTTCATTTTTTACCACTAAAGATTATGCTTACATAATGAAAGCAGAAGAAGATCCTACTACATATGATGAGGCAAAAGGTAAGTAAAATTGGGAGAAATCTATGCAGGAGGAGTATGATGCATTGATGGAGAATGAGACATGGGATTTGGTTCCTAAACCAGATAATCAAAAAATCATTGGATGTAAATGGGTCTACAAGACAAAGAGGTATACAGATGGAAGTGTGTCTAGGTATAAAGCTAGACTTGTTGTGAAAGGGTATGCTCAAACATATGGTGTACATTATGATGAGACTTATAGTCATGTGGCAAAGATGACAACTATCAGAACTCTCATAGCTATTGTTGCATGTAAAGGTTGGAAGCTATCTCAATTAGATGTGAAGAATGCTTTTCTAAATGGTTACATTTCATATGAAGTTTTCATGGAGCAACTAGATGTTTTCACGAATAAATGTTATCAAGAGTATGTATGTAAGCTCAAGAGAGCTTTGTATGGTTTGAAGCAGGCCCTAAGGGCATGGAATTATAAACTTGTGAAGTTCTTGACGGAGCTTGGTTTCCAGGTGTCTAAGGCAGATAGTAGCTTGCTTGTTAAAGCAAGTTATGATGGGTTTATTTATATTTGCATATATGTTGATGCCATAATTCTTACAGGTATAGATAAGAAGGGCATACAAAGTCCCAAAAAGAAAATGGAGAAAGATTTCAAGATTAGTGACTTGGGAGACTTATCATATTTCTTGGGAATGGAGATTTCATATACTCAACATGGAGTGTATGTGACTCAAGAAAGGTATTTGAAGATTTTTCTAATCAAGTTTAAAATGGAAGATTGTAGAGTAGCACCTACTCCAATGGAGATGAATCATAAATTGAGCACATATGGAGGAGAAGAATTCAAGGACATGAAGTTGTATCAAAGTTTGGTTGGTAGTCTAATATATGCTACATTGACTAGCCCTGATTTGTCATATGAAGTTGGAGTGTTGTCTCAATTCATGCATTGTCCTAGGAAAGAACATTGGATTGCAGGACAAATGGTGCTAAGATACATTAAGGGTACATTCAAAGAAGGTTTGTATTATGGATTCACATCAGATACAAAAATTAGGATATATAGTGATGCAGATTGGGCAGGTAACTCTGATGATAGGAGGTCAACCTATGGATATATATGTTATATGGGAGATAAATTAATCTTTTGGTGTTCTAAAAAGCAACATACATTTACTTTATCATCTACAAAAGCATAATATAAAGGTATGGTTGAAGCTGCAAAGGAGGTTATATGGTTGAAGACTCTCATGAAGAGTTTTGACATCAATCAGAGTACACCCATCATTCATGAAGATAATATGAGTTCATTGTATCTAGTTGTTAACCTTGTGTTTCATGCCAAGACTAAACATATTGAGATCCACTATCATTTCTTGAGAGAGAAGGTAATTGATAAAGAAATCAAAGTCATACACACTTCAACAAAAGATCAGATTGCAGACATGTTAACCAAAAGCTTGGATGGACCTAAGTTGCATAGGTTCAAAGACATGGCAGGTATAAAGAAGATGAGAAAATCACAATTGATGATTGAGGGGGAGTTGTTGGTGCACGACAATCAACAATTGATAATTTGGACAAGTTTTGAAGTCAAAGAGTAAAGCAAAGATCAAAACGTAAGCCTTGAAAATGAGTGCATAGTCAGAAGATAAAGACTTGTATATACATGTATATTCAGCTTGTAACTAGTTCACTTATGCTTTTGTAATGGTGACGAATTTGTACATATATGCCTATATATACTATTATAGAGTTGAGACATATATGAGAGAAGAGATATACAACAAAGATAGATGAGTAGAAGAAGAAAAAAGTGTGAAATCATGCCTCCAAAATCCCTAACTTTTCTCCATCAAGTTAGATGGAATCTTGAGTTGAAAAACTCATGGAGAAGTGAATGTAGACTTTATCTTGAATTTAACCTTGTGGATTTTGACTTTATCCTTGGTTCACACACATGATCTTGTTAAATTTTTAACACTCCTCCTCAAGAAAAAGTGCTAGCCTTCATTGATTTCCTTCAAGTTGATCTTGATCTTCAACTTCTCCAACTTGCTTGCATCCATGAATTTGGTCATGATATCTGCTAGTTTCTCCTTTGTGTTGATGTACTTGATGTCCACTTCCTTTGTGAGTAACTTCTTTCTAATGAAGTGATAGTGTATCTCTATGTGCTTGCTTTTTGCATGGAAGATAGGGTTGCTTGCTAGATAAATGCTTGATATATTATCTTCAAAGAGAGTAAACTCTTTGAGCTCCACATCCAAGTCTTTGAAGAGCTTCTTAAGCCACATCATTTCACATGTAGCAAGAAATAAGGCTTTATACTCAGCCTCAGTAGATGATAATGCAAGTTTAGGTTGCTTCTTGGACATCCATGAGATGACTCTTTGACCTAGCATGAAGACATAGCCAAATGTGCTCCTTCTCTCCTCCTTTGAACTAGCCAAATGAGTATCACTAAATCCTTGTGGTTTTAATTCATCTCCATGAGGGTAATACAACCCTTGGTTGATAAAAAGCATGACGTACCTAAGCACTCTCTTGGATGCATTCATGTGAACATCAATTGGTGAATTAAAAATTTGAGAAAGAAGTCCAACAACATAGCACAAGTCAGATCTTGTGATCGTAGCATGATTAAGGCTTCCAATTATGCTTCTATATGTTGAGATATCTTCAAGAGGCTTCCCTTCACCTGCACATAACTTAGTGTTTGGCTCGATAGTTTGTGTGAGTGGCTTACATCCACTCATACCATACTTATAAAGTACATCTAGCAAGTATTTCCTTTGAGCTAGGTAAAAACTATTTTCTACATAAATGAATTCAATTACAAGAAAATACTTGAGCACTCCAAGATCTAAAACCTTGGATTGATTGCCAAGCCTCACCTTGATCCATTTGATACTTGCATCATCACTTCATGTTATAATCAAATCATCCACATATATGCATATGTAGATAACTAGTCCTCCTTCTCTCTTGAGGTATAGGGAGGGATCTACATCACTTGCCTTGTATCCGCATCTGCACAAATACTCAAGAAACCTTTGATTGCCCTAGGATCTTGCATTAAAACATAAAATTATTTTCTAAGTTTACCAATAAAATTTGAATATTTAGGGTTTTCAAACCCTAATGGTTAAGTCATGTGGACTGTCTCCTACAAATAACCATTAAGAAAATCATTCTTTACATCCAATTAATATATTGACCACCTCCTAGATGTGGAAACCCCAATGATTTCCCTAACTGTGGTCATCTTTGCAACTGGGTTGAATGTTTCTTGATAGTCAATCCCATAGGATTGAGCAAATCTTTTTGCCACAAGCCTTGCTTTGTACCTAGCAATTGAACCATCAATATTTCTCTTCACTGTATACACCCATTTGTTGCCAATTACCTTCATCCCTTCTTGTCTTGGAGCAGACTTCATGTGCTATAGTATTCAAGGGCTTTGTACTCTTCTTCTATAGCTTCTTCCCACTCCCTTGTGTCCTTGGCCTTTTCATATGTAGAAGGTTCATGGTCTTTGATAACCCTAGACATGAAAGCATAATGCCTAGAAATATAACTATCATAGACAAGTCTTGAGATTGGATTTTTTGCCCTTGTTGACCTCCTTTCTTCTTCCTTTGATGGGATAAACCTTCTTTGCCTTGGTGCCTTGATCTCCACTTTTGTTGAAGCTCCCCCTTCTAACATAGGTTTTTCAAAGTCATCAACTTCATGTCCATCTTCATCAAGCTCTGTTGCCTTTCCTTTATTCATTGAGTGATGGGTTGAATCCATGCTTGAACTTCTTAGTATGCTTAGACCATTGCTTTCCAAGCTATCTTGAACCCTATCTTCATATCTCCTCTCTGCCTCTTCAATATCTTTATCCTGCAATGGAACTTTGGAAGCATACCATGGTTTGAGTTCATCAAACACTACATCTCTAGATACCTTTAACTCCTTTGTATTAGGGTTGTAGTACCTATAACATTTTTGTTCCATAGCGCAACCAATACAGATACATCTTTCAACCCTTGCATCCATCTTACCTCTCAATTCTTGTGGCACATGTGTGTAGCATACACACTCAAATATTCTAATGTGTGGAAGTTCTAGTTTCCTTCCACTCCATGCCTCCTCATGTCATGTCATGTACCCCTAAATGGGACATCTGCTCATCAAGTACACAAGAGCATCTACCTAATATGTTGATGGGACATTCATTTCATTTAACATACTCCTAGAAATTTTAGCAATACACCTATTCTTCCTCTCTGCCACTCCATTTTGTTCGGGAGTATACCTACAAGTGATTTTCCTCTTTATACCTTTGTCCTACAACAAATCGCTAAAGGCATGGGAAAAGTATTCTTCCCCTTCATCTGACCTTAGGGTTTTGATGTAACAACCTACCTCCTTCTCAACTTGTGCCTTGAATATTTTGAACACGTCAAACACATCTAATTTTTGCTTTAAACAATACAACCATAATTTTCTTGAGTAATCATCAATCAAGGTTACAAGGTACATGTTACCTACAAGAGAGGGATCTTTGATTGGCCCCCACACATATGCGTGCACAAGGTCTAATACACCATGTGCTACCTATCCACTCTTCTTGAATGGCTACCTAGTAGACTTGCCTATTTGGAAAGCTTCACACATCTCATGCAACATTTGTAATGAAAAATGTGGCAAATCTCTCATGAGTTGCCTCTTCTCCATGTCATTCAACCTTTGAATGTTGATGTGACCACACCTTTTGTGCCACAAATCCAAGTCTCCAATCCTTTTGTCTTTGTAGTTGATGAACATTGCCTTGTTTCTTTGCCCTTTACAAATGTCAAGAGTGAACATCCTTCTTTCCTTCGGATATCAGCTCATAGCCATTCCTTGGGTCTTCAATAAAGCATCCTTTGTGATTGTGCTTTACTTGGTATCCCTTTTTAACCATCTATCCAACAGAGATTAAGTTCTTTGTAATAGTAGGAACATGCAATACCTCACATAGAACTCTTGATTTGTGGTTTTCTTCAAGCATCACATCTCCCATTTGTTGTACCTCATGCTCTGTGTTGTCTCCTATCTCCACAAAGCCTTTTTGCTTGGGTGCTTAAAGATTGCTGATATTCCTCTCTAGCTGACATATGGTTACTAAAACCACTATCTATATACCACACTTCATCATGTGCTTGACCTTCACTACTATGCTTCATAGCTAAAAATTTCTCATTTTTTGAATTGGTTGAGGAGTTAGCATAGTTACCTTGCCCTAACAATCTTTGGCTTGTGTCCTTGCTTCCCACAATTGAAGCATCCATTTAAGTTGGAGCAGCCTTTGCCTCCATATCTTCCTCATCTACTTCTTCCTCTTCCTCTTCCTCTTGATGATTGACCTTCATCTTGGCTTGGTTGACTCCCTTGATAGTTTTGGATGCCGTTTTGGTAGTTGATTTTATCTCTTCCTCTTGAACCACCTTTGTTGCCTTTGCCTCTTCCTCCTTTGCCTGCATAGAAGAGTTGGCATTGGCTTCCCTTTGACTTGTTGCCTCCATGGTTGAGCTCCTCAGTCTCCATCATCATCTATGACACATCCTATCAAATCAAGTTCATAAAAAATCTCTTTTACTTTGAAGTCATTAACACTAATTTTGTACCAAAACAAGACACTATAGCCCCATAAAGATTTATACCTACATGTTCTCTTATATATATATATATATATATATATATATATATATATATATATATATATATATATATATATATATATATATATATATATATATATATATATATATATATATATATATGTGTGTGTGTGTGTGTGTGTGTGTGTGTGTGTGTGTGTGTGTATATATATATATATATATATATATATATATATATATATATATATATATATATATATATATATATATATATATATATATATATATATATATATATATATATATATATATATATATATAAATAACCTTTTTTGATAACTAAAAATGTAGAAATGATTGAATGTGTTTTTTTCTTAATTGTTTATCTATAAACTTATATATGAGAAGAAAGAGACATCTCCATAGAAAAAAAATTCCTCATATTGGAATAATTTTTCTAATGTTAATTTGTAGTCCAAAAAAGTGTACATAGTGTGTATGTGCTCAGTATATGCAATAAAATAGCACATACACACTATGTACATAAGCAGTATCCAGAAAAGTGTACATAGTGTGTACATTGAGTAGTATCTAGAAAAGTGTACACAGTGTGTATGTGCTTAGTATACATAAGAAGTATGCAGAAAAGTGTACATAGTGTGTATGTGCTCAGTATACATAAGCAGTATCCAGAAAAGTGTGCATAGTGTGTATGTGCTCAGTATACATAAGGAGTATCTAGAAAAGTATACATAGTGTGTATGTGCTTAGTATCCAAAAAAGTGTAGACAGTGTGTATGTGCATAAGCCGTATCCAAAAAAGTGTACATAGTGTGTATATGCTCAGTATATGCATAAGCCGTATCTATAAAAGTGTACATAGTGTGTATGTCCTAAGTATATGCAATAAAATAGCCCACATACATAAGCAGTATCCAAACAAGTTGTATATTGAGCATATATAAGCAATATCAAGAAAAGTGTACATAGTGTGTATGCACTCAATATATGCAATAAAATAGAAAAATAAAACCATAGAGTGACCATCCAAAGCGTTATGTTTTTTTAATTTAGACCACCTATAAGGAAACGGTATATAGGACGATCCATGCGTGATGGTTTTGGTTTTGGCTAGCATGATATTGTGTCACTTTAGAAGCCGCTATATGGGGTCATTTCTTATAGTGTGTGTAGGATCTTATGAACCAATTCATTTCCTATTGGATGTCGTTCTTCATGTGTCTCTTCTAATATTTCCATCCCATCATCTAATATAGCATCTTGGCCCATCTTGTGGATGTTCCCTTTGATAATTGAATGCCTTACACATAAGCAATAGGCACTACTTCGAAGGGGATATGCCAATGAGAATATCACCATAGGATAGAAGGTATAAAACCTCTCCATACCACTATGGTCATGCCACCATTCACAAAAGTTGGCTATCTACTCCCTCATTGAGGATTCCATCTGGACGCTCTTGAGTTGTGATCCTTGAGAGATGATAAGCCATAGATTACTCCTTGTCAAGCCTAATTTGGATCTCAAAATCAAACTCCTAGAAAATGATCAACCATCTCCAAACCCCGCCTACAAAGTGAGTAAATAATTTAATGGTTGATCGTGGATAATGATTACAAAGTGTGTGCTAAAAAAACAATGCCTAAAATTTTGAAAGGAAAACACAAGTCTAATCCTTCACGTTCAATAGTGTTGTAATTCATCTCTATCAGGGTAAGAACTTTTCTTGCATAGCAAATAGCGTGATCTACCTTAGAAGTGTTAGATGTTTGTGCTAAAATTATTCCTACCATACATAAATTTGCATCAGTATGAACATGAAATTCTACATTCCAATTTGGTGTGATAGGAAAAGGTAAAGTGCATATATCATTCCCTGAAAGCTTGGTCAGACTCAAGTGTCCATACCATTGACATATTTCTGTAGTGATGTGTATAAACACACTTAGTATTGTTGGGGCACTTTTTTCCCTCTTTAGGAGGTGTTTTTTCCCCGCTTTGTATACATGCCCATAACCCATACAAGTGACTTATCTTTCATATATTCACTAGTAATACATTCTGTATTGTATTGTGCATCAAGCTTCTTCTTCTTCTTCTTCCTTACGTTGTTCATGTGCTTCCATCAACCTCAAACTCCACTCCAACAATTGGTATCATACCAAGTCACCGCTTCATCTAGGGCATCATCAACACCCCTCCGGTCGCAATCTCACAATTGCACAAAAATTGGTGAGATCATTTCAGTCTTTGAATGCACGACCATAGTGAATATGTATGAAATTTTATCCTTTTGTGACAAACATATATGCAAGTTTCAATTTGCTAGCACAAACGCCTTGAACTCTGTTTACAGGTTTAGCAGAGCTCATCAAGGTGTGTCCGTTCAACTTTTGGAGATATAGTCATTTTTCTGCATCAAGGTCTTTAGTCATTGGCCATGGCTGAAAGCAATGATGTATTCTGTATGTTGGTTGTTGAGGATAAGTTGGATAGTACTTATTATCCATTGTGGGCATATATGATGCATCATGTCTTGGTAGCAAAAGGGCTTTGGAATATTGTGCAGGGTATTGAAAAACATCCAACTACACCTACAAATATAGTTATGAAGGTGATGCAAAGGGCGTTGAAAATGATAATCGTCAAATTCCTATTCATGTTGTGATTCCTCTTGCACCTACTACAGAGAAACTTCATTGGGAAAGTAGAGATACTCATGCACATGCATTGGTAGCTTTGTCTGTCAAACTTGCTATTATCCCTCACACTTGCTCTTGCAAAATAGCAAAGGATGCTTGGGATACACTTACAACTTTATACCAAGCAAGAATAATATTCGTGTTGCTTACCTCTGGAAATTTTTGGAGAGTGAGCGTATGAATGAAGGAAATTCTATGGATAGTTTTTTGACAAAGATCAAAAATTTGAAGGAGCAATTGATTTTCGTTGATGAATTCTTGCCAAATAGTTCATTTGTGCACACTATTTTTAATGATCCTCCATATTAATATTAGAGTTTTTATTCTACTCTTTGATTGATAATGAAAAGAGATCCAAATGCCTTAACATTTGAGGAGTTAATCTCTATTTTGTTCTAGGAAGATCAATCCAAATAGAACATTTCAATTATGTGTGTTGCAGATCAAGCTTCCTCAACTAGCCATAAGGGCAAAGGAAAATGGAGCTCATCTACAAGTAAGTAGAAATCTGCTAATGTTGCACAATTGAAGAGTGTTGACGAGACAACATATAATTCTTGGATCCATTATTTCTCATCATCATTTGTACCTTTTTTTACCTTTCATTTAGTTTAATAAGCACCCTTGTATAGGTATGTGTGTGTGTGTGAGTGCCACACTAGAGAATAAGTGAGATTCATTCTCCTTTCAGTTTAGAAATCCCATATAGCATGCCTTTTGGCCATTTTGTATATAAAGAGGTCACTACCTCTCATTTGGGGGGAGCATTCTTAGAAGTAATGAGATCATGCTAGTTTGCAGAATGCCTCAAGAGCTCTTGTTGTCGTTAAGATGTGCTTGTGTATTTGTTCCTTTCTTTCTTTATGCTTGTGATGTGTTAGTTTGTTGATAAGTGACATTATTATGCATGTGATTAGGTGTGTCTATCATTAATGATGCTTTCTTCTTATTCATGCGTAGTTTAGTTGCTAATCTCATGCTAACGAAGCACCATTATGTTTGTTGAATGCTTCTATGCAACATTTGGGTCTCATGAGATGCTCCTCGGATTGACAAATATGAGTTTTCATGCTACAACGTCAACAACTTTTGGCATCGTTGCCAGGGAGCGTTCTCTTGTCACTTGTGTGATGGTTTATGGCATAAAAGTGATGTGTACGCAAGCTTTTCATGATGATTTTTGAGTTCTTCATTTCATTATGCTCTTATGAGCATTTGTAGCTTGTAAGATTTACAATAACTTGTTGAGATGACCCATTTTTGCTCTGATGAATATCCCCTTTTTGGGTGGTTAATCTACCATGTGTGTTGATTCTTCAACTCACGAGTAGAATAGGAGTAGTTTTTAGAAATCTTTTAGTTATTATGTTGATTTTTTCTATTAACTTTGTTGATTTTTCTCTAATCATGCGTTAATAAGTTTCTTTTGGGGCTCTTCTACAAAAATCAATGGAGTATGTGGCTTGTCATTCATCAACAAGCTTGGAAGTGGAAGTTATGATCTAGTAATTTTTGAAGCACATACACTACATGGCTCAAAGTTCGAAAGGTTAGGACACACTCTCTTCCCATGTGTAATTCCAAAGATTAGTATGCACACAATCACTCTCTTCTCTTCTTAACCAATGTCTTTGAAGGAGGTCTCTAGAAATTTTCGTAAGGAAGAATAGACGATGGAGAAAAGGGAAGAAATGACTAAAGAGGAGAAGAAAATGAATAGGATTTATAATACGGGAATTTTAACAAGCAGCCTAGTTCGATAATGTGCAAATAGCATACTTAGCCTAAAGAAGGAGCTAGTTTCACCCGCAAAACCCTCGATCAAAATGGACCATTGATGAATGATGGTCTATTGGGTTCTTTGGCTATCATAGAAAAGCTCGAAGGGCTAAAGAATAGAGTTATTTTGATGATTGGTTTTGTCAATGTATCCTCACATGACTTACCTCATGAGGAATATGGTGACCACTCTAACAACCCAGATGTGTCATTTAGGACAAGATGGCCCAACCTTTGAAGGGCAGTCACAAGGGGTTCAAGAAGGTTGCCGATGCCAACTAGAGAAGAGATAAATAGGATGAGCATCATAATGGTCAGGCCGATGAGGGCAAAGATTGATGCCATGACGAGTTTTTGCAAGGCCAGAAAGAGAGCATCACAAAGTGAGAGTTCAAGCCCATCCTACAATACATGTTTTTGGGTGTAGCAGAGGATTTAGAGAGAGATCCTGTAATGCCCACACCCTCAACGATGAGGCCCTCCAAAGATATGTAAAAAGTACCCAATTTGAAACAAATGCCGTGCAATTGTTTTCAGACATGGCAAGGGATGATGATGCAGTAAATGGTAATTGCATTAAACAGGCCATACAAAAAATGTCTATAGAACAGGGAATGTAATTAGCTTCAGATGGAAAGATTTTGAAAGGAATCATCGAACCAAGCCTCCAGTTGAGTAGGGACCAACGGTTGTAGGAGCTATACTCGAGATGAATTCATGAAAGCATTGCGGCTGTCACTGAATGCCATAGCATCATGGATGAGAGAGAAGTCGTTATTGTGGCACATACAGAGAAGTGTATTGATGGGTCAGCGATTGCAACTCTTTTGAAAGATGAACTTGTTCTGGGTATGAAAGCAAAGGTGGTTGTTGAAATGGACGGCATTACAGATTCTAAGATCAATAGTAAGAAACGATTATCCGATGAGCATGAAGGTACAAGATTGAGGGAAAAGTCAACAACAGAATGCACGGACCACTACAATGAAGTTAGAATTCTCAAATCTGAAGGTGTGCTGAGGGCAGAGATGTCGTACCATTAGAAAGCAGAAAGTGTGCTGAAGATATTGTTATGTGGAGGCTTATTGCCATGATGCAATATCTTGAAGCCTTCCAAAAAGAATTTGACATCGGTTAGCCTGCTGACTTGAGTGAACGAAATGTTCAGAATGAATATAGATGAGTTGGTGTGGTCATCCTAAGGGAGTGATGACGAGCAACAAACGGGAAGGCTTTCTGGAGAGCGCTAAAGAGTTAACCTCAAATGAGGAGAGCTCCGATGGCAAAAAAATCTCTAAAGAGGATAGAGGAGGCTACACAAAGATGGGAATGTCAAATGCTATCAAAGCTGAAAATAGAATCAAAGGGGACGTGATTGGATTTCTTCCCATGTATTCTTTGACTAAAGACAACCTAGGTTTATGGCACAAGCCCCTGCATCCTCGCATCTCATTCCCTTCGCAAGAAACACATGGACAAACTGGAGGACATGAATGGTAAAAGTGGATTTGCAGGCTTAGAGAGCCATTCGAACTCAGATGGTTTGGAGGCAGGAAGCTATGACTAAGACATCCGAATGGTGGTAACATAAAATGTGTTCCTGATGAAAGAAGCAGAGATTTGTGCAAGTGCCAAAATCCCAGGAGAATCAGGGTGTAGATGCTATCCTTTGCTTTATGCAAAATAGTGACAGGTCAGCTTTGGACCGTTGGCTCCAGTATTCGAATATGTCCTCTGACTCGATGGAAAAGGATAAGGGGGATCTCGATTTTCAGTCCAGTGGATGGTCTAATCCAAAAAGTTTAGCTCTTGTTGATGGTGATGACTAGCTTGCAGATGTGAATGACACTCTTCTAAGATCAGAATGTTTACTTTAAAGCATTTCTAAAGCATTTCTAAAGGCAAGAATGGTTCACATTCAATCAGAGAAGCCGCTCGAAACACCATTGGAATTGAGATAGCTAGGGGAGAAGATGTTTTTTTCAGTTGGCTGAAGCTCAACCTTGCAATTATGGTGCTCTTCAGGTTGGTGACTTCTCTAATCAAGGAATGCCACTAGAATGAAAGTTCTAAGTCAAAAGTGGGTGCTTTGATGGATGGTGGTTCAATACCTGTTTTCCAAAAGTTGTGAAGCCAACCATTGAGGATGATATTTCACACGCTAGTCTCTCTGCACTAGTAGATTTATACATGCTAGGAAGTGGGTATTGTGTTCTTCCATGTCCTTTTCAAGTTTTCCAGCTCAGATGAAGAACTTTTGATTCACTCATATGGTATATGCATGATGATAGAGAAGTCCTTTAGAAGAGCTGCCTTCAAAGATCATCAAGAAAAATTTCAAACCTCAAAGAGGGTAGTTGTTATGTGGCTGTAAAATCACATTGTGGGGAAGTCACAAAACATAGGCTGTTATTGCAATTGATAGGACATGCTGAGGATCAGGATACATCTAATTCTAAGGTCACGCCTGCAATCAATTCAGATACACTTAAACCCAAAGTTTCTTGGAGGTGCACAAATTACATAGAGAGAAAAGGGCACAATTCTTGGTGTTCATTTAGTTCAGGACATGAGGAGGAAATAACTAGCCTAATTGACACCAAGATTGTAAGTGAATTTCCCATAACAAAATTAAGAGAAAAGCCTAAGATAATAGCCCTTGGAATCGCTCAGGCACCCTCGCATCTGATGATTCAAACTCCAAAATTAGTGACGATGTGCATATCACCTATGAACCCCATGGTTTTCACGACATTGTTGGCATCAATATGTGTAGGCACACCTGAATCTCATTAAGTCACTAAGCCTATTGCACGTGGCAGAAAGGAAAGGTAAATATCTTGCAAGGGAGCTGAACAGGATCGTAACAGTGGTAATGGCTATGCAGATGGTCCAGTGAGTGTGGGAGAATCTCTTTTTGTGTACACACATCCAGGGAGCATGGACCCTGTAGGCGGATATGAAGCTTTTTCTGTACACACATCCAAAGAGCATGGACCCCCTAGGCGGATATGAAGCTTGGGTTGATCTGCGTCAAAGCAAGGATACAAAGGATTTTCATGAGCAGGTTATTTGTCATCATCAGTAGCTAGGCCATCTAAAGTGGCTGCTTGTCTGCATGGTGAATGTCCATGCAGTACCTCAACAGGTGATGGACACTAAGGTTGGGATTCTAATGGGAAGTTTTGGTGGAGATATGCCAGGAAAATCTCATCTTCAACAAAACAAACATAGTGCCTAGAGTTCGGTTATTCCAAAGTTAAATGGAAAACTCGGTTCTGATAGGATGGAGATGATTTCTCTCTCAAAAAATAGGAAGGAACCTCTTAATGTGCTAAGGCTGGTTCATCTAGCCGATATCTAATCAAAAGGCCATAGTTGATGGGGAATAAGTTTTGCTGACACTAATCACATGCCAAAAATCCAATCACTATTGCTGGCTCTCACCATAGATTCTAATCACTACTTTGTTGCACCTTCTATGGCCAGAGCATGAATAGAATGTCACATCATTCAAAAGAGGACTATTCGTGCAGAGCTATTGAGATAGGCAAAGCTGGACAGTGGAACATCATGGAAAACCAAGGCTTTGATTGAGCCTAGGGTATTGATTTGGACCTCCTCATGTACTATCATTAGAAGGAAAAGAGTCGTTGGTTTCAATGATTTGTTATCTTAGGAACTCAAACTTCCCCTTTGTGATAGTCCCTCGACTTCCAAAGGCAGCAGTCCTCAATACAGTTAAACAAATTGGATCCTGATTATTCACCTAAGAAGAGATTTGCATCTCCAAGGACTTCCTCTACATGTCCGGATAGGTGTCCGTCTGCTTTGGTTAAGGTTCAAAAACTTGGACAATTTCCTGCATAGGGCTCTAAAATACAGGCTCACTATAGCTAGAATTTATGCCTTAAATTTGGCCTAAACTCATTTTATGAAGGATGCAATAGTGATTCCCCGCTTGAAGACATACCTTTTCGATCTCCTGTTGCAAATAGTTTGTCACCTTGATCATGATCTCTACTCTCTCATATGATAACATGGGTAGCTAATGCATTTCTCAGACAACCATGTCCACATCAAAAAATACTACCTGACTGACATATGTGGAATCTCATTGCACAAAAAAATATGATAGCCAATGCTTCATTCTACCAGGCAACATTTCCTCGGTTTCCCTTTTCCACATTCATGAAGCTATATGAACCTGGGTATGCTTTTGCTCAACAGTAAGGTGTGTCAGATTTCGATGTGTCAGAGTTAAATGTGTTAGGTGTATCGAATTCGATGGGGTGACCTGATCACTCCACTTGATGCACCTGATTTTAACAGAATTGCTGGACAGTAGCACCAGTGAAGAGTCATGAATTTAGCTGATTGAGGGAATTTAGGCCATAAATGTCTTCTACCACATGCTCAATGGATTTCACATTTTGGCTTAATGCAAGGCGAACAGATCCATTTCCAGAGAAGACTGAGTGATCACGCATTAACGTTCTCAAAAGGGTTGAACCAGTTAAGGGCAATAGAGTTTAAATGTTTTTTTTACTGAAATTATCTCGTGAGCGTGTAGCTTAAACGGCACTGTTTTCCTTGAAGTTCATAACAAAAATTTAGGACATTTTTATGGCTTCACACTTTTCTCGATATAGGAAGGAATTCTTATGGCCTTAAGCCTATAGACATGAATCTTGTTCTCATGATTAGTGAGCCCTATGAATAGGTGGTAGTGATTATGATTTATGAGTGGGTTTCTTTTATGAAGTATAAGCCAGTTTCTTGTGTGATCTCAATTCATGAGTGATGCACATCCTCAATTAGGTATGCATTGTTGCAATATGTGTTGAGACTCACTCACTTTCATGAGAGAAAAGCATCATATCCATCTCCTAATTTGAATGTAAGTGATCTCCTTTTCTTATAGAAGAACCCCATTAGAAAACTTATCTACACATATCCAAAAAAAAAAAACTCAAAAAACACACAAAAACCTTAAAAAAATATTAAAAAACACTCAAAAACACCAAAAATTGTTTCAACAAAACATGGGAAAGAAAAAAGCAAAAGAGAGGAGGAAGGGGGAGAAGGTTGAAAACAAAGAAAAAAATGAGATGAACAAAAAAGTCACACATAATAAAGGTGAAATTGGTAAAATATCTGAGGGGGTAGGCTCCTTACTTGCAAAAACAGAATATAACAATAGTTTTGTGGATATAAGAATAGGATATGACCATAGAAATATGAGTGTTTTTATCAACCCTAATTGTGAGTGGAATTTAATTCATATTGATTTAGTGACTATTATTTTGGAGAACATTCAACCAACCACTCATTCCTTTATCCTCATGAATGGTGCAAAATTATGATTGCATGGGTCAAGTCGTGTTGCCTATTGTGATTGATGATATGCATTGTATGGAAAAAATTTTTATCATGGAAGGTATAGACGAAGACTTGATCATAGGCACTCAAAGGTTTGTTACACAAAATCATCAAGAATTTGAAGTATCTTGTCCATCTATTCTGTCCACACCTACATGTGTGTCTACTGAAACTCCTAATGGTCATCCTCATTGGAAGGATTATGGACATAATCTTCTATTCAAAGATTGTGCTTTTAATCCACAAAATGGTCTTTCCACTCATGCTTTTTTATTTAATCCTTCTTTGAGTAAGTTATAGGAAACTTTGCTGATTAGAGAAATGAAGGACGTCAAGTGCTTGGAGGATGTGGAAGGGCCCTCTCTTCCTCTACACTTGGATTCCCCTCATGAATCCATGAGCAGGGACAATCTACACTTGGCTCATCAAGAAGAGGATAAGAAAATACTTTGTATCAATGATATGGAAAATGATGTCGAATCTATGGTCAATCATGACAATCCATCACCTAGTTGTACATCTAGAGATTCTATGTGTAATAAGGATACATGTATCGTTAAATCTCTAGATCAACTTCAAACCACACAACCCAATGGTCTAGTGAATGAACATGTTATATGTATAGAAGATCAACCCTTGTTGAATTCCCCATGTAAAGATGAGATCTCCCAACAGACTCGCACAGAAGGCCCAAAAGACCCTTACATCAACAAGAAGAAATTCCATCTCCCTTGTAATGTCAAGAAAATTTGGGTGGCCAAACAATTACTTAGAGCCCAACCAAATCACACTATGATATGGGTACCAAAGAACTCCCTTGTACAAAATCAATCCTCTCACAAACAAATCCATAATCCATGGTCTAGACCCACCATGCTGTATCTTCAAGAAATACCACTTCCAAGCAAAGGATCCAAAGCAAGCAAGCCAAAGCTCCAGCAAGATCCTAAGAGAAAGTTCAAGGCAAAGACAAGCAAAGCAAAGACATATTGGCAGCCTAAAACCTCTTTGTGCAGCATCCATGGGTGTCAAACCCAACCTTGCCGAATGCACAGCATATGTTCAAGATGCACACCAAGTATGCACGCGAATAGGGCCTCATCCAAAGGCCAAGCATTAGGCACACTAGGTTTACCCCAGGCACAAAGAGGACACATGTACATATATAGCAAAATTTTTGCTTTTTATTTTTCTTTTTTCATGTTGGTGAACAAAGGTATCATCCATTTCAAATGGTTGATGGAAAAGAAAAGGTTCTTGAAGTTGGACATTTGGGGAAAGCCTCATCATCACCTCACCCTTGAGCACTTTTCTCAAGATCCATCCATTTTTGCACCATTGTTTTTTGTATGCATTTTTTTTAGTATGCATAAGATAGGGTCTCATCATAAGACCGTGCATAGGCACTTTTTTATTTTCCACCCATGCAAACTTAGTCCCCACTCATGCACATGGACTAAGAAGAGATGAATTACATTCATCTATTGTATATATCATTCCATTACATCATGAAGTTTTCATTATGTACCTCTATTACTCAAAAAAAAAAAAGAAAAAAAGGAAGCTTCTAGCATCCTAGCATTCACATCTTCATAAAAGAGGCAAAAAGGAACCAAGGAACGGCGGCCAACTCCAACACAAGGACAAAGGCAAAATTTGAAGTAAAAAGCAAGAATGAAGCACTCCAACAAAGGACCAAGGACTCAAAAGGACTTCAAAGCACACTTCTCAAAGGAGCTCCACACTTGCAAAGGCTTTGTCGAGGACGACAAAGTCAAGGGGGGGGGGATGTTGACAAGACAACACATAATTCTTGGATCCATTATTTTTTCATCATCATTTGTACCTTTTTCTAGCTTTCATTTAGTTTAATAAGCACTCTTGTATAGGTGTGTGTGAGTGCCATACTAGAAAATAAGTGAGATTCATTCTCCTTTCAGTTTAGAAATCCCACATAGCATGCATTTTTCCCATTTTATAAAGACCTCACTACCTCTCATTTGGGGGGAGCATTCTTAGAAGTAATGAGATCATGCTAGTTTGCAGAACGCCTAGAGAGCTCTTGTTGTCATTATGATGTGCTTGTGTATTTGTTCCTTTCTTGCTTTATACTTGTGATGCATTAGTCATTGATTAGTGATGTGATTATGCATGTGATTAGGTGTGTGTATCGTTAATGATGCTTTCTCCTTATTTCACGCATAGTTTAGTCACTAATCTCATGCTAATGAAGTACCATTACATCTGTTGAATGCTTCTATGCAACATTTGGGTCTCACGAGATGCTCCTCGGATTGACAAATATGAGTTGTGATGCTACAACGTCAACAAAGAAGGAAGACAAAGATGAGAAGTAAACAAAAAAGCAAAAATGGTTTTCCAAATATTATAAGGAAAATGATCATATCTTAAAGAGTTGTCCAAAATCGATTGCGAAAGAGGCAAAGAAGAAAGAGGATCGAATGGTTGTTGCAAAGGTCTCTACACCTAAAACAAAGTGTGCTAATCTTATTCAGAATCAAGAATGGGCATTTACTATTGTCTATAGCTATGACCCATCTTCTCATGAGCAATGTATGTCTACAATAGACTCAAATGTTGGTACTTTTATAGTGGGCCAAAAAAACATATTACCTTGTAGCACAATTTCTTTAGTTCATTGAGCTTGCCCCTACACGCAACAATATCACATGTGTTAACAACTCTTGTTATCTCGTAATGGGAGTTGGTAAGATCATTTTGATAACTACTCATGGTAGCTCTTTCACATTGTCACATGCTTTATATGTGCTAGGGATCAAGAAAAATCAGTTGTCGGATTCAACATTAGCCAAGATTGGCTTGGTTGTCAAATTTGTTGATGACAGATATACAATTCATGATCTCTCAAATGGCAGTGTTATTATTGCTTCTGGCATTTTATATCATGGGTTGTATAGTCTCATTGACTATGTAAAATCTGTGAATGATTCAACATGTGCAGTTCAAACTTCTCATGCTATCTCAGATGAAAATCTTTAGCATGCATGCTTTCGCCATCTCAATTTTTCTATTTTGCTACATTTGTAGAAATTTGAAATGGTCTCCTCTCTACCCAAACTTGAGGCACCTTATAAAATGTCCTTCCAAAAAGATGGCTTCGTTTGAGCTTCTCATAAATTGCAACTTTTTCATAGTGATATTTGTGGTCTTATGCAGACATCTTCTTTTGGAACTTCCTTTACTTTTGTGGCTTTATTGATGATTTCTTGAGGCATGCTCGAGTGCATCTATTGAAAGAAAAGTCCAAAGTGTTTATGTGCTTCAAATAATTTTTGGTTCTAGCTGAAAATCTGTCAACATGTAACTTGGGCACCCTTTGTTTTGATCAATGGGGGAATACATATCTTCTAATTTTTATGCATTTCTAGTTGAGCCCAGGATAAAACATCAGTGTATAGTCCATATACACCTCAAAAAAATGGATTTATTGAAAGAAAGAATGGGTCTCTCATGGAGATGGCGAGATGTATGGTCCAAAGTTAGGCTTTACCACATAGCTTCTAGCTTGGTGCTTTTATGTGTGTAGCATATGTACTTAATAGGTGTCCTATCAAAGCACTAAAATCTACCACTCCATATGAGGGTTGACATGGTCACAAGCCATCTCTTGCTCATCTGCATGTTTTAGTTGTCTCTCATATACTTTAATGCCTGAACAACAACCCAAGAAATTGGATGATAAAGTAGTAAAATGTAATTTTGTTTGGTACATTTCTGAAAGCAAAGGCTATCATCTGTACCATCCATAGAGTAAATGCGTCTTGATTAGCCATGATGTTTTTTGTGTGGAAGATGCAATTCAACCATTACTTTCATGTACCAAGGAGACATCAATTACCTCCTAGGATGCGTATGATGCTTTGCTAGATAGAGTATGCTGGTTTTATGAAGAATGATACTTGGTCTTTATGTGATTTTCCTCCATGAAAAAAATTCACTGGCACTAAATGAGCATACAAGTTGAAATGTAAGCGTAATGAAACAATCGACAGGTATAAAGCTAGACTTATTGCCAAAGGTTATGCTCAAGAAAGAGGCATTGATTTTGATGGAGCCTTTGCACCCACATGTCAAATGAACAACATTAGTAGCATTTGTGCACTTGTAGCTCATCATGGTTGGAATCTATATTAGTTGGACATCAAAACTACATTTTTGAATGGTGAATTACATGAATAAGTGTTAGTCGCATGGTTTTTTGTAGAAAAGGCATGAAAATAAAGTGAAAAAAAGGCATCATATGGTTTGAAGCAAGCACCACATGCTTGATCTGAAAAGATACATGAATATTTTCTAGCACATGGTTTTGAGAACTTATATGTTAAGCATGTAGATGATGTACTTATGATCATTGTGGTATATGTTGATGACATGTTGCTCATTGGTCCTAATGAGAAGAATATTGTTGAATTTAAGGTTGACTTACATGTCTCTTTTGGGATGTTAGATTTGGGGCATTAGCATCATTATTTTGGCATTAAATTTATGCAGATTGATTGGGAAACAGCATTGTGTTAAAAAAATATACATTCACACATTACTACAACGTTTTAGGCTTGAATCTTGCAAACCTATTGCCACTCCTATGGAAACAGGTTTACAATTGAGTCTTCATGATGTTGGAGATACATTCCACTACTATTGCACGCATTGCTCTATTGATGCCCTACAAAATATATTTGTGGATGCCCTAAGTTGTCTGAGAAGAGGGTTGATGGAATCCTCTCGATGGACTTACCCACTAGGTTGTTGGAGAATTCATATGGAACTCTTTCAAGAGGCAGTAATATTTGGGTGCATGGCCAATCTTATCATAAAACTAAGAAACTACTCTTTGCATGCACCCATTTGCACTATGTCCTATATTATTACAAATAATACATCAAATAAACATTTGTATCTCTTGCTCTACTTTGAGCTCCTCCAACTCCCTCCACATTTCTTATAAAGAATACCCCATTGTAACCTTCTCTGGCTAAGAAGGTTTCTACAACTTAAGCATCTCTGGATTTTGCTTGAATTGAGGCAAACGATCAACTCATCAAATAATGCCCTTGCTTCTTCAATCTAAGTGGATACTACAAGGAACTTATCTAGTGTTAGGCCAAAATGAGAGTCTCCCTTTTTTGGGTGTCCCATGGGAGTCTTCTCAATTTATATACATACTTGAAGTATATGGAAGCTTTTGAAAACTTTGTCGTCAACAATCTCATCCATGTGACTATTTCTAAGGATGACTCACTTAGTTGCACTCTCAAATTCTCCAATTGATCCCAAGCCTTCTTAGTAATATTCCTTTCCATGAATGTGTTAAGAACTTAGTCTTCCTGCTAGAAACTCTCCACCCAACCTACCATTGTATAGATCTTTTGACTAATGATGACCTCTAGAGTGACTTGAGCTACTTTTACATGACATTGTGCAGCCTACACCACTCTTTATTTGTAAAGATGGTTCTAGGGGAGTGGCTCTAAATGAGAGAAATCTTCTAGAAGCTCCATATCTCTTGGGTAAAACTCTCCCCCCTATCATGGGGATTAAACACAAGACCTCATCATCCGCAAAGAGCTCTTAGAACCTGACTAATATTCCAAAAGTATTTAATGTTACCATTAACTTAGAACTTTGTCCAAGCTACTTTATAAAATTTTCCCTCTCTTGAAGAACATTTTCATCCTCAAAAATATGCTTAAAGGTACAAGTATATAATAGTTTTTCCCCCTATCCCATGGTCCAAATTGAGGATTCTAGTTGTCATCTCTTATTCCCCTATCTCAATAGAAGGGAGGCCTATCTTGGACTGGATCTAAAAAGAGGCAATATATGCATGGTATCATCTTTGCCTTAATCATTCCCAAGACCATCTACCTTTGCACTTCATAAGTTGAATCTAGTGCAAAGTACAAGAAAAACAATAAGGATGGATTTAGAGAACCTCCTTGCACAATTCGCTATCTTGCTTTGTGCAAGCTAAGAATCCATAGCGCAAACATGTGAACTAGGTAGATTCGTTTGCCAAGCAGATTACTATCCTTAATCCATTTATGTGCACCACATGCATGGACCTAGCAAAATAGATGGATACTCTAACTAGCCTAAATTCTTTGCCAACTCTCTCAAAATTCACTTGAACTTTCTTTAGATAAACTTTTTACTAAGATTTAACAAAACATCTCACTTAAATGTTTCCACTATGGTCCATGTTTAACCAACAATCATTGACATCTTTCTCAACTAGAGGACTACTATGTCCAATGTGGGCTTTAGGATCTAAGTAGAATGTGGGAAAGAAATGTTCCCTCACTATTGTCAACCCAACTTCAAGTGGACCAAAGCAAATTGTAAATGAATTTCATAACTATCCAAACTTAAGACACTTTCTCAAAGACATAAACTTGAATTTGAGCTTGAACTTGAGCTTTGACATCCATCACTTTTTTGTATGGTGTCCCATACCACCATACCCACTTTGATGCTCATCTAAGACTTGATGTTCTAGACTATCGAGCCCACACTTACACTAGTGTGTCATAATTTCTGCTTTAACTCACTTTTTCCTAGGTCCAAAACCTTGTACTAGAAATTGAACATTGTGTCAACTTCTAAAAAACTTGAGCCTATGTGCTAATTAAACCTTGCTCCACATTTGAACTATTCTTGGCATGACTTACAAAAAATCATACAAAATTGCTTCTTTGATCTTCAAACTTAAGATCCTTTAAGCAAAAAAGCTAGATTTAACTTAATCCCTTTTATCTCTAAAGTATCTCTAGATCTTTTTAGCTCTTTATACCGCATCTTGGAAAACTCTTCCAAGATCCAATCCTACTCATGATTCTATACTTAAAAGGTGAACCTTTTACTTCTCATGACTTATTCATGAGTTTAGTGCTAGTACTTCAATACTCTTAATCAAAAGCTTACTACTCTAACAAAGTTTGATAGTAGTTCCACTAACAATCACCTAGATAACCTTGTTCCAAGTCTGACAAATTCTTATTGATCAAGGGATAGCGAAAAAGACTTAATCTTTACCTTAAGATCTCTTCCTCAATCTATAAAGCTCATTAGCTTACCTTATGTATTTCCTAGAGATCTCCCCATCAATGCAAGTCTAAGAATCCCCTAATGTTTTTCAAATTTCAAATCTAAGAAATCTCTTCACAATTGAATACATTTGGGTTATGTTGATATATTTAGGTAGTGATGTGTGTGAACACTCTAGGACCGTCGGGGTACTTTTTTCCCTCTTTAGGAGGTTTTTTCCCCCGGCTTGTATATACGTCTGTTGCCCTAACAGGCTACTTATCTTTGTACACTCTAGTGGTAATACATTTAGTATTGTGTGTTGAGCTCCAAGCTTCTTCTTCCTTGTGTTGTTCACATGCTTCCGTAGATGTCTAACTCCAACCATTGGTATCAGAGCAGGTCACTTCTTCATCTAGGGCGTTGTCAACACCTATCCGGTTGCAATCTCAAAATTGCATGAAATTTGGTGAGCATACTCAGGGTGTTTCAAGGATCAAAACTACTTCGCTCTGTCATGCCAAAATTGTGATTTGAGCTCGTTTCAGCCTCCGAACACAATATCGTAGTGCTTATGCACAGCCAAAGATATATACCAGTTTAGGTTCGTTAGTATAAGCGTCTCGAAGTCTGCTACAGGTCTAGTAGAAGTCATTTGGGTAGTTCTGTTCAACTTTTTCAGATACAATCATTTTTTTGCATCAAGGTATTTTAGTCAGTGGCCATTGCTGAAAGCAGTGATGTATTCCGTATGTTGGTTGTTGAGGATAAGTTGGATGGTACCAGTTATCCGTTGTGGGCTTATATGATGCATCATGTATTGGTCGCAAAAGGACTATGGAATATTGTGCAGGGTGTTGAAAGATGTTCTCTTACACCTGCGAATACAGGTACTACAAATACAAGTATTGAAGCTTATGCAAATGGTGTCAAAGATGGTGATATTCTGCAGATTCTTGATCGTGCTGTTGTTTTTGTTGCACCTTATGTAGAGCAACTTTTTTGGGATGGCAGAGATCTCAAACACATGCATTGATAGCTTTGTCTCTCAAACATGCCATTATTCCTCACATTCACTCTTGCAGAATAGCTAAGGATGCTGGGGATACACTTATCACATTGTACCAAGCTAGGAATGAGGCTCGTGTTGCTTACCTACGAAAATAGTTAGAGAGTGAGCACATGAATGAAGGTGATTCTATGGAGAGTTTTCTGACAAAGATCAAGGATTTGAAGGAACAATTGATTTCTACATATGAAGTCCTTCCTGTCAGTTCACTTGTGCAGACTGTTCTGAATGGTCTCCCCGACTCATATCAAAGTTTTGCTTCTACTCTTCGTTAGATGATGAAGGGCAATCCAAATGCCTCAAAATTTGAAGAGTTATTTTTTGTTTTGTTGCAAGAAGACAAGTCTAGGCAGAACAGGTCTATTATGCATTTTGCAGATCAAGATTTCCTGGCTAGTTAGAAGGGCAAAGGTAAATGGAGCTCTTTTATTAGTAAGCAAAAATCTTCAAATGATGCACATTAGAAGAAGGAAGATAAAGATGAGAAGAAATCAGAAAAGTAAAAATTGTTTTGCAAATATTGTAAAGCAAATGATCATGTTATTAAGAGTTGTCCAAAATTGGCTGCTAAAGAGGCAAAGAAGAAAGAGGTTGGAATGGTTGTTGCAGAGGCCTCTACACCAAAAATAGAGTTTGCTAATCTTGTGCAGGATGAAGAATGGGCATTTACTAGTTTGCAGTTTTGACCCATCTTCTCATGAGCAGTGCATGTCTGTAGTAGAGTCAGATGTTTGGTACTTTCATACTAGGGCTACCAAACATATTACCTCACAGTGCAGTTTCTTCTCTTCACTCGAGTCTACCCCTGAAGAGAATATTGTTACATGTGCCAACAACTCCTCTTATCCTGTTATGGGAGTTGGTAAGATCATTTTGACTACTAGTGATTGTAGTTCTTTTACATTGTCAAATGCTTTATTTGTGCCAAGGATCAAGAAAAACCTATTATCAGTTTTTGCATTAGCCAAGATTGTCTTGGTTGTGAAATTTGTTGATAACAGATGTACAGTTCATGATCTTTCAAATGGCAATATCATTATTGCTTCTTGCATATCATGTCATGGGATGTATAAGCTCATAGACTATGAAAGATCTGTGAATGATTCAGCATGTGTAGTACATGATTCTCAGGCTATGTTAGATGCAAAGCTTTGGCATGCATGCTTTGGTCATCTAAATTTTGCTAGTTTGCTATGCCCGTAGAAATCTGAAATGATGTCCTCTTTGCCCAAACTTGAGGCACCCATAAAACATGTCTATGAAGGCTGTATTTTGGGCAAAATGCAGTGTTCCTCCTTTCCTTCAGTTCGGGCTACTCAGAAATTGCAGCTTGTACATAATGATGTTTGTAGTCCTATGCAGACACCTTCTTTTGGAAACTATCTTTACTTCATGACTTTCATTGATGATTTCCAAGCATGCATGGTTATATCCACTCAAAGCAAAGTCCAAAGTGTGTATGTGCTTCAAACAGTTTCTAGTTTTGGTTAAAAATCTATCAACATGTAAAATGGCCACCCTTCGTTCTGATCAAGGGGGTGAATATATGTCTTTTGACTTTAATGCATTTCTGGCTGAACATGGGATAAAAGATCAGTGTACAGTTCCACTCAACACAATGGAGTTGTTGAACGGAAGAACAGGTCACTCATGGAGATGGCGAGGTGTCTGGTCAAGAGTCAGGCTTTACCACGTAGCTTCTGGCTTGAGGCTGTCATGTGTGCAGCATATGTACTTAACACATGTCCCACTAAAGCGCTACAGTCTATCACTCCATATGAGGCTTGGCATGGTTGCAAGCCATCTCTCCCTCATCTATGTGTTTTTGGTTGTTTGCCATATGCATTAGTGCCTGAACAACATCGTAGAAAATTGGATGATGAAGCAGTAAAAAGTATTTTTGTTGGGTACAGTTCTGAAAGCAAAGGCCATCGTCTGTATCATCCATAGAGTAAATGCATTCTGGTTAGACATGATGCCATTTTTGTGGAAGATGCTATTCATCCCTTACTTTCATGTACTAAGGAGACATTTGTTAGCTCCAAAGACATGTATAATACTTTTCTTTCTCTTTTTACTATTGGACAATCTAGTCCTGGTCTTAATGAGGCAACTTCTCAGCCTTTGCAAGTTTTATGTGATCATGTAGATCATTCCATTTTTTATGCAGATTTACATGATGCACTTGATGAGAGAGCTGATTTTGAGCAGGCAAAAACTATGCCAAAATGGCTTGTGCAAACTTTGCATGATAGCAAATTAGATGCACCTCTGTCATACGTACTCATTTAGGCTCTCATAGTGCCTCTTTTTCATCAGATTGCTATGTTATGGCTTCCTCTAGTTTCTATGATGAGAATGAACATGTTTTGTTTGATGAAGCACAAAATTCTAAACATTGGATAGCTGCAATGCAATCTGAATATGATGCTATCATGAAAAATGGTACCTGGTCTTTATGTGACTTGCCTCTTGGAAAGAAGGCCATTGGCACTAAGTGTGTATACAAGCTGAAGTGTAAACCTGGTGGAACAGTTGACATGTATAAGGCTAGGCTTGTTGCAAAGGGTTATGTGCAAGAAAGAGGCATTGATTTTGATGAAACATTTGCTCCTACTTGCCAAAAGACTATTGTTTGTAGCATCTGTGCACTTGCAGCTCATCATGGTTGGAACGTACATCAGTTGGATATTAAAACAACATTTCTGTATGGTGACTTGCATGAAGAAGTGTATGTTTTTCAGCCCCATGGCTTTGTGCAAAAAGGGCATGAAAACTAGGTGTGCAGGTTAAAGAAGGCATTATATGGTTTAAAGCAAGTACCATGTGCTTGGTATGAAGAGATACATGCCTATCTGATTGCACATGGTTTTGAGAACAGTTCAACTGAAAGCACCTTATATGTTAAGTGTGCTAATGATGTGTGTCTGATCATTGTGGTGTATATTGATGATGTGCTACTCACTGGTCCTCATGACAAGCATATTGCTGATTTTAAGGCTGATTTGCATGCTTATTTGAGATGTTCTATTTGGGGCATTTGCATCACTATTTGGGCATTCAGTTTATGCAAGTTGATGGTGGAATGGCTTTGTTTCAAATGAAATATATTGACACATTATTGCAGTGTTTTGGCCTTGAAGGCTGTAAGCATATTACCACTCCTATGGAGACAGGTTTACGATTGAGTCTTCATGATGCTGGAGATGCATTTGATGTTGTTCTCTATCAGCAAGTTGTTGGATGCTTGATTTATTTATGCATTACTTATCCAGATATTCAGTTTGTTATCTCACTTCGACTAACTCCCTGCTTCTTTGTTATGCTCTATCTTCACATGCTTCCGCGTCTTCTATGCCTCCGGCTACTGCCAACACCCCCCTCCCTCTCGCTTCTGTCGTCCTTGACAGAACCTTGTTGTGAGGTCTGTCGGATGTAATTCTGGAGTAGTTCCTAAGCGAGGGTGTGCTTTGATATGCGAATTCCTCGGGCCGGATTGGCCTCAAGTTTCTCCCAATCAATGGGCTGCGGTTCATCTGATGGTGGAAGTCGATAATGTGTGGAATATACCATCTGTTCACAGGCAAATAACTGCAAGAGGTGTGTAGGCCTGTTGATGAACACCGCTGAATGGTATTCCCAGAAACCAGTTGTGAACATTTCTTCGAAGGTCTGCTTATAGCACGTCGGTAAGTATTTAATTCGATAGTGCTAGGCGTAACACACCCGGAGCGATGGTGTCGTGCTCATGTCATATGCTAGATCTAGATTGCCATGCTCGAAACCCGAGGTGTTCACATGTGGTGCCTTGATGCGACGGAAGACTTTGAATACCATCTGCATCATGTCAAAGATCTTGACAGTCATGTGCGCTGCTACATCATCCATATGTTTTAAGCGAGGGAGCCAGTGACGAATCGTTGCCATCATATAGCCGATTGTTGGTGGTCCGTGAGGGGGAGTGAAGTATGGGTAATTGAACCAATCCTGGCATTGCTTGTTGTTCTGTACTTTAATGGTGAATGCCTTCTAGGAGCGGCAACATGGCATTGGTCCCCAACATGGGTTGTACTTTAAGTGTAGTGGTGCCTTGACCCAAGTACTCATCATCTCTGGATATGCTTGTAATAAATCCTTGCGCCAATCTGGTTGATAGATCTCTCCTCGCTGCGTATCTAGTGGCAAATCTTCCGGCTCAAATTGAGTTGTGTGGGAGGGCTTCTTGCCTGTTTCTTTTTCTATGGCCAGCTGATATTCCACCATTAACATAAAATAAGGCTTGTATTGTAGCTCATGCCCAGATATGTATCTGCGAGGGGCCAAGTGAGCAAAATAAGGGGACTATAAAATGTGTTCTTCAATCATTGCCATTGCGTGTAACTGCACCTCTACCCTTGCTGAGTGAGTTCTTCCAAGTTCTTCAATCATCTTCATCCATGCGGGAGTTGGAAGTTTGAAAGTCATCTGGCCTCAACTGTGACGCGTCCGCCTGGGATGGGTTGGGGTTCATATGCTTCCGAAAGTTTCCTCCACCAGAATAGTCACTGTTTCTTCCTCTGCTGGTAGTTCCAGTGGGGAGTCTAGCCTTGGTGGTGCTTCATATACTGCTATTTGTGATTGAAGAGTTAATACTTGGGCCCGTAATGCATTGAGTTCCTCTATGATGTCAGGAGATGGGTCCGTAGGGGTTGGTAGTCCTTGTTGTACAGGTGCACTTAACTGCAATATCTTGTGTTCTTCTTTGAGCTTCTGGAACTCCTCGTTCATGTTGTCATACTCATCTAACAATCTAACATGATCATCTAGCAACATTTTCATAGATTCGGAGGGCACGGCCTTGAAACGATTGGGACTTAATGGTTGGTCGGGTTGATCTAGTGCAGCTTCCAAATTCTCTCTGTTCTGTTCCTGTAGATGTTGATTTTCTTCCTTAGCTGCTGCTAAGTGGCGTCTGAGTAGTCCCATGTTCCTAGTAAGTGTCGCGTTACGAATAGTTTGCACCCTTAACAAGTTATCTATGTCACTGATGGCCTCTTTTGTCTTTTCTTCACTTTCTAGTTCAAGTTTATGATATGCCTCTCGTAACTCTTGGTAGTGGGTGTTTAGTGAGGCATTCTCGATTGACAGTGAATTGAGCTTCGACTGTAAATCATTCGTTGTCTTCTGCAGCGTCCGGTAATTAGTTCCAAGAGATGCAAATTCATCTCTCACCTGAGTCATGCATGTGAACATCTATCGAAATGCGGTGTCTATAGTAGGTGATAATATTAAAGGTGTGCTAAATGAAGATGCGGTGGGTGTTGATGCAAGGGGTAAGGGAAATGGGGGTGGGAGAGTGGATGCTGTGGTGATTGTGGAAAATTGTGATGTGCCTATGTGTGGTGGTGAAATGAATGAAGGGAGTGGTGGTGCAATGGGCGGTGATATATCCATGTCATTGGATGTGGTATCAAGTGCGGTGACCGTGAACAGTGGGGTGACAGTAGGTGTGTGTGTGGGTGTAAATACAGGGTTTACAAAGGTTGTAGAGTAATTTACAAAGGGTGTCTCTTGTACTCCTTGGTGGAAAGGGAAAGCGGAAAAATGGTGGGTCAGGGAGGTGATATAGGGGAGAATGTCAACAGGGTTAGAAATGGAAAAAGGGTTCTTGGAGGTGTGGGGAAGGATGGGAAAGATGGATGGAGAAATGGGTTGGATAGAAGGGTAGAAGTCCTAGGGGGTAGACTAGGTTGCGTAGGTGCGGGAAGGGTTAGAGGAATCGAAGCAACAAAGGCTTCTGCTACGGCACTATCAAAAGATGTGGATCATCTGGGAGAGAGCGGATGTATAGGGGAGAGTGGACAGATGGGGGATGAAGGAGGAGTAGTTGGTGTGGTAGGTACTTCGGTAATAGCGGTGGTCTGTACAGTAGTAGTGTGGGGTGGGGAGTCGATGACAATGGTGTCTTCTGCCAATGAGCCTTCAGGGACGAGACGTGCTTCCCTCGCCTGTTCTGAGGATTGGCCACCTGTGGGTACACGAATGTATTCGCCTAGTTTTGATAATAAACGTACTTGTCGGGGGTCATATTACGGAAGTGGTTTTCTCTGCAAATATCTTAATGCTTTTTTGGATCCCACTGATTTAACAAGTTCCCTGAAGCCTTTGATGTATACTTCTTCGAAATTGCCTAAGACAACTTCTTACTCTACGAGTGCTTGGCTCTCTTCCTCAGTTAACTTCTTACGCGCCCAAACTTTCTCCATGGTACGATATAACTTTTTGATCGCCAAGGTGTAGGGTGCTACTTCAAATGTTTCTTCTTCGTGCATGCTTGTGTCACCTTGGGTGTCGGTGTGCTGTCCTTGTCCATCTGTCTGCACATTTTCTTGGGAGTCATGAGTGCCCTGGTTGGCTTCATCATCGCCCTAATCCTCATCTGTTTTCGTTCTTTCGTCTTCTGAGCTGGATAAGACTTGTCCTTGTTGTTGATCCGGGGGAGTGGTCAGGTAGCTTGGACGTTCATATTCTTGAGAGAAAATCTGGCCTTCAAAAAAGTGAAATTCATTTGAAAAGGCATCTGGCATTTCAAAATCAAAGGTTGTATCCAGTGGCTCTGCTTCCATGTTGGGTATTGGAAAAGAAAACGCTTCCGCACTAATAGTGGTGGGAACTTCTGCTGCAGTGGTGGTAGGTTCCTGAACTGATGTTGGTTGTGAGGTAATCGCACTAGTAGTGCCTTCTGTAACGATAGGTCATGATAACCGTATGCGAATAGGTTGTAGAGTTGCAGGGGCTTCCGTCGAAGATTGTTCTGGAGAGAGTTGCGGTGATGGTGATTCTGGGACCTGTAGGCAAGGGATAGTTCCTCTCATGCGCTTTCCTGCTCGTCCTTTGCTGGCCTTCCTAGATTTCTTTGTTGTCCCTTTGAATGCTTTCAACTCCTCGCTGGTCATTGGACGCTTGATTGGCAAGTCGTATGCCAAACACATATATACAATTCTTGTAAGAGCGCAGCATCCATGGATTACCTTCTTCCTTTCCCATTGGTGTTGTGCTAAGTATAGCTGATCAATGATCCAGCTAACCAGATCAATTGTTTGTGGCCCAGTACAAGCTAAATATAAGCCAAACCAGATCCGCTTGTGGGGCATGGTGAATCTATCCTGAGCGAGGAAAGTGAAATGCTGCATGCATATCCTCAATGGTTTAGAGAGCTCATGTGTGATTGCTGAAATATCTTCCCACTTAATGACGTCGCCACGTTTCATAGGCTCTGGAATCAGCCTCTCGCGCTCTATAGGAGTATGCGTCCCATGGATCTTGATGGCAGCTCTAATCAAATCTTTTGTCAAATAAAACCTTTTGAATGGGGGGTCATTAACCAAGGACGGCAAGATGAATGTGCCTGGTAGATCCTTGTTCTCAGAAGCCATCAAAGTGGTTAACAGATAATAGCATCTGTAGAAATCTGGTTTAGGCAAAGGATCACTAAAGTATTCAGTGAAGCCTGCTCTCGCCCAAACATGCTTTAAGTCCTCTGTATTCTATAGTCCTTGGAACTCTCTTGAGAAAAATTGGTACTTGCCCCATGTGCGGGTATCAAAAGTCAAATTGGCCTCAAAAAGGAAATCTGCATCCGCCAATTGTTCTGCTAAACCTTGGAACCAATGCGAGTTACGATGAATTTTTTCAGTATATCCCCTAGGAGGATCGTCAATTGGCATAGGTCCTGGAAATCCCTGAAATTCTGGCGGTTGAGCCATAGGATATGGTTCAGCTAGTAATTCGCCAATATTTGTCATAGGTACGCTGGGGCCAGCTTCAGATGGTCCTGCATGATGAATGGTGCGAGTGTGTAGCGGATCTACTACAAAAGATTAACACATTAGTATGGAAATTAATCATGATCTCATTAAAGTGAGACCGCAATCCCTTTCCATGACCGATGTGTAACCGTGTAGCCGAGTGTTGTGAGGTGGTTTATGGAATGACTGTTGCAAAACTAATGCAGGTCTCTAGACACCTACATGCTTCAGATGATGCATACATTTCTTGATGAGATGTTATTACAAGTGATGTTGGGTCATAGTGAGTGGATTTGTACAAGGTTCAGGTGTGGGTGAATTATTACAAGGGTCTTGTTTAGTCGGGATGGGAATAATGTTAGATAAGGGGGTCGGAGAAGTCGTCTGCATACGTTTTGGTATCCACTTCCTAAGATTTTTTGAGCGGGTGGAATGTTTCTGCTGAGGGACAAAAGGTGATATCGGATCTGGTGGTCTTGAAGGGTGAAGAGATTTCTGAGGGGTATATATTACATGGCTTGAGGGTGGAGTTATAATACACTATTTGGTACCCAAATCTGCCTGGGTGTGGGTCGATTTGTAAGGTACTTCTTGGCGATCCATATCTGTCGAATGTTTGTACTCGTAGAAGAAGGTCGAAAAGGCTTTGGATATTGCTTCTGATTCTGCCGTAACTTCTTCTTGTTATTGTCCGCATTGTTGAGATCTGTCGGTGGTTTCTGTCCTTTTGTCACCCATATTTGTCTCCTGCCTCTTGCTTTGTGATACTGATACTGCTTTCTTTGTGTAGTCTCATATAAAGTTTGGTTTATTCTTGATATATAGAAGTTCTTAAATCAAGATAGATCAAAAATTTGGAGAATTAAAGGTCTCCCGCAGTGGTATCATAGCAAAAAGATCAAATCAAGGTGAAGAAGAAGCAAGGAGAACCCCGACTGTTGCAGATATCAAAGATCTTGTGAATTGAAGGAGCAAAGGGTAAAGTCTTGAACAAAACTTGAAGAAGAACAAAGCACAAGTTCAAAGAATTAAGAAGGATTAAAGCTTCATATTAAAGGTACATAATATCACCATAAATCTTAGTAGTTGCAGATACAAAAGTCAAGAGATGGGAGAAAGCTTGCAGATTGACAAGCTAGATAGAGAGAACTATCCAGCATGGTCCATGAGGATGGAAGCACACCTCATGAGCAAAGTTTTGATATCATTTATTATAGGAGAAGAAGAAAAGCTTGAGTTTAAGGATCCAAGTGTTCCAACAAGAGAAGAAATTGCAGAATTGAAGAATTGGATGAAGAAAGATGCTCAGGCTAGGAGCATCATTTACATGGCTGTAAATGATTATCTTCTACCACACATTAGAGGATTAGAAAGTGCAGAAAATGTATGGAATGTCTTGGAAGAACATTTTCAAATCACAACCAAATCGAGGAAGGCTTCACTATGGGCTGAGTTTACAACTTTCAAGAAGAAAGGTTCTCAGTCAATCTCTGATTATGTTACAAGGATGAAGGACATTGCAAATAGTTTGGGAGCAGTAGATGAAGATATTGAAGAAGGCAAATACTTATAGGTCTAAGAGGAGGTGAAAAGTGGAAGCCTTTCATATTGTCTACATAATTATTATTAGATCATTTTACTCCTGATCTTAATCAATTGCTAGGACATATGGTAACATTTGAGCAGGACATTACAGGAGAGAATGACAAAAGTTCAAGCTAAGCAATGTATTCAAAGGACAAGAAGAAGAATGCTAAAGACAAGCAAACAAATGATGAAGAAGGATCTTCAAGCCAAGTAAACTTCATGAAACGAAAGATGAATTTCAGAGGTAAAGGTAGAGGAGGTAAGAATAAAGAAAATGCTAAAGCTTGTTAGATTTGTGGAAGAACAAATCATTTGGCAAATGATTATTGGTATAATAATCAAAATGGTGGAAGTCATAATTAGAATTTTAGTCCTAGAGGAAGAGGAGGCAGAAATCAAAGAGGCAATTTCAGGGGAAGAGGTGGTAGTACTTCAATTGCTAGAGGAGGAGGAGGGAGTTTCCAAACTCAATCCTACAACCACCTATTACAATTATGCTTTAGATAAGAAGGAAGACTTGACTCTCATCTTTGTTAAAAATAAAGAAGTAAGGTTGTATATATTTTTGCAAAAAGGATTCTCTTCAAATAGCAAAAAAATACAAAAATGAAAAATGGAAGCATTTACTTTAGAAACTAGTGGAGGCCAAAAGAGAATCAATCAAAAGAGAATCAAATCCAAAAACTGTAAGAGGAGTGGCTGTCCAAAGTAGTGGAGAAATGATGGAGAAGAGCTCTCAAACTCATCATGAGAGTTTTTGGTCACTTGGCTATAAAAGAGGCAAGGGAGGACACTCAAGAATAGATGAAGAAGGCGTGGAAGTCCCCTTGTAGCTAGTTCATTTGTTTTGAGTCATTTCGTTCAGTTCACTCTCATATAGTATGTCCAACTACATACCCATTTCTGGGTAGTCTACTTGTAAGAGTCATATCTCTCAATATATGTATCCAATTTTAGTGTTTTAAAATTCTTTGGAAAGTTTATCTTGATTACTTCCTCTATCTAGAACAGTTTTACCAAATTCTTTATGTTCTTTGAGTTATTCAGGTTTTAGGAAAGTCCAGTTTTCAGCCTAACTGAGTGGATAGGTAGCCTATTTTGAATCAAAGAATTGCCAACCCAAATCTACTCCAAATTGAGTGTTTGATAGCTCATTTGAAAGCTATAAGTGTCTAGTTTTAGTGCCCCAAATTTTCAAGCTCATTGCATTTTTCAATTGGTACCCGTTTTCATTTGAAGGTTCAGCTGTTGGCAAAAGTCTTGATCCTGAGAAGGTCTTCTACACTTTCTACTGCGAATAGGAGAGGAATTCTCCAACAATTGGTATCAGAGCATTGGAGTTTGAAGAGGCAAAGCATTGGAACTGAATTGAAGCAAAGGAGAAGCTACAAATCAAGGGGGAGCTTCGTGAAGTCAAGAAAGAGCGCCACAACATACTTTAGGTAAACTTCAATCTTGGAAGTTTTCAATGGCTGATTTAGGACAATAAGTTGAGAAGTTAGACAAAGACAAATTTTAGTCTTGGAGGTATAGAATGACAAATTACCTTAAAGGTAAAGGTTTATGGAGTCTTGAAGTCCCAACATTACTCTGGCACAAAGGAGACAATTTGCTGATTGGGAAGAGAGGAATCGAAGGGTGATGTTCCTCATTTCACAAGTTATTTCTAACACTATGATTGGTCATGTGCAAAGCTTAGAAATAGCCAAGGAGGTTTGGGAAGCATTGGAGAAGGTGTATGCTACCTCAACAAGGTCTCGGATGATGCAACTCAAGAACGAGCTCAACAACATGAAGAAAAGCTCAAATCAAAGCATTAGTGCGTATACATTGAGGATCAAGGAGCTTCGAGATCAACTAGCATCAGTTGGATGCAAGATAGAAGAGGAAGACATCGTCCAAATAGCCCTCGATGGCTTGAGGAGTGAAGAAAAGTGGAAGCCCCATCACAAACATTCTTTATAGAGATCCTCTACCAACATTCGATGAGGTTATACCAAATCTTGTGGCTGAAGAGGTTGCTCAACAAGGAGAAGGCAACAAAGGTAAGGACAACCATAGTCAAATGTTATATGCAAGATGATGTAGAGGAAGGAACTCAAGAGGAGGCTCGAGAGGAAGAGGAAGAAGCTACAACAACACAAATTTCAGCCAACACAACTCAGAGGACAAAAAGGACAACTCAAATGACAACACACATGGAAGAGGTCGAGGAAGAAATAGAGGAAGAGGTCAAGGTTCATACAATCCTCATAAAGGTATAACATGTTATCATTGTGGTAAACTAGGACATTATGCAAATGATTGTTGGCAAAAGAATGGAAGGCTGAATGGAGGCAGCCAAAGGAGCCAAAATAACTATGCGAACACATCAAGTGAAGGAGACAAGCAAACCATGCTTGCCATGAAGCATGACTACAACAACTCGAGAAGTGATGATAAAAAATGGTTCATAGATTCAGGTTGCAGCAACCATATGACATGCCAAGGAGATTTATTCACAAAGCTACAAGCTCCAAGTGGAAAAGGATGTGTGGAGACCGGCGATGAAACTCAACATGCAATTGAGCATGTTGGAGATATCAAGCTTGGAGATAAGAAGGTATTGGCTGATGTTCTTCATGTTCCTACTATTGCAAAGAATTTGATTTCAGTAGGAAAAATGGTAGAGAAAGGATATCATGTTATCTTCAATGGAAAAGCCTTCTTTATAAAGAATCCAAAAGAAGGATTCAAGGCCATTGCTCAAGGAAGGAAAGAAGGTAGGATGTTCACCTTTTACATTCAACAACCACATGGAAAGGTGATGTATATTCAGTTTGGAAACAAGAGGATTGTTGAAATCGATTTGTGGCACAAAAGGTTTGGACATATCAACATTCCCAAGCTCAAGGACATGAGCAACCATGAAGTGGTAAGGGGTCTTCCAAGCTTCAATGATGCTGGACTACATGAGTTTTGTGAAGCATGCCAACTAGGAAAGCAAACTCGACAACCATTCAAGAAGAGCAACTATGTGGCAAGGAATGTACTCGATTTGTTACACACGGATGTATGGGGACCATCACAACAACCATCAGTGGCTGGTAATAGATATTTTGTCACTTTTATCGATGATCATTCAAGAAAAGTATGGATGTTTTGCATAAAACAAAAATCAGATGTGTTCTCCATGTTCAAGAGATTTAAAGCACAGGTAGAAAAGGAAACACGATGCTACATAAAAGACCTTGAGGTCTGATGGAGGAGGATAATATTTCTCCAAAGAATTTTCAGATTTTCTTTATGAAAATGGCATCAAGAGACAATTTACATGTAGGTACACACCTCAACAAAATGGAATAGCTGAAAGGAAAAATCGACATATCACAGAAGTTGCAAGATGCATGCTCAACGAGATGAAGGTGCCACTAAAATATTGGGCTTAAGTAGCTAGTACGGCTGTTTATTTGATGAACAAGTGCACAACGGCTGGAGTGCATAATCTAACTCTCGAGGAGGTTTATTCCGGTAAGAAACCTGACCTTACACATCTCAAAGTTTTTGGATGTGTGTGTTATGTTCACATCCCTCAAGAACTAAGGACAAAGGTGGAGGCAAAGTCCGAAAAATGTATTTTCATTGGATATTCATCGGAGCAAAAGGGATACAGGTGCTACAATCTAGTGACAAAGGAGTATGAGTCTCACGAGATGTGGTATTTGATGAGCTAAGACCATGGTTTGGAGACAAAGGGAAAGAGAAGATTCTTGAAGAAGATTGTGAAGATGATGGAGGTGCTGTCCAAGAAGAATTTCAGCAAACAAGCACTCAAATGTTAGGTCCAGAAGCTTCTACATTACTTGGAGAAAGCTCAACATGGAAGGGGAGACTAAGGAGTCATTCCTCATCACCAACATCAGGTTATGAAAGATTTGAAGCTGAAAGTGCTGCCCAAAATAGTGATTCAAATGCAAGTGAAGAAGAGTATGAAGAGGTGATTACACCAAAGGTAAAGCTGAACCGATTGAAGAAGCAATATTCAAAAGGAAATGAAAGGAGGTCTTCGAGAGCAAGGTATCCAATTCAAAGGCTTAGCTATGATAGTTTTATTGCAAAGCATTTTGCATATATGACACAGGTGGTCAAAGACAAAGAACTGGATGCATATGAAGAAGCATGTACACAAAAAGAATGGCAAGAAGCTATGCAATAAGAGATAAAAGCTATCAAGGACAATCACACATGGGAGCTAGTTCCAAAGGCTAAAGGTATGAAGATTGTTCCAAATAAATGGGTGTTTAAAATAAAGAGAAATGCTGATGGTTCTCTAGCAAGGCATAAAGCTAGACTAGTAGCAAAAGGATTCAAGCAAACTCACGGCATCGACTATGAAGAGACGTTCAGCCCAGTTGCAAAGATGGGAACAATTAGAACCTTGATTGCAGTGAGTGCAGCAAGGAGATGGCCATTATACCAACTTGACATAAAAAATGCTTTTCTCAATGGTGAACTTCAAGAAGAGGTATACATGAGTCAACCGATTGGATTTGAAGATAGAAAACATCCAAATTTTGTTTGTAGATTGAAGAAAGCTTTGTATGGGCTGAAGCAAGCACCACGTGCTTGGAATCAAAGATTGGCCGAGTACCTCACAAGGTGTGGGTATAGCCCAAGTAATGTAGATCCCTCTCTCTACATGAAGAAAGAAGAAGACAAGTAGTTATATATTTTCATATACGTTGATGATCTCATCATAACAGGAAGTAATGTTACAGGAATACAAGAGATAAAAAGGAAACTTGGTAAGGAGTTTAAAATTTCAGATCTTAGTGAGCTGAACTACTTTTTAGGCATTGAGATAGTCTATGGGAAAGATGGCATTTACTTGATGCAAAGAAAGTACCTGTTTGATGTTCTTTTCAGATTTGGAATGAGTGAATGCAAACCACTCACTCAACCTATGGACACAAATGTGAAGCTATGCTCAAATGATGGAGAGAAGTTACATGATGTAACTACATACAGGAGTATTATAGGTTCATTGATCTATGCTATGATCACAAGACCAGATTTGTGTTATATTGTTGGAGTTCTTTCTCAATTTATGCAAGCTCCAACAAGTGAACATTTAAATTCAGCCAAACGAGTGCTAAGATATGTGAAGCACACCGTCAATCATGCATTGTTTAATAGATATGATGAAGGATTGCAGGTAAAGGGCTTCAGTGATGTTGATTGGGCTGGTTTGAAGGAAGATAGAAGATCCACTTCAGGTTATGTGTTCATGATAGGTAGCAAACCTATCACATGGAGCTCGAAGAAGCAACCTACTATTGCACTATCATCGACAGAAGCTGAATATAGAGGATTAGCCTTTGCAACTTGTGAAGCTATGTGGATTAAGAAGCTCTTGGCTGATCTTGATGTGTAGGTGGAGACCATTCCAATTTATGGTGACAACATGTCAAGCATTCACTTGACAAACAATCCAATGTTTCATGCACGAAGCAAGCACATAGAAGTGCATTATCATTATGTTCGAGAAAAAGTTTTGAGCAAAGATGTCATGAGAGTTTTTGGTCACTTGGCTATAAAAGAGGCAAGGAAGGACACTCAAGAATAGAGGAAGAAGGCGTGGAAGTCCCCTTGTAGTTAGCTCATTTGGTTTGAGTCATTTCGTTCAGTTCACTCTCATAGAGTATGTCCAGCCGCATACCCATTTCTGGGTAGTCTACTTGTAAGAGTCATATCTCTCAATAAATGTATCCAATTTTAGTGTTTAAACATTGGTTGGAAAGCTTATCTTGAGTACTTCCTCTATCTAGAACAGTTTTATCAAATTCTTTATGGTCTGTGAGTTATTTAGGTTTTAGTGAAGTCTAGTTTTCAGCCTAACTGAGTGGACAGGTAGCCTATTTTGAATCAAAGAGTTGCAAACCGAAATCTACTCCAAATTGAGTGTTTGATAGGTCATTTGAAAGCTATAAGTGTCTAGTTTGAGTTCCCAAAGTTTCAAGTTCACTGCATTTTTCAATTGGTACGAGTTTTCATTTGAAGGTTCAGCTGTTGGCAAAAGTCTTGATCCTGAGAAGGTCTTCTACACTTTCTATTGCGAATAGGAGAGGAATTCTCCAACAATCTTAAATAAATAAAATGGTTTTTTATATTGACTTGGGATGTAGCAATCATCTGAGTGGCAATATCTCCTTAATGACTGATATGGGAGCTAAAGTGAATGGACATACAATTCAAACAGGAGACAACACCAAACACAAATTTGAGAGCATTGGATCAGTAAAGACAAAGAGTGTAAGCACACTTCTAAGCAAGGTACTTTATGTTCCAACAATTCCTAAAAATCTAATAAGTGTAGGGCAAATTGTTGAGAAGGGATGTGAAGTCAGATTTACAAGTGCTGGTGTTTATGTTGAAGATCCAAGTCAAGGATATAAAAGCATTGTTGCAAGGAAAAAGGAAGGAAGATTATTCACTCTCAAGGTCCAAGGTAATGTGGGACATGCATTATTTACTTATGGAAGTCAAAAGATGTGTGAATTGGATCTATGGCATAAGAGGTTAGGACATTTTAATGAAAGGGGAATAAAAGAGATGACAAAGAATGTTGCAATGCTTGGTCTACCAAATATTGAAGGTCAACATATGATATACAAATGTGAGGCTTGTCAACTAGGTAAAGCTCACAAAAAATCATACAATAAGCAAGGATACAGGTATTCAAATATGCTTGAATTGGTTCATACAGATGTGTGGGGTCCTTCAAAGGACTATAGCATAAATGGATCAAGGTATTATGTGCTATTTGTTGATGATGCAACCAGATGGATTACTCTGTATGTAATCAAGGATAAATCTGAAGTGTTTGAGACATTTAAACACTACGATGCTTATGCAAAAAGAATTACAGGACAAAAGCTCAAGAGATTGAGATCACATGGAGGGGGAGAATATTTTTCTAAAGAATTTGATGATTATATGTGGAATGCAAGTATCAAAAGAGAAGTGACTTGCAGGTACTCCCCACAACAAAATGGAGTTGCAGAAAGAAGAAATAGAACTCTTGTAGAGTTTGCAAGATCAATGATGAAAGAAAAGAAGTTTCCCAATTATATGTGGGTAGAAGCAATTAATACAACAACTTATCTTGTGAATAGGTTGCCTTGCAAAGCTTTGGAGGGAAGGACTCCTTATGAAGCATGGTGGGGTAAGAAACCTACTATTGATCATTGCAAAATATTTGGATGTTTTGCATATGCTTATGTCCCATCTCAATTGAGACATAAGCTAGAACATAAAGCATAAAAGTATGTGTTCATTGGGTATGATGATAGACAAATGGGATACAGGTTGTGGAGCCCATCCACAAAAAAATTTTTTGTTTGAAGAGATATTACATTTGATGAGCAAAGCACATGGTTTACAGGATCAAACAATGTATGCACAGATCCTGAAGAAATCAAAAGGAAAGGAAATTCAAAGATGAAGGTATATGAAGAAGATATTGATGATGATGATTGTAGAAATGAAATGCAGAACAATTATAAAGATAGACCAAGGTTTGATCCAGAACAAAATGACGGAGAGACTTCAAGGAGTGGAGAAATTAGAAGATCATCAAGAGAAAGAAAACAACCTATCAGGTATAGTTATGATACTTCTTTCTTGACCACCAAAGATTATGCTTACATTGTGAAGACAGATGAAGACCCATCCACATATGATGAAGCCAAAGGAAAGGAAAATTGGAAAAAAGCAATGCAAGAAGAGTATGATGCTCTACTTGAGAATGGGACATGGGAATTGGTGCCAAGACCAAAGAATCAGAAGGTAAAATTGGATGCAAGTGGGTGTATAAAACAAAGAGGTTTGCAGATGGAAAAGTGTCTAGATACAAGGCTAGACTTGTGGTCAAAGGATATGCCCAAACACATGGAGTGGACTATGATGAAACCTTTAGTCCAGTGGCTAAGATTTCTACAATTAGAACTATAATTGCTATTCCTGCATGTAAAGGTTGGAAGCTATCTCAATTAGATGTAAAGAATGCATTTTTAAATGGATATATTGCAGATGAAGTATACATGGAGCAACCAGAGGGTTTCAAAGAGTCAAATGGATCAAATTATGTTTGCAAGCTTAAGAGAGCTTTGTATGGTTTAAAGCAAGCTCCAAGGGCATGGAATTACAGATTGGTCAAGTTCTTGAATGAACTTGGATACCAAGCTTCAAAGGCAGATAGTAGTTTGCTAGTGAAAGTAAATGAAGATAGATACATTTATGTGTAAATTTATGTTAATGGCATTATTGTCACATGTACAGATGCTCAAGGAATCAAGGAACTCAAGAGCAAATGGAAAATGAGTTCAAGATAAGTGATTTGGGAAATTTGTCTTATTTTATAGGGATGTAGATTATATATACTCAACATGGAGTGTATGTTACACAAGAAAGATATCTGGAGAACCTTCTAATGAAGTTTAATATGGAGAATCGTAAACCTTCAACCACACCTTTGGAGGTTAATCATAAATTAAGCAGGTATGGAGGAGAAGAGTTCAAGGATATGAAGACATATCAGAGTTTGGTAGATAATTTAATCTATGCTACCTTAACAAGACCAGATCTTTCATATGTATGTAGTTGCTGTCTTATCTCAATTCATGCATTGCCCAAAGCAAACTCATTGGATTGTAGCACAAAGAGTGCTAAGACATATCAAAGGAACTCTGAATGAAGGTTTGTATTATGGATTCACTTCTGATACTAGACTTAAAGTGTTTAGTGATGCAGATTAGGCAGGTAATTCAGATGATAGAAGATCTACTCATGGTTATCTGTGTTATGTTAGAGATAAGCTATGGAAGCTGCAAAGGAAGTAATTTGGTTGAAGACTTTATTAAAAAGTCTGGGAATTGATCAAAGTATTCCAATCATATTTGGAGATAGTATGAGTTCATTGTACTTAGTAGCCAATCTGTGTTTCATGTCAAAACTAAACACATAGAAATTCAATATCATTTCTTAAGAGAAAAGGTACTTGATAAAGAATTCGAAGTCATGTATACACCAACAAAAGAGCAAGTGGCAGATATGCTGACAAAAAGCTTGGATGGACCAAAGTTACAAAGGTTTAAAGAGATGGTAGGTATACAGAAGGTGCAAGTAATCACAATTGATGATTGAGGGGGAGCTTTTGGAGCAAGACAATCATCAATGGATGATTACATGAAGTCTAGGAATGAAGAAGTGAAGAAAAGAGTCAAGATCAAAGCATAAAGTCAAGTGAAGAATCATGAAGAAATGTTCTATACATTCATGTATATTAGCTTTGAAAAAATACTTCAAAAATACTTTGATATAATGACCATTTCATACTCATATGTATATATTCACTCATGTATAGTCAGAACATAGAAGAGAGATGAAGAATAGATGAGAATATAGTCAATGGAATTCAAGTTTTCTAGGAGTAGATATCCAGAGAGTTTTCTCGTGAGATTAGCGACTAGTCTATCCTAGAATTCTCTTAATTTGATCATGTGGATCAAGAAATCTTTTGTACACATATAATTTAGAAGCTAATCAAGCTATGGCCAAATTTTGACGATCTAATTCTCTTCAGGCTATGTGTATGACAAGTAGGAACATTCATATGTAGAAGTCTACAAGTGAAGTTCTCAGAATCGTGCATTTTGTTGCTCAAAGATTTGTTTGGATCTTAGTGCTCAGTGTAAAGTTTTTTATTTTTGAGCATTCAAAAAAAGCATTTAGCAAAACGGGTTATAATTTGAGAGAAATCAACTTGAGAAGTTGACCATGTCAAAGTCACCATTTTTGGAAGGTAGTTTCTGACATAGGTTTTGATCTAAGTGATCAAATTAGAAATCTAATGGTTCTTTTGAAGAACTAATGATCATTATGTTTGCACAAAGGCAGTATGAATATGTGTGCATCATTTGAATGATTAAAATTGAAGTCATATGCAGAGATTGAGGCAGTATGAATATGTGTGCATCATTTGAATGATTAAAATTGAAGTCATATGCAGAGATTGAAGTTCATTTCTGAACTAGACTATTGAAGCTAAAGAAAACTTCACACAAAGAAGTACTTCTTAATGAACTTGGCATGGCCTGTGCCAAGGAGTGACATCTCTCCTTCCTCACGAGAGGTCTAATAGTTTCCTTTAGTCCCAAGATGAATTTGTGGACCTAGAGAAACTCAGGGATAGTATGAGGTACATTAAGAAGTATCTCTCTGTACTTATCTGATTACTCTTGAACGGTTTGGTTCTTCTGGTTGATGAAGCACCAAGTGTCTAGCACTCTAGACCTCTCGTCAGGTAGTACAAAGTTATTGTAGAACAATACTTTAAATTCTTCCCAAGCCATGGGCTCTTTCTTGTCTTGTTCTATCTTACACCACCACTTGTGGACAATGTCCATGAGGTTATAAGTGGCCTGCTAAATTTTATGTATATCATCCATGATATGGCTTAAGCGGAAGCACTGGAGCCACTCCTCAACATTATCAATAGTCCTAGCACTAGTTGAGCCGTGATATCTAGGCAGCTTAAAGTCCTTAAGCTGCAATCGGGCCTCTTTGACTAGTATGCTATCTCTAGGGACTTTTGGAGCTTGATGCTCACCTGGAGCATCTACCTTCATCCCTGGCAACTCGATCTCAGGCATCACTTCCTCTTTCTTGGAACCATGCATGGGCTCCAAGATGTCATGAAGTGCGCTCTCTAAATGTGCTATCCTAGCACTCACGATCTCTATGGGGTCGGACGTGCGCTCACCCATGAGTTTATCAATCCTAATTGGTGAAGAGGATCCTAAATCCATGTTAGGATAAGGTGTAGGTCCCTTTTTATAGTTGCATGGTTTTATATGTTTTTTTAATAAAGTTTTTATGCTCTATGTACACCGAAGATATCCAAGTGGCACCAAAAATAGACAAATCACAAGCCTTTGCATAAAAGAAATAACAAAAAAGAAACTTTCAATATGGTTTATTTACTTTTCATGCATATGCATGCTAGATCTTAAAAATTTTGGCA
>CM035406.1:219225862-219238362 GCA_020310875.1 Ceratopteris richardii
AGGTTACAAGCATATATACAAGCTGTGTGAAAAAACCTCCTAAAGAGGGAAAAGAGTGCCCCTATGGTCTTAAGTGCATTCACATATCACTTCCAAAATATATCAACAAATCCTCCCCTTTGAGTGATGCGGTGAACAAGGAGCTTGCACTTATGTATAAGGAAGTGCAAAGCTATGTGGAACGAAATAAATCCACAAAAGAAAGTAAATCGAAAGCTTTGCAGAAAGCTTCAAACTTCTCCCTAAGTAGAGCCTTTGTGAAAAGATCTGCAACATTATCCAATGCAAGCACATAAGGTAAACTGATCTCTCCAACAAAGAGTCTCTCCTTGCATAATGGTAGTGCACCTCAATGTGCTTTGTGTGAGCATGGAACATAAGGTCCCTCGCAATTGCCAATGCGCTTTGATTGTCAGTAAAGATTGTGGTGGTAGAAGATTGAACAACACCCGAATCAACCAAAAGATGTCTGAACCACACACACTCAACAATCATTGTGAAAGCTTCCGTATACTCAGCCTCACAAGTAGAAGTGACTAGAGTAGGCTAGGCTCGTGCTCAACCAAGATATGCATGAGCTAGCAAGCATGAAGCAAAAACCACTAGTGGACACACGAATGTCCTAACAACTAGCCGAATCTCAGCTAGAAAAAGCATGTAAATATGGCTGTAATGATCCTCCCTTGGGATAAAACAATCCAAGTGGTCGAATACTACTCAAGTAGCAAAAGATGTGCTTAACCGCTTGCCAAGGGTTGGCACCTGGGCAATGAATGCATAAACCTTCCGATATGAGAGACATCAAAGTGAATATTAGGCTAACTTATGCATAAGTGTATCACACATGCAACAACTTGTTGATAGAGAAAGACATCAAATGCATCTCGAGCATCATGAAGACTCAACTGTAAACCTCTCTCCATGGGAGTGGCAATAGGTTTACAATCTTCAAGGTCAAAAGATTGCAATAATGTGTCAATGTGTTTTGTTTGACACAAAGCTATTCCCATCAACTTGCATGAATTGAATGCTTGAATAAATGCCCCAAATTTAACATCTCAAAAGAGGCATGCAAATCATCCTTGAGTTCAACATTATATTTCTCATTAGGACCAGTGAGAAGCATATTATCAGCATATACAACAATGATCAGAAGTACATTATCTGCACGCTTAACATATGAGGTGCTCTCAATCATGCTTGTAGGCGTTCACGAACCGGAGTATTTCTAAGGTTCGGAAGGTACAGTACCATTCGGTACGTAAGGTACATCAAGGTTCGTTTGGGATTGTTAAAAGTCTTTTTTAGGTATTTTGAATTTGGTGCCCATTTGCATCCTCTTTGTTCATGAGTTTGTGTGAGCTTTCCTGAGTGAGTTTGAAGCACCACTTCAGCCCGAGCTTTCTGAAGCACAGACTCTTAGTGTTCACCTTGCAACCCCGCTTGAGAGAACCTAGTGCATTGCACCTGATGTACATATACATATACATAGTGCAATTTTTTGAGTTCTAAGCTTGATCAAAAGAAACAATCTGATTCTCATCACACAGACTAGAGATTGCACTAGCAATTTAGGCATAGTTTTTGCCTCTTCTATTTGAATCCTCTGATTGAAGTGCTTCATGCAAATTTGCATCAGAAATGGAATGTTGTAGCATCATTTGAAACCTGTAAAGGTTGAAAAATTGCCTCACTAGGACCAACACTTGACTTTCATACACCTCTTTTGAGCTAATTGATGTCTCCTTGGTACACGAGAGTAAGGGAAGGTTTGCATCTTCCACAAAAACAACATCAAAGCTAACCAAAATGCATTTAGTCTCTGGATGATACAAATAATAGTGTTTGCTTTCAAAATTGTACCCAACAAGAATACATTTCATCACTTTATCATTCAATTTTTTGCATTATTGTTCCAACACTGATGCATGTGCGAGACAACCACAAACAAGTAGATGGGCAAGAGATGGCTTGCGACCATGCCAAGCCTCATATGGAGTGATAGTCGCCAATGCTTTGGTGTGACACCTGTTAAATACATATGCTGTACACATAACAACCTCAAGCTAGAAGCTTTGTGGTAAGCTTGACTTTTGACCATACACTTCTCCATTTCCATGAGAGACCCGTTCTTCCTTTCAAAAATTCCATTTTGTTGAGGTGTATATTGTTGGAAATTAGGTAGGCCCATAACTAATTCCACAGGTCCCATAGGTCCAGGATCTACAACACAGATTTCGGCTTCTTCCAAATTTGACAAACATGAACATACAACACTTAATCATACAATGATGAGATAAAGATAGAGAGATATTAGATAACATGTTCAAAGTGTTACGTAAGCCACTGTTTACTCATACCATCATATATACAAATGTCAATTACAATGTGGGAGTCAAAACCTCAACCACTCTATGTGAACAAAAATAGATGAAGAGTGTATATACAAAATTTACAAGAATAGTCAGATATAGGGACAGAAATCTGAATATGTATGAGATGTATGACCTGATAGGTTATAGAAGAGTGAATATGAGTGACAGAAAGAGGAAACATCAGTTTGAAACTGATATTCAGCAAACCCTAATCTGATTTTAGGCTATGAAAGACCCTAAATCAGATGTGTGTGTGAAAGATCACATACTTACAAAATTAGCATAGAATGCTAACATGTTGCTGACAGAAATCCTCATACTCATATGGAAACACCTTCTCTAACACCTCATCTGATGCATGTAGCATGCATGTACTGATTCTCTTTTATGGATGCCATTGCCTCCATGTATGCCGAATAGGACTCCTCCAAATATGGATGTCACCGCCTCCATAAGCTCCAAGTAGTACCTATGTGCATAAAGAGAATATGTACCTAAATAGTTAACATAAGATACAATCTTATGTTAAGCTCCATCCAATGTCTTTGAAGTACTCCATAATCTTCATGTAGAAGACAATCTTCAAATACATCATGTAGATGGCTGATCCAAATCACGAAGCTGCTAATAAGTAAGTCTTCTCCATAAGCAAGAGTGTGAGCACACTCTTCTCCAAGAAGAACTCCAAGGCTACTCCTCATGTGCTTCAATAGCTGCCCATATGTGCACCATGGCTGCCCCATGTGTGCATCATCACCTCAACCCTAAAAACCAACAAGAGTTCGCGTTGGATGTCTCACAAAGTGACCAAGACCCTTCTTTTATAGCCTCCAAACCCTCAAGCGATAAAATAAAGCACAATCGCTAAATAAAGCTGAGATTTGCAAAAAAATCTCATTTATGTTGCAAAAATAAAGCTATCGCTTTATTTTAATTTGGAATTGCAAGTTTTTAATTAGGATCATTGCTTTTTATGTTGAATCGCTAAATTTTACTTATAAGAAGCTTTTTCCACACTTTGACTATCTGATGGATGACTTGATGCCATTTTTATGACCTGCAAGCTGAGAGCTATCAAAAAAGGTAAAAACCCTAAATCAGCAGAAAATTAGGGTTAGTGTTTTCTCCCAAATCTGATCTCTGATGACTGAATGTTCTATACCATTAGAAAGCTCTCATCAAGCTCTACAAGATAGGATCATAAAAATTTTACCCAAATTTTGTGCCAAAAATGACTAAGTACTAAAATTAGGGTTTCTGCCCTAATAGGATTTTGGATTGATGTGACATTGATTTCCAACAATCCCCCCTCCAATGTCATATTGGTACAAACTGAACTGGATATGCAACTTCATTCATCTGCAAATTGACATAATCTTCAATCTTGTCCTCCAGAATTGACCTTCAAACTTTATCTTCAAAAGTCTTCTTCAATATTGAATTTGAACTTCTTCAAACTTCAAAAATCTGAATTTGCTGAATATGAACCATAATACCTGAGAAAATATGCAAACTAGATATCCAATAGTGTTAGCATACATCAAGCAATCATTGCTTGACAACATATGTAGCATGACTTGACTCTGAATTTGCTATCTCTTGAAATAAGTCTTTTCAAACTTGTAAGCATACACTAGGGTCCACAAATTTGCATTTACCTTAAGAAAGGTTTCTCAACGTACTTCTTCTCTGTCATGTAAATACACTAAACAGAATCAGAAACTGAATCCATCCTGAGACTTGTGACCGACAACTCACAACTTAGTGTATTATCAACACTAGCTGGTTCATCTCTGACTCTACTCTACTCTACTCTACTCTACTCAACTCAACTCATGAGAGTCTCACCAAAATTTCATATCTATGAAGTCATCTTCTCTTCATCCTTGTTCTATCTGTAAGTCTTTCATACCTCTTTCTTTCAAAGTCTAGTATAATCATATATGTGCGCACCTCTTATATGTGCACACCTCATAAGTAACAAACCTCTTTGAAATATCGAGCTTCTCTTCAATAGAACTCTGGAACTTTCTCCCGAACAGGAATACCTAACCGGAACTTTCTCCAGACATTCTCCTTCTTCCCTTTTTTCAAAGCTGGAACATAAAGAAATATAGGAATACCTGTAGGTATGATTCTGCATTCTTCCACATATGGCTGAAAATAACTCTTCATGTTTCATCACCCCCTTGGATGATTTAACACTAGTATCCAAACTTCTTCAAAGTATATCAGACTTTATGAAATCTGGAACGTCTTCTTTCTTTTCAATAAATCTGAACTTCAGTGATTTAGTATTGCTTTCATAACATCAATACCTGTGTCTGAAACAAAAATCGGAACCTTTTTTATTAGCACTGCAATTGCCAATAGCTTTCACTGCCACTCCTCAGCTTCCCAAAATATAGAATAAGAATAAGGTTAGCTGATCCTATTAAATCATAACAAAACTTTTGTTGAAAGCACTTTAGGATTCAAAATCTTATGCAACATAACAAGTATCTTCTTCTATTTCTCTGCATTTCCTGAATTTTTCTGAAAATATTGAATTTTCCGAATTTTTCTAAAAATACTGAATTTTCTGAGTATACTGAATATATTGAATATGAGGTAATCTTTTCCAAACAAAAAAACCTCACTCCGAGTCTCCAAATTTGCTACAAATACTCTTTTACCTCAAGAGTTAGGTAAAGAACAAAAATACTTCTCTGCAACTTGTCATATACCAAGTAGCTCTGAATTGACACTCCAAGAATTCTTTGAGGGAACATATAAGCTGCCTGCTCAAAATCTTCAACTTATACATAACTCATACACATATTAGTCAAAACATGTAAGCTGTCTTAGATATTTGCTTCTTTACTTTCTCTCAATGCAATTCTTCGTCAAAACCTACTAAAATATGACCAAGCATAATGCAAGACAAGAAACTGCTTCTTCTTTAAACTATCTTCTTCACACAAGATGTTCTCGTAGACTTGTCTTTGGATGTAGGGGATAAAGGTAGGAAAAGTATATGGAAAATATAAGAGAAAAGGAAGTCTTACTTTCTCTTTGGAATTGTTGGACTTTCTTCTGCATCTTTCTTCCACCTGATGATGTCAGCATCTTCAAACTTCTCTTCCATACCTTTTGTTTTCTTCATCTTGAAGTAGCAAGCACTCTTAACTTCTTCAAATGTTTTTTTCTCTTCCTCTAGTGCTAAGAGTAAGAGACAAAACAAACATGGTATATAAATGGAAGTGAACATAGAAGATAAAACATGCTTCTATCATCTCAACATATGAGGAATCAAAACTCTGCTTGATATGTGACTGATGTGTGTGAATTCGCCAACCTTTTTCCTTGAGTTGGCTGAATGCTGAATTACCTCTCTAGGTACAAAATCTGAGAAAAAAAACTTCCAACCTTGTGTTGGCTGAAAACAAAACTGATCTACACTCCAAATTTGTCTTCTTAGATGAGCTTTCTTGTCATGAAAGAAATCTATCAAAACAGTCAGGAACAACCTCTAGATACCTGTTTTGATGTAGCTAATGCTTTAACTTTCAAAGTAATGAAAGTGTTTACAAGCACTTCTTCAAATCTCTTCATAATTGCTCTTCTAAGATATGACTTGCAAATGACAATCTGATAGTAGAAACTAATACCTGTGATTTGATGTTGATCTGGTTCCTTCATCTTCTCCAAATCATTGTTTTTCCTTGAATTTGAAGTAGCCTTCTCTTCATCAAGTCTTGGTCTTCATGCAATACTTTTGTAAAGTATCTTTACTCTTCCAAAAGTATTTGGCTGCTAACAGATCATCAGCTTCATACTCCACACTGATAAATAAACATATGACTGAATTGTCTAATTCCCAAATCTCTACTCATCTAGATTAAGTGTGTATGTCATATGTCAAATGCCCACAGATTCCATAGGTCCAGGATCTACAACACAGATTTCAGCTTCTTCCAAATTTGATAAGCATGAATATACAACACTTAATCATACAGTGATGAGATAAAGATAGAGAGATATTAGACAACATGTTCAAAGTGTTACGTAAGCCACTGCTTACTCATACCATAATATATACAAATGTCAATTACAATGTGGGAGTCAAAACCTCAACCACTCTATGTGAACAGAAATAGATGGAAGAGTGTATATACATAATTTACAAGAATATTCAGATATAGGGTCAGAAATTTGATTATGTATGAGATTTATGACCTGATAGGTTGTAGAAAAGTGAATATGAGTGACAGAAAGAGGAAACATCAGTTTGAAACTGATATTCAGCAAACCCTAATCTGATTTTAGGCTATGAAAGACCCTAAATCAGATGTGTGTGTGAAAGATCACATACTTACAGAATTAACATAGAATGCTAACATGTTGCTGACAGAAAGCCTCATACTCATATAGAAACTCATATAGAAACATATTCAGCAAACCCTAATCTGATTTTAGGCTATGAAAGACCCTAAATCAGATGTGTGTGTGAAAGATCACATACTTACAGAATTAGCATAGAATGCTAACATGTTGCTGACAGAAAGCCTCATACTCATATAGAAACACCTTCTCTAACACCTCATCTGATGCATGTAGCATGCATGTACCGATTCTCTTTTATGGATGCCACTGTCTCCATGTATGCTGAATAGGACTCCTCCAAATATGGATGCCACCGCCTCCATAAGCTCCAAGTAGTACCTGTGTGCATAAAGAGAATATGTACCTGAATAGTTAACATAAGATGCAATCTTATGTTAAGCTCCATCCAATGTCTTTGAAGTACTCCATAATCTTCATGTAGAAGACAATCTTCAAATACATCATGTAGATGGCTGATCCAAATCATGAAGCTGTTAATAAGTAAGTCTTCTCCATAAGCAACAGTGTGAGCACACTCTTTTCCAAGAAGAACTCCAAGGCTACTCCTCATGTGCTTCAATAGCTGTCCATATGTGCACCATGGCTGCCCCATGTCTGCATCATCACATCAACCCTAAAAACCAGCAAGAGTTGGTGTTGGATGTCTCAGAAAGTGACCAAGACCCTTCTTTTATAGCCTTCAAACCCTAAAGCGATAAAATAAAGCACAATCGCTAAATAAAGCTGAGATTTGTGAAAAAATCTGATTTACGTTGCAAAAATAAAGCTATTGCTTTATTCTAATTTGGAATCGCAAGTTTTTAATTAGGATCGTTGCTTTTTATGTTGAATCGCTAAATTTTACTTATAAGAAGCTTTTTCCACACTTTGACTATCTGATGGATGACTTGATGCCATTTTTATGACCTGTAAGTTGAGAGCTATCAAATAAGGTAAAAACCCTAAATCAGCAGAAAATTAGGGTTAGTGTTTTCTCCCAAATCTGATATCTGATGACTGAATGTTCTATACCAGGAGAAAGCTCTCATCAAGCTCTACAAGATAGGATCATAAAAATTTTACCCAAATTTTGTGCCAAAAAATGACTTGTACCAAAATTAGGGTTTCTGCCCTAATAGGATTTTGGACTGATGTGACATTGATTTCCAACATATATGGCATTGTATACTGATGCTTTATCCCACACTCAACCAAAAATGCATTAAACTTGGAAGATATATATCCCTCCCCTTCATAGTTTACATGTTGAGAGAGTTTTAACCATAACTAAGAACTATTTAAAGGACAAACACTTGGGATTTTGCTTTCAACAGATATACCAATGCATGCTTGGAAAAGTCATCAAAGAAAGTCACAAAGTATAGGTAATTTCCAAATGAAGAAGTCTGCATAGGACCACAAACATCACTATAAACAAGCTGCAATTTATGTGCAGCTCTAACTGAATCATCTTTTGGAAAGGAAGAACATTGCATTTTACCCAAAATAAAGCTTTCACAGACATGTTTAGAAAGTGCCTCAAGTTTGGGAACAAGATACCATTTTAGATTTCTGCATGCGAAGCAAACTAACAAAATTCAAACGACCAAAGTGTGCGTGCAAAAGATTTGCATAAGAGATAGCTTGAGAATCATGAACTGCACATGCTGAATCATTCACAAATTTTGCATAATTTTTGAGCTTATACAGCCCACGAATTAAAATGTCAGAAGCATCACCATTCGAGAGATCATGATCGGTACATTTGTCATCAACAAATTTGATAAGAAAGCCAATCTTGGCTAATGCTGAACTGATATCAATTTTCCATGATCCCTTAACTCTTTATGACATGATCATTTGCCTTATAGTACTTGCAAAATTGTTTATGCTTTTTTGACTTCTTGTCATCTTTCTCTTCCTTCTTTGATTGTGAAACATCAGCAAGTTTTTGATTACTAGTAGATGAGTTCCATTTATCTTTGCCTTTTGACTAGCTAACATCTGCAACACGCATAATTGCTTGTTCTGCTTGGGCTGATCTTCTTGCAACAAAACAGACTAACTCCTCAAATGTTAAGGCATATTGGTTGCCTTTCATCATCAACCAAAGAGTAGAAGCAAAACTCTGATATGAATTTGGAAGACCGTTAAGATATGTATGCACAAGTGAACTAGTGAACTAGTTAGCAAGATTTCATCAACAGAAATCAACTACATTTTCAAATCTTTGCTAACTAGTGAACTAGTTAGCAAGATTTCATCAACAGAAATCAACTACATTTAAAAAAAAACTGTCCATTGAATCTCCTTCATCCATATGCTCACTCTCCAACTGTATTCGGACGTAAGCAATATGAGCACCTATCAAACAAACACACACATATATACAAGGTGTAAACTGTCTGCCATAAGGTCTTGAGTGTAGATAAGTCACCCCTCCTCGCTCACAGAAGTCTTCTTTCACGACCACCAAGTTGAACATGCCGGCTCCCACATATATGGATGAGTGACAAACCCCAAGGAGTACTAGAAGGTTGACTACTAGATTGAACATCACTTCTCTGGTACACGTGGAAGCAATACTCTCTAGTCTTGCAAACATATCTCCATTCTCTACGAAATTGTCTTCTACATCTCTAATTCCAGCATATCCAGCACATTGAATACAATTTGCTGTTATAACATATGTTAAAGCTGATTATAGTGATTGGTGCTGGAATCTTCTAGGGTTAATATGACCCCTCTTGGAGTTGACTCCCCTTTTATTGTGTGGTCAACATGTGCACAAAGATAGCCCTGCTGGATCATGTGCCACTTCCTGCTGAATATAGAACTGAGTTGGATTTGTGTATGCCATGAAGATTTTACTCTTCTACATATAGCACTATTCTCTATGTACGTGATTTTTTCTTGCTCTGATACCAATTGTTGGTTTTTAGGCCCACAATTAATTTAGAGACATAGAGAAAATAGAAAGAGAATAGACAAGACATGAGAGAGAGATAATAGCCAAGCTCCAAATATATTCGATACATTACAATTATGAAGTACATGAAGCAAGCTGCTTGTAACTCCATAATCTCCATAGCTGAAGATGATCTCCTCCAAAATAATAAAGCTTCAAGCTGCTGCATACCTTGATGATGATGAAAACACAACTCCACAATCTCCAAGTGGAAGAATCATGTTCTCCATGCCTAGATCTGCTCCAAGGTGTTCTATTATGTCCAATATGCCTTGTCTTTATAAAGGCTTTGATACATGATGAAAAGCAGCTTTAAAAACTCAAAAAACTAAGTTCTGTAAATCGTGGCAGAGAATCTCCCCTGATTTATGTGCTTGTTTTTTTTAATGTGTTTTAATTATTTTTGGTTATATATTATTGATATTTATTGAAAAATTTACATTTTATGCTTTTAAGCTGCTTTTGACGTTTGACCCTAAAATTAGGGTTTCATGTTTCACTTTCCATCTATTGTCAACTATTCAAGTGTTATATACCATTGGAAAGCTCTTGATGATTACTTTCACATGTTGCAATTAAAATTTCTCTCAATAACTGACCATTTTGACCACTTTGACCAACTGATGACCAAGCTTTGACCTGCATATTTTTGGATCTTTCTTTGCACATCGTCCTCCCTTGTGAAAGGTTGCTTACATTTCGAACAAGACATAAAACAACCTTCCATTTGGAAATGGCCGTCCAAATTATTGGGCATCTTTTCATCAAATATTGAATTAATATATCAGGAAGGGCCATTATTCTATCTTTGCAGTGTTATCGCTATGTAACCTTGTGATAAATGGAGAGGAGAATACTCAAACTTGAACTCTCATTTTGTACTTATAAAGATTAATGTTCCACAGAAGACCAGTTTTGAATTATGAATGGTCTGGTTCTAACCTTACTGGCTTGATGGATTTATGATGTTTGAAGAACAGAAATATGAATAGTCAGTTACTTCTGTTATGTGCCATTCATTTTGTATTCAAATGCCATTCATACATGCATCATATGGGAGTTTCTTATTTCGATGTGTATTTATAATGATATGACTATAATCCTTTAAAGGTTAATTCATCATAAAATGAATTTGTTGTGGCGTGTGTGTGTGAGCATGTATTCATTCTTAGTTGTATACCCACTATTGGGCAATGGGCATTGATGATAATAGTGGGGTTGTCATAGTATTGAGTCGACACTAGGCATAATGGAGCTGATCTGCTATATAGTCCTGTGGCTGACTACCATGAGCATATAGTTGCACTTCCATTTGAAGGTCAATTTGGGGTTTGCGTGGGTTCATTCTGGTATATATGATTGTCGTATTAGCAAACATGCAGCTTTCACTTGTGGATTCTTCGTCTGAGTTGCAACCAGTTGATAGGTGTGTATACCCTATGAACTAAGCATTTTCTGTAATTTTTCCTATCTTTTATTTGCATTTCATGCTAGGCTTTATTATGGGTGAGTTTGCCCATCACATCTGGAAGTGATAGGAACTCAGTTTTCCAGAGCTTCTTGTGAGTTCATGCTCGTGGTGTGTGCATGTTGTGGGGTGGATGTGTGAGCACGTATTCACTCTTAGTTCTATACCCACTATTGGGTACTGATAACGTTGATGGGGATGTCATAGTATTGAGTCAATACTGTGCATAATGGAGCTGATCTGTTATATAGTCTTGTAACTGACTACCATGAGCTTACAGTTGCATTTTCATTTGAGGGTGAATTTGGGGTTTGCCTGGATTCGTTCTGGTATATATAAAGTGAATTCATAATTTCTCTTGTTTCACCAGTTGGATCTTCCAGTAGATGGTTAGGTTATACTAAGATTCTCAATGATGATATGTGGCTCATATCTCTCTCTCCAGCACTTGAAGAGATGCCCTTCATGATTGTTTGCATCTGTTTTTATTTTTTTAAAGAGGAAATAGTTTGTAAAGTTTGAACTCTGTACTGTATTGCATACATTCTACCAGGTAGTACATGAGCTCAGTAGGGAGCGAATTTGTGCCTGCAGGAACTGTGGCTGACAATGTGAGATATGGGCCTGCTCTCAAAGGCCAAAAACTGTCAATCAAGGAGATAGAGAATCTTCTCTGCATAGCAGGTTTTACTGATCTCGAATCTCCGTTTCTTGATAAATCTGTGAATGAACTCTCTGGGGGTGAAGCACAGCGTGTTGCATTAGCAAGAACCTTGGCTAACAAGCCAAAAGTACTGCTATTAGATGAACCTACCAGCAGTCTTGATCCTATCTCGTCAAGGATTGTTGAGGACACCATCATACAGCTAAGCCAAAGTGGGGATATGACAATTGTGCTAGTTTCTCATAATTTAGAGCAAATTGGGCGCCTTGCAAGTAATGTGTCTGCTTTGGATCAGGGGTCCCTTCTGGAAAGTGGACCTCTATCTCAGGTAAGGAAAAGTAACAATGCTGTATTAGCAGAATTCTTTGCAGCACATCCTCAGGTTTCTAGCTAAGGCTTCCATTTCTCTCATTGCATGATGATTGTGCTATGAATAAATACCATGTAGAATGAAAACTATGTTCTATGGCTTTTTAAGGCCACACTATATTGTTCACGAGTTGCTGTTGGAGTGATGGTTTCTGCATTATCGTGATCATATTCTGTTTGATCAAAGATATCAACTCCATGGAATGAGGTGTAACTCTCTGAACTGCTAAATAGACGATTTCATAAAATTTACAATTGGTGTAAAACAATGCATTGATTCTATATTTGCTA
>CM035406.1:219243362-219335862 GCA_020310875.1 Ceratopteris richardii
TAGATTTACTTGATTTCTTTCAAACTTTGCATATGAACTGCCTTTGATATCCTTGATACATCTTGGACTTCTCAAGGAATTTTGACTACCTTCATTGAATGTGTTTCTTGTAGGTCTTCATGAGTGAGACAAGAGAGAAAATCTCGACGACATTTGCCCCCACTAAACCTGCGATTCCTCTGGAAGCGCCACTCTAGTCTCTCTGGAAAACATAAAGTTCTAGGCATCAAATTCTTTTATAGACAACATAAGAAACATGGAAGAAAAAATTGATTATATGGATGAATGAGTAGGCAATGTGACATGAAGCAAAATTTGCATGAAAGAAAGAATTGAAACAAGCAACATGAATATGCATGAACAAATAGGCAATATATATGCAAATGAATTGGAAACATTGATAACATGTAAAGAAAGGAAACAAACAAGCATTAATATGAAGTGGAAGTGAATGTATTGAGTCGTTTTAGGCATTAGTTCCTCTCATCTTGAAGAAAAATTTGTATCTTTTTCATAAAGCAATCTACCTTAAATACAATTATAAACAAAGATTTAGGATTTTTAAGAGATATTTTATCTTTAGCTTATTTTAGATCAACTTCTTTCTTACATAAATATGAATATGCTCTTTCTCTACTTACAAATAAGGAAATCTAACTAAACTCCACTAGTGCATAAGTTTGCCTATATAGCCCGTGCTTTATTCTTGTATGCCTCCTTAGCTTCCTTTAGTTTGCTCTCTCTCTCTCTCTCTCTTTTGATGATGATTTGGTGACTTTATGATTATATTCACTTTTTTGGGATGGAAGAAAGTGTAAACTTCCTAGTAACATGAAGTAGCTTATCTTTTTCTTTTGATGAAGGAGAAAAATTAAACCCCGATGCAAGGTACAACCATTTTTGATGACAGAGAACAGCCGTTTAAACTCTGATATAAGTACTATGGAATTGACTAAGGATGTAGAAACATGCAGTAGTAGGAGCCAGGACTTCAACAATTATGCTTTTGATATAAGATACATATGCATGTTTAAATATGAAAGTCATGGTACCAAAATAAACCTCCAAGTCTACATGTCCTATCTTTTTATAATCCTAGATTAGAACTGATTTCTTAGTAGATAAATTACTACTTAAGATACAATTTTACACAAGTAGAGAAATCATCATTTGCCCTTTTGACTCAAGTGATGTGGATATGCAATGTAATGCAAAGATTGAAAAGAAACATGCATGAAGTGAAATTGCAAACAAGCAAGAATGAAAAAAAAAATGGAATGAACTTGAAAAAAACAAAGCAATATGAACTTGAAAAAGATAAAAAAAAAAAATGGATACTCCTATTTATGAATCGGCCTCGTTGTCATCTTCTTCAAGTTCCTCATCTAAAATGTACTCGTCATTATCACTTTCTTGGATAGCTTTATCTTTTTGCTTGCAATCAAAGTTTTTAATGCAATACCATTTAATTCACAAAGAGCATATGTATCATTGTTGTTGACTTTTGATACAATGTATGGCCCAAACAATTGATGAGTGAGTTTTTTGTGCGCATCATATTGAGAGTCAAATATACTATCATAAATGAGCACCCAATCTCCTACTTCAATCGGCTTAGGATGCAATCGATGAGTTTTGTCAAAATAATGCTTGTTCTTTATTCTAGATTCTCTTAATTCATCAAGTCTTGATTTACATTGTTCTAACTATTTAATGCCCAAACTCTAAAAATCATTAATAGACATGTTTTAAGACCAAGGCAAATTTGACCATGCAAAAATATGAGAGTAAATTGAAAACAACAGTTTTTTTACAGTACATGAGTTCAGTAGGCATATACCCAATGGTATGTGTGCATGTCATTCTATCTGTCCAAAGTGCAAAAGGTAAGAATCTAGGCCATTGTTTAATATCACCGTTACATGCTTTAGATATGGCTTTTACAATAGGTGGATATCCTCTCTGTATTTTACCATTGGTCTCTGGATTATATACAATAATGAGAGACAAACGAATACCATGATGTTCGAAGAATTCTTTAGCTTCTCTCGCATCTAACTCTCCATGATTGGCAACTACTTTCTCTATGTACCCAAAGTGACTTATGACGTCTTCAAGCAAGAATTTGTAGACATTGTATGTGGTCTTAGATTGTAGTGCACGTCCCTCTACATGATTAGTTAAGTCCTCTCTTGCAAGTACAATATAACACATTTTGTCGATACCTTTAGGCATAGTTGTAGAGAATGAGTTCTCCTATGCGCAAGGGAAACGTAGTGAACCCTTGTATGTCCAACACTTGGATAAATAATTGCATCTCAAGTACCTTGCTCCTCTCAATACAAAACTCAAATGGACTTGTGCCTTCAACCAATCAAAGTAGTCAAAGAGAGCTTTCTAACAAGATATAAATAACTTAATTTGGATAAGTTTTGATTAGGAAACGCAACTGACAAAGATGAACTACCTGTCCACCCAAGTATGCTGAAGAACTGAACTTCACTCTTGGACTGATAAATCCCTGAATATATATCTTTTGAGAAAGATATTTGGTACAGAGAAAGTAGGCACAAATAGCTTTCCAACAAGCTAAAAAACAAGTAATTTGGATGAGATTTGATCAGGAAACTCAACTGACCAAAATAAACCTCTTGTGCACATAAGTATACCGAAAAGTTGGGCTTCACTCTTTGACAGATATTTCACAAAATGTAAATCCTTTGAATGAGATATAAGAGAAAGTAGATGCATAGAGCTTTCCAACAAGCCAAAAATCAAACGATTTGGATATGTTTTGGTCGGGAAACTCAACCGACCAAAATAGACTATGTGTTTACACAGGTATGCTAAAAAATTGGAGTTCACTCTTTCACTGATATCTCACAGAATATGTAAGCTTTAAAGGAGATATTTGAGATGCAGAAAATGCACGAGATAAGCTTTCCAATGAGTGTTTAAAAGTAAGAAATGGTTACATATACATTGAGATATGAGCTTCACAACATAGATGTGTACAAACTAATGTGCAGCTGGAAGGAGTCTATGGGAAGACAAAATGACAAAATGACTAGATCCGACTACTGGGAGCTCTTGCCTCTTTCTCTCCTTGTTTAGAACGTGCTCCCACTCCACTTTAATAACCAATGAGCATGTGAAGAAGTTTGTGCCTCCTTAACTCACCACTTTGCCCACTACATGCCACTGACTACAAGGTAGATATTGTATCTTTTATTCATCATGAATTTTGACTAGAATTTATTTTCTTTTCTCTTATTTTCCTTTATCTTTATATTTGGTAAATTTATCCAAGCATAGCTCCTGTGAAAATGAGCTTGTACATTTATCTTCAACACTCCCCTTCAAGCTCATTTGGGAGTTATCTTCAACCATGTCCTGCTTATTTATCACATCCTTGAAACCTTGGAGTTTAGAAGCATCTAAGAACTTTGTAAACATATCTGCAACATGCTCTTTGGTTTTGATGAACTTTATCTCCACATCTTTGCTCAATACCTTCTCCCTTACATAATGGTAGTGGACCTCAATGTGCTTGCTCCTTGCATGAAACATAGGATTGCTTGCCAAGTAAATACTTGACATCTTATCACCATATATAGGGATGGTTTCAACTTGCACTTCAAGATCAACCAAAAGCTTTTAAATTCACATTGCTTCACATATGGCAAATGCTAATCCTCTATATTCAGCCTCCATGGATGAAAGTGCAACAGGAGGTTGTTTCTTTGAACTCCATGTGATAGGTTTGCTTCCTATCATGAACACATAACCTGAGGTTGATCTCCTATCTTCCCTTGAACCTGCCTAATCGGCATAATTAAAGCCTTTGACCTGCAATTCTTCATCAAACTTGTAAAACAAAGCATGATTAACTGTATGCTTTATGTATCTCAACACTCTCTTGGCTGACTTTAAATATTCACTTGTCGGGGCTTGCATAAACTGAGAAAGTATACCAGCAACATAAGATAAATCAGGTCTTGTAATGTTTGCATATATTAATGATCCTACAATGCTTTTGTATGTCATTACATCTTCCAATAGTTCTCCATCATTTGAGCAAATCTTTGTATTTGTGTCCATGGGTTGAGTGAGTGGTTTGCATTCACTCATTCCAAATATGAAGAGAACATCCAACAAGTACTTCCTTTGCATCAAGTAGATGCCACTTTTTCCATAAACAACCTCAATTCCTAAAAAATATTTCAGCTCTCCAAGATCTAAAATTTTAAACTCCTTACCAAGCTTTCTTTTGATATCTTTAATCCCTGTAACATCATTTTGTATTATGATGAGATCATCAACATATATGCAAATATATACCTCTATTTTCTTCCTTCGTCATGTACAATGAAGGATCTGCACTACTTGGGTTGTATCCACACTTAGATATTCTACCAATCTCTGATTCCATGCTCTTGGTGCTTGTTTCAAGCCATAAAGTGCCTTTTTCAACCTATAAACAAAGTCGGGATGGTTTTCATCTTCAAATCCAACCGGTTGACTCATGTATACCTCTTCTTGTAGTTCTCCACTAAGAAAAGGATTTTTGATGTCGAGTTGATATAATGGCCATCTCCTTGAAGCACCAATTGCTATTAATGTTCTGATAGTTCCCATCTTTGCAACAGGTCTGAAAAATTCATCATAATCTATGCATTGTGTTTGTTTAAATCCTTTGGGAACTAATCTAGCTTTATATCTAGCTAGTGAACCATCAACATTTCTTTTTACTTTAAACACCCATTTGTTTGGAACAATCTTCATATCTTCTTTCTTTGACATCATATCCCATGTGTGATTATCTTTGAAAGCTTTGATCTCCTCTTTCATAGCTTGCTTCCATTCCTTTTGTGTGCAAGCTTCTTCATATGTCTCATGCTCTTTGTCTTTGATAACATGCATCATCTATGCAAAATGTGTCGCCATGAAACTATCATAACTCAACCTTTGATTTGGATACCTTGTCCTTGAAGATATTCTTTCATTGCCTTTAGAAAGTTGCTTCTTTAACCTATTCAGCTTTACCATCGAAGTGATTACCTCTTCATATTCTTCGTCACTTGCATCTATCTCACTGTTTGGAGTAGCACTTGCTTCTTCGACTTTACTATGAGCTGAATTTGGAGACATAGAATGACTCCCCCTCCATGTTGAACATTCTTCATTTGATGTAGATGCCTCTGGACCTGAAACCTTTGTGCTTGATTGTTGAGCTTCTCTTTGATTTATTCCTGCATAATCATCACAATCTTCTTCAAGAATCTTTTCCTTTCCTTTATCTTCATACCATGGTCTTAGTTCATCAAAGACCACATCTCTCGAGAGTCTTAATTCCTTTGTTCTAGGGTTGTAACACTTGTATCCTTTTTGCTCCATCGAGTAGCCGATGAAAATGCATTTTTTTGACCTTGGTTTCATCTTTGTTCTAACTTCTTGTGGAACGTGAACAAAGCAAACACATCCAAGCACTTTGAGGTGTGTAAGATCAGGTTTCTTACCGGAATATACCTCCTCTGGAGTCAAGTGATGTATTCCCAATGGTGTGCACCTATTCATTAAGTAAATGGCGGTTGTGGTAGCTTCAGCCCAATAGTACAATGGTATCTTCATCTCATTGAGCATGCATCTTGCAATTTCAGCGATTTGCCTATTTTTCCTCTCAGCTACTCCATTTTGTTGTGGTGTATACCTACAAGTGAAGTGCCTTGATCCCATTCTCTTGTAGAAAATCTGAAAATTCTTTGGAGAAGTATTCTCCTCCACCATCGGACCTTAAGGTTTTGATAGACCTTCTTGTTTTTTTTTCAACTTCAACTTTAAATCTTTTGAATATAGAAGATACCTCTAATTTTTGCTTCATACAAAACAACCATACCTTTCTTGAGTGTTCATCAATGAAGGTGACAAAAAATCTATTACCAGCCATTGATGCCTCTTGGGTTGGTCCCCATACATTCATATGTATCAAGTCCAAGACATTTGGGGCCACATAATTGCTCCTCTTGAATGGTTGCTTCGTTTGCTTTCCTAGTTGACAAGCTTCACATAACTCATGTAGTCCAATGCTATTAAATTTTGGAAGACCTCTTACCACTTCATGTTTGCTCATGTCCTTTAGCTTTGGAATGTTGATGTGTCCTATTCTTTGGTGCCATAAGTCCAGCTCTAAAATCTTCTTGTTCCCACATTGAATGTACATGACCTTTCCATGTGGATGTTGGATGTCCAAAGTGAACATCCTTCCTTCTCTTCTACCTCAAGTAATGACCTTGAAGCCTTCCTTTGGATTCTTTATGAAGCACCCATTCTCATTGAATATGACATGATAACCCTTCTCTACCATTTGCCCTACTGAAATCAAGTTCTTTGAAATCGTAGGAACATGAAGAACATTAGATAGTACCTTTGCTCTACTTGTATCTCCAAGCCTTATATCTCCAATATGTTCAATCATGTGTTGAGTATCGTCACCTATTTCAACACATCCTTTTCCACTTGGTACCTATAGATTAGTGAACAAACTTCCTTGGCATGACATATGGTTACTACAACCTGAATCAATGTACCATTTTTTGTCATCTTCATAAGAGCTTCTATACTCATGTCTGATTGCAAGTAGTGTGTCCTTGCTTCCTTGACTTGAGGTGCTTGCATAGTTGCTTTGGTTCCTTTGATTGCCTCCATTTGGTCTTCCATTCTTCAACCAACAATCACTAGCATAGTGTCCTACTTTACCACAATGATAGCATGTTATACCTTTATGAGAATTGTAGGAGCCTCAGCCTCTTCCTCTACTTCTACCTCGACCTCTTCCTTGTGTGTTGGCATTTGATGCATCCTTATTGTCTTCGGAATTGTTTTGATTGTAGTTGAAATTGTTGTGACCTCTTCCTTTTCCTCTTGAGCCTCCTCTTGAGTTCCTTCCTTTACATCGACCTGCATATGACATTTGGTTGTGGCTGTCCTTTCCTTTGGGACCACCAAAGCTAAGCTCTTCTGTGACAAGATGAGGGATTAGTTGTTCAAAACCTGTATATGCATCTTTCAAGTTAATGGAAGTTATAAAAGGCTTCCATCTTTCATCTTCTCTCAATCCATTGAGAGTATAACACACAAGATCTTGGTCTTCAACCGTTGTGCCAATAGAAGCTAAAGCATCACTTAGCTCCTTAATCTTCAAAGTATATTCAACTATGGATTGACTCGAACTTTTCTTGATTGTGTTCAACTCATTCTTGAGTTGAAGTTTCTTAGCTTTGGTATTTGTAGAATACATCCTTTCAAGAGCTTCCCAAGCATCCTTAGCTTTCTCTAGATGTTGAATATGCCCTACCATGGCATTAGTAATGACTTGTGAAATGAGGAACATGACTCTCCTATTCCTCTCTTCCCATTTTGCTTGCCTCCTTTGGACTTCGGTGGCCATAGCTTGATTGATTTGAGGTTGAGCATCATTGCCACTCACAATATCCCATAAGCCTCTACCCATTAGGTAGTTGCTCATTCTAAACTTCCATACGGGATAGTTACCTTATCCAATTTCTCTAGTTGTTGACCCAAGTCAGCCATTGAAGACTATCAAAGACTTTGAGAGTTATCTCGAATAGTTATATTGTCCTTTGCTCTTGCGTTTATGAAGCTCCCTCTTGTTTTGTAGCTCCTCTTTTGCTTTGATTTAACTCCAGCTCTATTGATGAAGCTTCAGCACCACGTTTGCTCTGATACCAAGTGTGGAGGATGAGTTCTCCTATGCAGAAGGAAAATGTAGTGAACCTTTGTATGTCGAACACTTCGACAAATAGCTGCACCTTAAATAGCTTGCTGCTCTCAATACAAAAGTCAAATGGACTTGTGACTTTAGCCAATCAAAGTAGTCAAAGAGAGATTTCTAATAAGATATAAATAACTTAATTTGGATAAGTTTTGATTAGGGAACACAACTGACAAAGATGAACTACCTGTTCACACAAGTATGTTGAAGAACTAAACTTCACTCTCGGGCTGATAAATCCCTGAGTATATATCTTTTGAGAAAGATATTTGGTATCAAAAAATTAGGCACAAATAGCTTTCCAACAAGCTAAAAAAAAAGTAATTTGGATGAGATTTGGTCAGGAAATTCAACTGACCAAAATAGACCACCTGTGCACATAAGTATACTAAAAAACTGGGCTTCACTCTTTGACAGATATCTCATAGATTATGAATCCTTTGGATGAGATATTTTGGACAGAGAAAGTAGATGAATAGAGCTTTCCAACAAGTCAAAAATCAAACAATTTGGATATGTTTTGGGTTGGTAAACTCAACCAACCAAAATAGACTACCTATTTACACAGGTATGCTAAAAAACTGGAGTTACCTCTTTCACTGATATCTCAGAGAATATGTAAGATTTGAAGGAGATATTTGAGATACAGAAAGTACACGAGATAAGCTTTCCAATGAGTTTTTAAAAGCAAGAAATGGTTATATATACATTGAGATATGAACTTCACAACAGAGTTGTGTATAAACTGACGTGCGGCTGGAAGGAGTCTATGGGAAGACAAAATGACAAAATGACTAGATCCGACTACTGGGAGCTCTTGCCTCTTTCTCTCCTTGTTTAGAACGTGCTCCCACTCCACTTTTATAACCAATGAGCATGTGAAGAAGTTTGTGCCTCCTTCTTAACTCACCACTTTGCCCACTACATGCCACTGACTACAAGGCAGATATTGTATCTTTTCTTCATCATGAATTTTGACTAGAATTTTTCTTTTTTTCTTTTCTTTTCTCTTATTTTCCTTTATCTTTATATTTTTTAAATTTATCCAAGCATAGCTCATGTGAAAATGAGCTTGCATATTTATCTTCAACAATAGTTACAAGATCTACTACCCACTTGTAGTGAATACAAGGTGCATAAGTAGGATGCAAAGGATCTTTATGTTAGACTGATGAATTAAGTTGACAAGTAGAGCTGTAGAAACATAGTTACTAATGTCAACATACATCTTAGGCCAATAATAGATACTTCTAATTTTTTCATATGTTCCAAAAAATCCTTTATGACCTGCCCATAATGTCTCATGCATTTCCTTCATTACTTGCAATGGAAGATCTCGTTTTCCTAGGACTCGTGGATTCTTAACCTTATCCTTAGCATGTCTCCAAAGATAGCCGTTATGTAGGAAAAAATTGTAAGCTCGTTTCCTAATGTTATGGAATCTATTCATAGTCTAGCTAGGTAATGGTTGTAGTGTACTCAAATACTTTCCTATGTCCCTTCATTCATCTTTGTACTCAGACTCATGAAATTGCTCATACTCGTATATATGTGGAACATACTCAACTAAGTTCACATTCTTTATTAACTCACTTTCAAGATCATCATCAAATCTAGCTCTCGATAACATATCAACAACTGAATTTGACTTACCTGAAATGTGAACTAACTCAAGATTTATGAACTTAATATATGAGATGTATCTAAACATGGCTATATCAGGATATGAACAATTGGATATCATTCCAATGAGAGGTAAACAATCAATCTCAACTTTGACATTAGCACCGATGAAATATTCTTTGTCTATTTTCAAAGTTGTTACCATATCCTATATTTTTGTTTTGATATGTAGATATTTCCTTGTGTTTCATGTAAAATTCTAGCCCCAAACCTAATTTCATATCTATTCCCTTCACTATTATCTTGACTTATGACCCAACCTATACCAAGAGGACTAGTATCAATAGTCAATATAATAGGCTTGTTAATAGAATAGTCTACACGCTTAAGGATGGGAGCTTCAAGCAATAACTTCTTCAATTTATGCATAGCTTATGTGTGTTTATCAGTCCAAATAAATTTCTATTTCTTTCTCAACAAGTCATAGAGACAATCGACAACATGAGCAAAGTGTGGGATCCAAATAACATACAAGATGCAAGCACCATGAAATCTGCGTATCTCACTCATGTTGTTATACGTTTCAGAAATCTTGCTAATGGCATCAACTTTTTGTGGGTATGGCTTTCTACCATAATGACCATATAAATGTCCAACAATAAGAATGTTGATACCAAAATTAGATTTTTCTATGGAAAATATGAGACCTACCTCTTCAAATCGTTGAAATATTGGTTCATAATCAAAGATATGGTCAAGAACAAATTTACAACATCCAAATGAATCTAAAATAATTTCCTTTACACGTTCCTCACTCCCTTTAATTGGAATATTATCAATGAATGGCATGGTTATATGAGGGATAAAATCATGTAAGACCATATTCATAGCACTCATCATATGAGCCACAGAATTAGTTGCTCCTTGAGATAAAGTACACATTCACACTAAGCCTAAAAGAGTTTTCATTGTGGTTATGTGAGGACTATCAATTGCTAATTGGAATTGGTCATAACCTGAATATAAATCACCCATTGAATAAATAGAATGTCTTGAAAATGATTCAGTAAACTCACCTACAATGGTCATGTTCCTACATTCCTTACAATGACTTTATTGATGGATTAGAGATCTTGAATAAAACGTAGTTTCCCATTCTTTTTAGGAACAGTGAACCATCTATTTGAGTAAGGTGCAAAAGATGGCTCTAAAATTCTCATGTTTATTTTCTCCTTAAGTAGCTTCATTAGCTCAGGTAAGTGAGCCTTTGAAACTATAGGGCGAAGATTCTATATATGGAATAGTAAAGATTATCATGGGTGCAACTAGCTTAGGATTTGCACAAACAATCTCATGAGGATACATAGTAAAGGCTTTTCCATGGCTACGTATGACTCTCAAATTTATCCCTCTCTGCTGGCAAAAGAAAGTCATCATCTCTACCAATTTTCACTTGTTTGATTGTCTCATCCATGAATGTATGTCCTATGTTTTTCTTATCCCGAAGAATGGGATCATTTTTCACATCAATAATTTTTTCATTACTTGGGGTAATGGTTGAGCTATGGATTTGAACTTTTTAACTATATTTTGATACTTTGTTTAAACTAAGGCATCATGTGTTTGGTTAAATTTTGTTTACACTCTTGGATTAGAGCATTCATCAAGGGAAGAAAGAAGAATAATATGGGAATTAGAATTTTGTAGAAGACATAACTCTTAACTCTTTGAGAGTAGAGAAACAATGAGATGCCTCAATCATATGCTCAATGTTCTCATCATGTTCCATGATTTTGTTGGTTTTATATTTTTTTTTGGGTTTTTTGGATAAAAGACTTGGATAGTTGACTCTTATGACGAAAATCTAATCTAGAATGTGGAAAACAAAGCGACAAACTATTGTACAGGTTGGCTGGTTACAAGATGTCAAACCAATGTCCAGTGTTGTCCCACTCAACAATGGATTCTATCCATTTTGATTATATGTAGCTCCAAACATGAATCGAGGTGCATAATCACTACAAGCATGCTCATGACCCTGAGTAACAATAGGTTTGTTTCTAATTGAGAATCGGTTCCTAGGATGATTCACTCCTACCGTCATGACTTGAAGTGATTGTATTCCATCCTTAGACTTAATTCTAGCATAGGTAGACCCATCATCCATGGCTTTAGTTTCCATACGACTCTCACAAATAAAGGGCTGACCTAAGAGAACTTCATAGGATCAATTATCTTGAATAAAGAAGTGAAATTCTTCTATGATTCCTCTTATGGATATGGGCACACTAGCAGAAGCTCCATACAAGGTACCTATATCATTATCTGCAGTTCTCATACACTATCCACAATCTTTATCTATAGGCCATTGAAATTTATCATAGAATTCTCTTGAAATCACATTGATTTCGGATCCCGAATCTATTAATGCATTTACAATGATAGTGTTCTTATCGTTGCATATTTTAACACGCATCTCTGATGTACCTCTAGACCGAAATTTTATTTTAAAGTGACTTTCAGAATTGTTTTCATTATTTTCATGGTCAGGTTGAATAGGTCCTAAGACATTTTTATTAAAATTTACTTCATCATCATCAAGGTCTTCTTCATCAGATTCATCATAGTTTACATTCTGTTCGGGATGTAAGGCTCATGTGATCTTACTCCCATATTCATATATACATCATATATAGAGCATTGCCTCAAGGGAGATCATTATGTGGGTTTCGAGGCTCTCACACATCTGTGCGCGTCTCTCCGCTCTTCACTCTCCCTCCATCTCCTCCTTGATCCTCTTGCTCTGCACTCCAAAGACCTTCATTCGTATCAGAGCATGTTGAAGGCTTGTGTGCAAGAAGCTCCAATGGAAGCTTAGGTCACAAGAGGTGAAAGTGCAGGTTGGCATCTCTCAACAACACTTCAGTATTTCAGCCATAACTTGAGCTAGGAAGCTCGGATTGATGCGTTTAAAAGATCTGTGCGTAGCTGACACAGAGGGCTACAATTTGACAGGGGGGCATAGAACCTGCTTCAGATTTCTAGAGTGCCAAAAATTCGAAAGACGCAGACTAATGTAGAAGGCGAATCTATAATCATTTGGACAGAAGGTCAGTGTTTTGGCTATAAGTTGAGTTTTACAAATCAGAATGAGAAGATTCAACTTGCTGTCTGTAGCTTGGAATAGCTTCTACAAATTCGTAGAAGACCATAGATCAAAATTATGAGTGCAGAGTCTCTGAAATTGCAAAATACAGAGCAAGAGTGTTGTAGGTGAAAGTGAAATTGACAGCTGATGCTTGTTTTGTGCACATCTTGAGCTATGCACCTCCGATTGAGGCGTTCTTTATCTCATTACGTAGCAAGAATGAGATCTTGAAGTTTTCTAAAGTGCAAAAGTTTAGATTTAGAGGTTATCACCTCTGAAACAACAAAACACAAAGTAGCATATTTTCACCATAAGAACCCTAATTGCTCTTTGAGGTTGAATTTGCTTTGGAACTTCTTCAAGAGAGATTTTTTGGTGTGCAAGCTCTTATTTTTAGAGCTTCAATGCATTGTACATGTATGATAACTGTGGTAGCTCCTCCATATGAGAGTAGAGCATGATCTTGTCACGTGTTTGGCATGTAAGATGACATTGTGGTATACTCTTATTTGAGGTTTATGTCATCATGAGTTCGATCATGGATGTATAGTGGCATTGTGGTCTATATCTTGCTTATGCCACTTGGTTATGGATTTAGTTACCGATTGCACATAGTTATGTGAGAGTTGATTGTGGATCTTGGTTGGTACTTATATCTTTGTTTTCTTTGCAGGTACAAGATCCAGATTAGAGCCTCAGTTATACATTCATTTGTCACCGTTATTAGCATTTGGTCATTGATTGATATATATTTGCCAGTGTGATTTTTGGCATATGTGGATGGTGATTCCCACATGGTTTATTTGGTTCAGAGTCCATTTTATAGAGGATATGCTACCAAAATTTCTATGGCTTTTATGCTAGAAGAGAGCTCTAGTAGATCTTGAAGCTTGTGCGATAGCTTTGGATAATTGCTTATCTCCATTCATTTGGACTTGGTCACAGGTTAATTGTGATAGGTTGGACCATCTTGCAGGATTTGTTCTCGAGTGGGAGGTATATTGCCATTATATTGGTATATATTGCCATCAGTTTTTGGCATGTATATTTGCCATTATCTTCTGTTGGATCAGTGACAGGTGGTGACATATTACTCATTGTTCTTTTGCTATTGGTTATCTTGTTTGATTGCTCAGTTTATAGGGGATACTCTGTCGAATTTTTCCCAGGATTCTTTCACATCTACTTGGTCACTTTGGAGACTTGGAGAGCATGCTTATGCTCATGGTTTTATATGCATGGTAGATGCATGATTATGTGACAGGTGGTTCACATGGTTTCTTCTCCAGTGAGACATATGTGATGTGAGTTATGCATATGGATATGCAAGCGTGATCCCATTGAGGATAGAGTATTATTGCTGGTCTCTTGTTACATTTCTAGTCTCTTGGATTGCCAGCATGATGTCTTCTCGATTTGATGGCACTGACTTCCCGAGATGAAAAGCTCAGATGTGGCATACATTGGTTCGTGCAGGGTTACACATGTATGTGCATATAGATGCACATAGGCCTCGTGACATGCCCGATCATATATGGATCGATATGGATGCATTGGCCAGCTCCACTATCTAGTTACAACTTGTGGATTCTATATATGAGTCTGTGATGTATGAGGAGATGAGTAGTGCATTATGGCAGAGACTACATGATATGTATGCGAGTCCATCGACTCATGTGAGATGTAGATCACATCGACAATTGCTTGATACATTAGCCACTTTTCATGTTACACCACATCATGAGTGGTTTTGTCGATTCTCAGATGAGAGTCATGGATGTGTGCACATGCCTGATGGTACAACATATGACGTTGAGGGTGCAAGAGATGTATGCCTTATGCTACCTAGTGGAGCATCACTTATACTCAGACATGTATGCTATGTGCCTTCATTCCCTGTGAGCTTGATTTCAGTTAGCCAGTTACAAGAGAGAAGATGTTATGCATTCCTTGGTGAGCATCATTTTCGGTTGTAGTTGGGACAACTTATGCTTGTCAGAGGTGCCAGGGTTGGGCACATGTATCCATTGCAGGTACTTTATGTGAGAGACAATCTCGTCTCAGTGGGAGTTCAGCCTTATGTGCGATGTGGTACTCGTCATGTCTCATTTTATCTACCTATAGATAGGTTTGTTGATATTCATGATGCACACGTATGGCAGGATTCAGATGCTCAGATGGATGCACATATAGAGCATGTTTTAGATGCTCGCGATACTTGTGTAGAACATGATTTTATTGATCATATGGATGCTCTTATGGAGCACACTTTGGATGATCAGTTGGATGATTTAGAGCATGATATGGATGCTCATCTAGAGCATTGTGATGATACTCAGTTAGAGTTTGATCACTTTGGCCTTGGTATTGATGTTGTGAAGTTAGCTCATGTGGAGCATGATCATATACATGGTATCATAGAGCATGATTGTTCTCATTGTACACAATGTATGGTAGAGCATATTAGTTCTCAGGATGCACAACTAGATACATCCTTGGTTGAGAGCATGGCTGATTTGGATGCTGAGCAGTCAACAGTTATGCAGTCATTCTTGGATTCGCTCATGCCAGATGTTGACACAGATATATCAAGACATATTGGTCTTGATGATGGTGCTTTGGGTGCCTTGGATATAGGCGTGGCTGACATACTTAGGTTAGCAAGGATAGCACATGTTTCATTAGTATTCGGGAGTGTGATGTACGAGTTTTTATGCTCGAGACTAGATATTGCAGTTGCTATTGGAGCATTTGCACTTGGACTTGTCAGTCCTTCGATGATTGACACAAGCATAGAGCGAGTGGGAGCTTTGCAGGAACTTCATCAGTTCTTGCATCAGTCAGATATGAGCTCGACTCTGATCGATATGAGTCCAGAGCAGTTTGAGGTGCATGGATACACCTTGTTCGAGGCACTTGGTGTAGGCTGATTAGTATGGGTTGAGATCCGGACTCTTCTTGTACATTATTATATAGCCCTACATCATTCTTTGTATATTTTTCCACTTATGGTCACATTGACCCTTAAGTGGGAGATTTTAGGGGCTTAAGGGTCATGTGACCTTACCCCCATATTCATATATACATCATATATAGAGCATTGCCTCAAGAGAGATCATTATGTGGGTTTCAAGGCTCCCACTCATCTGTGCGCGTCTCTCCTCTCTTCTCTCTCCCTCCATCTCCTCCTTGCTCCTCTTGCTCTGCACTCCAAAGCCCTTCACATTCATAGCTTGATCTTGATATAGAGAATCTTGCATCTTAGTATCTAGATTAAGCAGAAACCTATTCCTTTTAATTAGGCCGATAAAGTTATCTTAAAAAACAGGCTTTCCAATAGAGAAAACTTGTTCTAAAGACATAGCCACTTGACTCTTAAGAAAAATGTCATCTAAAATCTCCATAGGATCTATTTTTCTCTCAATTTCTGAAATCAAGGCGGCTTTATGTTTTCTCTTTGGTTTCTTTTGTTTTTGCTCAGGATCTTGTTTTTGATCATGTTCTTGTGTTTGCTTTGATTGTTCTTGTTTCTCTAAAGGCTTTGTGTTGGCAGTAGCCAGAGGCATAGAAGACGCGGAAGCATGTGAAGACAGAGCATAACGAATAAGCAGGGAGTTAGTCAAATCATTTTTTCAAAGACTTATATTTTATAAATACTTTTCAAAACCTCCAACAGTGACTTTCATCACTATTGTAACATATGTAGCATAAAAAAAGCCTTTTTGTAATTTATAGCTCCATTTTGTACAAGCCGAGGAGTCCTCAAGCTTGAGGAGCTTAGGTAAAATGAGCGTACCAATTTTGGTTATTTTTAGACACCATTTACCCTTTCAAATAGCACCTAGAACCTATTTTTCAACTATGCCAGTCACTAGATGTGAAACCGGTCAAAACTAGTCTAGAATCTATAAAAAGAGCTAGAGAGCTCATTTTTGAGGTTAGCTTGTTTGGGTAGAGAAGAGCTTAGAGCTATTTTGAGCTTGTAAGAGTGTTCTTGAGTAATAGAGTTGATTTCCTACCTTCCATTGTGTCTTGCTTGTCTCTTCGTTGTGTGTGTGTATGCGTGTGTGCATCTCTATGCTTCTCACCTTCACTCTCACTTCATCTCACATTCATGATCTTCATATCACTCCTATCTCTTCCGCGGATTGACATTAAGGAGGTGGAGCTTCTTAACGTGGTTCTCACCATTGTGCTAGAGCAACACCAAATTTGGTGCCGTTGCCGGGAATCGAGTCTAGGACGAATGTGTGATGGTAAGAGTATAGAAAGAAGTGGCGTTGGAAGGTAAAAAATTTTCTACCTTGCTTTGGTTGCCCTTGATTGTCCTTGCTAGACCTGTAAAAATTCAATATTAGACCAATTCACAATGGATGATCAAGCACTTGAGTATGTACACCTTTAAAGGTCCTTTCCCTTTTGCCCAAATTTTAATGCCCCCTGGCTTTCTAGTCCCTAAGATGGTCAACCTCAATTTATCCTCTCAAAAAAACAACGTCTTCTTTTTGAAAAAAAAAAAAAAAGTTGAGGTCACGTAGTACTCATAGAGAGCTTTCTAACGAGCTATAAAGCTCAAAAAACGGACTTCGGATGAAAAAGATATCACCGTTTAGGCCCTCGGGGGTAAAAACTGACAACCAGATTTTTCTCCAAATATGAGCTAAGGGGTCTCCTATGAGTGCAATCACCCAAAAATTTGCCAAAAATAGCCCCAAAATTGGTCAAAAATTCAAACCCTAAAAATTCTGTTTGGGGTGGACAATCGCGATGGTCTGAGATAATCGCGATGGTCTAGGACCGTCGTGATGGTCTAGGTGAACCGTCGCGATCCATGGCACAATCGCGATGGTCCGATGGAGCGAACTGTCGCGATGGCGTGAAGTGAACAAAATTCAAGCAAGTTCTAAGAGTAGATCAAGTAGAAGATATGTTCACGCAGTATAATGCATTTGGACTAACGTTAAAGAATACAGCTTTAACTTGGTTCCAACCATTGCAACAAAGGCAATTTAGAGACATCCATCACTTTTTAGAGTCATTCATCATGGAATTCTCTAAAAGTGGAATCAAACATGACACGTCTTCGTTGATTCATAGTTTCAAACGAACCCCTCAGGAAACAGTTAGACTGACAGGATGTAGGTTTAGACAATATGTGGAGAGATGTCCAATGCAAGAGCTACCCTCACAAGCCAAACAAGTGTCGTTGTTTTTAGATGGTCTGTTGAGCTCTAAATTACGCTCCTATGTATACTTGAAGGAACCCAGAGCGCTAGAGCAGTGTGTAAGAATTTGCATAGACATTGAAGACAACTTAGGAGACGAGTTGGAACTCTCAAAGGTCTATAAGGACTCAGATTGTTCATCTCTAGCATCTTCAAAATTTTCTAGCTTGATAGAAGACCTAGCAAAAAAAGTGGCCCGGAAACTAGGAGTTTCTAGCAAACAGATGCCAAGGTTAACAACAAACAAGCGTTGTTACATCTGTGGTGGTGATCATATGGCAAATGTGTGTCCCAATGCAACACAAATGCAAGCCAACCCTAGTGGCCAGTACTGTACAATTGAGAGAAGGTACACAAATCATACGGCTCAAGACTGCCCATACAACAAACAAGCAGTGAGATAGAACTACCCGCAAGCATACGCACAACTAGGTAGGTACCAAGGTCAATATAATACTCAGCCTCATTACTATAGGCCTCCACAAAACTATAGTTATCAGGCTCAATAGAGACCTCAACCTGTTTTAGCCCAGCAGCCACCCCCACCAGCGAATGTCATCTCAGTTAAATATGCTGCTGGAGAAGAGAACCTCAATAGGGCTTTAGTGCCTTCTTCACCCTTGATCACGGAGAGTGACCCGAACTCTAACATTTTTGACTCTACTCATGTAGATAGTCCACCCGCATATTACACAGAGACACCAGAACACGTGGAGACATATCAGTACGATAGTCCACCATTGGAACCCAGTTGGGAGCCCGACTACGCTAATGTAATGTATACGAACCCTAATCCACAACCCCAATTGAGACAACAAAGACCACAGGGCCCTAGAGGACCATGCTTTAGGTGCCAAGGAGATCATTTCATAAAGGATTGTCCACATCCTCCGATAGTAGGACAATCACAATACTATAATATACAAGGCTTTTGTGCTGATTGTGGTGAAGAACATATCATCAAAGAGTGTCTTAAGAACCCTGCAAATGTTTCAAATGTGACACCAATCAATGTGATAGGTATTGTGAACAATGCCGATGGATCCAACCCTACATACGTGCCTATCCAAGCTATAACAAGAGCCCAGGTGCTCTTACAGAATCAACAGCCTAACGCTGAGAAAATAGCCGAAACTAGTGAAGTTGGAGAGTCTAGCAGTAAAAAGACGAAATCTTGGAAAGATTCTAGAGAAAGAATAAAGAGAAAGTGGAGTAAAAGGATAACAAAATTGGAAGGAAGTCTCAAGGAATCGAGAGCCAAAATCCTAGAATTGACTTCACAGGAATTGAATCAAGAGAACCCAATTGAAAAATCAGGATCAATTCTAGCAGAACCCATACCACAAAACATAGACATGATGTTTCGTGCATATCAGGCTAGATTAAAAGAAGGACCTCAAATAGCTGAAATGAGTAAGAACTACCCTAGAGCCGATCTAGAAATCGAGAGAAATAAACTTTGCATGAAGATGGTAGAATTAGCACAAGCAATGTTCGAAGCCTCTAGATATCTTAATTGGAATAACATGGTAAAACCTGAACTACACTTTCAAGGACTAATGGAGAGGCTAGAATATTTGATTGCTAGCAAAGAGAAAAAGGATCAGCATAGGAACCCTATTGCCTCAGAGACACAGGTAAGGAATGCACCATCCCTGTCTCAAGTACCCAACACAGAGGGTGAAGACAACCTGTCTTCCATACATAGATATTGACATGAATTTTTGAGAGAAATACAAGAAGAGAAGTGGAGAAAAGAACAAGGAACTCATCCTCCTATTCAAGAAATAGATGACTTGCAAGAGCAATTTCCCCAAGGCATCCCCTCTATTTACGATGATGTAGAGGAAGAGCAACTGAGTGAATACACAGGTTTTGAATCCAATTCTTTGCATGAATTGCCTCAGTTCACATGACCTTGGGAAGCAAAGTCTATTAGTATGAGAGCACCCACGATAATAGTGAGGAATGAAGAATCAGTGATCCCTAGAAACACGGAAGTGATCAAGAATACCAAAGTACAATGTTATCTCACTCTAGAGGAATTGTTGAAGGCAAAACCAGAACTGTGGAAGCATGTAGCAAATCAATTCCCTAAGCTTGCTACTACACCCTCACAGATAGGAACACACATGAAGGTACCAGAGATACCCGTAGAAAAGATCGGAGATGTAAGCGAAGGAGAGGAAGGCAACACTTACCTTCCAATAACCCACCAGGGCTACACCACGAAAGCCATCTTAGATTCAGGAGCCGGAGTAGCCATCGCTACCACCGCTTTATGGAAACGTTGGGGTAAGCCAGCACTAAGACCTACCAGGATGAAGCTACAAATGGCTGATGGACACATAGAGAAACCATTAGGCTTACTAGAAGGCATATCTCTCACCACTTGTGGTGTAGAATTTGAGCATACTTTCGCCATTTGTGATTTTAGTAAAAATCATGCTTATGAGATGATTTTAGGACGACCATTCATGTGTCAGTTGCAAATTGTACAAGATTGGGGAACTAATTCTTTGTACTTGCAACATTTAGGAGTGACTACTAAACTCAATCTTAAAGACTATTCCCCTAGAGATGTACCCCCAATACAATGGAATACCATCCATAAGACGCAAGAAGAAACAGAATCAGTACACTCCTTGGAATCAGACCCCTCATGGTTGCATGAGGATACTCATCTATGGATGTGTAAGGCAGCAAAACAAAAGGAAGAATGGTTAGAAGCCAGAACTTTAGGCTCAGAACAACATCCACGAACCCTTCAAGACCCAGCTTACACACCTGTAGTATTTCCAGACGAAGAATTCGAACCCCATGGTTGGGCAGAAATCCTAGCTAAAAGGCATTACACGAAATGCAAATATGCCCCATTCTGTGGCAAATATGCCCCATTCAATGAAGAACAATGGACACCCCACTGACGAGGATGGCTATGACATTTCAATCTTCACAATAGAGCCAATCATGTGTGATTCAATTATTGAAGAATGTGAGCCTAGCACTGATGCATTTGAGGATGTGAGTGATTTTGATTTAGAGTCAATTATTATGGACCCACCCTTTGCATCAGAGGAAGAATACTTCTACGAAGTAGAAACTCACCATCATAGACACGAAGAAATTATGGATGAGGTGAGGTTAGCCACACAAGTGACTGCTAAAAGTGAAGGTAAGAAAAGGAAGAAGAAAGAAACCATGTCAGAAGAAGAAGAATCCTTGTTTGAGGTTCCCGAGAACTTCAAGAAGTATGAAATTGAAGATAGACGAATCATGGTACGAATGCCCAACAGAAAAGCCAATGTTGGAGAAGTATATGATAACCGAGAGAAAACCAAAAAAATCATAGTGACCATAGAAGGAGAAGAAGAGAAATGTACATACATTGGGCATGATTTGATGACTGAAGAAGAAGAACAATTAGTTGCCCTATTGCGCGAATATAGAGATGTGTTCGCTTGGAGTTACAAAGACTTGAAAGGAGTAGATCCAGACATATGTTCCCATAGAATCCCTATGACTCTAGATGCAAAACCTACAAAACAGAAACCATACACGTGCAATGATAACTACGCTGCAAAGATTAAAGAAGAAATAGATCGATTGATAGAAGCAGGATTCATTTACGAAATTGAGCATACCGAATGGGTATCCCCCATTGTGGTTGTGCCCAAGAAGAATGGAAAATTGCATGTGTATTTTAAAAAAGTTAATGTTGCCATGATTAGAGACAGTTATCCTCTTCCTATCACGGAACACCTATTGGAAAGAGTTGCGTAGCTTTCTTGATGGATTCTCAGGCTATAATCAAGTAGCCATTGCTCTAGAAGATCAACACAAGATGGCTTTTGCCACAGAATGGGGCATATTTGCATTTCGTGTAATGCCTTTTGGCTTGACAAATGCACCCGCCACTTTCCAGTGACTCATGTGTCATGTTTTTAAGGAATTCTTATGCAAGAATTTGGAAGTCTATGTCGATGATTTATGTGCACATTCTAATATGAGGAAAACTCATATCCTAGAATTAAGGCAAGTATTTGACAAATGTCGAGAATATCAGGTTTGTTTGAACCCAGAAAAATGCATTTTCATGGTCAAACATTACACGAAATGCAAATATTCGAACCCCATGGTTGGGCAGAAATCCTAGCATGGGGCATATTTGCCACAGAATGGGGCATATTTGCATTTTGTGTAATGCCTTTTGGCTTGACAAATGCATCCACCACTTTCTAGTGACTCATGTGTCATGTTTTTAAGGAATTCTTACGCAAGAATTTGGAAGTCTATGTCGATGATTTATGTGCACATTCTAATATGAGGAAAACTCATATCCTAGAATTAAGGCAAGTATTTGACAAATGTTGAGAATATCAGGTTTGTTTGAACCCAGAAAAATGCGTTTTCATGGTCAGACAAGGCAAAATTCTAGGACACATTGTGTCAAAGAATGGAATTTTGACAGATGAAGAAAAAGTAAAAGTAATTGCAGAACTACCTAGACCAAATAACGTAAAAGAAGTACAGACATTTATGGGCCATTGCGGTTATTATAGAGGATTCATACACATGTATGCAATCATAGCCAAGCCTCTGTACTCTCTTTTGACCAAGTTTGAATGGACAGATGAGTGTGAGAATTCATTCAATGAACTTAAACGACCTTTCTGCTCAGCACCTATATTGACAACCCCAGATTGGAGCAAGCCATTCCATGTACATGTGGATGCATCCAACCATGCCATAGGATGTGTGTTGGCACAACCCACGGATGAAGGTAATATAGATCCCCCCATAGCCTATGCGAGCAGACAATTGAATGCAGCAGACAGAAATTACACCATGATGGAATGGGAAGGATTAGGAATGATCTACGCAGTAAAGAAATTCAGGCATTATTTGTTGGCAAATAAGTTCAAATTCTTCATAGATCATCAAGCATTATTGTACTTAGTCAATAAGCCATGTAATAAGGGACGATTGATACATTGGTTTCTATTACTCATGGAGTATGACTTTGAAGTAGTAGTCAAGAAAGGAAAGACACATCTCAGAGCTGACCGTCTTTCAAGACTAACCTCAGGAGAAGCTCCTCAAGGGATAGCGGACGAATTACCCGATGCATATTTGTTTAACCTTGAGATAGTACCAGAGTGGGCTAAGCCTATAGTCCCTATTCTCACATATGGACCTAAGAATCCTAGGATAAGGATCAAGGAAGGAGAAATTACCAAGTCTCAAAGATATCAAATAATAGCAGGAAGTATATATAAACTGGATAATCAAAAGATTCTTGCTTGTTGTGTAGATGAATTAGAACATGCGAATTGGTTGCAATTAGCACATGTAGGTGCATTAAAGCAACACCACTCGAAACATCGTACATTGCAAACTCTGCATAGACTAGGAGTCTATTGGCCTTCAATGGAAGCACACATCTACAAGTTGTGTAAAGAATGCCCTGTTTGTTGTGAAAGACCACCAGTAGAACATGCTACATTATATCATGTGTCTCTCACACCAGACTGGAGTGAACCTTTAGTGACATACTTGAGGACGAAAACATTCCCTCAAGGAATGACTTTAGCACGACAACGCAGTCTAGAGCAGGAAGCTCAAGACTATTCACTTATTGGCGACAATCTATACAAACGAGGACGAGATGGATACTTAAGACAATGTGTTCATGAAGGTGATTATTTGAACGTACTAGAGACTGCACACCAAGGTGTTGTTGGAGGTCATTTTGGGCCCGATAGGATAATCAAAGCCATCCTCTTTGCAAGATTATGGTGGCCCACTCTTCACATGGATGCGCATGCCTATGTTAAGAGATGTGATGTGTGCCAAAGAACTCAATTTCCTACTCGCAGAGATGAAATGCCATTGAAACCCATGATGGGAGGATGTGCATTTCCTAAGTGGGGTATAGACTTTGTAGGACCCATTAACCCCCCTGCAAAAGGTACACATGCAGAATACATTATTGTTGCGACCGATTATCTTACCAAATGGGTAGAGGCAAAAGACACAAAAAAGAATGATGCACACACGACTACAAAATTCTTATTTGAAAATGTCTTTACAAGATATGGAATGCCTATAGAGTTAGTGAGCGATCGAGGAACTCACTTTCTAAACCAAGTCATTGAATATTTGTTACAGGACTTTATGGTGATTCACAAGAAATCTGCACCATATCATCCTCAGGCCAATGGTCAGGCTGAAAGCACTAACAAGATCCTTTGTAACGTACTGACGAAACGTGAAAAACAAACGTTCAGATTGGGACAAATAGTTAAACCACGCTATTTGGGCATATCAAGTAGCCTACAAGACCGTACTCAATGCAACTCCCTTTCAGATGGTTTTTGGTCAGAATGCTGTGCTTCCTTTGGACTTCTTGATACTGACCCTGAAGGTTACACAAGAACATCACTGGACCGGCCATGAATTATCATCCAAGATAATGGACTTGGAACGATTAGGAGAAACCAGGTCTGAGAGAAGCAGCAGGAATATACGCAGCAAAGAAGCGATAGAAAGCATATTTCGATGCACATGTGAAAGATAAAGGCTTAAAAGAAGGAGATTTAGTCCTAGTATATACGCTGAAACAACACGCATGAAAGTTAGAAAAGCGAGGTTATGGACCTATGATCATTAATAGACTCTCGACAAGTGGAGCAGTACAATTAGCCACCTTACAAGGAGACATAATGCCTAATTACATTAGTGGCTGTAGAGTCAGGCTATACCAAGAACCTCTTACTGAGGATATGCTTAGACGACTCATGTTGGCAAAGAAGCATAAGAAGGAAGAAAATAGAATACGAGCTGAAGCTCAGAGAGAAGCTATAGAACGCTGTCGGAGCGAAAACGACGGTCGGTGGATCAGAGCGACCGCCAAAAATACGGTGCACTCCGGGTGCTTGGAGCAAGCTCAGGTTTAGTGAAGACTCAAAGAATAAATATCGACTTTCAAACATAGTGAGTTCAAAATCAAAATGCTTGTCATCTAAACAACCAAAATCACAATGAATCAATTTCTAAATAATATAATTGTCTTGGAAATAATACGCAGGTAAGATTCTTTCTTAAGTGTCACTTCAGATCTTTAATTTTCTAATAAAAAAGGTATGTTCATGCGGATTGCGAATTTTTAAATCCTATTGGAACTTGCTCTATTGCACTTTGTAAGAGTTCATTCGATAAAAAAAATAGTTTATCCTAATTTGCCTGTATAGAACTTAATTAGACAGTCATGTTGTGTATGATAATTTCCAATCATTAGCAATGTAAATCCAATGTAATCAATGAAAATAGTGATCGTTGCTATCATGCAAGCATTCACTAGTGCATCGTGATTCTTAATTCTTTTGGTCGATATTCTTGAGGCAGCGTCAACATGAAGATTTCTTTTGCAAAGGTTTGCATCATAATTGATCATTATATGTAAATAGATTTGATATGATTGATCTAATTTACACACTAAATAGATTTGATATGATTGATCTAATTTACACACAAATCGACCAGAAGATCCGCTTCGAATGACTGAAAAGAAACGTTAGATCACTGCAAACGCTTTTCCTTCATGATTTTATTGGAAATAAATTTGACAGATATTTCTGTCGTTTATTGGAGATGGAAATGATCAGTCATAAGCGATCACAATGTCACATATAATCATAAAATATTTACAAGTCATAAACAAAGAAGGGTAACTTTTGACAAAGTTCGTATGCAAGGTCTCTGCATGACGAAGTAACGTACAGTTAGAACATGGTAAAACAAAAATGTGTATGAACTTAAGCTTCCACAGAATAACCGATCATTTCGTCATTAATTATATTATGAGAATTTGATAGTGAATTAATTGCCTTCCGCTAACAGAAGTCGTGAGAACTAAAATATGGCATCAATCAATACCTTAAGTGTGTATGCGATTTCAGGTCAGAATTATTGAAAGGAGAAGTGCAAATGCACCATCACGTGCAGTTCGACATCGTAGTTAAGCAAAACATTTAAGTTAATTCGCCTCCATAGTTCTGGTTAAAGACTGGAACCTACAAGACCATGGGAGACGAAGCTTATAGATGCTAACAAAGATCACAATTCTAATGAGGTCCTGCGGTATGAAGGTCAACACTAAAAAACGGCTATCGGAGAGGCGCGCATCTTCCTCTCTTCCGTGGAAGAATAAGTACCTCCTATCTCATAATCTTGATAGGAGCTCTTCATTTCCCAGAATCGCAGGTCATGAAGTTGCGGTCTTTGCCTCCATTGAATCTCTTCTCATCTAAGCTATCAAGAATTCCCCCCCTAAGAATCAGCATCTCGCCTCTCTTAATCGGAGTCATCGAATTATCATGAAATGATGTATTGGAACATCAGAGTGCAGAAGCATAGAGAAAGTATCACAGTAAATAATCAACTTTACTTTAGAATTCAGGAGCAATTAGATGTAGCTCACGCATATTCAAATCTTTAGCAGATCAGTGAACATTATCAAAGTCAGTGCGCAGCAGATCAAACAGGAAACAACTCCACAACTTGTGCCAAGAAGTTAACATTACTATCAGAAAGACACCCCCATCAAATGACATAAGAGTTAGCCGCAAAAGGTTGAAGAAATAATCTCTGCAAAAGGCTCAATAGTTTGGTCAGAACACATACTTTTATTATTAACTATAGGTGACAGAAGCGCATTAAGACTGACACATAAACATTCAAATAGACTTAGTCAATAAATATGATTTACAATCGAAATAGCGCAGAACTATTCGTAACAAATCCGTTGGAATTCAAACACAATAGTTTAGATATCTATATGCTGTAGAATTAAAGAATGCATGCAAACCATCGCTGCCGCCATCGATCATAGATTGTTGGAGATATCGATTTGTGTTGAGCAACGCTGCTGGAGATTGCAAATGACAGTTGTACGGTCTAAAGCCTTGATACTCATGCCAGACAATTGCCCAAAAACTCCTTCTTCATGCGTTGGCCTCTCCCCACTGATGCGCATCAACCTTTTCTTATTGTAGCTCAGATGAGACTTCAATCTCCGAAGATGGATATCCTGACAATCCACATTCCTCCCTTCTCTCCGAAGCTCTGCGTGCTTTAATTTTTTTCCCCATATGGACGATCAATTGGCCTCCTTTTTCTCTCCCGTCGTCCACCCGTTTTTGACTGCCATGCAAATGATCCGATGAGTTGTTTGCCATGCAAAACTTGTAGTTTTTCCACTTCTCGTACACAACGCCCTCCTTTTCCCACACACACGTATTTGCTTCTTTGTTTTACATGCACTCCTTGCCATACCTTCAGACTTGTTTCGATCTGTTGCCTCTTTTTCCCCATTCCACTTATTGGTTTTGAATGATTCATCTGTTGCTTTCTACAAGCATGCGCATTCCTGAAATAATCTACTTACACCTATCAATCTATTGGAATCACTTGCCTTTTTCCCTTACTCCAATTGTCTTTCATATCGTGATCATCTCCATGAATTCTACCTGCTCACACATCCATACATTTCAAGAAATGAATGACCTCGGTAAATGTGTACTTCTTGATGCCTCAAATATTGTTCGTTGTTTCCACTTCGTCCCATCATTTGGACTCAAAGCATATCAGAACACCCCCACATTCTTGCGATTATGCATTCCCGAATGACCCCCTCAGATGGCATGCATGCCCTTTTCTTGTGCCTTCACCTCCGATATAGAAGCCCCCCCTAAATCTCTCGAGGGGTGAAAAAGATGGACTCCAAAGAATTAAGCTCATTAAATCTATTAGTGAAAAATGCTCGGAATGTGGATAATATTCATCAGTCTTTCATCCTTTAATTTGCACCAAAAGATTAATCAAGACATAATAGTAGAGATGAATATCTCTACGACAACGCATTAAGCGCATGAAGCTAAGAAGACAAGGACTAGGGAGAGAACATTATAACCATCTGGAAACAACACCCAGATACCCCATGGCCATGTGTCAAGCAAAGTCAAGTACTCATCCTAGCATAGTGGATAGGAGACCATTCATTATAGTCAGGCTAGAGCACGACAACCCTTGCCAAGAGGACTTTAATTGACTCAGGAGCTACGACTAGTGCGATTAGATGGTCCCACTATAAGGATTCAAGAATAGAAATGCGACCAATTGAGGCATACCGCATAGGGCTAGGAGGCATGGAAACCCCTTGCATGCGTGAGGTGGACCTTCTTATCCTCATAAACAATGTGAGCATGACAGCGAAACTACTAGTGTGCCATGATGAGGACCTGATAGAACCCCTAATCCTTGGCCAAGATTGGCTATACGATCACTCAGTGGACCTAAATCTTAGACAAGGCTCCTTGTAGATTGGAACCTTAGATCAGAAGCGAGTGATACGGCTTGACTTCCCTAACAACACTTCGCCTGAGGTATGTAACCCTAGACCCTATGAAACGCTCACGACGGAGGACCGGAAGATATTTGGCCAAATCCCTCGGCTAAGCACGCTCCTTCCAAAGTCAACCCATGAGAGCTTGGCGATGGATCATTTCCAGATAAAAGATTGTCAAGAGATTTTCCCCCGATCTTCTAGCAGCGGACAAATGGGGACCATTAGCGGCCAAATGGGCACCATCAGTGGACAAATGGGGACAATTGCAAGTCAGGTGGGCTTCATCAACGGTCAGGTGGGCTTCATCAACGGTCAGGTGGACTGCATCAGTAGCCACATTGGCAAAACACCATGCAGTGCCCATCCTTCCACACTTACTACGGACTGGCCTAGATTTTTGATACAAACCGATGCACTTCCTAATGGGCAGGTTTCGCAAGTGTTGGACCTCCCTTCTTTTCCAAAGTAGAGTGTTTATCACATGATCAGATTAAGAGAATTCTAGGATAGACTAGTCGCTAGTCTTACGAGAAAACTCTTTGCTGATTTATCTCTTAGAATACTTGAATTCTATTGACTATATTCTCATCTATTCTTCATCTCTCTTCTATGGTACGATTATACATGAGTGTATATATACATATGAGTATGAACTCGTCATTATATCAAAGTATTTTTGAAGTATTTTTCCAAAGATAATACTCTTTTCTTCACTTCTTAATTCCTAGACTTCATGTAATCATCCATTGATGATTGTCTTGCTCCAACAAAAAGTTGAGTAGTGCACAACACAATTGGCCAGTGCATGAATGGGAGTTGTATGCAATGGTGCATGCACTTAAAGTCTGGAGACACTATCTTTATGGTGTAGACTTTAAGGTATACACAGATCACCATCCACTCAAGTACTTTTGTAGTCAGCCAGATCTTTGAGGCAGGCATGCTCATTGGGCTGAGCTCATGCAGGAGTTTCACATGGAAATCTTGTATAGAAGAGGTAAAGAAAATATAGTTGCTGATGCATTATCATAGATAGTTTATCAAATGAGCTTTATAGTTTTAGCGAGCTCATTGTTTCAAGAAATAAAAGAAGCACCTGTCAAAGATCCACATCTATTACAGATTATTAGAGCCATCAGTGATTACTCTATCATAGGAGACGAGGCAATTCCAACTATTTCTTCCCCTAGCATAACAAACAAGTCCAATCCATATTCAAAGTTCTCAAAGGAGAATGGAATAGTTAAAAGGAAAGGAAAGGTTTGCATATCAGATTCCTAGGATTTGAGAAGAAAAGTCATGCATGATAACCATGATGTTCCTTGCACAAGGCATCATGGTGTTGAAAAGACAATACAGCTTGTTAGAAGAACATTTTGGTGGCCCGGATTAGCCAAAGATGTCCGCACTTATGTTCAACAATGCTTTATGTGTCAATTCAACAAGGCAAAAAGGGTAAAGATACCAGGTTTTTCGCATCCTTTATAGATTCCAGATCATAACTGGGACAATGCATCCATGGACTTCATAGTGGGGTTACTACGGACCCAAAGGAGGCAGGATACTATCCTAATTTTGGTAGATAAATCGAGCAAGATGGCTCATTTCATACCCATGCAGGAGACAATAGAAGCTCCATAAGTAGCGGAGTTGTTTATCTAGCATGTCTTCAGATTGCATGGTGTTAGCAGCCGGTTTGGACGAACTACTTTTGCAATCACAATTCTTATTTACAATGCAATAATGAAGGTGTTATGGAGATATCAAGAGTTTTTGGAAATTACAATTTCCTTATTCCATATTGCAGAGGTTCGGAACGGTGTGAAGACCTTACCCCTTTCTTATGAAGTACAGTGCCGAATCTTACGTACAGGATTCTAGAAGTGACGATTACAAAACACAGATACAAAGAACGATGAAGAGTGAAGTTTGTATCTGGAAGTCAAATTGTAAAGATAACCTTGTAATGTAATCGCTTTCATATACTAAAGGCAAGGGTCTATTTTACTATAAAGCTATGATTCTGTGCACATCGCGTATGATGAATTGTCTTTGTGTGCGAGTAATGTTATTGAAGTAAATGGATAGAAATGCATGTTTACGAGTATTGGTATTTGTAAATCCCCGTTCTCGAACCTGTATATTGGGGTACTGTTAGTTTGTAGGCAAACAGTGCGCTAAACATAGGGCGACCACGATGGGATGGGGTAACAGAGCACAACACAAAGAGGATTGATGTCGATACGAAGTGGCAAGGAGTACTTACAAAAGCCTCATCATCCCGATTATCTAGATGAATTCGTACAGCACACACTCGCAACATTGAAGCTTGAAGACATTCCTCTTGAGGATGCAATTACTATTACAGAGGAAGTACAATTTTGGGTGGAAACTGGAGTTTTAGCCCCCAAGATTTTGAAGGATTTAGTCTTTGACTGGAAGGATGGTAAACTAGCTAAAGTATTGTGGCAGGGGGAATCCAGGGGGACCAACTAGCAAAACCACCTGCAGGTTGAGGAATACCCTGTAGAAGAAGGTCAAAGCGATGGCAGTGTAACCTCGCCAGAATTGCAGTTAGCTTTAATACCCTCACCTCAAACCGCTACCTTACATACGCTTGGTAACTTGATGGCGAAGAGGCATCCATTACCGGTGTTAAATTATACCAATTTTCATGGGTGAGTGGATGAGGATCCAGATGTGCACGTACGGACATTTGAAAACCAGTACTTATGTAACCATCATAATATGCATGATAATAGGCACAAATTTTAGGTGATGAGTTGAAGGCGGCGTTCTTAGAATGATTCTTGACTACTAAGAGTGTTTCGGAGTTACATTCTTCACTTCAGTATATGCTTCAAAAGGGGACAGTCGAGCAGTATGCATCAGATTTCAGATCTACGTTGTTGTTAGAAATATTGAATCCAACATTAAGAAGTTGATCAAGAATGTCCTTAAGTTTCAAAATATGAGATTATACTCACTCATCAACTTTCATGTGTGTGGCTGCTAAATGCCTCCTTAGATGAGATTCTCCAACTCCAAACCTAAGCGGGATGAGAGATTCTACATTATCTAATTTGAGGGATAATATGATGCTTCACACCCATGTCTATAAGAGAGAGTTCTTGATCATCTTTTGAATCCCATTTGGATTGATATTTAGAAGGATGAATCTGCTTCCCTTTGTTTGTGGATGTTAAGAGAACTTCTTCTTCCTCCTCTATATGCCGACTAGAAAATGGAGCAGCATACTTCTTGGAAGAGGATCCAACATCCTCAACCAACCATCTTGGTCTTGTAATTTTACCATTTAGAATATTTCAAATGTCCTTGGAAACTAGCGAATTCATCATCATAAAAATCCACATTAGATAGTTGGAGAGTCCATCAAGTTTGTCTTCTTGTCCCAATCTATCTCTATGATCATTCATCTTTGGGATAAGTTATGTATGTGCAAGAAGAGTTATGGCACCAAATATTGGAAGTGAGATAGGCCCCATAACAATTCCACTCTATCTTTCCAACACTTAAACACTTTCACAGAGACAAAACCAAATAAGATAGACAAATTATTACAAAATAGACAAGGAACAAGAGATGTGGAGTGAGTAACGAAAAGGCTATTCTAAATAATAATATCTTGATGAAATAATAACTACACAATGTATGTAAGATACAATGATGAATGTAGATGGATCTAGGTATAAAATTTAGCGAGAACTGTGCATAATAATTAGAGAAAGTGAAAGTGTGTTGGTATATGGAGAAATAGATTGTTCTTAGGACAAAAAACATATGTGTTTTATAAGAGGATAAAAATTTGCAACCCTAACAGAAGATAAGGTTCTTCTATGATATAATCAGCAACAAGAGTTTCTCTACTTGAGGTAGTAGGTAACAAAACATGGTACAACAACAAGTAATGAAGAAATACCAAGCCATATGCAGCAACTTACAAAATTAGCATGTGCACACACTTCTATGTGTGTAAAGAAGAAGTAGGCAATAGCTAACCACCCCAAAATAGCTCTTCAATCTCCAAATAGTAGCAAGATCACTTGCAAGCAACACTTTCATCCTAAAGTATGAATTTATACTTAATTATGTGCACCCCAATGCTGTTCCAACCCATTTGCTTACACATGGTGGTAGATGCAATATTGATAATAGAACCCCCATCAATCAAAACCTTTGGAATAGCTTTATTTTTATATTGGACTGTGATCATCGGCACCACATAATCCACTATTTGGTCTAGCACATTCCTTACCATTGATACTGAAGGTTTCATATTTTGAAAAGGTGTATATTTTTGCCGCAATTGTTGTAGTAACTGTGTCCAAAATGTTGGGACTAGTTCCAACAATGCCCCTAAAGACAATTTGATGTGTTATTCCTGTAGAATTTTACAAAACTCCTTATTTACTGGTGGTTCATAATCTTTATACCCTTACTTTTGCCCATCCAAACCTTGTTTTTGTGCTAAACCTATATTCAATCCAATACCAATCGATGGCTCCTCCGAGATTTTGTCAAATTTCATACCAAGTGTACTTTTCATATGATTCTATCATGAAGATTCCGTTGGACATCATGAAGATTCCGTTGGACATCATGAAGATTCCACATAGTGTGGTGGGTACTCTATAGCCCACTGCACTGCCTTCTTCAAAGTTTGTTTTTGTTATGCGGAAGTTAAGTAATCCACTTTATGTCCAATAGAATAGTCTTTCTGAGACCTAGTGACTACTAACACCATCGGCTCCAAACACTCCAAAGTTACCACATTGGCCATAGGTGCCTTGAGCTTTCCTTCTTGCTTTCGCTGATCGTATTCCTTAGCTTCCTCACATTCCCATCGTCTATGAACATATTGTAGACAGAATTGACATTGAATCGGACGATTACCAAGGTTACTTGGCCTAGGTTGTTGAAATCTTCATCCTTTGCCAAACTTGTTGGGTGTGTGTAGAAGTGCGAGAGACACACGAGAAGCACACACAAGGAGCACAAATGCAGCAAGACACATAAAGAAGACGATGGTTGGAATAGCTCTCTCTATTGACAATAAACTGATATGAAGTAAGAGCTGAATAATATCCCTAAGTACAAAGTTCCACCACATATGAGAGTATCAAGTATGTGGTAACATGGGGAAAAAACCTCTAGCCAGCATTAGAGTAAAAAGTGCCCATTGTATAGAGAAAAGGTTCACATCAAAGCTACTCGAGGAAAACATAAGTGTAACAAACTCCCCTGGAGCAAATGATGTGAACACATACATGGAGTGACAGATCATCCCCCACAAGGTAATAAGCCTAAAGCTTTGCAAAAATTCCCGTGGAAGAGCTTTGGTGAATATGTCTGCCACATTATCTTGTGTAGGCACATATACCAAATCAATATCTCTTGCATGAAGGCGCTCTCTCACATAGTGATAATGCACCTCAATGTGTTTGGTCCATGCATGAAACACTGGGTTTCGTGCAATAGCCAAAGAACTCTGACTATCAGTGAGAATATACGTAGCAACATCAATTTCCATGCAAAGATCCATCAATAGGCATCTCAGCCATATACACTCCACTATAGCTGTGAAAACTGCCCTGTACTCAGCTTCACAACTCAATGTCTCCATTGTAGGTTGCTTCTTACTCAACCAAGATATGCATGAGTCTCTAAGGAAAAAGCAATTACCACTAGTGGACATGCGAGTATCATAACAACCAGCCCAATCACTATCTGTAAAAGCATGCAAGCATGGCTGAATATCTCTTCCACAAAAGAGACGTAAGCTCAAAGTGCCTCTGAGATATCTAAACATACATTTTACTGCTTGCCAATGCTTAGTGCCAGGGCTATGCATGAATCGACTCAACTGGTAAACTACATACTGTATATCCGGCATTGTGTTGCATGCATATATAAGACATCCCACAACTTGCTAATAAAGACAAGTGTCAAATGCATCAATGGAATCCTCGACTGAGAACCTGAATCCTGTCTCAATTGGTGTGGAAATTGGCTTGCAATCCTCAAAGTCAAAACACTGAAGTAGTTTTTCAACATACTTTGCTTGATGCATAACAATTCCCCCCTCAATGGATACAAACTGGATGCCAAGATAGTAGCTCAAAAGACCAAGATAAGTGACATCAAAAGTACGCTGCAAATCAGCCATAAGAATGTCAAGTTTTGCATCATGACCCAGTCGAGAGTATGTCATCGACATAAAGAACAAGCACTATAAGATTAGCCCCATTTTTGCGTACATAGAGTGTGCTTTCATTTGGACTACATGTGAAGCCAAGAGCAATCAAGTACTTATGTATTTTGTCATACCATGCACGTGGAGCTTGCTTGAGACCATACAAAGATTTATGCAAGTGACAAACCAATGCTCTTTCCCTTTCATAGCAAATCCAGGAGGTTGCTTCACAGAAACCTCTTCTTGCAAATCACCATTCAAGAAGGTTGTTTTTATGTCCAACTGATGCACTTTCCAACCTCGATAGGCAGTTAATGCAACCATAGTACGAATGGTAGTAATGTGTGAAGAAAGTGCAAATGTTTCCCCATAATCAATGCCATATTGTTGCGCATATCTTTTGGCAACCAATCTAGCTTTGTAGCGATCAATGCTACCATCAGATTTTCTCTTAATCTTATAAACCCACTTTGTACCAATGGCATTCTTTCCTTTTGGCAATTCACATAACTCCCAAGTACCATTCCTATGTATGGAATCCATTTATGATTGCATAGCACTCATCCATTGTGGATCGTCACATGCATTTTCAAAAGAAAGTGGCTCTTCATTACATGTAGCAATAAGAGAATAATCCACAAAATTACTTGATGCATGGTGAGAGCTTGATCTTGTTCTACCAAGTAAAGGTGCACTCAATTTGCTATCCTGCAAAGTTTGTTTTAGCTACTTTGGCATAGTTTGTGCACTCTTGATAGACATGCATTCATTATGCAATACATCGTCAACATGTACATCATGCGTGGGTTGAATTTCATGCTCATTTTCAGCCATATTTTGATGCAAATATTCAGCCATATGTCGCTCGAAATTTCCAACAGTTTCGACATTTTTTGGCTAAAAAATTTAAGCCATGTTTGGCTGGAAATTCTTTGCATTTTTAGCTCTATTTTGCTGGAATTTCTTAGCCCTTTGAGCCTCAGTTGGCTGGTCTACATGTCCATAGTCAAGCACACCATTTTGGAACAAAGGCATGAGGGTATCGAACACATCTTGTGAGCTAACTATTGGCTGTTTTTTGCATTCAAGTACCACATCTCGACTCACAATACCACATCTCGACTCACAATAATTGTGTTTGTCAATAGATGGTACAAATGATATCCCTTACTTTCAGCAATATAACCAACAAATATACATTTCTTTGCCTTGTCATCTAGTTTGTGATGTTGTTGTGATGGCACAAGAGCATATGCCAAACAACCAAACACATGCGTATGACTAACCATAGCCTTATGACCATTCCAAGCCTCATAAGGAGTGATGACTCTCAATGCTTTTGTAGAGCGGTGATTCAACACAGTTTTCATACATGACCGCTTCCATCCAAAATTTATCAGGAAGATGCTTTCCTTTAACCGTACATCGTTCCATTTCAAGAAGTGTTCTATTTTTACGCTCGGCAACACCATTTTGTTGAGGTGTATATGGCACCGTACATTGGTGTGGAATACCTCTTTCATGAAGAAAAGCATTAAACTCATGTGACATGTGTTCACCACCACGATTCGTGCGTAGAGTCAAAAGCTTTTGTGAAGAAAAATTTTCAGCCATAGCTAAAAATGCTTTGAAGCAAGAAAATACCTCATTCTTTGCTTTCATAGGATACAACCATGTATGGCGAGTAGCATCATCAATGAAGGTAACAAAATATTCATGCTTCCCAAAAGATGGAGTCTTGACGGGACCACATACATCACTATGAACAAGCTGCAATTTTCTTGTAGTGTGTGTATGACTATCTTTTGGAAAAGAATCATGATGCATTTTTCCAAGAATGCAACCTTCACATGCATGCTTTTCAATGGACTCAAGTGTAGGTAAACCAATAACCATGTCCTTCTTTTGCAAGTAAAGCAAACTATTGAAGTTCAAGTGACCAAAACAAGCATGCCAAAGCTCCATTTTAGCCATGGAAGAAGTATGAGCAACCAAGGCATTTGAGGCATCCCTCTTGTATGTATCCATACGATACAAACCATTACATAATGTACCGGACATCATGATAACATCGCCATTGCTGAAATCATGAACCATACACTTATCATCAACAAAGTGTTCATGAAGTCCAACTTTGGAGATCAACGGAACTGAAATTAAGTTCTTCTTGATACCAGGCACATACAATGCATTTTTCAAGAGAATCACACCTTCATTTGCAGCCGTAAGCTCAATTTCTCCTACTCTAATGATAGGATAAGAGGCATTGTTTGCACAGACCACATGTCCTCCTTTGGGTGCATCTTTCAGAGAGGCAAAAAATCTTTTGCATGATGTTATGTGCTTTGAAGCATCACTATCAAAGAACCAATCTGAATCAGCCTCACTCACAACCATACATTTAGAATGCAAAGAAGCATCATAATGATATGTAACAACACATGCCCAAAAATCTTGAGCCATGTTAGCTTCATCATTCTTTACATTTGCTGAATTTTTAGCAATAGACATGCCGGATTCCTTCTTCTTTTCATTGCATTTAGCAAGCTTTCTACACTCATCAATAGTATGACCAGCCTTCCGACAATATTTGCATCTCTTATTCTTTTGCAAATCGCCATCATTAGAGGAATGAGTGGAAGAGGAAGATTGAGGCTTTGGTTTTGATGAACCCAAAGCTGAACCATACTTGCTTTTCCCCTTTTGTGAGATAGCAAGTGCTTGTGTTCCCTCAATCAGACCACTCCTATTCACTCTAGATTGCTCTTCTTGCAAAAGAAGAGACACAACCTCATCAAATGCATACATATTAGGATTTCCTTTTGCAACCAAATGGAGTGTAGTAGCAAAGCTTTGAAAAGATTCTAGTAATCCTTTCAACAATGTAGAAATGAGTGATGCATCCGGAATAATCTCATCTATGTTTGCCAATTACTCTTTCAAGTCTTTGATGCGTGTCACATACACATCCACTGACTCATTTTCAGCCATACATACATCCTCAAGTTGCTTCCTCAAGTATGCAACACATGCTTCATTACACATGGCATACAAAGAAGCAAGAGTATCCCATGCCTGTCGTGATGTAGAACATGACCGAATGTGTGGAACTATATGACGCTTCATAGAAAGCGCAATCAAAGCATGAGCTTGAGCATCTTTTCCATCCCATCTAAGCTGCTCTTGTGTAGGTAGAGAAGGAGAAACCATTTTAGTCGAAGAAGAAGCTCCATTTGTGACAGTAGACTATGAAGTAGAAGAACATGGGGGTCTTCGATCTACATCTTCCACTATGTTCCAAAGTTGTTTAGCAACAAGAACATGCTTCATCATGTAAGACCACATCGGATAGTTGGTCCCATCAAGCTTATCTTCAGCTTGAAGCACAACAAGTCATTGTTGCCCTCCATTTCACAAAAGAACAAGAATGTGACAAAATCTTCACTTCGACGAAAGCTAAAATGAATGCTGAAATTTTAGCTCAGAAACTGTCACTCTGATGGAAATTCTGACTGCAGGAATGGCTTCAAAATGAGGGTAAAACAAAAGGGCACATAGTGGAAATGTCTCTTGACTGCTAGAATTCACTCTTCTATGCTCCGAAGTCGATTTGCACTGTTAAAAGTGCGCACGCACTGCGACGTGAAAAATCAAAACTTGAGAAGGACCTGAACCTGCTCTGATACCACTATTGGGTGTGTGTAGAAGTGCGAGAGACAAACGAGAAGTACACACAAGGAGAAAAAATGTAGCAAGACACACGGAGAAGACGATGGCTCGAATAGCTCTCTCTATTGACAATAAACTGATATGAAGTAAGAGCTAAATAATATCCCTAAGTACAAAGTACCACCACATATGAGAGTATCAAGTATGTTGTAAACATGGTGAAATACCTCTAGCCAGCACTAGAGTAAAAAGTGCCCATGTATAGGGAAAAGTTCACATCAAAGCTACTCGAGGAACACATAAGTGTAACAAAACTCTTGTCTGTTTTGCCAGAATCCACGTCGCTCTTGCGGAAATTGCTGTGAATCTAGATATTGAGAATGGTCTTGCAAGTCTAGCATCTTAACTATTCGGCCATTGTTTGGTAGAAACTTGGGGCTTATACCCACTTAAATTCTCTTTCTAGGAAGGCACCTCTCCTTGTGCAGTGGCCACCAAGGTATTTCGCGCATTAAAGCAACATTCCTCCAAACTGTGATTACTATTGTTACAAATAGGACAAAATACCTGGTTAAGTGCACAATCGACCATCATATGGCCTACATTCTTGCACCTTAGGCAATACATCTGCTTCTCTGGGGTTGCACCCTTCTTGAACACCAAATTAGTCTTCTCATTGCCCAAATTGGCAAACTGCATCTTCCGATCCATTCCGATTGCTAAGTCAATAATCTGATCTAGCATATGAGATTGTTCAAGTGTGTACATATAGATCTTCTCTATAATGGGTGGCTGAAGTCCATCAACAAAAAATTCTGATAACATTTCCTTGGTAGGACACTTATCTGCTGTGAACATTAAATTTTAAGAGTTGTATTTCCTATTACTTCAAGACGAAGATTAGTAGAAGAGTATAGAGAATGATGGGGCTATGGTGTCATCATGCAAAGCAAGAAGAAGAAGGAGGAAGCCCAACAAGCAAAGAAGGAAAGTAAGTCATCTTCTTCTAAGTCTTCAACTACATCTTCTGCAACCTCTACTTCATTTACACCTAAGGAAACGCTGCTTCATCCATACCTACACCTAAGAAGGGAATACTCCATTATTGCAAGAACCCAAGTCATCATATTGCCGAATGTAGAAAGAGAAGTTTTAATGAAAAAATAGAGCTTCAGGTAACACTACTTAAGAGGTATCAAAAGGTAAATCTTCTTTTGAAGAGGATGATACTACATGTGTTAGTATAGAAGAAGTATCTTTTGATCAAGCAACATTGAATGCTATATCAAAGAATCCTTGGATTTTTATTTTGTGGATACTAAACATATGATAGGTTGCAAGAAGGTATTTTCATCACTTACTAACTCTACAGGTAGAAGAGTGAACATTGCAAATGGTCATGATTTGGATGTTTTTGGTGTGGGAGAAATCAAACTTAAATCAAGAGTAGGTGGTAATTTCACCATTTCTAATGTTTTATATGTACTAGAGATCAAGAAGAATTCGCTCTTTATTACAACATTTATAACAAATGGCTATAAAATGAATTTTAAGAATAATTAATGTCAAATCCTTACACCTAATGAAGAGCATTATCTATTACAAGGTGAAAATATATGTGGCATGTTTGTTTGTTTTTTTTTGAGACAACAAAGAGAACATTATAAGGAATGTCTCTTTAAAGTACAAGCATAATAGGGTTTCCCTCCATTTATTGTAGTGGGTTACATACAAAACATTGGCTAGCTAGAAGTCTTCACCAGGAGCATCAAAAAGACATGAAGACCATGAATGCCATACCTATACAATGTAGAATGGTTTACTAGTTTGCATAAATTGCGAGCTCTTGGATTTGTTGAAACAAGTGATGATACATTACATCCTATCGAGCTACAAGAGACATAGCACTATCCATGGAGGATGGGATGGTAAAACATCTTGCACTCCATGTTCCCAATATAACAAAGAACCTAGTTTTTGTTGGACAAATGGTTGACCAAGGATTACAAGTTAGGTTCAATATTGATGGTTTATATGTAGAAGAGTACAAACAGAATAGAAGGTTGATCGCATAAGGGAACAAACTAGGTAGGATGTTTATCTTGAATGTGAAAATTCCTAAAATTAATGCATGCATGTTTGCAAAAAGGTATAGGGGTTATTTTTTACATCAAGATATTGCACAAGAAAATTGGACATGAAAATTTGCAGAGGTTGAAGTTGATGCAGTCAAAGGATCTTGTCAATGGGCTACCAAATTTCAAGGTTGCAAAGATGCAGAAGGTATGTGAAACATGTCAATTTGGTAAATAGTCAATGGCATCATTTTCACATGACAAGCATGTTAGTGAGAATGTGCTAGAGATTGTGCATACAAAGTGTAGGGTCCTACAAAGACCACATCTATGGTAGGTTGCAAGTTTTGTGTCACTTTCATTGATGATCATACATGAAAAGTATGGGTATACTTCATGATGGAGAACAGTGAGGTGTTTACTCACTTCCAAAATTTCAAGGCTATGGTGGAACCACGGATAGGGAGGCATGTTCAGAAATTAATATATAATGGAGGAGGTGAATACATATCAAATGAAATGAGTAGTTTTCTAAATAGTCATGGAATTCAAAGGTAGTTTTCATGCAGGTACACACTACAACACATCGTTGAATGCAAAAATAGACATTGAAAAAATAGCAAGAGCCTTTATGGGTGAGAAAAATGCCTCATTTTTATTGGGAAGAAGCTATGCACACTATTGTATACATCATGGATAGAACTCTAATTTTTGTTGTACATCAAGATACACATGAAGAGAAGTTTATAGATAAAAATCCAAATTTCTAGCCACCATGAACATAGTAGTCAATGAGGAACAATGGATTCCCCATTGTAATGAGGATGGCTATGATATTTCAATCTTCACAATAGAACCAATCATATGTGATTCCATCATTGAAGAATGTGCGCCTAGTATGAGTGAAACCAAGGAAGATAGTGACGAAGATGAAGAGTCCATCCTCATGGAGCATTTTTGTGCTTGAGAGTTAGAATATCTTTATTTAATTGAAGCCAGAACTCGGGAGGGGGAAAGATCAAAAGAAGAAGAGACATTGATACTAACCAAGAAGAAGAAAAGAGAAAACCTAACCCTAAGGCTGTAGAGGAAGCGAACCCCTTGGAAGCCCCAGAAAACTTCAATAAATATGGAATAGGAGGTCCAGAGTTCATGATCTGGATGCCTCATAGAGAAGCACTCACAAGATTGGCATACGACAACAAGGAAGAAACTAAGAAAATTATTGTGACCTTAGAAGTGGTGAAGAATGATGTATGTATATAGGGCATGACCTAACCGAAGAAGAAAAGATAGAATTGAGTGCATTGTTAAGAGAGTATAGAGATGTGTTTGCATGGAGCTATAAAGACTTGAAAGGAGTAGACACAGATATTTGTTCTCATAGAATCCCAATGTCTTTAGAAGCCAAATACTCTAAGCAAAGAGTATACACATACAATGACAATCACATAGCTACAAAGAGGAAATAGATCGCTTGATAGAAGCTGGATTTATTGATGAAATTGGGTGCATACCGAATGGGTATCCCCCATTGTGGTAGTGCTCAAAAAGAATGAAAAGCTATGAGTGTGTATTAACCTAAAGAAAGTCAATGTTGCCATCGTGAGAGATAGCTATCCGCTTCCTATCACCGAACACTTGTTGGAACATCGAGTAGGCAAGGAAGTCTACATCTTCCTTGATGACTTTTTTTCTACAATCAAGTAGTTATTAACCTAGAAGACCAACATAAGATGGCTTTTTCCACAGAGTGGGGTATTTTTGCATTTTGTGTGATGCCGTTTCGGGGTCACCAATGCTCGTGCTACATTTCAAAGGCTGATGTGTCACATATTCAAGGAGTTCTTGCAAAAAGCTTAGAAGTCTATGTCGATGAATTATGCACTCATTCCAATATCGAACAAACGCACATTCCTAAATTGAGGTCTATCTTTGACAAATATAGAGAATATCAAGTCCGCTTGAACAAAGAAAAGTTCGTTTTCATGGTTAGCCAAGGCAACATTCTAGGACACATAGTCTCAAACAATGGAATATCAACTGATGAGGACAAAGTTAGATCTATTGCGGAGTTACCCAAACCAAAGAATGTCAAGGAAGTACAAGATTTCATGGGACATTGTGGATGTTATCGACATTTTATCCACATGTATGCAATCATTGCGAAACCTCTATACAAGCTTTTAACTAACTTCGAGTGGAGATATGAGTGTATAAATGCTTTTAATGAGATTAAGCGGTGATTTATTCAACACCAATCTTGACTACATGAAATTGGAATAAGCCATTCCATGTTCATGTGGATGCATCCAATTATGCTATTGGGTGTGTATTAGCACAACCTACAAGTGAAGGTAGCCTTGATCTTTCGATAGCTTATGCAAGTAGGTGGTTAAATGCAGCTGACCAAAATTATACCATGATAGAAAGAGAAGGATTAGGCATGGTCTATACAGTTAAAAATTTTAGACATTATTTTCTTTCCAATAAGTTTAATTTTTTTGCAGACCATCATAGATTACTCTATCTTGTGAATAAACCTTGCAACATGGGCAAATTAGTGATATGGTTTCTCTTACTAATGGGTATGACTTTGAAGTTCCCCTAAGGAAGTTCATCTGACATGATGATTTCTCTTGGAGAGTCCCCCCAAGGAGCGTTAGATGAACTTCATGAGGCTTACTTATTCAACCTCGAAGTAGTGCCTAATTGAGCGAGAACCATCGTGCCTATTCCTAAACATCTTGTACTAAGAGAAATAGGTATTGAAGTAGTAAAATCCCAAAAATATCACATAATGGCAAGAAGTGCATAAAAACACATAGATCAAGGCATACTGGCTTGTTGTGTGGAAGAATAAGAGTATGCAAAATGGTTGCAATTAGCGCATGTAGGTGCACTGAAGCAACATCACTTTAAACATCAAACCCTCCTGACTCTGAAAAGATTAGGTGTATATTAGCTAGGTGACAAATCTTAGAATAGAAGGCCTTACAATACACTCTTATTATAGATAATGTGTACATGCATGGAAGAGATGGATACCTTTGACTATGTGATCATGAAACTGAATATCTTAAAATCTCAAAAACTGCTCACCAAGGACACTTTAGACCCGATAGGGTGATACAATCTTATTCGTAGGACTTTGGTGGCCAACCCTTCACATGGATGCTCATAGCTATGTGAAGAGGTGTGACATATGTCAACACACTCAATATCTGATATGGAAGAATGAGATGCCAGTAAGACCCATTGTTGCAGAGAACTAAGAGGATTGAAGACATCAGAGAACAGAAAGCAAAAGAAAGAAGATCAGGACCCCAAAATTTTAAATAAAATGGCCCATTTTCTTTCCCTAAATCCCTTGTAAAATCTCAAAAAGCATTATAATTTCTTTAGAGGAGTCCTCTAGATGCATGATCCCTGAAGAATGTAACATTATGCTTGTACATTAGTAGGAACTTGGTGATTTATAGAGAACATGCTGGTCTCTTATGTGGAAGGCAAATTTATGGCACATCTATATAAGTGATTTGTGACTATTTTGTAAAGACTTTTCGCCAATATGAAGAACCAAATTCGTAGAATTTCGAATTTGTTTCTTCTTGTCTATGCATATTCTTCTTCTTGAGCTCGTATGTGTGCTTGAGGTGTGGAATGTGTGTCTAGCAGTGTTGTCTATCCCTTCCCCATCTCTTTTCACTATTTTGGTGTATCTATGAAGCATAGGAAGTGTAGAAGTGAGAGCTGGTGTTTCCCATCACTTTTTTTTTTGACATAGTGTGAAGTGCGAAGGTCTGATCAAGCTAAAAATATTACCATTGGATGCATCTCTTCAAGAGGTTTCAAAGGAACTTGTTGTTCAGTATATTTAGCTATCAGAACTGAGAGAAATCACTTGATTTATATATGTTGCACAACAAGTATTGTGAGACATGCCAGTGTGTAAGAGGTGTCATGTGAAGTAAATTTAGCCTAATTTTCATGCATTAGTTGTCCCTTGCTTACATTAACTATCATGTGTGCACATGTCTTCATGCACTTGATGGGGTTAAACTCACAGATTGATAATTTAATGAGTCTATCAATGCCACCACTATATGCACTTGCTTAATGATAGAGATTTATTCTCCTTTGTGCAAGCCGCTAAGACATTGTAAGCTTAGGGACACACATTTTTGACACCGTTATCGAGGAGGTTGGATTCAATCAAGGTGGCTACAGGATGGTTAAAGCATAGTTGTGAAGGTATTGAGCATGAAGAAGTGATTTCAATAGCTTGGCTAGTCATATTTCTCTTAAACTTGTTACTTCATGCACTTGTGTGTGTGACACATTTTTAGGATTAGGTTGAGAGTGGAGAAGTTAGGGTTAGAATTAGGGGAGAGAGAGAGAGAGAGAGAGAGAGAGAGAGAGAGAGAGAGAGGAAATAGTATAAACATTCAGTTCCCAAAAAAAAATCACAAAAATGTTCCATTTTTTTCTTGAGTCTTTGGCCTTTGCTAGAGGCTAAAAAGAAATTTTCATCACATTTCTAGTCACTTGCTTTTTAGCAAGTATCATGGAAATCTAAGGATGAATGGTATCCCCGATTATTTATCCCTTAGAACCCGGAGATTAGCAAGCTTCTAGAAATAAAAACTTGAGGAAACACGTTTAGAGGTAATGTCTACACCATCATCAAACCAAAAATCTATTTAATCACTCACATGGGGTGACACAACACTTGCCGATTATAGTGAGGAGTGGATCAAGATAATTGAGGGAGATTTTCTAACTACAAGCACACATGACTAACAAGGAGACCACAAGACAACACACACATATAAAAAGTTTTAAATTTTGACTTCAAAAAGTCCAAGTATCGTGATCGGTTGAGGCTGGTATCGCGATACCAAATTCTCGTGTGTCACAATACTTGGTAGGTATCATGCGTCACCGATACCTTACTCCTAATGTATCATGATACCTAGGTATCATGTATCATCTCATTGAGTATCATGTATTTTTGATACGTTATATGTAATAAAAGAGTATTATGGGGAGGTAGATATGGATGAGGTGGAGAGATTGACACAGGCAAGACGATCTCAATCATCACAGAGTGCTCACACCTCTACCCATGATGCCACTACAAATACATCACATCATGTGGATGATCATGATGATGAGGACTTACATGATGATAAGGATGATGATGATGATTAGGATGATTCATATATTACATTGGATAAATATTTTACATTGATATACATATTTTTTTATATCTATATATTTTCTCATTCCAGTTATGTTTTGAATTATGTCTATGTTATTAATTCTTGTGTTAATGATTTTTATTATTTTTTAAATTTAACATGTGATTCATATGCATGTGTGTATGGGTGTATGTACATATGTATGTGTATCTATGTGTATGTGCATGTGTATGTGTATAAGTGTATGTATGTGTGTGTATGTGTAGATATATATGCATGTGTATGTGAGTGTATATGTGTGTATGTGTATGTGTATGAGTGTGTACATGTATGTATGTGCATGTGTATGTGTAAGTGTATGCGTGTATGTGTGTGTATGTGCATGTGTATATGTATGTGTGTGTATATCTATGCATATGCATGTGTATGTGTAAGTGTATGTGCATATTTGTGTATATGTGCATGTGTATGTGTGTGTATATGTATGTATGTGCATGTGTATGTGTAAGTGTATGTGTGTATATGTGTGTACATATTTGCATGTGTATGTGTATGTGTGTGTATATGTATGTATGTGCATATGTATGTGTATGTGTAGGTGTAGGTGTGTGTATGTATGTATGTATATATATATATATATATATATATATATATATATATATATATATATATATATATATATATAGAGAGAGAGAGAGAGAGAGAGAGAGAGAGAGAGAGAGATGCATGTGTATATGAGCATGCATGTGCATGTTCATGCATCTCCATTTGCATCCATGTGTATGTGCATGCATGTGAATGTGCATATGCAAGTGTATAAGTATGTGTTAACATGTGTATGAGTATGTGTATATGCAATAATGCATGCATGCATATCCTTTTATGTCTTTGTAGATATGTTTGTGCATATGCATATGTGTATGTGTGTATGTGTGTGTATGTGGATGTGTAAGTGTATGTGCATGTATGGGTGTGTAGTATGTGTATGTCATGTATATGTGTGTGTATGTGCATGTGTGTGTATATGTGTGAGCATGCATGTTCATGTATATGTGCATATGAATGAGTAAGTGTGAATATGTTAATTTATAAAATAAAACAATTTAAATGATATAAAAACAATGAAAATTGTACTTACACTAATTAGCCATATTTTATGCTTAGTGAACCTTGAATAACACACACACAGATCAAAAGAGAGAAGAAAAAAGAGAAAGAGAGAGAGAGAGAAATTGAAAGAGAAAGAGGTAGAAAGAAGGACAGAGAGAGATTAGAAAAGAGAGAGATTCAGAAAGAGATTGTTGGAGCTCATAAGCGCAATGCAGATCTGAACGTTGGAGAGCCCTTCAATCAGATTCACATAAAATGACGATCGAAGTGCAATGCAGATTGACTATGGGAACAAATTTCTATGGATTTCGTTACTGGTCTTCCTATAACTTCCTCTCAGAATGATATGATATGGACAATTGTTGATAGATTTAGTAAATAAGCATATTTTATTCCTTGTAAAAAGACTCTTTCTACACCTCAAGCTATTAAGTTATTTGTTAAATGTACTTTTCTACATCATGGTTTTCCAAAAGTTATTCTTTCAGATCAAGATGCTCATTTTTTAAATCACTTTTGGGTTGCATTATTTTAAAATTTAAGTTCCAAAATAGATTTTAGCTCTGCATTCCGTCTTGAAAGTAATTGGCAAAGTGAAGCTACAAGTAGTACTATTTAACATTTATTACGTTGTTATTTTTTAGATAATCCAAGTAATTGGGATGAGAAACTTCCTTTACTACAATTTGCATATAATAACACCACACATACCACTACTGGTATGTGTTGTGCATGGCAAAAATCTTCCCACTCTCATATATAAAATTGTGTATGGTAAAAAGCTTTCCACTCTTATATATATCACTCAAACTAATATACCTATGGCTGATTCTTTTGCACAAGATCATATTTCTACAATTCATGAGGTTCATGAGCACATTAAGAAGAGTCAAGAATGTTACATACGTAATGTTAATAAGAAATGAGTAGCCAAATAGTTTAATGAAAATGATTAGATATGGTTACGTATAATTAAAAGAAGATTGAAAATATTTCACAACATCCTAAGGTTAAACTTGCACCACGTTATTATGGACCTTTCCGCATTATTCAAGAAATTAATGAGAATGCTTTTAGATTAGACATTGAAGTATTACATAATTCTTTTCATATTAGTTTATTGAAATCCTTTAAAGGAACTTTGCCACTCACTCCTATTTTAGATGATCTTTCTTTGATAGAAGAGGATGCTGAAATTTAAATTCTAGAGAAAATACTTGATTATGATGTTACTACTACTACCTTAGGATTTCGAAATTTAGGTGCGCAACTTGAGCAGCTCGAGTATGTCATAGATGTGAGTGTTAATTGCTTATTTTCTAATGAATATTCTACCTATTCCCAAATGTGCATTCCTTCTTAAACCGGTCATGAACTCAGACCTTGTTAATGTTATAGTATGGTGAAAGATATGAATTGTTCTTGCAATATTTATACACTAAAGATGGCGAATGTAATAATTATTATCTCATTCTTCGTAATTACATACTTGAACTTCCCAAATTTCCTTTTCTTTTAAGTTTACTAATGAACTTTTTACTTCTTTTATGGTATAGTGAAAGGCAATTGTTCTCTATACATACTATTTGTAAATCGAAGATCATCACTTTAATAAGTGTGTAAGATCTACTTCAAGCAAAGTATGCTAATGGAAACATGGAATTTTAGAGCACATGAACATAAATTCTACTCTTTCTTGTGCAATTAGTTATGTAGATCGATCTCGTTTCTGTTTTGGATGTGTGGCATATGAGTTCCTATTCAAATAAAGCGTTGAAATCTTTGTCTTCTTGATTAATGCATGTTTCACGTGATTCTTATCCATGACTATGGAGCTATTTTAAGCATGCATAGCTTGTGTATGTTCCCATCTTTTTTGTTTTCTCACCATTGCTTTGTTGTGAGTGATCTTACTGGTCTGTAGTTTCTTTCTAAATTAGTCCAATCCATGTTGCTCCTTCTTCCCAATGTAGGGAAAATGTTCTCTATAATCACTATTGCAAGACAGCTTTCCTAGTAACTAGCTCAATGGATAGCTAGATAATGTAATCCATTTTACAGTAGAGCTCTTCTTCAATAAGGTGCATTTTCCTATAAAAATAACATTTTTTAGGGGACTGTGAAGATTGCAATGAAGAATTCTTTCGTAGCCTACTTTATTTTCTGAATATCATAGCACGGCACATCCTTCTCTCTATGATTTAAGCATCTCTTTCAGACTTCGTCCTTGCAAATCCAAACTTTTCTCTTGCATTTTTAGAGCACGAATGCATCTCCTTAGTTCAACTTTAATTCAACCACCACTAACACCTCAATTTGTCATTCCTATTTAACACTCAAAAAGATTTTCTCAGCTAATATACTCTCATAGTTGATCTGAAAATCCCAAGCCATATTGTATTCCTTTACAATAATACAAAGAGAGAGAGAGAGATTAAATAAAATCATAATTCAACATCTTTGAAAGACCAAAATGGACTAGGAGATTCGAGTTACTGCATGCAAATCTGGAAAAGGTGTGGTAAATGAAAACATGACGTTGAATTTTAGATGGCGTCTGATAAAATGGAAGAAAGAGGGTACATAATAATACTGCTTAGTGAAAATGCCAAGACGATGATAATATGTGGCTGCATACAACTACACAAAGCCATTGGGTATGTTTTCTGAACGAGATGTAAAAAGCCAGACATAAAATGACACAAAAAGACATGTACACTCGGTGTTACAGAAAATGCAAGAAATCCTCCATTTCACTTATGTCTCCAATGATCAGGTTTTCAACAACAGTTCATGAGCTTTATGACTACATTTATACCTTTCGGACTCATACTGGTCACTTTCATGGTAATGCCTTTTGGATTCACTAATGCACTTGCTACATTTGCACATATGATGAATAACATTTTTCCTTATTACCAACTTTTGTTCTTGTTTTCTTTTTATGATATAATTGTCTATAGTGAGAATGATGATGATAATTAAAATCATTTGGCAACATTCTTTAATTTATTATGCAAAAACAGACTTTATGCCAATCTTGAAAAGATTTATTTCTTCCAAAAAGAATTAGAGTATTTAAGCCATATTGTTTCTAGTCAAGGTGTTCATGTAGATCCTAAAAAAATTAAAGTAATTGAAGAATGGTCTGTCCCTCAATCTGTGAATGATGTACGCTCTTTTCTAGGGCTATCTAGTTCTTATAGAAAGTTTGTAAAAGGATTTTCTTATTTAGCACTTCCACTCACATTATTATTGAAGAAAAAGTTAAAATTTGCATGGGGATTAGCACAAAAAGAATCTTTTGAAAAGCTCAAACATGCACTTTCTCATGCACCTGTTTTGCAATCACAAGATATCACACAACCTTTCCATGTAGTTATAGATGCTAGTTGTGTTGGAGATAGACGTCTACGGAAGCACGCAAACAACACAAAGAAGAAGAAGAAGCTTGGAGCACAAACACACAATACTTAATGTATTACTAGAGAATGTACAAAGATAAGTAGCCCATTAGGGCAATAGGCATATGTACAAGCTGGGGGAAAAAAACCTCCTAAAGAGGGAAAAAAGTGCCCCGGCGGTCCTAGAGTGTTCACACACATCACTACCTAAATATATCAACAAATCCCCCCCTGTGAGTGATGCGGTGAACAAGGAGCTGGCACTCATGTATAAGGAAGTGCCAAGCTATGTGGAAATCACTCCACAAAAGGAAGTAAGCCCAAAGCTTTGCGGAAAGCTTCAAACTTCTCCCTAGGCAGAGCCTTCGTGAAAAGGTCTGCAATGTTCTCCTGCGTGGGCATATATGCCAAGCTAATCTCCCCAGCAGAGAACCTCTCCCTGACATAGTGATAATGCACCTCAATGTGCTTTGTGCGAGCATGGAACGCAGGGTTCCTCGCAACTGCCAATGCGCTCTGACTGTCAGTGAAGATGGTGGTGGCAGAAGACTGGCCAACACCCAAATCAGCCATAAGGCGTCTGAGCCACACACACTCAACAGTCGCTATGAAAGCTGCCCTATACTGAGCCTCACAACTGGAAGTGGCCACTGTAGGCTGCTTCTTGCTCAACCAAGATATACATGAGCTACCAAGCATGAAGCAAAAACCAGTGGTGAACACACAAGTGTCATAGCAACCAGCCCAATCTGAGTCAGAAAAAGCATGCAAATCTGGCGGTAGTGATCCCCCCTTGGGATAAAACAACCCAAGTAGCCGAGTACCACTCAAGTAGCGAAAGATGCGCTTAACCGCTTTCCAGTGCGTGACTCCTGGGTAATGCATAAACCTGCTCATCTGTGAGACAGCAAACTGAATATCTGGCCGAGTAATGCATAAGTAAATCAAGCATCCAACAGCCTACTGATAGAGAACAGCATCAAATGCATCTCCAGCATCATGAAGACTCAATCGTAAACCTGTCTCCATAGGAGTGGCAATAGGCTTACAGTCTTCAAGGCCAAAACGCTGCAATAATGTGTCAATATATTTCGTTTGACACAAAGCCATTCCACCATCAACGTGCATAAACTGAATGCCCAAATAGTGATGCAAATGCCCCAAATCAGACATCTCAAATGAGGCATGCAAATCAACCTTAAAATCAGCAATATGTGTCTCAATAGGACCAGTGAGCAGCATGTCATCAACATAGACAACAATGATTAGAAGCACATCATTAGCACGTTTAACATATAAGGTGCTTTCAGTTGGATTGTTCTCAAAACCATGTGCAATCAGATAGGCATGTATCTTCTCATACCAAGCACGTGGTGCTTGCTTTAAACCATATAATGCCTTCTTTAACCTGCAAACCTAGTTTTCATGCCCTTTTTGCACAAAGCCACAGGGCTGAAAAACATACACTTCTTCATGCAAGTCACCATTCAGAAATGCTGTTTTAATGTCCAACTGATGTACATTCCAACCATGATGGGCTGCAAGTGCACAAATGCTCCGAACAGTAGTCATACGGCATGTAGGTGCAAAGGTCTCATCAAAATCAATGCCTCTTTCCTGTGCATAACCCTTTACAACAAGCCTAGCCGTATACCTGTCAACTGTACCATCAGGTTTACACTTCAGCTTGTATACCCACTTAGTGCCAATGGCCTTCTTGCCAGGAGGCAAGTCACATAAAGACCATGTACCATTCTTCATTATAGCATCATATTCAGATTGCATAGCAGCCATCCAATTTTCTGAATTTTGTGCTTCATCAAAAGAAACAGGTTCATTCTCATCACAGAGACTAGATGCAGCCATAGCATAGCAATCTGATGCAAAGGAGGCACTATGAGAGCCTGAACGAGTACGATGTGACAAAGGTGCATCTAATTTGTTGTCACGCAAAGTCTGCACTAGCCATTTTGGCATAGTTTTTGCCTGCTCAATATCAGCTCTCTCATCAACAAGTGCATCATGTAAATCTGCATCAGAAATGGAATGATCTACATCATCATATGAAACCTGCAAAGGCTGAGAAGTTGCCTCATTAGGACCAGCACTAGCCTGTCCACCTGTAAAAAGAGGCATCAAAGTATCATACATGTCTTTGGAGCTAACAGATGTCTCCTTAGTACATGAAAGCAATGGCTGAATAGCATCTTCCACAAAGAAAACATCACAGCTAACTAGAATGCGTTTAGTCTGTGGATGATACAGACGATAGCCTTTACTTTCAGAACTGTACCCAACAAAAATACATTTTACTGCCTTATCATCCAATTTTCTGCGATGTTGTTCAGGCACTAATGCATATGCCAAACAACCAAAAACACGCAGATGAGCAATAGATGGCTTGCGGTCATGCCAAGCCTCATATGGAGTGATAGACTGCAACGCTTTAGTGGGACACCTATTCAGTACATATGCTGCACACATGACAGCCTCAAGCCAGAAACTATGTGGTAAAGCCTGACTTTTGACCATGCACCTCGCCATCTCCATGAGTGACCTGTTCTTTTGTTCAGCAACTCCATTTTGTTGAGGTGTATACGGCACTGTACACTGGTGTTTTATCCCACGTTCAGCCAGAAATGCATTAAAATCTGAAGACATATATTCCCCCCTCGATCAGAACGGAGGGTGCCCATTTTACATGCTGACAGATTTTCAGCCAAAACCAAAAACTATTTGAAGCACATGAACACTTCGGACTTTGCTTTGAGTGGATATACCCATGCATGCTTGGAAAAATCATCAATGAAAGTCACGAAGTAAAGGTAATTTCCAAAAGAGGGTGTCTGCATAGGACCACAGACATCACTATGTACAAGCTGCAATTTGTGTGTAGCCCGAACTGAACCATCTTTTGGAAAGGAAGAACGCTGCATTTTGCCCAAAATACAGCCTTCACAAACATGTTTTCCAGGTGCCTCAAGTTTGGGCAAAGAGGACACCATTTCAGATTTCTGCAGGCGTAACAAACTAGCAAAATTCAGATGACCAAAGCGTGCATGCCAAAGCTTTGCATCTGACATAGCCTGAGAATCATGAACTGCACATGCCGAATCATTCACAGATCTTTCATAGTCTATGAGCTTATACATCCCACGACATAAAATGCCAGAAGCAATAATCACATCGCCATTTGAGAGATCATGGACTGTACACTTGTCATCAACGAATTTCACAACCAAGCCAATCTTGGCTAATGCAGAAACTAATAACAGGTTCTTTTTTATCCCTGGCACAAATAAAGCATCTGACAAAGTGAAAGAACTACCATCAGCAGTAGTCAGAATGATCTTACCAACTCCCATAACAGGATAAGAGGAGTTATTGGCGCATGTGACAGTATTCCCTGTAGGGGCAGGCTCGAGTGAAGAGAAGAAACTGCGCTGCGAGGTAATATGTTTGGTCGCCTCACTGTCAAAGTACCAAACATCTGAGTCTACTCCAGACATGCATTGATCATGAGAAGATGGGTCAAAAATGAAGACAGTAGTAAACGCCCATTCTTCTTCCTGCACAAGATTTGCAGACTCTGTTTTTGGTGTAGAGGCCTCTGCAACAACCATTCCAGCCTCTTTCTTCTTTGCCTCTTTAGCAGCCAATTTTGGACAGTTCTTTATAATATGATCATTTCCTTTACAGTACTTGCAGAACAATTTCTGCTTTTCTGATTTCTTCTCATCTTTATCCTGGTTCTTCGATTGTGCAGCATTTGCAGATTTCTGCTTACTAGTAGAAGAGCTCCATTTTCCTTTGCCCTTCTGACTAGCTAGGAAAGCTTGATCTGCAACACGCATAATGGACCTGTTCTACCTGGACTGATCTTCCTGCAACAGAACAGAGACTAATTCCTCAAATGACAAGGCATTCGGATTGCCTTTCATCATCAATCGAAGAGTAGAGGCAAAACTCTTATATGAATCAGGAAGACCATTCAGAACGGTCTGCACAAGTGAGCTATCTGGTATAACCTCATCAGCAGAAATCAATTGTTCCTTCAAGTCTTTGATCTTTGTAAGAAAATTGTCCATAGAATCACCTTCATTCATGTGCTCACTCTCCAACTGTTTTCGGAGGTAAGCAACACGAGCCTCATTCCTAGCCTGGTACAAAGTGGTAAGTGTATCCCAAGCATCCTTTGTTGTTCTGCAAGAGCGAATGTGAGGAATAATGGCACGTTTGACAGACAAAGCTATCAATGCATGTGCCTGGGCATCTCTGCCATCCCAACGAATCTGCTCTGCAGTAGGTGCAACAGAAACAGCAGCACGAACAGGAATCTGTGGAATATCATCTTCGACACCATCTTCATCAGCTCCAACACTTGTATTTGCAGTACCTGTCGTTACAGGTGTAACAGGACGTCTTTCAACACCCTGCACAATGTTCCACAATCCTTTTGCAACCAGTACATGTCGCATCATATAAGCCCATAATGGGTAGTTGGTACCATCCAACTTATCCTCAACAGCCAACATACAGAATACATCACTGCTTTCAGCCATGGCTGGTGACTAAAATACCTTGATGCAGAAAATTGACTGTATCTCAAAAAGTTGAACAGAACTGCCCAGACGAGTTCTGCTAGACCTATAGCAGACTTCGAGACGCTTAAACTGGCGAACAGAAATTGGTATATACCTTTGGCACAAAAGGACAAAATAGCCTACACAAGCGCTGCAATAGTGCGTTCGGAGGCCGAAACGAGCTCAGATCGCGATTTCGGCACCACAGAGCGAAGATGTTTTGATCTCGAAAACACCCTGAGTATGCTCACCAAATTTCGTGCAAATCTGAGACTGCAAACGGAGGAGTGTCGACGGCGCCCTAGAAGAAGCGACGACCTGCTCTGATACCAATTGTTGGATAGACGTCTGCGGAAGCACGCGAACAGCACAAGGAAGAAGAAGAAGCTTGGAGCACAAACACACAATACTTAATGTATTACTAGAGAATGTACAAAGATAAGTAACCCATTAGGGCAATAGGCGTATGTACAAGCCGGGGGAAAAAACCTCCTAAAGAGGGAAAAAAAGTGCCCCGAGGGTCCTAGAGTGTCCACACACATCACTACCTAAATATATCAACAAGTGGTTTAGGTATAGGTGTTGTATTAATCCAAAATGACCATCCTATTGCATTTGAAAGTAGGAAACTTAAACCTTTTGAAAAGAACTGTTGGAGTTAGACATCTGTGGAAACAAACAATAGAAGGAGGAAGAAGAAGCTTGGATCACAACACACAATACTAAATGTATTACCACTAGAATGTACAAAGATAAGTATCCCATTAGGGCAATAGGCGTATATACAAGCTGGGGGGAAAAAACCTCCTAAAGAGGGAAAAAAGTGCCCTAGTGGTCCTAAAGTGTTCACACACATCACTACCTAAATATATCAACAAATCCTCCCTGGGAGTGATGCGAACAACAAGGAGCTGGCACTCATGTATAAGGAAGTGCCAACCCATGTGGAAATCACTCCACAAAAGGAAGTAAGCCCAAAGCTTTGCGGAAAGCTTCAAACTTCTCCCTAGGCAGAGCCTTCGTGAAAAGGTTTGCAATGTTCTCCTGCGTGGGCACATATGCCAAGTTGATCTCCCCAGCAGAGAACCTCTCCCTACCATAATGATAATGCACCTCAATGTTCTTAGCGCGAGCATGGAACACAGGGTTCCTCACAACTGCCAATGCGCTCTGACTGTCAGTGAAGATGGTGGTGGCAGAAGACTGACCAACACCCAAATCAGCCATAAGGCGTCTAAGCCACACACACTCAACAGTCGTTGTGAAAGCTTCCATATACTCAGCCTCACAACTAGAAGTGGCCACAGTAGGCTGCTTCTTGCTCAGCCAAGATATGCATGAGCTACCAAGCATGAAGCAAAAACCACTGGTGGACATAGGAGTGTCATAGCAACCATGCCAATCACTGTAAAAAAAAGCATGCAAATCTGGTGGTAGTGATCCCCCCTTGGGATAAAACAATCCAAGTAGCTGAGTACCACTCAAGTAGCAAAAGATGCGCTTAACCGCCTACCAATGCTTGACTCCTGGGCAATGCATAAACCTGCTCATTTGTGAGACTGCAAACTGAATATTTGGTTGAGTAATGCATAAGTAAATCAGGCATCCAATAGCCTACTGATAGAGAATAACATCAAATGCATCCCCAGCATCATGAAGACTCAATCGTAAACCTGTCTCCATAGGAGTGGCGATAGGCTTATAGTCTTCAAGGCCAAAACACTGCAATAATGTGTCAATATATTTTGTTTGACACAAAGCCATTCCACCATCAACATGCATAAACTGAATGCCCAAATAATGATGCAAATGCCCCAAATCAAACATCTCAAATGAGGCATGCAAATCGGCCTTAAAATCAGCAATATGATGGTCATGAGGACCAGTAAGCATCATGTCATCAACATACACCACAATGATCAGAAGTACATCATTAGCACGTTTAACATATAAGGTGCTCTCAATTGGACTGTTCTCAAAACCATGTGCAATCAAATAGGCATGTATCTTTTTGTACTACCAAGCACATGGTGCTTGCTTTAAATCATATAATGCCTTCTTTAACCTGCATACCTAGTTTTCATGCCCTTTTTGCACAAAGCCACAGGGCTGAAAAACATACACTTCTTCATGCAAATCACCATTAAGAAATGCAGTTTTAATGTCCAATTGTTGTACATTCCAACCATGACGAGCTGCAAGTGCACAAATGCTACGAAGAGTAGTCATACGGTCTGTAGGTGAAAAGGTCTCATCAAAATCAATGCCTCTTTCTTGCGCATAACCTTTTGCAACAAGCTTGGCCTTATACCTGTCAATTGTTCCATCAACCTTACGCTTTATTTTGTATACCCACTTTGTGCCAATGGCCTTCTTGCCGAGAGGCAAGTCACATAAAGACCAAGTAAAATTCTTTATTATAGCATCATATTCAGATTGCATAACAACCATCCAATTTTCTGAATTTTTTGTGTCATCAAATGAAACAGGCTCATTCTCATCGTAGAGACTAGATGCAGCCATAGCATAGCAATCTGATGCAAAAGAGGCACTATGAGATCCTGAATGAGTATGATATGATACAGGTGCATCTAATTTGCTATCACGCAAAGTCTGCACTAGCCATTTTGGCATACTTTTTTCCTGCTCAATATCAGCTTTCTCATCAAGAAGTGCATCATGTGAATCTGCATAAAAAATGGAATGATCTGCATCATCACATGAAACCTACAAAGCCTGAGAAGTTGCCTCATTAGGACTACCACTAGATTGTCCACCTGTAAAAAGAGGCAACAAAGTATCATACATGTATTTGGAGCTAACAAATGTCTCCTTAGTACATGAAAGCAATGGCTAAATAGCATCTTCCACAAAAACAACATCATGGCTAACCAAAATGTGTTTGGTCTGTGGATGATACAGACAATAGCCTTTACTTTCATAATTGTACCCAACAAAAATACATTTTACTGCTTTATCGTCCAATTTTCTGCGATGTTGTTTAGGCACTAATGCATATGCCAGACAACCAAAAACACGCAGATGAGCAACAGATGGCGTTCGATTATGCCAAGCCTCATATGGAGTGATAGACTGTAGCGATTTAGTGGGACACCTGTTAAGTACATATGCTGCACACATGACAACCTCAAGCCAGAAACTATGTGGTAAAGCCTAACTCTAACCATACACCTCGCCATCTCCATGAGTGATCTGTTCTTCCATTCAGCAAATCCATTTTGTTGAGGTGTATACGTCACTATACACTGGTGTTTTATCCCACTTTCAGCCAGAAATGCATTAAAGTCAGAAGACATATATTCCCCCCCTCGATCAGAATGGAGGGTGCCCATTTTACATGCTGACAAATTTTTATCCAAACCCAAAAACTGTTTGAAGCACATGAACACTTTGGATTTTGCTTTCAACGGATATACTCATGCATGCCTGGAAAAATCATCAATGAAAGTCATGACGTACAGATAGTTTCCAAAAGAGGGTGTCTGCATAGGACCACAAAACATCGCTATGAACAAGCTACAATTTCTTAGTAGCCCGAACTGAACCATATTTTGGAAATGAGGAACGTTGCATTTTGTGCAAAATATAGGCTTCCCATACATGTTTAGTGGGTGCCTCTAGTTTGGGAAAAAAGGACACCATTTTAGATTTCTACAGGCATAGCAAACTAGCGAAATTTAGATGACCAAAGCATGCATGCTAAAGCTTTGCATCCATAGCCTGAGAATCATGTACTGCACATGCTGAATCATTCACATATCTTTGATAGTCTATGAGCTTATACAGCCCATGACATAAAATGCCAAAAGCAATAATCACGTCGCCATTTGACATATAAGGAAATGTATACCTGTCATCAACAAATTTCATAACCAAGCCAATCTTGGCTAAAGCCGAAATTGATAACAAATTCTTCTTGATCCTTGGCACAAATAAAGCATCTGATAAAGTGAAAGAACTACCATCAGCAATAGTCAAAATGATCTTACCAACTCCCATGACAGGATAAGAGGAGTTGTTGGTGCATGTGACAGTATTCCCTATAGGGGAAGGCTCGAGTGAAGTGAAGAAATTGTGTTGTTCGGTGATATGTTTGGTTGCCTCACTATCAAAATACCAAACATCTAAGTCTACTATAGGCATGCATTGCTCATGAGAAGATGGGTCAAAACTGCAAACAGTAGTAAACACCCATTCTTCTTCATGCACAAGATTAGAGGCCTCTGCAACAATGAATCCGCCCTCTTTCTTTTCTGCCTCTTTCACAGCCAATTTTGGATAGTTCTTTATGATATGATCATTTCCTTTACAGTACTTGCAAAAAAATTTCTGCTTTTTTTATTTCTTCTCATCTTTGTCTTCCTTCTTCGAATGTGCAGCATTTGAAGATTTTTGCTTGCTAATAGATGAGCTCCATTTACCTTTGCCCTTCTGACTAACTAGGAAAGCTTGATCTGCAACATGCATGATGGACCTGTTTTGCCTAGACTGATCTTTCTACGACAGAAGAGAGACTAACTCCTCAAATGACAAGGCATTTGGATTGCCTTTCATCATCAAACAAAGAGTAGAAGCAAAACTCTGATATAATCAGGAAGACCATTCAGAATGTTCTGCACAAGTGAGCTATCTATTATAACTTCATCAACAGAAATCAATTGTTCTTTCAAATCCTTGATCTTTGTCAAAAAACCATCCATAGAACCACCTTCATTCATCTGCTCACTCTCCAACTATTTTTGGAGGTAAGCAACACGAACCTCATTCCTAGCCTGGTACAATGTGGTAAGTGTATCCCAAGCATCCTTAGCTTTTTTGCAAGAGTGAATGTGAGGAATAATGGCACATTTGACAGACAAAGCTATCAATGCATGTACTTGAGCATCTTTGAGATTTGTCCTATAGTAGCTTCAACAGAAACTGCAGCACTAATAGGAATCTGTAGAATATCACCATCTTCGACACCATCTCCATCAGCTCTAGCACTTGTATTTGTAGTACCTATATTCGTAGCTGTAACAGGATGTCTTTCAACACCCTGCATAATACTCCATAGTCCTTTTGCAACCAATACATGTCGCATCATATAAGCCCATAACATGTAGTTGGTACCATCCAACTTATCCTCAATAGCCAACATATGGAATACATCACTTCTTTCAGCCATGGCCGGTGACTAAAATACCTTGATGTGGAAAATTGACTATATCTCAAAAAGTTGAACAGAACTGGCAAGACGAATTCTGCTAAACCTGTAGCAGATTTTGAGATGCTTATATTGGCAAACAGAAACTGGTATGTACCTTTGGCAAAAAAGATGAAATAGCCTGCACAAGCGCTATGATAGTGTGTTCGGAGGCCGAAACAAGCTCATATCGCGATTTTGGCACCACAAAGCAAATTTGTTTTGATCTTTGAAACACATTGAGTATGCTCACCAAAATTCGTGCGATTTTGAGAGTACAACTGGAGGAGTGTCGGCAACGCGCTAGATGAAGCGGTGACCTGCTCTGATACCAATTGTTGGAGTTAGACGTCTGTGAAAGCACACAAAAAGCACGAGGAAGAAGAAGCTTGAATCATAACACACAATATTGAATGTATTACCACTAAAATGTACAAAGATAAGTAGCCAGTTAGGGCAATAGGCGTATATACAAGCTGGGGGAAAAAAACCTCCTAAAGAGGGAAAAAAGTGCCCCAGTGGTCCTAGAGTGTTCACACACGTCACTATCTAAATATATCAACAAGAACTACAATACATATGGTAAGGAACTTTTAGTTGTTGTGCATGCTTTAAAAATTTGGAAGCATTACCTTATGGGTTCTGAAGTTCTAATCAAAACAGACCAACATGCTATTAGGCATTTATTAAATCAACCATTGATTTTTGATAGACACATTAAATATGCTTCATTCATACAAAATTTTCATCCTATGATTCAATATCAACTTGGCAAAGCCAATGTTGTAGCTAATGCCCTTAGGCGTTTTCCATCCCCATAAATAGATATTGTTTCAATCAATAATATTTCTGCCATTCATATTCATTCATTTCATGACATGATTCCTACTTATGCATCTGATTTATATTTTTCTCAAACATGGAATGCTTTCAATAATTCTACACTATCTGATGAGGATCACTACACTTTTCATAATGGATTCTTGTATTTCCAACACAAGTTATGTATCACACAATTTATTAAAGAATTTTTTATGAAAGAGATGCATGAGCCACCGTACATGCATGCATAATATGGAAAAGGATATTGCAGTATATGTTTCCCATTGCATTATGTGTCAACATGTGAAAAGACATCACGGTTAACCATTTGGATTATTAATGCCACTTCCCATACCTATTGGACCATGGGAACAAATTTATATGGATTTTATTACTAGTCTTCTTATAGCTTCCTCTCATAATGATATGATTTGGACACTTGTTGATAGGTTTAGTCAGAAAGCGTATTTTATTCTTTGTGAAAAGACTCTTTCTACACCTCAAGCTGCTAAGTTATTTATTAAATGTATTTTTTCGCATCATGGTTTTCCAAAAGTTATTCTTTCAAATTGAGATGCTCATTTTTGTAATCACCATTTTTGGGTTGCATTATTTCAAAATTTAAGTTCCAAAATAGACTTTAGATCTGCAATTCATCCTAAAGGTAATGGGCAAAGTGAAGCTAAAAATAGTACTACTTTAGATTTATTACATTGTTATTCTTTAGATAATCCAATTAATTGGGATGAGAAACTTCCTTTACTACAATTTTCATATAATAACACAACACATACCACTACTAGATGTGCACTGTATGAAATTGTGTAAGGTAAAAAGCTTCACACTCCCATGTCTATCACTCAAACTGATATACTTATGGATGATTCTTTTGCACAAGATCATATTTCTACACTTCATGAGGTTCATGAGCACATTAAGAAGAGTCAAGAACATTACATGCATAATGTTAATAAGAAATGAGTAGCTAAAAATTTTAAGCAAAATAATTTGGTATCGTTACGAATAATTAAAAGACATTTGAAAAATATTTCACAACATCCTAAGGTTAAACTTGTGCCACATTACTATGGACCTATATTATTCAAGAAATTAATGAGAATGCTTTTAGATTAGACGTACATTCTCATTGAATATACATAATTCTTTTCATATTAGTTTATTGAAATCCTTTACCACTCACTCCTATTTTAGATGATTCTCCGTTGATAGAAGAGGATGTTGAAATTTCCATTCCAGAGAAAATACTTGATTATGATGTTACTACTACACACACAGGTAATCAATATCATAGATATTTAGTTAAATATAAAATCACTCACTTGAAGAATCTCAGTGGGTTCATAAGACATCACTAACTCCACATTATGAGCATGTGATTTTTGCATATCATTCACAGTCATATTAAATTCCAGTTTTCCAATTCCATGCATGTGCTTTTACATGGAACATGCTTATGATTGTTTAGTGATGGGACATGTGACCGGCCATTCATGTCTATTTTATTCTTATCAACAGAGGTGAGTTGCTTGTCAACTAGGAGGCATGTTCATGATTTGTGTTTTGATTTAGCAGGTGAGGGTGTGATGGCACGTGAACTTGTTCGGATATTTTTGAAGATAGTTAAAAGATAGTATTTTAGATATTTTTTGTAAAAAAATAGATCGCTTTAAAAAGCAATGCTTCTGTAAAAATAGTAGATCACTTAGAAAGCAACGATTATGTAAATAAAATAGATTTTTGTAAACACACGATTTTTGAAAGGCCGCCTTCATGTATCTTCTATTCAAGACGTAATGTGAAATACCTATAAATGCACATACCCTGATAGACTGCTCCATCAAAGTATGTGGGGGGCGATTGTACCCAATCTGGTGTCAAGTCTCTTGTCTCTTCCTATTCTGTTTATGTTTTTGTGAGATCTCATTTCTGTATTATCCTCTGTGTACGTGCGTCTGCAAGATCTGCTCAACACAGTGACCCTCGGTATGACTAACATGGTCTTTCCATGCATTTCCAATGGTCATACCAACGCTGATGCATGATCATCGGTATGGTTAGCGTCGGTATGCTCATCATATGTTGTATTGTGAGTGGAGCTAGTATTGAGAATGACATTAACACAAGTTTTCGACAGTTGTGGTTGGTTGACTTTCAAATCTAACAGGAGAAAAAATGTGCCTCAAAGTCTCCTGTTTGTACTTGTCAAGATTGTACGAGTTGTACTTTCTATTCTTTTATTCACTGCATGTTTTTGTGAAGGCGTTACAATTAAGAGTACTAATATTCAGAAACTGAATAATTTTTTGCGCCTATTTTAACAAGTAGTAGAACAAGAAGCATTTTGTACTTATCTAAAGGTTTGATCGAGAATTTACTCTTCATTCTTTTGGTGTTACGCATGTATGGTGCGAGCAAATATGTTGCACCAATAGTAGGGGAAAGCACTTTGATCTGTCGGTTTAACCCCCACAATTTCCATCAAATAGTTTTCCAAAAATAATTTGCACGAGCCAGTCAGAGTATCTCTATGCATGTGGTATTGGTACCTGGGGGTCATATAGGTGAATGGGCATACTAGCTATGGCTTCAACTATGAAAGAACAATTGTATCCCCAGAGCTTCAACTGTGAAAGAACAATTGTATAGGTGAATGGGTACTATCGAGCTTCAACTTTGAAAGAACAATCGTATAGGTGAATGGGCATAGTACCTAGGGGTCGTATAGGTGAATGGGCATAGTACCTGTGGCTTCAACTTTGAAAGAACAATTGTATCCCCTAAGCTTCAAATTTGAAAGAACAATTGTATAGGTGAATGGGTATTATTGAGCTTCAACTTTGAAAGAACAATTGTATAGGTGAATGGGCATAATACCTGGGGGTCGTATAGGTGAATGGGCATAGTACCTCTGGCTTCAACTTTGAAAGAACAATTGTATCCCCCGAGCTTCAACTTTGAAAGAACAATTGTATAGGTGAATGGGTACTATCGAGCTTCAACTTTGAAAGAACAATTGTATACGTGAATGGGCATAGTACCTGGGGGTCGTATAGGTGAATGGGCATAGTACCTATGGCTTAAACTTTGAAAGAACAATTGTATCCCCCGAGCTTCAACTTTGAAAGAACAATTGTATAGGTGAATGGGTACTATCGAGCTTCAACTTTGAAAGAACAATTGTATAGGTGAATGGGCATAGTACCTCAGGGTCATATAGGCGAATGGGCATAGTACCTGTGGCTTCAACTTTGAAAGAACAATTGTATCCCCTGAGCTTCAACTTTGAAAGAACAACGGTATAGGTGAATGGCTACTATCGAGCTTCAACTTTGAAAGAACAATTGTATAGGTGAATGGGCATAGTACCTCACGGTCGTATAGGTGAATGGGCAGAGTACCTGTGGCTTCAACTTTGAAAGAAAAAATGTATCCCTCGAGCTTCAACTTTGAAAGAACAACTGTATAGGTGAATGGGTACTATCCAGCTTCAACTTTGAAAGAACAATTGTATAGGTGAATGGACATAGTACCTCGGGGTTGTATAGGTGAATGGGCATAGTACCTGTGGCTTCAACTTTGAAAGAACACTTGTATCCCCCGAGCTTCAACTTTGAAAGAACAATTGTATAGGTGAATGGGTACTATTGAGCTTCAACTTTGAAAGAACAATTGTATAGGGAAATAGGTATAGTACCTGGGGTCATATAGGTGAATGGGCATAGTACCTGTGGCTTCAACTTTGAAAGAACAATTGTATCCCCTGAGCTTCAACTTTGAAAGAAAAACTATATAGGTGAATGAGTACTATAGAGCTTCAACTTTAAAAGAACAAGTGTATAGGTGAACGGGAATAGTACCTGGGGGTCGTATAGGTGAATGGCCATAGTACTTGAGGGTCGTATAGGTGAATGGGCATAGTACGTGTGGCTTTAACTTTGAAAGAACAATTGTATCCCCCGAGCATCAACTTTGAAAGAACAATTGTATAGGTGAATGGGTACTATCAAGCTTCAACTTTGAAAGAACAATTGTATACGTGAATGGGCATAGTACCTGGCAGTCTTATAGGTGAACGGCATAGTACCTATGGCTTCAACTTTGAAAGAACAAGTGTATCCCCTGAGCTTCAACTTTGAAAGAAGAATTGTATAAGTGAATGGGTACTATCGAGCCTCAACTTTGAAAGAACAATTGTATAGGTCAATGGGCATAGTACCTGGTGGTCGTATAGGTGAATGGACATAGTACCTGTGTCTTCAACTTTGAAAGAACAATTGTATTCCCCGAGCTTCAACTTTGAAAGAACAATTGTATAGGTGAATGGCTACTATCGAGCTTCAACTTTGAAAGAACAATTCTATAGGTGAAAAAACATAGTACTTGGGGGTCGTATAGGTGAATGGGCATAGTACCTGTGGCTTCAGCTTTGAAAGAACAATTGTATGCCCCGAGCTTCAACTTTGAAAGAACAACTATATAGGTGAATGGGTACTATCGAGCTTCAACTTTGAAAGAACAATTATATAGATGAATGGGTATAGTACTTGGGGGTCGTATAGGTGAATGGGCATAGTACCTGTGGCTTCAACTTTGAAAGAACAGATGTATCCCGTGAGCTTCAACTTTGAAAGAACAACTGTATAGGTGAATGGGTACTATTGAGCTTCAGCTTTGGAAGAAGAATTGTATAGGTGAATAGGCATAGTACCTGAGGGTCGTATAGGTGAATGGGCATAGTACCTATGGCTTCAACTTTGAAAGAACAATTGTATCCCCCGAGCTTCAACTTTGAAAGAACAATTGTATAGGTGAATGGGTACTATCGAGCTTCAACTTTGAAAGAACAATTGTATAGGTGAATGGGCATAGCACTTGGGGGTCCTATAGGTGAATGGGCATAGTACCTGTGGCTTCAACTTTGAAAGAACAATTGTATCCCCCGAGCTTCAACTTTGAAAGAACAACTCTATAGGTGAATGGGTACTATCGAGCTTTAACTTTGAAAGAACAATTGTATAGGTGAATGGGCATAGTACCTGGGGGTCGTATAGGTGAATGGGCATAGTACCTGGGGGTCGTATAGGTGAATGGTCATAGTACCTATGGCTTCAACTTTGAAAGAACAATTGTATCCCTCGAGCTTCAATTCTACAAGAACAACTGTATAAGTGAATGGGTACTATCGAGCTTCAACTTTGAAAGAACAATTGTATAGGTGAATAGGCATAGTACCTGGGGGTCATATAGGTGAATGGGCATAGTACATGTGGCCTCAACTTTGAAAGAACAATTGTATCCCTCGAGCTTCAACGTTGAAAGAACAATTGCATAGGTGAATGGGTACTATCGAGCTTCAACTTTGAAAGAACAATGGTATAGGTGAATGGGCATAGTACCTAGGGGTCTTATAGGTGAATGGGCATAGTACATGTGGCTTCAACTTTGAAAGAACAATTGTATCCCCCAAGCTTCAACTTTGAAAGAACAACTATATAGGTGAATGGGTACTATCGAGCTTCAACTTTGAAAGAACAATTGTATAGGTGAATGGGCATAGTACCTGGGGGTCGTATAGGTGAATGGGTCTGGTACCTGTGGCTTCAACTTTCAAAGAACAATTGTATCCTCCGAGCTTCAACTTTGAAAGAACAATTGTATAGGTGAATGGGTACTATTGAGCTTCAACTTTGAAAGAACAATTGTATAGGTGAATGGGCATAGTACTTGGGGGTCGTATAGGTGAATATGCATAGTACCTCTAGCTTCAACTTTGAAAGAACAATTGTATCCCCCGAGCCTCAACTTTGAAAGAACAACTATATAGGTGAATGGGTACTATGGAGCTTCAACTTTCAAAGAACAACTGTATAGGTGAATGGGCATAGTAGCTAGGGGTCGTATAGATGAATGGGCATAGTACCTGTGGCTTCAACTTTGAAAGAACAATTGTATCCCCCAAGCTTCAATTTGTAAGAGCAATTGTATAGGTGAATGGGTACTATCGAGCTTCAACTTTGAAAGAACAATTGTATAGGTGAATGGGCATAGCACCTGGGGGTCGTATAGGTGAATGGGCATAGTACCTGTGGCTTCAACTTTGAAAGAACAATTGTGTCCCTCCAGCTTCAACTTTGAAAGAACAATTGTATAGGTGAATGGGTACTATCGAGCTTCAACTTTGAAAGAACAATTGTATAGGTGAATGGGAATAGTACTTGGGGTCGTATAGGTGAATGGGCATAGTACCTGTGGCTTCAACTTCCGCACATATTGCACATTCATCGAGGGTATTCCGTTTACCTTATGGACTGGTGAACCCCCTTCTTATCGACCTCTTCATATACTTGGATGTCGGACTTATGCCTATTTTCCACCTAACCAACGTAACAAATTAGGTGATCACTGTATCAAATCTATCTTTGTCGGCTATGGGCAGCCATTCGGTGTGAAAGGCTACCGCCTTTATAATCCCACCATAGGAAAGTTTTTCTTCAGCTGGGTTGTTGTGTTTGACGAATGTGCATTTCTCTGGTCTTTTGAACCTACGACCTCCACACCTCCCTCAATTAGCCTACCTGAGCACACCTGCCCATCGACACCTACTTCACACACTTCTACCCTCTGTTTGGATTTGCATAATCCTCGAACCTCAACATGTGAGCCCACTTCCCGTACATTACATTTTCCCTCTGCCCGGTCACTCAGTCCAACCCCTGTGCGCTATATTATCCCTGATGCGCCACATCGATGGGGTGCCTTCGGGCCCCGCTCTCGTCGCCTGCGGGGCTCCTCCCACACAGATACAGACACTCCCGAACTAGCATGTGCACCATCCCCTCCCCCTACTCGACTCCGTCCTCTTTCCGATTTTTATACAGCTATCGACTTGATGTCGGATGCTCCCTCTGCAGACCTCAACGACCCTAACGCTTCGCCTTTTTTTACCAAAATTATTCTGATAAACTATGGTTCTTATCCCGTTTCTGAAGCCCCTTCCAGACCTGATGCCTCTCTTTGGTGGCAGGCCATGGAGGATGAGTACCAATCTCTCCTCAAGAGTCAAATATGGGCCCTCACCCCACTTCCTCCAGATCGTACTCCCATTTCGTGCCGCTGACTTCTATATAAAAAATACCACCCTGATGGCACAGTGGCTCACTACAAAGCTCATTTCATTGCCCGTGGTTTCACTCAGATTCCGGGTTTAGATTACAATGAAATATTATCTCCTGTCATTAGCCTCACTTCCCTACGTGTCTTGTTTGCTCTTGCTATCCAATACGACCTTTTGCTGGAACACTTGGACACATCCAAACTGCATTCCTCCATGGGGATCTCCCTGAAGAACTCTATTTGTCATAACCCGAACACTTAATTTCCTCCTCACATCCTGATTATGTCTGCAGACTCTATCGCTCATTGTATGGCTTAAAATAGTCCCCTCACTTATGGTTTTGCAAGTTTAATGAATTCATGTTGTCCCACAGCTACACACGGTTACTCTCAGAACCTAAGATTTACATTTGTCACCCTCCTGATGGTGTTCTTATCATTGCACTTTATGTCGATGACATTACTTTAAACGGCACTACCTCCTCTTTAATCTCCCAAGCCAAACAAGAACTCTCTGCTGCTTGGTCGCCTTACTTTTTTGCTTGGCCTACATATACTCTATGACCGATCTCATGGCACACTTTATGTTCATCAATCGAAGTATGCCATTGAGATGCTCCTGTCCACAGGTTTTGCTACTGAAGCCGATGCTTACCCCTTTATCCGTCACATCTCGTACTACCCTTTCAGATACAAACCCTTCCACTTCATCCTCTACTTCCCTCCTTTCTCAGTTTCTTCCTCTCATTGGCAAGTTCTGTTACCTCGTCTCACGCACCCGGTTTGATCTATGCTTTGCCATCAATTTCTTATCTCGTTTTATTATGCATGCTCCCCCTATTTCTCATCGGAAATCCCTCAAGCGCTGCATCCGTTACTTGCAGCATATTAAAAATTATGGCATTATGTATAAACGCACTCATCGTCCTCTCACCTCTATTGACATTTTTGGGTGGTCAGACTCAGATTGGGGAGGGGGGGAATTGACTCTCGAGGTGTATAAACACACTCATCATCCTCTCATCTCTATTGACATTTTTGGGTGGTCAGACTCAGATTGGGGAGGGGGAGAATTGACTCTCGAGGCTGGGAGGGAATTGACTCTCGAGGCTCTAACTGCTGCTTTTGTGTTTACTCTTGCAGGTGGAGCTGTATCGTGGCAATCCAAAAAACAAACCACTGTTGCGTTATCTTCTGCTGAAGCAGATTTTGTGGCGCTTGCCATGGCAGCAAAGGAAGGACTTTGGCTCAAGACATTACTTCAAGAACTACTCCCAACCAAAAATGTGTCCATTAAGATTCATTTTGATAATCAGTCCTGCTTAGTTCTTGCAAAGCAATCTGAACGCACAAAACACATAGATCTTAAGTTCCGTTTTATTAGGGAACTCTATTGATCTTTGCAAAGCTATAATCCCCACCTTAATATTATTGACCTCCCCAAAGCGTGCAATCAGTTCATCAATCTAGCTACGATTCACTGTATCAACGGTTTTGCAGAATTCCAGAAAGCAGTAATAAATCTCCCATGTGATTTATCCTCAATAATGGCTCAAAGAGTCGAAATGTGCTCAAGACTGGACAGGACTCTTAAAGCCTGCTTGCCCTCTCCACCCATCGACTTAGCTGCCCTTCAAGAATGGTTGCATGCAACCATGCCAAAATATGAACAATCTCAACGATATAATAGTTCCCTGACTCCAGAAGGCTCCCCCCCCCTTTCAAGATAGGCATGATAGTAAATGAACCTCAAGTCTCAAGTAGAAGCTCACACAGCACGATTGAATATCACTGTGGCAAGCTCTACAAGCATGTTCGTGGCGTTGTAAATGGCCAACATGATCATATGCTCTCTTAGTCCTCATCCTATCACGAGCCTTCTTTACCTTTTGTGCAATAAAGAAAGTGCGTGTATGTGGGCATGGCTGTTGATGCTGCATTATCTACACCGAACCTATGCAGAAGTGATGGCTAGAGCGGATGAGGGCTCATAGAAAGGTCTCTACGCCTCACTCAAGTCTTGGCGCAAGAACACCTGACAAAGCTCATACTTCATCTGAGCAAGAATGCATGCTTCTTCCTTATCGGAAGTGAGATATGTGACTGTCTATGAACATCGACCCCCTACAGAGAAACGGAGGAAGAATGAAAATGAAATAATATGATAAGATATATTGACATCTTCAAAAGGTCAAAATGACCCACGAGACCAAAAACTTACACAGTAGTGGATCCAGTACAATATATAGCTAAGACAAGAGAAAGAAAATCAAGCATTGATGTAAACGAACGAGTCGAGGTAAGGAAAAACTGTGGTGGCCCAGAACAACTACTAGACCAGGCATTTTCTGAGGAGTGGTTATGTGCTGGGTAACAGATATCGTAAAATGTTACTGGGAGGCAGTGTATAGCTAGCGGTACATAAGTAAAAACAAAGACGTTTGTAGGAAGAAGCCCGCCATCTCACATCATGCTCTGCATTGGTTGCTGATAGGTCTCGACATCCTGCATTGACGGGGCTTACACATGACCAGCTAGAACGATCCGTATTTCGCATAGGAATGTCAGTTGATGAGTGAGGCCCTTTGCAGTCAAGGCCGCCTAGACCACTATTGCTTAGTCGCATGATCAAGAAATTCCTGTAATGTGATGGGCGTACTGAAGCCACCTCATCAAAGCAGACCACGACTTTTTTCTCAGTTGACAAAGCAAATTTTGTGACTCTATTCCAATAAAAAATCAAAGAATTTATTTATTTCTCCTGGTGAATACAGCATATATAAACTCATATGCAGGAGCGAGAACAATTCTGTGGTGACTCCGAGGATGGATGGAAATAATACCCTCAAAAACCGGTTGTCGGATTAGGGAAAAGGAAGCTAATCAAACCATTCCTTGGAGAAAAACCTCAAAAACTAACCCTCACATGGTTGAACGGGAAGCCAGTCCTACCTTTAGCAATACACGAACTCGGTTTAATTGCCCTTTGGTTATTTCTAGTTGCTTAGGCTTTTCCAACCTTCAAATTTTGGCTTTAATTAATTCTATTTGATCAGGGTTACACCTTCGACAACAAGGAACCTTCAGCCCTTTGAGATAAGATGGCATATTTTCTTCTTGATCAGGACATGTTGTATAGGATGCATAATAATTGTCCAGACACCACCTTCCATCACGCAACCGGACAACTTGGTGCTGGGGCCAAGAGTTGATGCGCACAAATTGCTTTTTAAGTTCACCATTTGATTGCTTTGACTTCACAAATTTCCTGCAAAATGATCAAATTGAAAACCCAGAATCCATCAGCACAATGTTCTGTATTATTATTGTCACGGGGTCAATACTGAAATCAAGTGTCATTATATATCTTTTCACATTCTGAGCGCTTATGCATGATATATCTTGGATCACCCTTTCCCAAGTTAATTTCAGATAAAATATCACCAGGCAAGAAAAAATAATTACCAGGTGCTTTCTTGACCTCCCCAGATGGGATCATTCTCTTGCAGTGGTGTGATACTGAAATCACAATGGAAACGACGAAGCAGAGGGGCTTCGTTTAAAGAGGTGGGATCCAATGAATACCAGTAAGGCCCGCATGTCTGAGATTGCAAAAGAGAACTGAAACCCTTATGAAGACAAATCACAAGATTCAGAGTCTAATATCAGAGCAGAAGTAGGCTCACACATCTTACCGGTTTCACTTTCATTTCCCATACTCGAGCACACATTTCTGCAGGTGAGAGCTCTGCCTATTAAGAAAACAAACTTCTTAGGTTATAATTAGAGACAAACGTCAAAGCTTCAAAAGAGCTGGAAACTAAGTTCAGAAAAGAAAAAGAATAGCAACCTATTAGCAGGCAAAATATATAAAAATATGCAACATATAAAGGACAGGTTGTGGTGCAGTAATACATAAAATCCACTCAAAATCAATTGTAGATACCTTATCACTCAAACACGCCCTATGCAGTCTAACCTAAAATTTCTCTCCAGAAAGAACAATTCATACTAATTACATACAATCCAATCTTGTTTGAACTAAAAGTATAACCTCAAACTAACAGAAACTGAAACTCGTCAGCCTTGAAACTTGTTTACAGAATTAACCTGCATGTATAAAGAACACCTCCTAAGAGATCGAATGGCCTAAACAAACTTATGAGCATACACATTGTTTGATATTGACTTTAGAACCCCCAATTTCTTAATATGTGGGAAGTGATACGAGCAACCAACTACACCTATAAAGGGAAATGCAAACCTTTAGAGAGAATGTAAGGGATGCTGGTACGACTTTGACCCAAAAATGTTTATTGCCTCGTAAGCCCAATCAGTTTTACTGCATGGGAATATTCATTTGGCTGCATGACGGAATGACTAATGTTGTTGGAGATAGATGCTACTGCTGGATATATGATTGCATAGAGTTACAGTCACAAATGCCTACTCCCTTTTAACGCAAAGTGCAGCCGTCAAAGGTCATTTATTCCAGTGGTTTTCCTACATGAGTGTGCTTCACAATGAGGTTCCAACAAGCTCGAGCAGCCATGCCCCCAATAGCCTCAGACCTGTGGAGAATAACCCAACTGATGGATGCCTCCTTGTTAGGTACTACATTTTGATTCGTATGTTGGATCTTACTGGAGCAATTGTCTCATTATGTTAGTGACTAGTTGGTCCAAAGTAGGATATGTATTTGTTGGAGCTTAGATTTGCACAGAGTGCAGCCATCAAAGGTCATCTATTCCAGTTGTTTTTCTACATGGGTGTTGCTTCAGAATGAGGTTCCAACAAGCTCAAACAGCCATGCAGCCCCAATAGCCTCAGACCTGTGGACAATAACCCAACTGATGGATGCCTCGTTGTTAGGCACTACTATTTGATTCATATGTTGGATCTTACTGGCGCAATTGTCTCATTAGGTTAGTGATCAAAGTAGGAGTTTTCCCTAAGATCAGTTAGTTTTTATTCCAAAAGCCAGAAAACTCATAATTTTTTTTAAAAGATACAGTTATAAAACAAAACGCACACTTTTCCAATAGAATCAACTTACAAAGCATGTATCACCTATCTCCTGTATGTGCAACAGCAGCAACTTGCATGGTCTTTTTATAGGAGCTTCTATCACCTAGTCATATGTTTATTATGTGGCAGCTTTTCTCAAAAAACTTTGTATCTCTACTCATCAGCATCAAGCCATAATTTTTTATCAATTGTGCATATTTTGCTCACATGCTTACATTTTGTTTCCATGTTGTAGGTTAATTGTCTACATCAGCTGGTTCTTGCTACCTTATATAGCAGTTCTGCTCATCTCATTAAGCTTACATTTTTTAAAGATATAGTACTTGATCTGCTTATGGGAGGTATCCTTGAGCCCTAGCACAATGGATTATGGGGCCATTTTGTGAAAGGCATGCTGCATGTCATTAGAAATTGTGGACAATGGTTCGCCAATCTTAAAAGAGAGTGAATAGGAATTGCAAATATGCAAATTTCTCGTTTCTACGCAATCATCAAACAAACATGTCTTAGTTCCAAGGATGCACAATGAATATAATACTTCTTCACCTTTGCAAAGAGTTGGTTGTTTAAGAGTAAGGGCTCCAAGAAAGCAACTACTCTTCAAAATAATACTTACAAATGCCAAAGACACAATCTTCTAACTCGGATCATCTACAAATTGCCAATAAAATAGTGAGTTCTTCTCTTTTCATGTCAATCGCCTAGCTATGGCATTGATTTTTTCCAAGAAACGATGCACAATCAAGAAATCCACCTTCAACTTGCTCACATGCATCAAATAATGAGTACACCATAGAAACTTGTGGCCATGGTTCTCACTTTTAATGCTTAAAAACCAAAAGTCTGTCTGCCAGGGAAATGGTTAATCCTTTCACGAATCATGGTGATAGAATGCCAATTTTTGGACTACTCAGCTGAAAAGTCCCCCACGTAATATTACGAATGATGGGCTACAGCCTACAAAAACTAATATAAATCACATAGCAACCCTCGCATGTGTCGAGCAATCAAAAAAGTCGTGCAGGCTGGAGATACATTATGAGAAAGACATAATCTTCATTCCAGAAAAGTAAAAAGCAGACCCAAAAATCTTGCATAACCATTTTTTGTGTATGCTTTACCCTTTAATTAAATTTTGTACATTAGGATCCTAGAACAATTTTTATGTGAATGAACCATAGTGATAGCAGAGCAATTTTTGCAGGGATCGGCCATACTTCACCAATTACCATAATTTACACAAGCTTGCGAAACCTATTGTTATTCACTACATGGGGGAGTCATTTTTTTCCTTATTCCTTTCCAATGACAATATGACATTTGCTCGATGGCTTGTTTCAATGTTTTCCATAATTTGTGTGACATGTATCAAGTGAAACCAAGGTGGATACCAAGTTCATCCCTAGCCAGAAGTCATGAATTCAATAATTTGCTACAAACTTGTGCTTTTGTCATAAAGGAAAAATTACATTCTAGGAATCAAGTAAATACGCTAACCAGAAACAAATGCCACTTGATCAATCTCTAGTATGATATTTCCTTCCTATGGTCTGACCTGTATCTTCATTCCTGTTGATTCTTTTGACAATCCTGCCAACTATAATAAGTTCGATTGTGAGGACTGTGAAAGTTCTTTCCGGTTCACATGATGCAACGATCTTCACTTGTACTGAGCACTACCCATACTCCATTTCCTCTTCATCAAATTCATACTCTATTTGTCATAACGCCATGAAACTTTCTTTCCATATCAAAAACAGTATGCTCCACCCACAACATGGGTACTAATCGGCCCTTTTCTCCTTTTCTTTGACACAATTCATTCGCTTAGGTAGTTAAGGCAACACAGGTCTTTCAATGCTTAGAATGCTGGACTCTTAGGCATCATTATCCTTTCAACCTCAACAACGAGCACTTTCCATTAGGTCAACTGTGTCGTATGTGTCCAAGCAAATAGATGGTCGACAGGTCCCTGAACCTTCCATTGACTACATTCTCAAATCTCCATTCAGCCTGCTGGTGCCAAATCGACATTGTATGGATATTTTGCATATGAATATGCAATCATATATTAAACAGGGCCGATACAGTCTGTGCACAAGTCAGCACAAGCGGATCAAGCACCACAAACCTGTTCAGCATCCACAAAGAAACAACCAACAATTCCTCCAGGGTGTTAATTCCCTACAAGTATGGGCAACTCCAACTGCTGGAGATTCTCATTGAGAGAGAAGCACCATACCTTCAAATCAACCGAACTTGATTAGTCAGACCTCATAGAAAGGGATTAGCATAAACTGCTCTGTTGTAACTTGTTAGATTTTTAACTGGATGGATAGTCCTGTAATTGCACCTATAGACTGATAGACCTACCATAGATTTACGAACTTTATCTTCCTCCTTCCAAGAATCCTCAACAATAGAGTTCCTTCTATGTGAATTTTGATTGAGAAACACGCAATCCTTTTCACCTCATACTGCGATTTCTTCACCTCAGAATGCGATTCTTTTCACCTCACTGTCTAGGTGGAAAATCAACCTTTGAACAAATAGAAAAAATATCCAATAACTCCTAATAATTGAATTGATGCAATTTTAATTCGGTGTCACTCACACCGTAAAGCCAGTCTGAATACATGCAAGCTTATTCACTGAAGGACCGAGCTCCATCTCAATAATAAAGGTAAACTCACTGGCCCTTTGAAGAGCCGCAGATCAGAAAGTATCAACGAACATTCTGACAACGCTATAGCATGTAGCTCACTCCTGTTGAACGGCTGGGAGCGAAGGACCAAAAGGATCCGCTCACAGGACACTCCTTAGATCCTTCGGAACCAAAAAGCACATCACTAGGGATCTTCATCCCAGAATTGGGCATTAACTCTTTCTTCTGAATACTTTTGTAAGTACAGAAAGAGCAAGTATATCAGGGGCGACAAGCGTGTAGGTCTATTTACATGTGGTTTTCCGAATGTGTGAGAGAGAAAGAGAGAGAGAAGCGTAGTACCTTACAGGCATCGAGCATGGCGACAGAGTAGGCAAGATGAGGGGGAAAGGGAGAGGAACAACGGAGGAGAGCAAGGGGAAGGTGAGCACGAAGCGCGAGGAACCTAGATAAAAGCGGGCGCCAGAGGACATCGGAAATGCAGCAGGCGCGCCAGCTAGAAGAGACGGCAATACAAGCTGCGAGAGACCGGGCGTCCAGGCGCGGCAGCACTGCGAAGAAGAATACATCCCATCCGAGCACTTCCAGCGGGTCAGCTCTTGTTTCTGCTCGCACCTGAAGAAGCTCATTACTCAGCCTACTTATTTTGTTACATCTGTCCATCCTCATGAAGGGAGCTAAACGCTCGTCCTTCTCCCTGTGTACCGCCATCTGCGGTGCCAAATTCCTGCCATTGTCGAGAAAGCTTTTTCGTGATGCGCTGCTACAGGCTCCAAGATCCCAACAGCATTACTCACGTAGACCCGCAAATCACGTGGTGCATACGAACACACCGTCATGCACATCTCTACTTGGAACTTGCTCCACAATGGTGAGATAAGGTTCTCAGGGGAGCACTCCGCCAGGTGCCCACGCCCCATTGAAGATTCTACGTGATGGAATTTGACAGAGATATTCTAAGTTCTGAACTTCTGACCATTGTGAAGCAGTCTCCTCGAGGACACATGGCCCAAACCATACACTCCGAATTTGGACTATTACCCAAAAAAGGCCTCCATTTATCAAATAGGTAGAGAATGGAGATCTCTTAAAGTCTAAAGCTCCACGTAGCGACGGCAAATGGCAAATTCGGAACAAATGCTTGAGAAAGTTCCTTTTTTTTTTTTAATGGAGGTTCGGCCAGGCCCTACTCCCTGGCTTTAACTTTGAAATTGCAACTGTACAAGGAAGGGCATAGTACCCATGGGACCCCCCTTATCCCACAAGAACAGGGGTTTACATAGCTGGGTTAAACAATAGTCACAACTACCGCATGGCGAAACAAGCGGTGGCACAACCACATGATACATTTCATGATTAACTTGTCCCTTACATGTAGCCGGCGGTGATTGAACTCTCGCCCCTACCTCAAGAGCCAAGCAGCCCAACCACCTGGTATAAGTGCATAATTAATATAGTGACTTTTTTCATGTTGTTGCTTCTCCATGAGCCTTGGAGATCTCTAGGTTGGTGAAGAGTATTTGCTTTTGAGTTTTGCTTAGAAATAATTGTGTCCCTCTCTGAAGTGTAGATGGGTGGATTCAAACTTGAACTTGGGTCTTTGGTTGAGTACTTTGAAGCTTCATCAAAGATGACATCTTTTGAAATGGTGATGGATTGGTTCTCAAGATCATACAATGTGTATGCCTTAGACTATTCACGACAGCGAGTGAATAGATGTTTCTGGGATTTAGATTGCAACTTATGTTGGTCTTCCTTTTGCACATGTATGAATGCTTTACTTCCAAACACTCAAAATTAGTTGACATTGGTCTTGCGTTCATAGTAGGCTTTAAATGTCATGAGAGCACTAGATTGTGCCCCCTGACTCGACTAGATACTTTTTGGAATAGTACTTATGATTACAAGATCACCCACGTGGGGAAAATAATATAAGACTATGTAACTTATACAAGACATCCCACAACCCGAGACTGATAGGTATGGATGACTCAAATAGAGATGATATAGAAGATCCCATAACCCAAGATCGTAAGTATGAAGCAAGGTATCTGGATTACAACAACTCCCTTCAAGGAGATGAACTAGATACAAGAAATAACTAGACAAGATCTCACACTATGAGATTACAAGAGGACAAGACAAGATATCCAAGAACTAGACGAGGACTAGAACAAGAACAAGACAAGAACTAGATTGGAACTTCGAAAGTATTTACTTGGTGATCACGATTCCTGGAGCTCCCAAGACTAGCATTGGCATGACTAAGTATGTATCTGGCCAACCCCTCCTTATATACATTTTCAGGGGTGTCTCATCAATGGTGGTTACGAATTGATGATATCATTGATGATGTCGTTCTTTCTATTTCTAGGTTAGCCTGAGGGTAACATCTTTCATGATCTGTCACATTTGGCCCTTCTTGGATTCTGGCTGATATGCTTTAACCATCATGTCTAGGTCTTCGGGAGTGGGATCTGCTAAGACTAATCCTACTCTAGGTGTTGGTGGGGTTATATGAGGTGGATTAGAAGGTGGTGGATTAGAAGGTGATGGATTAGAAGGTGATGGGGATGGTGGTGGTGTTGTGTGAGAGTGCCTTTGAGATGTGAGTTGAACTATTGGCCTTTGTTTCTCTTAGGCTGTCCTCAAGCTCGCTCATTTTCTTCGACCATTGTCTCTTCATTCGTTCGTGGCTATCCTTCCAAGCTCTTGTTCTTTTCTTAGTTAGACTCTCAGTCTCACCAACCTCTGAACTCTTTTCCTGACCTAAGCCTTGGTTATGTTGTAATGTCTGAGCTCTAGTGACTACTTGCACTAGGGTAGTGGAAGTTACACTTCCAGTAGAGTCTACTACTAACCCAATGACATTAATGGGAGTGATATTTGGTTGATTGTTTGGGTTCTTAGGGCAATCCCGTAGAAGGTGCTCCTTCCCACAATCCTGACAAAAACCTTGAATTTTCACCGATCGGGGTTGCATAGTTGTAGGTATAGGGCAACCACGAATGAAGTGAGCTCCCTGACATCTGTAGCATGGTCCTTTCGGTGTTGGGGTTCTTATATGTCTAGGTTGGGGCCTAGAATTAGGATTCATGTACATGACATTAGCATAATTTGGCTCCCAACTAGATTCGCTAGGGTCCTTATAAGAGTAAGTCTCATTATGCTCTGGTGACTGCATATAGTAGGGCAGTGGACTATCCATTTGAGCCGAGTCAAAACTAAAATTATACGGTTCACTTTTTGAAATCAATGGTGATGCTGGCACTAAGGTTCTATTCAAATTTTCTTCAGCCGTGTGGTTGACAGGGTTGTTTGGGTCTCACATACAATTGCGATGGGTATTGGTTCTAGTATCTCCCCTGTTGTGGATATGGCTTGCCTAACCACTTGCTTGTTATATGGGCAATCCTGTGGGGTATGGTTAGTATATCTCCTTTCTATGGTGCAGTCTTGGCTATTAGGGTTCACTTGGGGTTGAGCCATGATTGGGCACACATTAGCCATATGATCTCCTCCACAGGTATAGAGTCGTTTCATTGGGGCAAATCAGGTGTCTGCTTGCTAAAAACTCCTAACTTATGAAGCTACTTTTTCTACCAATTCATCAATAGAAGTAGGGGGTTTAGATATCAGGCTAGTGGAACTATCTGAATCTTTGTTAATCTTAGAGAGCTCTAGTTCCTCACCTAGGTTGTCCTTGATATCTATGCACATGCATAAACATTGCTCTATGGTTCTCGGTTCCTTTAGATACACATAGGATCTCAATTTAGTACTCAACAATCCATCTAGGAAGAACGCCACTTGCTGGCTAGTGTGGGTAGCTCTAGAATTGAGCATCTCTCCGAGTATTGCCTAAATCTTCTTCTTGCAAATCTCGCTGTCTCTTGAGGTGTTTCTTTAAAGCTAGGGATCAGTGATGAAGTGTTGTGCCTTATGCTACTCTTAGAAAACTCCATGATGAAGGCTTATAACAATTGGTCTCTGTTTTTGAATTGTCTTTGATGTAGTGGTTGAAACCACATAAGAGCCATGTTCTTGAGTGTTAGACCAAAAGCATTGTATTTCATGAACAAGTCATCAACTTGCTTAGCTCTCAAGACTTGCCTAAATTCTGCCACATGATCATACGGGTCTCCTGTGCCATCAAAATAGTTCTTCATGGACTTAACCAGTTGTGTAGGCCTCAAGATCCTAGTGAGTTCTCTAGGCCTTGGTACAAGGAATTCATTAGCATTTCTTTGGTTCCTAGGGCCTCTATGCCTAGGGTGTCAAGATCTTTAAATTCATATATTGTCACACTTCCTACTTTGCTAGGTTGATCGGTATTAAACCTGTAAAAGGCTTCATCAATCTCTCTATTCCATAACAACTCTACGCCTTTGTTATCTTGGGGAATCCATTCTGGTGTGAGTATCTTGGTTAAGACCAACTTACCTCTAGGGGATCTTGACTCTCTTCCTAAATTCCCTTGCTCTATGTCACCGATTTCAATCTCTAAGATTACTTTGCCAAATTCGTCTATTCTATCTCGTTGGTTGGTGACTACATACATGGTCCCTTCTTTATCAATGTATTAGACCTTCCTTATAGATGTGAGCACCTAATCGGTTAGTCTTGATATATTTCAATTGATTCTTGTATGTTCCTTTTGGTTTTTTCTAGGTACACCACTCTTGAGCTACCTATTGGTCTCTCCATGCTATACGACACCTTAGAGTTACTGGTTTATGAACTTAGAGCATATGGGTAATCACTCGATTGTTGGGCTCAGGACCTAGCTGTATGATTGACACTAGCTTTAGAAGACCTGATGCTTTGTCTATCTCATCCTAGATATCTTCTTGACCTAAGGTTCATAAGCCTTGGCTATTATCCCAATTTTTTTCCCAAGTACAACCTCATTACAAAGTCCTTTGGTAATAGTCACTTGTTCTTTTTTATTTTCCTTAGGTTGTCACTTCTTGTCCCATAAGTTTCCATCACAACAAATACTTGAGTTTTAATGCACTCCCATGAGTTTGATGCCTATCTTCAAGATAGAGGTGTCAAGAGAGAAGTCACAACTAGTTACACTCTAGAATAGAATGGAGTAGCAGAGAGGAGGAATAGGACCATAGTTGAAGTTGCAAGATCCATGCTTAATGAGAAAAAATTACCCAATTATTTGTGGGCAGAGGCTACATCTACAACCACCTATCTCATTAATAGACTCCCATCAAAGGCATTGGATGGGATGACACCATATGAAGCATGGAATGGAACAAGACCTAGCCTTGATCATTGTTGGATATTTGGATGCATAGCCTATGCACATATTCCATCACAAATTCGAGGTAAAATGGATCCTAAAGCAAAGAAATGTGTGTTTATTGGGTATGACCTAGATAAAAAATCATACAGGTTATATAATCCAAGTACTAAAGGTTTTTTTGTTAGCAGAGATGTTTTCTTAGATGAGAACAACTCTTGGTTTGTAGATGATTGCAGGAAAGTCAAGCTACCTTATGACCTAGATAAGGATTTCCCAACATTACAGAAGGTAAATGATCACCCACATGAAGACTCAAGTGATTTTGATGATGATCAGAAGACACCAAGGAGGAATATCAAGTCTTGGAACAAAAAAGGTAATAAAAGTTGCAGGAGTTGAGAGATGTTGTAGAATCTTCTCAACATAGAATAAGAAGATAAACTAGGGAAAAAAGGAAGCCAGAAAGGTATGGATTTGACACCTCTCTAGTCGCTAAACACTCAATCTATATTGCTCAAGTTATCAATTCAGAAGAACCATCAACCTTTGAAGAGGCTAAGAAGAATTCAGAGTGGAAAGAAGCAACTGAAGAAGAGATAGAAGCCCTTCAAGATAATCAAACATGGGACTTGGTTCCTAAGAAGCCATCCATGAAGATCATTGGATCTAGATGGATCTATAAGGTAAAAAAACTTAGATGGATCAATAAATAGGTATAAAGCAAGGCTTGTGGCAAAAGGGTTTGCTCAAACCCAAGGGATAGATTATGAGGAAAATTTCTCTCCTGTGGCAAGGATGCCTAAAATCAAATTACTAATGAGTATAGCTGCTTCAAAGAATTGGAACATCTATCAGCTGGATGTAAAAAATGCATTCTGGAATGGTTGGATTTCAAAGGAAGTGTACATGGCACAACCTCTTAGATTTGTAGATGGATCACACCTTGAGTATGTGTGTAAACTCAGGAAAGCACTATATGTACTAAAGCAAGCTCCTAGAGCTTGGAACCATATATTAGTTACATTCATGTAGGATAAAGGATTTCAATTGAGCAAGGCTGATTCATCACTTTTCATTAAGAAAAATAAGTATGAAATAATATACTTATGTGTGTATGTAGATGATATCATTCGGGGATGATGCTGATGGAATCAAAAATATCAAAGCCCAAATGAAGGAAGAACTCAAGATAAGTGATCTTGGATTGCACACTTACTTCCTTGGCTTGGAAGTAGTTTACATAGATCAAGGAATGTTCCTTACACAAAGGGAATATATTAAAGATCTACTTGCAAAGTTCAAAATGCAAGACACTATGGTTGCAGGTACTCCCATGGAGGTCAACCACAAGTTAAGTGCTCATGAAGGATAACTTATTGAAGACATCACAAGCTACCAAAGTCTAGTTGGAAGCTTGAACTATGCTACCCTAACTAGGGTGGATATTTGCTATGGAGTAAGTGTGCTTAGCCAATTCCTGCACACTCCTAGGAAACCTCGCATGGATGCACCCAAGAGGTTTTTGAAATACCTGAAAGGAACAATTAATGAAGGTCTATATTACCAATACACATTTGATTTGAATGTAAAGTTATTCGCTGATGCAGATTGGGCAGGTTCCAAAGATGATAGAAGAAGCACATCAGGATACTTATCATTTCCAGGCACAAAGCTCATATCTTGGTCTTCAAAGAAGCAACCTAGAGTTTCCCTTTCCTCTACTGAAGTTGAATATAGAGGGTTAGCAAATGCATCATAAGAAGTTATGTGGATCAAGACCCTATACATAGATCTAGGGTTGGATTTTGACAGTCCATTTATATTTGGAGATAACATGAGCTCACTTCATTTACTTGCTAATCCTATATTTCATGCCAAGACTAAGCATATAGAATTATATTATCATTTTGGTTAGGGAAAAGATTGTGAGTAAGGAGATACAAGTCTCCTATGTATCGGCTCATATGCAGTGTGCAGATATGATGACCAAATCATTGGATGGAAGCATGCTAAATAGGTTTTAATCCATGATTGGATTGCAAGAAATACCAAAGGATTGAAAGCTCAAGAATCTTAAGCTTGAGGGGGAGATGTTGGTACATTTGAGCAGCCTTTTGGCTTGACCAAATAGCAAGTACTTACCACATATCCATTTTTTTATCACTCTTAAAGTGCACATGAACACCCCTTGTAAAAGTCATAGACTTTAACTCTTGAGATAAAAGTAAAGGAAAAGGATCGAGGGAATCTTGTGAGATTACGAGTCATGCATCACAAATAATTAGTGGTTGGAATCAAATCAATCACCACCAAAAGAATAGGAACACTTTTAGATGGAAGAATTTCAAAATTCAAATTCATTTATGAGTATAAATAGGAGTGATTCTTGGTAGCAAGGAATGATAGTGAAAGATGAGCCATTGAGCCTCATGGTTGAGCTTACACTTAGCTACATATTTCTAAGTAAGTCCACTTCATCTCCTTTGTATTTTACATTCATAATCATATACATTTTGAGTCATTAATGCAAGTTAACCTCTATCAACTGTTGTTTGTTGCTATCTCATCATTCTATTGAATTTGATTAATCAAGTTCTTTGCATGTACTTAATCTTTTGGCTTACTTTAACTTGGGATAACTAGTATGATTGGTCTAGTTTCTACATATCAATCTTGACTTCATTTGGATCATTAAATTTTGAGTTATCATTTCTGCAAGCTACCTATGTCTGCATATTATCATCCTCCTGAAAAGTTGGGATTACACCCCTCACTTCTTAATATCATTTCTCATCATATACTCACTCTAAATTAGTGAAATAACTTATGATAGTTCACTAAGGGCATCAATTAGATGTGTCTAGAAGCTCTAGATTCAATTGTCATAAGAGAGTGAGAATTGAGCATTTCTCTGAGAGGCTCAAGTCCAAAAATAGCAAGTTTTCAGAAGTTCCTCTATCTTGAAAGTTATTTATTTTAGCACAATTGTTTGGCAATGATGCTCCAAAGTACATAGTGGATATAAATACATATTTGAGAACCTAAAGGTGTCTATTAAGGTACTTTGAAGTCACATTGGCAGGTGTAGAGCAGGATTATTGCAACACCACCTCATCTTTGGAGTGTATCCAACCATCTCCTCACAAATATAGACTTCACAAACATGTTTATCAGGTGCCTCAAGTTTAGGCAAAGAGGACACCATTTTAGATTTCTGTAGGCATAGAAAACTAGAAAAATTTAGATGACCAAAGTGTGCATGCCAAAGCTTTGCATCTGACATAGTGTGAGAATCATGTAATGCACATGCTAAATCATTCACAAATTTTTCATAGTCTATGATCTTATACAATCCATGACATAAGATGCCAAAAACAATAATGACATTGCCATTTGACAGGTCATGAATTATACATCTGTCATCAAAAAATTTCACAACCAAGCCGATCTTGGCTAATGTTGAAACTAGTAACAGATTTTTCTTGATCCAGGACACAAATAAAGTATCTGACAATGTAAAAGAACTACCATCCGTAGTAGTCAAAATGATCTCACCAACTCCCATGATAGGTTAAGAGGATTTGTTGGTGCATGTGATAGTATTCTCTATAGAGGCATGCTCAAGTGAAGTGAAGAAACTATGATGCAAGGTAATTCGTTTGGTTGCCCCACTATCAAAATACTGGCAAACATCTGAGTCTACTACACACATGCACTACTCATGAGAAGATGATTCATAAATGCATATAGTACTAAATGCCCATTCTTCATTATGCACAAGATTAAGAGACTCTATTTTTGGTGTATAGGCCTCTACAACAACCATTCCAACCTCTTTTTGTTGGTATTGGTTTGGATATCTCCCTAGTTGCTGATATGGTTGTTGGTAGTTTTGTCTAACCACTTGTTTTGAGCCATTATGGGGCAAACATTGGCCATGTGGTCTCCTCCAAAATTATAGCATCATTTCATTGAGACCATTCTAGGAGTTTGTTTACTCGAGATTCTTGAGTTTTGAGCTACTTTTTCTGCCAATTCATGAATTGACATTGAGGGCTTGGTTGTGAAACTCGTAGAGCTATCTAAACTCTTATACATATTTGACAATTCTAACTCTTCTCCTAAGTTTTCCTCAATGTCAATGCACATTCGCACACACTGCTTTATGGATCTAGGCTCTTTTAGGTACACACACGATCACAATTTTGCACTTAAAAAAACATGTAAGAACAATACTACTTTTTCAGATTTAGACATACTCTATATTGCCTACATTTGTTGAATATTTTTCTTAATTTAGTTATGTGAGTTGTGCATTGAGAAGAGTATGTACATAAATCATCTACATAGACTTCCATACTTTTCCTGAGGAACTCTTTGAACACATGGCACATTAGTATTTGGAAAGTTTTTGGGGCATTAGTCAAAAGAAATGGAAAAACCCTAAATGCGCACACTCCCTATTTTGTAGAAAAAGCAGTCTTATGTTGGTCTTCAGTAGCAATCCCTACCTAATTATAGCCTGAAAACAACGAAATTGTAGACTTCCTTGACTGTTACCCTTTCCAAAAGATGGTATATAATGGGTAATGGATAGCTATCTTGAATGGCGGTAGCATAAACTTTTTTGAGGTTAATACAAACCCTAAGCTTTCCATTTTTTTTCATTACAACCAGCAAAGGAGAAACCCATTTGGTGTGATCGATCTTATATATAAATCCAACTACCAACAATTTGTCTATCTATTCTTTAATTTTGGCAAATTATACATCATTGTAAGACTTTTGCTTAGATGGTTTTGCTTCAGATTCATCAGAATTCTATGAGCACATATTGAGGGATCTACCCCTTTTAGGTCTTTGTAGGTCCAAGAAAACACATCCCAATATTCTTTAATTAATGCTATGAGTTCTTGTTCCTCCTCTATGGATACATCTTTGCCTATGTAAGTGCATCTCTCTTCATCTATCTCTAGGGTTACTATTGCTTTCTTGGTTTGTTCTTTTTTATCATATGCTATTCTATCTTGTGCCTCTCTCTTAGGCATATCTCTTAAAATGTTCTCAATCTTCAGAGTGTTCAATTGGTAAGTTTTCATCCTCCATTTCATTCGTTCCCTTCTAGGGTTTGTGTGATATTCTTCTATGGAGAATAGTTTTTTATGTTCCTTAACATCTTCCCATTCTACTTCTTTTAGGTATTGTTCTTTTGAGTCAAACTTAGGTTCCATTTCTATGCTTTTGTAGTCTTCTTTCCACTCTTTTTCAATTATTTTGCCTTCTTCAACCTCTTGAATTACAACCATGTACAAGTTTAAGTCGTATTCTTCTTCATCCACGCACTCATTCATGGTCAACACTTCTTCGTTTACACACACATCCAATGTTGCTAGGATTTCCATCCATCCATGTGGTTTGAATGCTTTGTTGGGAAATATTTGTGGCATGTAGGTTGGGTCTTCCATAGGTCTATGTCTCTCGTGTGCTGCTTGCCAATATTGTAATCTTTCCTCCTCTTGTTTTAGCCTTGCAAATCTGTAGAAGAGTGTCTTCATTCACCTAGGATTGGTCACTAGATCCAATACTATGGATTGAAACATCATCCTACTCCTTATGTAGAGGATTCCATCGAAGGGGTGGAACATCTCGATAACAAAATTTTGGAGATTTCTTTTAGTCGTTGTGCATTGGTGTTTGAGATACAAAGCATCTCATCCCCAATTTTGAACTACCTTTAGTTATCGCATGAATGGTCTACCTAGGTCATCTCATAATTTCTCGCCTTGCCAAATTGGCATATAGCTAAAGTGTGTTCAAATTCTACTCCAGAAGTTGTCATAATTACCTTTTCAAGGAGTCCTAAATGACCATCTCCTAGTTATAGCTTCATTCTGGTCGGTCGTAGAGGTGGTCTTCCCCATTTCTAACAAATTTCCTTGGTTGCTATCCCTACTTCAGCTCTTGTTTCTACAATGGAGTTGGTCATATATCCTCAAAATGTGATTGGAAGGCACATATTTCCTTCATCTCCCTCACTAAAAGATCTAACTTTATCGATTGGTATCTTGACAATTGCTACTTTCTCTAGCTTTTCTTTTTTGACAAATATGTTTTGTTCATCCAAATCTATTTAATTAGCTAGTCTCTTCCATAGATGCGGCTTGACTTGCACAAGTTCTTTTCGGGTTATCAAGCATTGAAATTTAGTTCTCTTCAACTTCTACAATGTGGTTGATGTTTCCTCTAAGAATTTCCTTTCCTTGCCTCTTATTGTTGGGGAATGAAAAAATTCGGATTTTGTTCGTATTCACCCGTATAGTTAAGAAGAGTAGTTAGGCTCATTGCTTCTTCCCCATCCTGATCAAGACTGGATAGTTCTTCATAGTCTTCTTCTTGCTCCATCCTAGGTAGGTTCCTAGAAGTGTCTAGTTCTTCAAAGGGAGGAACATCCTCGTCAGCCTTCTTCCATCTCTCTTCTTGCACCTTGGCCCACAAATCATGTGGCCAATTTGCTTCAACTTATGGGATCATTGAGTCTCTTCCTATGGTCTGAAAACCTAGTTCTTCTTTAATCTCCTTATTTTGTTTCGGTTTTTTTTGTTGCAAATTATGGTTTTCTAGACATCCCTTGAATGTTTCTTCTATGACTCTCATTTCAAGGAGGTTTGATATTGCTTGTTCTAGTGTGCTGTGAGAAATCTCAATTAATTTCTTACATATTTCCAATCTTTTGTTCTCAAGGTCTTCTCTTGGATAACTTTTATCATATTGCTTTGGTCTAGGTCATGTCCTTATTCTAGATTGATAAGCTTTTAACCACATTTTTAAGTCTTCAGGCATAAGATCAACTAGAATTGATCCTACCTGCTCCTTCATTTAGTTTTCCTTCACCATATTGGTGTTTTGATTTGCAGGACATTTTGTCTTAGGTTTAGGGTCTTTTATTGTTTTTTCCTTCTCTTCAGCCATTTTTTTCAACCACTTGTTTTTAATATCTCTTCCTGCTTTCCATCTTTGATTTTTTTTCCTTTTTGAGGTTTTAGAGGATTTTTCTAAATATTCTACTACTCGGCAAAGATTCTATCTCGTTTTCCTTTTCTAAGCTATCACATCTTTGATTTTCCATGGTTTCTTTTGCTCTATCTTTGGTGATGGATTTTTAATGGCACGTTGTATTCTTTATCACTCCTTGAGGACTCTATTACCTCAATTACATTAATCTCAGATGTGTGTGATGCTTTGGATGGGATCTTGGGGCCATTTTTGAACAAGTGTTCTTTCCCACAATCACTGCAATACCCTTCTCATACTCTAGAGATGGTGAGTGGTAAGGCATCATAGATTCCCTAATAAAATGGTCTCACCCACATCTATAACATGGTCCTCTAGGGTTCTTGTTGTAGGTTTTCAAGGAGCTTGAGCTCTAAGAACAGTATACATGAGGTTGGTGTATTTAGATCCATAAAAGTTTCCATAACTATCATGCTCATAATATTGTTGTTCATAAGAAGATTCATATTCTACGAGATTTTGGTCATAGGAGTAGTAATCATCGTAACCATGTTCATAGATTTGATTTAAATTTTTAGCACTCGTCACTGGTGACACAAGCACTATAGCTCTCTCTAGGTTCTCTTCAAGTCGTGTGTATTTGGTAGGTACTACATTCTGAGGATGTGGGGGCTATTGCCCTAGCACAAGTTGAGGTTGGGGGTATGTCTGATAGCCATATGGTCTTGGAATCATGGGAGGTCCTTGATATGGAGCATATCTTGAAGCCTCCTTGCCTTGCTCTCTTGTTGGGTATCCATATGGCATGTACTGTGGTGGTGGAACTGGCCTATATTGTCTATTATATGGGCAATTTTCTATGGTATGATTGGTGTATCTTTTTTCAATATGATATTATAGACTAAGACCTTGTGCATGTTGCATATTAGATTGATATGATTGTGGGGGGAACATGTCCCCCTCTTACACAAGCATGAGATGGATGTTCACCTCCATAGCACACACAACTCCTTAGTATTGGCATCCTCATGGGTGGTTTTTGATAATTCTTTTAACCTTGGACACCTAGTTTTTTGGCCACCAAGTTTGCTAGTTCTTCTACCTAGTTGGTTTGTGCAGTTGCATTACTAGATGCATCGTCAGATTTCGTATGGGTCTCTGGGATCTTCAAATGTTTGCAAGATTATCCTCCAAATCTATGCATTCCCTTAGACATTCACTCAGTGTCTGCAATCGTTTCATCTCTAGGGTTCTCAAATTCCCATTGACTAAACCATCCAATAACAAAGATATCATTTTTTGTTGGGTAGGTCTCTCGGCATAGGACATCTGTGAACATATTGATTGAAACTTGTCGCTACTAACCTCACAGATTCACTAGGAGCTTGTTTGAAACTATGGATCGGGGAGGAGGAATCATGTTTGATGCCCCTCTTGGTGAGTTCGCCAATGAATTCCTCAAAAAATTATTCTATATTCACAAATTGGTTGGGATCCAAGGGTTGGAACCAAGTCATAAGGATTCATATTGGAAAAAAAAATTATCTACCTCCTCAACATGCAACACTTGCTTAAATTCTACCAATTGATTATATGGATCTCTAGAACCATCATAGTGATTCCTTATGCACATTTCCACTTCAATAGGTCTTATCCATCTTCCTACTTCAAGGGGTTGAGGAATTACTGGAATCACAAGATGCACACCTTGTCCTCTGTCTTGAGGGGGTCTTGAAGGAAAGGGTGGTCTATTCATTGTTTCACTTTCCAAATGAGTATTTGGTATGGTGCTAGTGTTTGATGTGGTAAAGTGGACATGTGGTCGGATTGGAACACTCTTCTAGTTTGATTGATTTGCGAAAAGGGTTCTCCTGACTTTGTTGCTACCTTTGAGGGTTTTGGGAAGTGGTTTCGTGATCCCTAGATGGAAATACTCATAAACCCAAGTGTTCTAATCTAGATCTCTCCATATCACTAACTTCCCAATACCTTCTCTTGTAGTCCGTTAAGTCATCATCTTGGAGGATTTTGTCTCCTCTCCACATGTTCGTCACAATTGATCTTCCTCTTGGAGTTGTTACTATTTCTCTACTATCAGTTCTAGTCGGATTACTAGGCTCCTCTCTCTCTCCTTTTTCATTGATTAAATTTAGATGTTCCGTCACTAGGTATATTTGTCCCAACTTGTCCATGTAAAACCCTCCTTCAAATTTCATAGCAGGCCTTGGCACAACCTTAGAATTGGTAGAGTTCCTAAGCCTGGCCACTGAACTGCTGAGGCCATCTAGTTAGATAGGAACTCCATGCATGTTTGTAGAGACATACTGCAAGGAAGTCCTATACTCACATTCTATAACTATCATGAGCCCGGCCAGAGACACAAAGCTATGCATATCCTCAGAGGCCATGATTGAATCTCCTTTTGAATCACTCGATGTGTCCGAGTAGATGGAGTAAATAATCTTTTGGGTTACACTCCATACTAAGGATACTACACTTCTTCTACTCCCTAGAACTTAGTTTCATTCACAATCTAGGGTCTTACTATTTCCTTATGGAAATTATCAAGTTTTAGAAGGGGTTTGTTCAATGTTTGTGTACAAAATTCTTGGAAATTTCCACTTTGAGTCCCTCCTAAATTTCTTCTATTTTTTATGATACACGATACTCAAGGTCTCCATAATACACGATACTCAAAATTCCTCATGATACATGATACTTAATCGAGACAAGATATAGCATGATACATGATACTTCGAGGTTCATGATACATGATATTTAGGGTCCAAACGATACACGATGTCAGGACACATGACACTTGGAAAGTATCGGTGACACATGTAATATAAACTATTAATTTGTATACCTTCTACTGAGGAAATGATTCTTGAAGATGTAGCTGTCTACGAAAAAACTACCATGTCTCAGGTGGTATGTTAGGTCTTCGATTATTTACAATATCTCTTTTTATTTTAATCTCAAACAAAAAAAGGATCAGAATATAAAAAAAAAACTTTAAATTTATAAACATGCATACAAAAACAGACATACATACACTTACACATACATACACATACCCACACATATACATACACACACATAGATACTAAATACATATGCACACACATACATATACACACACATACATGCATACACATACACTTACACATACATACATACATACACACATACATGCATACACATATTCATACACTTACACATACATACATATCCACACATACACACGCATACATGCATACACATACACATATACATACACTTACACATACATACATACTGCACTTACACATACATACATACACACATAAACATACCCACACACAGACATACATGCATACATATACACATACACATATACATACACTTACACATACATACATACGATTACACATACATACATACACACACATACATGCATACACATACACATACATACATACTCACACATACACATATAAAAACACACACATACATGCATACAAATATATATATACATATACACTTACACATACATACATACATACATACATACACACACATACACATACCCACACATATATATACACACACATATATACTGAATACATGCACACATACACATACACACAAATACACATACTCTTACACATACTACATGCATACATACACATACATAATAAATACATGCACATTTATAAACATGCATACATATACACACACATACACATACCCACGCATATAGATACACACACATACATAATAAATACATGCACACATACACATACATACATATAAACCCACATATATATACATATATACACACATCATACATTTATAGTTTTGTAAGTGTATTTATATATCACAATGTGTATGTTTATATGTGATTATGTGTATATGTGTATATGTGTAAATGTGTACATGTGAATGTGTGTGTATGTTAATGATTAGATTATTAATATCTAGTACCTTTATTTGCTACACAATCAAATTCTGACCAATCAGAGGTCAACGGCATCAAGGCAATGCATCAAGAAATGATGCTATTGTGTCTTGATGCCAACATCTCATGAAGGTCAATGGCATCCAGGACAATGCATATTAGCTAACAAAGGTTCTTGCTGTATCAATACAATACAAGTTCCTGAAGAAGGTCTATGGATCTCTGAATTATATCATCTCGTATATGAAGAACTCAAAGCAAAGATCAAGTTGAACCTTGTACCAAGCTTTAAGCATCAAGAAGCTTTCCTTGAGAGTGCTAATGATGATACTAAAATATCATACGTTGTGCTTTCTAAGAGGACACGATCACATGGTGGATCATACGAGGAACAACAAAGGGTGCATCATTGCCTTTTCGGAAGCAATGAGATTCACAAGAGAAAGGTGGATCAATGCTTGCCAAAATTGACTAGAGGTGAAGAAGAACATGATAGGCCTAATGATATGAAGAAGAAAGAGGTGGATGAGATTGTACAACTTGAAGGGGAAATAGAGCCATTACCAGTGAAAGCTCAAGATTTACATGGGATTAATACATCGAATAGATTCAACACGTCATTAACACATCAAGATTTGACATGTTAATTCCATGTAAATCCTAAGCTTGCACCCGCAATGACTCTATTTCTCCTTCAAGTTGTACAATCTCATCCACCTCTTTCTTCTTCAAATCAATAGGCCTATCATGTTCTTCCTCACCTCTAGTCAATTTCTAGAAGCATTGATCTACCTTTCTCTTGTGAACCTCAATGCTTCCCAAAAGGCATTGATGCACCCTTTGTTGTTCCTCGTATGACCCACCATGTGATCTAGTCCTCCTATGAAGCACAACGTATGGTATCTCAGTATCATCATCAACACTCTTCAAGAAATCTTCTTGATGCTTAAAGCTTGGTACAAGGTTCGACTTCATCTTT
>CM035406.1:219340862-219455862 GCA_020310875.1 Ceratopteris richardii
GTGTGTATGTATGTGTAAGTATCCATATGTGTATGTGTATGCATATGTGTGTATGTGCTTGTGTAAATGTATGTATACATATGCATGTGTGTATGTATGTATACATATGCATGTGTGTGTACGAATGCATGTGAATATGTATGCACATGTGTGTATGTATGCATATGTGTGTATGTATGTGCATGTGTGTGTATACATGTGTGTATGCATGTGTTTGTAGGCGTGTGTATGCATGTGTTTGTAGGTGTGTGTATGCATGTGTTTGTAGGTGTGTGTATGCATGTGTTTGTATATTGTGTTTGTGTGTGTATATGTGCATATGTGTGTATGTATGTGTGTGTATGTATGTGTGTGTATGTATGTGTGTGTATGTATGTGTGTATGCATATATGTGTATGTATGTGCATGTGTGTGTATGCATGTGTCTATGTATGTATGCATATGCATGTGTCTGCATGTGTGCGTATGTATGCATTTGAGTGTATGTGTGTGTGTCTATGTGTATGTATATGTGCAAGTATCTATATATGTATGTGTATGTGTGTATATGCATATGTGTGCATTTGTGTATGTGTGTATCTCAAATTTTCAGAAGACCCTTATAAAAACAGTGATTTTGATCACTAAAAACCATTGTAAATATCATTTCACGTTTTTGGAGCTCCATTTTGTGCAAGCGAAGTCGTCCTCAAGCTTAAGAACCCTTGTAGAACACATGTTTTAGATTTCATAATTTTTAGAGATCATTTGAGCCCTCAAATAGCATCACGAACTTAATTTCTAACCCTCAAATAACATCACGAACTTAATTTCTAACTAGGTCAGCCATTAGATATGAAACTCGCCAAAATTAGTCAATCAACTATAGAAAGAGCTAGAGAGCTCAGTTTTGGGGGTAAAGTGAGAGAAAGAGCTTCTTGAAGAGTGTAATTGAGCTATTGAAAATCAATGCTTCCATTGTTCCTATCTTTCTTATCTTGCCTTGTGTGTGTGTGTGTGTGTGTGCATGTATGTGCTTGTCACTCATATTTGCTCACCACAATTGCTCACGATCTTCATATCCTCCTCACGGCTTCACTGATTGACAAGTAAAGGATGTGGTGCTCATGCTTGGACTACACCAAGACTGTGTTGGAGTTCAAGGTCTACGGAAGCACACGAACAACACAAGGAAAGAGAGGAAGCTTGGAGCACAACACACAATACTGAATGTATTACCACTAGAATGTACAAAGATAAGTAACCCGTTAGGGCAATCAGTATATATACAAGCCGGGGGAAAAAAACCTCCTAAAGAGGAAAAAAAGCTCCCCGGCCATCCTAGTGTGTTCACACACATCACTACCTAAATATATCAACAAATCCCCCTGGGAGTGATGCGGTGAACAAGGAGCTGGCACTCATGTATAAGGAAGTGCCAAGCTATGTGGAATCAATCCACAAAAGGAAGTAAGCCCAAAGCTTTGTGGAAAGCTTCAAACTTCTCCCTAGGTAGAGCCTTGGTGAAAAGGTCTACAATGTTCTCCTGCATGGGCACATATGCCAAGTTGATCTCTCCAGCAGGGAACCTCTCCCTGACATAATGATAATGCACCTCAATGTGCTTAGTGCGAGCATGGAACACAGGGTTCCTCACAACTGCCAATGCACTATGAATGTCAATGAAGATGATGGTGGTAAAAGATTGACCAACACCCAAATCATCCATAAGGTGTCTGAGCCACACACACTTGACAGTCACTGTGAAAGATGCCCTATACTCAGCCTCACAACTAGTGGCCACAGTAGGCTGCTCCTTGCTCAATCAAGATATACATGAGCTACAAAAGCATGAAGTAACAACCATTAGTGGACACACGTGTCATAGCAACCATCCCAATCAGAGTCAGAAAAAGCATGTAAATCTGGTGTTAGTGACCCCCCCGTGGGATAAGACAATCCAAGAAGCCGGGTAACACTCAAGTAGCGAAAGATGTGCTTAACCACCTGCCAATGCTTGAAACCTTGGCAATGCATAAACTTGCTCATCTATGAGATAGAAAATTGAATATGTGGCCGAGTAATGCATAAATAAATCAAGCATCCAACAACCTGCTGATAGAGAACAAAATCAAATGCATCACTAGTGGTGTGTGTATCTATGGGTAAGTATCTATATGTGTATATGCATGTGTGTGTCTATGTGATGTGTCTATGTGATGTGTCTATGTGTGTCTCATGAAGACTCAATCGTAAACCTATCTCCATAGGAGTGGCAATAGGTTTCCAATCTTCAAGGCCAACACACTACAATAATGTGTCAATATATTTTGTTTGAGACAAAACTATTCCACCATCAACTTGCATAAATTGAATGTCCAAGTAATGATGCACATGCCCTAAATTTGACATCTCAAATGAGGCATGCAGATCAGCCTTAAAATCAGCAATATGCTTCTCATGAGGACCAGTGAGCAACATGTCATTAACATACACAACAATGATTAGAAGCACATCATTAGCACGCTTAACATATAAGGTACTTTCAATTGGATTGTTCTCAAAACCATGTGCAATCAGATAGGTATGTATCTTTTCATACCAAGCACGTGGAGCTTGCTTCAAACCATATAATGTCCTCTTCAACCTGCACACTTGGCTTTCATGCCCTTTCTGCACAAAGCCACAAGGCTGAAAAACATACACTTCTTCATGCAATTTTAATGTCCAACTGGCATACATTCCAACCATGATGAGTTGCAAGTGCACAGATGCTATGAATCTGATAGATTTTCAGCCAAAACCAAAAACTGCTTGAAGACACAGACACTTCAGACTTTGTTTTCAATGGATATACCCATGCATGCCTAGAAAAATCATTAATGAAATTCACAAAGTAAAGATGATTCCCAAAAGAAGTTTTTTTCATAGGACCATAGACATCACTATGAACAAACTGCAATTTTTTAGTAGCTCAAATCGAACCATCTTTTGGGAAGGAGGAATGCTGCATTTTGCCCAAAATACAGCCTTCACATACATGTTTACCAGGTGCATCAAGTTTGGACAAAGAGGTCACCATTTCATATTTTTGCAAGTGTAGCAAACTAGCAAAATTTAGATGACCAAAGTAGGAGGTTCACGACACCTCGCACTCAGGCAGGTACTCCGTAAAAGAAGGCACACTCTACCCCAAAAGCCAGATTTATGTCCCAAATGACTTTGAGCTATGCAAGGAGTTGCTTTGGAAAGTGCATGATTGCAAAGTAGTAGGACATGGAGGCCAGAATCACAGCTACGAGCTGTTACACAAACACTTCTATTGGCTGCGTACGAAAGCTCAAGCCCAAGAGTATGTGGAAATGTGTTTGACATGCCAACTCATCAGGCAAGATAGAGTCAAACCGGTGGGTCTTTTACAGCCTTTACCCATACCAAACAGGCCCTGGGATATGATTAGTATGGACTTCATAACCGAGCTCCCACCATCCCAAGGCTACTCAATCATATTCTTTGTGGTCGACTACTTCACCAAACAAGCCCATTTCATTCCAGCCAAGCCTCCCTTGAATGCAAAAGCACTGCCCAAGTGTTCTTTGTGCACATTGTCAAGTATGACGGCTTGCCCCTTGCCATCATTTTAGATCAAGATGGCCGCTTCTTGAGTCGGCTATGGACTAAACTCTTTCACTTGCTTGACACACGACTCAGATTTTCCAACACCTATCACCCACAAACTAATGGACAAATGGAGTGGGTCAACCAAAAAATTGAAGACGACATTCACAATTATGTGCAAACAGATCAATGAGACTGGGCCAAATACTTAGACATCTTGGAATTTCATTACAACACCTTGGTCCATTCAAGTACAAAAATGACCCCGTTCGAGCTCGCAACCGGGAAAGAGGTCATCACCCCACTTGCCCTCACACAAGACTCTACTTTGGCCACCAACGACCTTGATTGCAAATCATTCCTTGAGCAATAAAGGTCAAAGCTAGAGCAGGTCAAGTCGAGCTCATAGAAAAGCAAGGAACACATGGCAAGGTACATGAATCAGAAATGAAGACCGGGCGAAGTTTTTGAAGTCAAAGACTTAGTCCTCGTGAGCATGCAAAACATCACACAGAAGTTCAACCATCAATGCTACGGCCCATAGAAGATAGAGAAGTGGATCAACGAAGTCACATACAACCTGTACATCAAATTTTTGTAGGTGTATCAAACTAGCAAAATTTAGAGGACACCATGTTTCATAGTCTATGAGCTTATACAGCCCACGACATAAAATCTCAGAAGCAATAATGACATTTCCATTTGATAGATCATGAATTGTACATCTATCATCATTAAATTTCACAACCAAGCCAATCTGGCTAAAGATGAAATTAATAATAATTTTTTCTTGATCCTTGACACAAATAAAGCATCTAACAATGTAAAAGAACTACCACTAGTAGTAGTTAGAATGATCTTACCAACTCCCATAACAGGATAAGAGGGGTTTTTAGTGCATTATTCCCTATAGGGCAGGCTCCAGTGAAGTAAACAAACTACAGTGCGAGGGTATATGTTTGGTTTCCCCACTATCAAAGTACGAAACATCCGAGTCCACATAGACATACACTACTCATGAGAAGATGGGTCAAAACTGCAAACAGTAGTAAATGCCCATTCTTCATTCTACACAAGATCAGCGGACTCTTTTTCGTGTAAAGTCCTCTGCAACAACCATTCCAGCCTCTTTAGTAGCCAGTTTTGGACAACTCTTTATGACATGATCATTTGCCTTATAGTATTTTCAAAAAAATTTCTTCTTTTTTGTTTTCTTTTCTTCTCTTTCTTCCTTATTTGATTATGTAGATTTAGTAGATTTTTTCTTACTAGTAGAAGATCCCCATTTACCTTTGCCCTTTTGACTAGGCAGGAAAGCTTGATATGCAACATGCATAATGGACCTGCTCAGCCTAGACTGATCTTCCTACAATAGAACAGAGACTAACTCCTCAAATGCTAAGGCATTTGGGTTGCCTTTCATCACCAAACAAAGAGTAGAAGCAAAAATATGATATGAATCAAGAAATCCATTCAAAATAGTTTGCACAAGTGAACTATCAGGAAAGGCTTCCTCAGCAGAAACCAATTGTTCTTTCAAATCTTTGACGTTTGTCAGAAAATTTTCCATGGAATCACCTTCATTCATGTGCTCACTCTCCAATTGTTTTAAGAGGTAAGCAACACGAGCCTCATTCCTTGCCTGTTATAAAGTGGTAAGTGTATCCCAAGCATCCTTAGCTATTCTGCAAGAGTGAAGGTGAGGAATAATGGCACGTTTGATAGAAAAGGCTATTAATGCATGTGCCTGAGCATCTCTGCCATCCCAACGAGTTTGTTCTACAATAGGTGCAGCAAGAACTGTAGCACAAACAAGATTTGATTATTTTGTTGGATTAAGCTATGTTGTTTCTCAATATTTGAGATGGTTGAGCTACACCATAAAAGATAGTTAGAATGGAACGAAATGCTTACTTCCTTGTTCTAGATCACCCAAACCAACAGGTGGAAATCAATTGGGATACATTCCTTGATACATGACTTTATGAGAGTGATTGAGTTTATCCTTGTGGCCATTACATATTTATTTTTCATTTTAGAGATAGCGTGTTCTATACAAAATTTTGGGATGTTGTTTGAATATGGTGGGCTGGAATCTCCCTTCCTTGTTTGCCACGTATCCTACTTTGTTTTTGTTGGAGCAAGTCTATGACAAGCCTAAGTATTGGCTTGAGTCCCACAAAGTCATAGAAGAAGCCTTAAAATGAAGACTGTGTAAAGTTCACTTGTGAACTACCTCTTGTAGCTTTTGAAGAGTTTACTAACATAAAAGTGAAAGAATCTTAAGTGGTTGAGTCCACTTGATCAAAAAGGGAAAGAGGAGCCACAAACTCGTGATTTGTGGTAGGTAGAGAATCAAATCAATCACTAATTGATTGGAGAGTGATTGAGGGAAGTTAGCCTCCCAAGCTCAACTATAAATAGATGGCAATTTTAGTCGTGGTTAGAGAGACCTATGTGAAGACCTCCAAGAGTTGAGCTTTATGCCATATCAAGGTGTGATTCCAAGGCACACATATGTATCAGTAAGTCCATTGTATTGTACAAGCAATATACTTTCATTTTCATGATCATTTGAGTTCATATTTCCATGTTCTTGTGAAGTGTACTACTCACTGTCATATCTCTCAGTTTTCTCAGTCAGATTGCAGAGATCGTTTCTCTGAGCTTGGTGCATCATTTTCAGTGATTTAACTTGGTCATCAAATTTCACTTCATTTGGGTATTTCAATCTTCAGTTATGTTCAGTTGAAGTCAAACATGTCTGTCATTTAGCTCTATAAGTCTAATATATGGTCATCAAATTTCACTTCATTTGGGTATTTCAATCTTCAGTTATGTTTAGTTGAAGTCAAACATGTCTGTCATTTTCACTTCTCTGTCAGGTACCTGACTTTTTTACTCATCTTGTCAGAGCTATTTCTCAGTGTGTACTTATCCAAATTCCATGATTTAAAGCTTGTTGGATTCAGATTATGTGTAGTATAAGCATACAAATTTTCATAATCATTGAATTCTTAAATCTGGAGTTATGTTCATTTTTCTGCTCACTGGTCTCAAACTGTAGCAGCCCGTGAAAATCGGGATGATGTCATCAGTTGTTAAACATCATTCTCAGTGTGTGGTTCATTATTTTTTATGAGATTACTCTTGAAAGTTAGCTCTTTAAGTTAACTAGATTTCCCAAGAGGAATTAAGCTAATTACTATTGTGCTCAGAGAATTATGCAAAACACTGGACAGGTGTATGAACCAAAAATATCTAGTTCTTCACCTCTGAGCTAACTCCAACTTATCTGTTTTGATCTATCTTTTTGTGAGTGATCTTCCAAGGTACATAGGGTGTCTAATACATCCATTGGCAAGTTAAAAGGGCCCACCATATACTCTTGGAGTTCATTTGGCTGGTGTAGATCAAGGATTTTGCAACACCTCTTCATCTTCAAGCACATACCTATCCATCTCTTCACAGTTTTTAGCTTGACAAGGATGGCTTGCTCATTTTAGAGGGTTGTGATTTTTCTAGAGCACTACTACATGCAGAAAGTATGTTGTACTATTGTATACCTTGAATTTCTTTATAATCTATTAGGATAGTAATCGAACCATCTTGCTTGGAGGTCCTATGTCTCATTTACTTTGTTTTACTTTTTATTATGCTTTTGGTGCATGGCTTGATTGCTGATGGAGGTTACTCAGTCTTTGCTCTAATTCCTTATAGTTTCCTCTTCATCTTGATTGATCATTGCTATTTTTTGAAGGGGATCTTGTCACATCACTATGCTTTCTTCATTCAAAACTTTGGATGATTGTGTATGGGAGATTACTTATCTAGGTTAATTCATACAATTTACTCTTTATTGTAAGCATTGAAATGTCCTACCATAAGTGAGAAATGTCTGTCACTAAAGTACTCGGTAGCACGACTGCCCTTTCAAGGCGATGCTTCAAACTCAATTTTTTTAGCGAGTATTGGCAATTTTTAGGAGTCTAAGAATCTTGGTTAGGCTTTATACATATCTTGTTCCATATATTTCGTACATGAAAGCAATCACTTGCAGTAATATAATCTGCATACAGTAAGAGTATGTCTCCTCAATCAACCTTTTAATTATTATACTACAGTATGACACACACATACTAGTACCTAAAGCTTGAATAATTCAAGATTTTTAGTACATAATGTTGATACTCAACTTGTTCTTCTATTTTAAATGCTTGTTTTACTATACTATATTGAGTATCTGACTAACACATGATGGTAAGTTTCATCGGAATCTTCATCATGAAATAGTCCTAGTATGCCTTGATTGAGTCATTATATATATTCCATTGCATTATCAATAAATAAAGGGTTCTTAACTTCTTGATTCTTAGATCTAAGAATATCTTGACCAACGTACACATGGAGAAAGTTTAATTAAGTGTATTTGCCCGATTTAGAATGTTCTTATATGAAACACAATTACTTGAAGAATAAATTATAACTAATTATGGTCTAGATGTATTAAAATAAATTTTGGATAAGGAAAAATTTCTAATCACTTAGAGAATGTTCTAAAACCATACACCAAACATTGTCAAATCATTATGATAATCAAGGGAAATATTTGTTGATGATGCATATTAGTATTTATGCTTGTCAAGCATGTTGATATATTTTGAAGTGATGTGTGTGAACACATTTAGGACTATCGGGGTACTTTTTTCCCTCTTTGGGATTTTTTATTTTCCTTGGCTTGTATATAAGCCTCTAACCCTAATAGGTCACTTACCTTTGTACATTCACTTGGTAATAAATTTTGTGTTGTGTTCTCCAAGCTTCTTCTTCTTCTTGGTGTTGTTCATGCGCTTCTAGAAACTTTGCTCTCTATCCGTTGGTATCAGAGTAGATCATCACTTGCTTTAGGGAGTTGTCCACACCCTTTTGGTCACAATCTCATAATCACAGAAAAACTGGTGAGCATACTCGGGGTGATTGAGAGTTAAAAATTGCTTTTCTCTATCAAATTGAAATTTTCATTTGAGCTCATTTTTTCCTCTGAACACACTATCACAATGACTATGGAGGAAATTTTGTCCTTTTGTGCAAAACATATATACAAGTTTTGGTTCACTAGTACAAGCATCTGGAAGCCTGCTATAGATTTAGTTGAGCTTGATAATGTGTTTTGGTTCAAATTTTTGAAATAACATCAATTTTTTGCATCAGGGTATTTAGTCACTAGCCATGGCTGAAAGCAATGATGTATCTTGTATGTTGGATGTTGAGGATAAGTTGGATGCTATTAATTATCCATTATGGACATACATGATGCATCATGTATTGTTAGCAAAAGGATTGTGGAATATTGTGCAGGATGTTGAAAATATCCTATTACACTTGCAAATATAATGATTGAAGGTTATGCAAATGGTATTAAACATGATTATTTTTTATTTCTTGGTTGTCTTGTGGTTCTTTCTACACCTAATTGAGAGAAAATTCATTGGGATGGTAGAGATGCATAGGCATATGTATTGATGATGTTTTTTTCCAATGTGCAATTATCCCTCACATTCACTTTTGCAAGACAATGAATGATGTGGAGATACTTTTACAACATTATACTAGGCAATAAATGAGGCTCATGTTGCTTGCCTCCGAAAATAGTTGAAGAGTGAGAATACAAATGAAGGAGATTAACTAGATAGTTTTTGATAAAGATAAAAGATTTGATGGAGCAAATGAATTTAGTTGATGAAATCTTGCTAAATAGTTCACTTGTGTAGATTATTCTTAATAGTCTTCCAAATTCATATCAGAGTTTTGCTTCTACTCTTTGATTGATGATGAAACGAAATCCAAATGCCTTAACATTTGAGGAATGCTCTAGGCAAAACATGTTAATTATGCATGTTTTAGATCAAGCTTTCTTAGCTAGTTATAAGGGAAAAGGTAAATGGATCTCATATACTAGTAAGCAAAAGTATGCTCATGCTGCACAATCAAAGAAGCAAGAAAAATATGATAGGAAAACAAAAAAGTAAAAACAATTTTGCAAGTATTGTAAGGCAAATGATCATGTCACAAAGAGTTTTCCTAACTTGGTTGCAAAACAAGCAAAGAAGAAAGAGATTGGAATGCAGAGACCTCTACACCTAAAACAAAGTCTCCTTATCTTGTTCAAAATGAAGAATGGGCACTTACTATTGTTTGCAACTATGGCCCATCTTCTCATGAGCAGTGTATGTTTGTAGTTGACTTGGATTTTTGGTACTTTGATAGTGGTGCAACCAAGCATGTTACCTTGCAACACAATTTCTTCACTTCTCTTGAGCCTACCCCTACAAGGAATACTATCGCATGTGCAAACAAGTCCTCTTATACTATAAAGGGATTTGGAAAGATCATTATGGCTACTATTGATGGCAGTTCTTTCACATTGTCACATGCCTTATATGTGCTAGAGATCAAGAACATTTTGTTTTTAGTTTTGACAATAACCTAGATTGGCTTGGTTGTGTTGTATGTTGATACCATATGTACAAGTCTAAATCTCTTAAATAGTAATTTTATTATCACTTAAAGACATTTTATGTAATGGTTTGTATAATCTCATAGATTATGCAAAAATGGTGAATGATTCAGCATGGGTACATGACTCTCATGCTATTTCATATGCAAATCTTTGGATTGCGTGCTTTGGTCATCTGAATTTTGCTAGTTTACTCACCTAAACAAATATGAAATGGTGCCATGTCTACCCAAACTTGAGGAACCTTCTAAACATGTTTGTGAAGGCTATATTTTAGGAAAAATGTAGGATTCCTCCTTCCCAAAAGATGGTTCAATGATATCTACACATAAATTGCAGCTTATTCATACTGATTTCTGTGGTCCTATTTAGACACATTCATTTGGGAATTATTTGTACTTACTAACTTTCATTGATGACTTTTCTAGGCATGTATGGGTGTATCCACTAAAAGCAAAGTTTGAAGTGTTTATGTGATTCAGATATGTCTTGATTATAATAGAAAATTTGTTAGCATGTACAATGGGCACCCTTTGTTCTGATAGAAAGGGGGAATATATGTCTTCTAAGTTTAATGCATTCCTAGTTGAGCATGGGATAAAGAATTAGTGTACAATAGTGTATACACCTCAACAAAATGGAATTGCTAAAAGGAAGAACATATATCTCATGGAAATGGTGATGTTTATGGTTGAAAATTCAGATTTACCACATAGATTTTGGCTTGAGGATGTTATGTGTGCATCATATGTAATTACTAGGAACCCCACCAAAGCATTGTGTTCTATCACTCCATAAGAGGCCTCGCATGGTTGCAAGCCATATGTTGCTCATTTGCATTTCTTTGGTTTGTTGGCATATGCATTAGTGCCTCAACAACTATGAAAACTAGAGGATAAAGTAGTAAAATGTATTTTTCTTGGGTATAGTTTTGAAAGCAAAGAGTATCATCTATATCATCCATAGCCTAAGTGCATTTTGGTTATCCATGATGTTGTTTTTGTGGAAGACACAATTCAGTTCTTGCCTTCATGTACCAAGGAGACATCAATTAGCTCAAAGGATGTGTATGACACTTTGTTGCCTCTTTTTATAGGATAGTAAAATGTTGGTCCAAATGAGGCAATTTCTCAAACTTCTCAAGTTTCAAATGATGATGTAGACTATTCCATTTTTTATGGAGATTTACATGAAGCACTTGTTGATGAGAGGATTGACATAAAGGAGGCTAAAATTATGCCTTAATGGTTGGTTCAGACTTTGAGAGATAGCAAATTAGATGCACATTTTTCATATTATACTTGTTGAGGTTGTGCTTCATTTGCATCAAATTGTTATGCAATGGTTGTCTCTAGCCTTTGTGATAAGAATGATCCCATTTCTTTTGGTGAAACATAAAATTTAGAAACTGGATGGTTGCTATGCAATAAAAATATGAAGCTATTATGAAAAAGAGTACCTAATCTTTATGTGATTTGCCTCTAGGCAAAAATTCCATTGGCACTAAATGGGTATACAAGCTAAAATGTAAGCTTGATGGAACGGTTGATAGATATAAGGCTAAGCTTGTTTCTAAAGGTTATGCTCAAGAGGGAGGGATTAATTTTGATGACACCTTCGCTCCCACATGCCGAATGACCACCGTTTGTAGCATTTGTGCACTTGCATCTCATCATGGTTTGAATGTAGATTACTTGGACATTAAAACTTCATACAAAGAAATGTATGTACTCAGCCCCATGGTTTTGTGTAGAAAGGGCATGAAAACAAAGTGTGCACATTGAAAAATGCATTATATGGTTTGAAGCAAGCACCATGTTCTTGGTATAAAAAAAAATACATTGACACATTACTTAGCATTTTGGCCTTGGGGATTGCAAACCCATTGCAAATCCCATGGAAGCAGGTTTATGGTTGAGTCTCATGATGTTGGAGATGCATTTTATGTTGTTCTCTATCAACAGGTTGTTAAATTCTCGATTTATTTTTGCATAACTTGACCTGAGATTCAATTTTCTATCTCTCTTAGCTGAGAAGTTTTATGCATTGCCCACATGTTAAGTAGTAGTAGAGTGTTAAGCGCATCTTTCGCTACTTGAGTGGTACCTGAATCCTTGGATTGTTGTATCCCAAGGGGGATCATTACCCCCAAATTCACATGGTTTTTTTTAACTTAGACTAAGATGGTTCCTATGACACATCTGTCCACCATTGATTTTTGCTTCATACTTGCTAGCTCATGCATATCTTGGTTGAGCAAGAAGCAGCCTAATGTGGCCACTTTTAGTTGTACAGTTGAGCATAAGGCAACTTTCACAATGACTATTGAGTGTGCGTGGCTCATAATCCTTTCGTTGATTTGGGTCTTGGTCAGCCTTTTGCGACATTGTCTACATTAAACGTCATAGCACATTGGGAGTTGTGAGGAACTTTGTGTTATGCTCGCACAAAGCACATTGGGGTGCACCATCATTATGTGAGGAAGAGTTTTTTTTTCTAGAGATATTAGTTTGACTTATGTGCCCACATAGGATAATGTTGTAGAACTTTTCACAAAGGCTCTGCCTAGGGAGAAGTTTGAAGCTTTTCACAAAGCTTTGGTTGTGGATTGATTTCTTTCCACATATCTTGGCACTTCCTTATACATGAATGCCAACTCCTTGTTCACTGCATCACTCCTAGGGGGATTTTTTTATATATTTTAGTAGTGGTGTGTGAACATGCTTAGGACTATCAGGGCATTTTTTCCCTCTTTAGGAGGTATTTTTCCCTTAGTCCGTATATATTCATATAGCCCTAACAAGACATCTATTCTTGTACATTCACTTGGTAACACATTCTATGTTGTCTTGTTCTCCAAGCTTCTTCTTCTTCCTTGTGTTGTTCATGTGCTTCCATAGACCTTGATCTCCAACTGGCCATCTACATCTTATCTATGGCTTATCAAAAGTTATAGTATTTTTGAACATGATGATTGACCATTGATTAATCCAAAATGCTTAGAAATACTATGGAATTTTTCTCTTCTTTGCCGTAAAAGATAAATGAAATATTTGGTTGATGGTATATTTATGACATGATTAAAATAGGTTGTGGGTTTTGAAACTTATTTTCTCATGGAATTATTTCTTGTTTCCCTTCATATAGAATTACTATTTTATGGATATATAGTATCTATTAGAATTGTATGTTTATTGTTTGGTTGTACAAGATAAACAACTAAAAAAAAGTGATAATAGTTATGATCTTATCATAGATGCATATACAAATCAATTTCTTTTGACAATGTGTGCTTTAAAATTTTCGTAGGTGAAACCTATTAACTTTGGTGAAAATGTAGCAATTTGGTTGACGTTATGTTCATTAAGATTGGGATGGTGCGCACTTACAAAAATTATGCTTAGAATTGAATTCTTTTAATATGGATATCAAGAAAATATATGATAACTGAAAAGTAAAGTGAATCTTAACATGAAATTCTATAGTTTATTAGCATACTATAATGAGGTCTCCTTAATGTCTCAGATATTGATATAGTGATAGGGTTCAAGGTACAAGTTTTGAGATTTGGTTCTAGGTAAAAATGAATATGAAGGAAAATAAGTTTCATAAGGAAAGAGCTGAATAACTAATGCAACAAGTGTTGGTTTTATAGACCATAAAGATTTCTTATTTAAACAAAGGCAAACCATTGATGATTGGGATTTTTGCATATGGTCATCTCACATGGTATTCTTATATACTATAAATACTCCATTGTTCTCTAAGTTATAAAAAGCTTTTGGTGCATACAATAATGAATGGAAACTATTTTGAATGGGTTACGTAATATGGGAATATTAGTACCATGGTAAGCTTATAAATACCTAATTAGGTTATTGTCTCTTTTTACCTATTCACGATAGACATTTTGATATTAAGAATTACTTCATTGTAGAGATAGTGATTTTCTCTAGTACTTCTATTTCCAATACTATGAGATTTTTGCTTTATTTAATGGAAAACTTAGCTTTCTTCATCGTGGTAATACATGTTATGTGTCTATAATATATAAGGCATAAAACTATTCATTTTGGGCTTTTATAGTATTCTTATATAAAATCTTCTTTGCAAGATGTTACAAGATAATAAAAGAAACAAACATATAATTAATAAGGATTTTTGAATATTTAGAAATTAGTTAAGTGAATCCTAGGATCCATTCTATATGCTTTAGGATAGGTAGCATGGTAAAATTATGACTATCTATTGCCATTATTTTCTACAAGGATTTAGTCGTGTCTGAATTGATGCAAGTTTTTGCTTTCTAAGTAAAGAACTGGACAAGCATAAAAAGTACTAAAGTTGCATAGTGAATAATGTTACACAACTATGAAATAATGTGGCAAAAAGATACTTAAAACTTCAGCAATGGAAATTTATATGTGTATTCTAATTATTGTTATGGAGTAGGTAGTCAATAGTTTATATCTTCATGAAAATTGATACTACTCACTTAATATTGTTATTATTTACTTTAGAATGAAAATGTTAGATACAAGTTAGAATGTTTCTTTAATGGTGATGTAGTTTAAGACTATAGAATAGCATTTTATTCTTTGAAAAAGCTTTTCAAAAGACTCTTTGAGAATCGTTTCTATATGACAATTGTGAGTGATTATAGTAGAAATAAAATCAACCATTGAGACATAACAAACAAAAAAAAGTCATGTTATTTTTTAATAATTACAAGAAGCACTAGAAACAAGCTAAATTTGGCCACTTTCAATTTTCATGATGGAAACCCTAATGTCTACTTGAATCAAGACATAAAAATTAGATAATTCCTCTTCTTAGTTACTTTTATCAATGCCGCTAAGAATTCTTGATGGAAAAAAATGTTATATCTTGCACAAACAATTCCCATAAGAGCTATATGTTACCCTAGCTAAAGCCAAGTATTTCTCATGTGTTAGATATATGGAAATCAGTCACAAATCAATTTCACTTCATTGCAACATAATCAATGATCTCACACCATATTTAGAAAATAAAATCTAGAAAATATTATCCTCCTTGTTTTAAGAATTTCGTGTGAAACAAATAACAAGCTGCAAGGGATATTAAGCAAAATGAGAAAAAAATGAAATGGCCTAATGGTGATGTACCATAGATGATTCCCCTTTAAGAGAGATTCACATTGATTGTCTCATAGTAAAAAACCATGCTTTAGATGACACCCATGTTACTCTGCAAGGAATTTTAGAATCTACAGAAACTACACAGTACGTAGAGAATGTGAACACAAATTTCCTAGGTTTTACAAATGTGGTCAGACTTATAGTATGTTGCTGACGAGACCACTATATGTTTTATTAAAGAACATATACAAAAGCTTTCAGCAACCATTTGGCCTTTCACATGGACACTAATAGTAGCTCACCACCATCTATCAGCATAACAAAATCCAAACCTGGAACATATCTATCTGGTGGAGGTGAGACATGTGCAAAATGTCTCAATGCTTGCTAAACAAGAACATTTGCAGAGTGATCTAATTGGACATTCTCCAAAACATCCCTACGTGTAGCATTCTTATGCATGATAACCAGAAGACTACTATCCTCATATATTTTTCTTCTTACTTCAAACTCATTAATGGGTTGCTTATGCATCTTAAACTCATTAATGAATATCTCAACCATATCCAAGAAAATATTTCTTCAAATTATAGTCTAGCTTTTTTCTAAGATTCTTAGGTATATGAACATATGCTCCACATCCAAAAATGCAAAGATGATTATAATATGGAAGCTTCCCTATCCATAATTGTTGTGCCACTTTCATATCTTTGGCAATACTAGGTGAAAGTTTAATCACATGAACTGCAATCATCATTGCTTTTGCCCAAAAGCCTTGTGAAAGGTTTGCATGATGCAACATATAAACTATCCTAAGTAGTTCTATTCATCCTCTCAACTACAACATTGTATACTAGGTATAAGGAGTTGAAAACTCTCTACAAATTCCTCTGGACTGACACTAAGGGAGTAGTCCCACCACCAGCTTATGCTTACAATAGACCACCCGTCCTGGGCCCTCTACAATATTGCAGCATAGAACAAAAATACACAAATCACAGCACAGAAAATTGTCCTTACAATAGGCAATCAAGACTGTTACAACCTCTCATGAGACCTTATGGATACCCTCAGAGAGATCAAGGAGGAGAAGCCTTTAGATATCCCACATATCAGCAGCAGGCACCAGTGTCACGACCTTATGCTAATCAAGGTTACACTCAACCACAACCGGTGTTAGGACAACAACCACCCCACCCTCAAAATGTTGTCTCAGTGAAAGTAGCTCGACAGGAAGAGAATCCGGAGAGAGCAATAGTCCCAGCCACGCCGTTGACCAATAACGAACCATATGACTCATCTTATGACCATAGTCAAGGAGGTTATTCTGCTTATCAGAGCACTATAATTGAATATGGACAGATGTACGAACCATACATGTATAGCATGGAAGGACCTGATAGTTCCTACGGATATGAGCAGGATTATGTGTCATTAATGTACACAGCACCCAGAGCACCCATACCCCCCCGACCTATGAATAGACCGCTTGTACCTAGAGGACCATGTTACAGATGCGGAGGTGATCATTATATCAGAGAATGTACATTACCAAACCCACCACCACCACAGCGAGTTTGGGAAGGATATTGTAGTGATTATGGTAAAGAACACCTTTTCAGAGATTTCCCCAAGAACCCCAACAAAGTTAACTCGAACATGCAGATCAATGTGATAAAAGTGATAGAGTCGTTAGGGAGTGATAAAGAGTACACTGTACCATTGAAAGCAATAACAAGAGCTAAAGCTAGAGAGACCCTAGAAAAAACAGGAGAGAATGATCAAAGCGTCAGAGAAGTGAATATACCTACACCTCAAGTAGTTGAAGACTCAAAGGAGCCTGGAAAAAGTATCACAAGTAAACGAACACAAAGATGGAATAATCGTAGAGACAGGTTGAAGGAAAAGAAACTACAACAACAGAAGGAGAAGGAAAAGAATGAGCAAGATCAAAAAGAAAAACAGAAACTTGAAGGAGAAAATCAGAAGGGAAAATATAAAAAAGAAGAGGTAGGATCAGTTTTAGCAGATCCCATGCCGGAAGAGTTAGCCATGTGGATTCAGGCATACCAAGCACGAATAAGGGCAGGACCAACCATTGAACAACATGAAAAAGAATATCCTAGGGGTGACTTAGAGAAAGAAAGGTTGGAGATATGCAAAAAACTAATCGAAGTAGCTCAACAAACCCTAGAAAAACCTGTCCTTCGATTACCCAATTCACGAATTCCTGAAAAAGAATTCCAAGAGTGTTTCATCCCTAATGATCCTGAGAAAGGAAAGGAAGTTGAGACATGTAATGGAATTTATTGCGAGGATAAAAGAGAAGGATCCATTGTCCCCGAAGTAGATGGGGAATGGCCTAAAGACTTGTGGGCAAGAGTTCAAGAAGACAGATGGAAGAAAGTGGAAGGAATTGAACCACCCTTTGAGGAGTTAGAAGCCGAAGGTGAAATAGAAGACTCAATACCTGAACTGAATTCAAAAGGATTAGTACAATTTGACAAGAGCGACAAGGAGGATGACAGTGTGAAGGTTTTGCCAAATTACACAGGGGAGTACGAACATAATTCAGAATTATACTGCATTCCCTCAATAAGAAAAAAAGAGCAGAATCCCTCAATTCAAACATCGAACATCATACAACACCTTAGAAAGGTAAAATCCCTTGTACTCTGACATTGGAAGAACTTTTAAAGATAAAACCACATTTGAAGGAAAAGTTAACCAGCCAATTAGAGATCAAGTCAGAAGAGAAGGAGATGCCTGACGAAGCGACCACAGTCAAAATCCCAGTAGATAAGGTTGGAGATTTCAACGAGGGAGATGAAGGAAACACATGCCTCCCAATTACCTATAGGGGTTACACTACTAAAGCTATCTTAGATTCTGGAGCTGGAGTAGGAATCGCTACTAAGGAAATCTGGGAGAAATGGGGAAAACCAGCTCTAAGACCAACACACATGAAGATACAAATGGCAGATGGGCACACTCAACGACCCTTGGGATTACTGGAAAAAGTAACTTTTACCACCTACGGAGTTGAATTCGAGCACACCTTAGCGATCTATCAATTTGTGGAAAGGGGCCAGCAATTATGAGATGATACTTGGAAGACCCTTCATGAGACAGCTAAAGGTAGTGCAAGATTGGGGAAAAGACGCAGTATACTTACAGCATGAAGGAACCACAACAAGAATAAATCTCCACACATACACATATCAAGATGTTCCCCCATTGCAATGGAATCTGATTCATAAAGAGGAAGACAATCAATCTATTCACAATATAGGATCAAGTGACCAATCGTGGATGAACGAAGACACTCATCTATGGATATGCCAAACTGCAAAAAAGGAAGAGGATAGAAGGAAAGGATGGCAACAAGGGCATGGAGTTGCTAGGTCTGTACAAGATCTAGCCTACATGCCTCAAATGTTCCTAAATGAAGAATTCAAACCTCATGGTTGGATGGAGATTTTAGCTACTCTAGATGTGTGTGTAAACGAAGAAGTGATAACTATGAATGAATGCATTGACGAGGAAGGATATGACGTTAGTCTATACGTGGTAGTTCTTCAAGAGGTGGAAGAAGGAGAAGTAATCGAAAAAGAATGGAAGGAGGATTATGAGAGCATTGAAATGGAGCAAGAGCAAATGGAAACAGAAAGTGGAAATCAAGAAGTAAGTGTCATAGCTAATGAAATAAATCAAGAAAGGACACAGGAAGAAGAGCTTGGATTAGATAAAGAAAAAGATGATGAAGAAAAAAAGCCACCTCAAGATCAATTTGAAGTGCCTGCCCACTTCAAAAAATATGAAGTAGAAGAAAGGAAAATTGCTATTCAGATCCCGAAATGAGAAGCACAGCCAAGAATAGCCTATGACAACAAGGAACAAACCAAGAAAATAGTTGTAACATTAGAGGAAGGAGAAGAACGATGTACTTTTATAGGACAAGATGTCTCAATGGAAGAGGAACAAGAGTTAATACGACTCATAAGAGAATATAGGGATGTCTTTGCTTGAACATATAAGGATTTGAAAGGAGTAGATCCTTCTATTTGTGCCCATAGAATCCCTATGACATCTGAAGCTAAACCTTCCAAACAAAGACCATACACATAACGATGTTTACTCAGCAAAAATCAAGGAAGAGATAGATAAGTTGTTATATGTTGGATTCATTTATGAGATCGAACACACGGAATGGGTGTCACCTTTGGTGGTCGTGCCGAAAAAGAATGGCAAGTTAAGGGTATGCATTAATTTGAAAAAAGTGAATGCCGCCACCATAAGAGATAGTTACCCATTACCCATCACCGATCATCTTTTGGAAAGAGTGGCAGGAAAGAAAGTTTACAGTTTTCTAGATGGCTTTTCAGGGTATAATCAGGTAGCCATTGCTCCTGAGGACCAACATAAAACAGCCTTTGCAACTGAATGGGGAGTGTACGCCTTTAGGGTTATGCCTTTTGGTCTAATCAATGCCCCAGCCACTTTCAAAGATTGATGTGTCATGTATTCAAGGAGTTTTTGAGAAAGAGCATGGAGGTAGACGTGGATGATTTATGCACTTATTCAGCTATACGATCAGAACATATTCCTTAACTAGGAAAGATCTTTGCTAAATTCTGACAATATAGAGTATGCCTCAATCCAGAAAAGTGTGTCTTCATGGTTCGACAAGGAAATATTTTAGGACACATTGTCTCTAAAAATGGAATTTCAACTGATGAAGACAAAATCAAAGTGATCCTGGATTTGCCGAGACCAAAGACTGCTAAAGAAGTGCAGGCATTTATGGGATATTGCGGATACTATTGAAGATTTATACACATGTATGCCATAATTGCTAGACCTCTTTATGCATTATTGTCTCATTTCAATTGGACAGAAGAATGTGAAAAGGCCTTTAACAAATTAAAGAGTCGATTGAGTTTAGCACCAATCCTTCGAGTACCAAATTGGAACAAACCATTTCACATTCACGTAGATGCTTCCAAGTTTGCCATTGGTTGCATATTAGCTCAACCTGCTGATACAGGGAAGTTAAGACCACCCTATAGCCTATTCCAATAGACAATTGAATCAAGCAGAGCGCAATTATACCACAACTGAGAGAGAAGGCCTAGGGATGGTGTACGCTGTGAAGAAATTCTGACACTACTTATTGGCAGACAAATTCAAATTCTTCATCAATCATCAAGCTCTACTGTACTTAGTCAATAAGCCTTGTAATACGGGACGACTAGTACGATGGTTTCTACTGTTAATGGAGTTTGATTTTGAAGTAGTAGTCAAGAAAGGGAATACCCACATTAGAGCAGATCACTTATCGAGAATGACACATGGAGAACCCCCTACAGGAGTACCTGATGATCTGCCAGATACTTACCTTTTTAATCTCGAAGCATGTCCCTAGTGGGCAGAAAAGTTGATCCCAATACTCACGTATGGACCTAAACATGGGATCTCACCAAATCAAAACCAAGACCTATGGAAGACTAAAAACCTTCATATCATTGTTGGAAGTTTATATCACCAAGACTCAAGTGGATTACTCATGAGATGTGTAGAAGAAGAGGAACAAGAAATGTGGCTTTAAAAGGCACATACAAATCAATGGAAAACTCATTTAAATGCGAACGGAACATGGCAAACACTGAAGAGATTAGGTATATATTGGCCAACCATGTAGAGGGATACACATAACTATGTATCAGCCTACCCAACTTGTCAAGAACAAAATCTAGAAGAGAACTCTACCTTCTGCTATTCCACAGTAGCACCAAGATGGAGCATGCCTCTGGTAAAATTCTTGAAGACCCAAGAGTACCCAGAAGGAGCCACTCTAGCAAGGAAACGTGCACTCACAGAACAAAGCAAGGACTATGCTCTCATAGGAAAACAACTCTTTAAGCGAGGAAGAGATAATCAATTACGAATGTGTATTCATGAAGACGAATATCTTGCTGTGTTAGAGATGGCACATATAGGGGCTGTAGGAGGACATTTTTCTGCAGATAAAACTGCAAAAATGATTCTCTTTGCAAGAATGTGGTGGCCAACTCTACATCAAGATGCAGCCACATATGTTCAAAGATGTGATACCTGTCAACGAACGAAATATCCAATTAGAAGAGATGAAATGCCACTGAAACCCATGATGAGTGCGAGAGCCTTCACTAAATGGGGAATAGACTTCATAGGACCTATTAGCCCACCAGCTAAAGGATCCCATTCCGAGTACATAATCGTAGCCACAGACTATTTGACCAAGTGGGTTGAAGCCAAAGCAACCAAGAAAAATGATGTGAGGACTACGGCTAAGTTTCTCTTCGAGAACGTATTCACTAGATTTGGACTACCTATAGAAATTGTGAGTGATAGAGGCACGCACTTTGTGAATGGAAGTGATAGAAGCCCTACTAAATGAATTCTTAGTAATTCATAAGAAATCAGCCCCATATCACCCGCAAGCCAATGGACAGGCCAAAAGTTCAAATAAAATCTTGTGTACAGTTCTCACGAAAATTGTCAACAATGGTAGATCGGATTGGGATAAACAATTACATCATGCTTTATGGGCATTCCGAGTAGCCTACAAAACAGCCATAGGCACTACCCCATTTAACCTGGTGTACGGACAGAATGCTATCTTGCCAATTGATTTCTTAATACCCACTCTCAGAGTAGCAACAACTTACGAGTGGATTGGACATGAATTGTCAGCACAATTGGATCAAATAGAAAAGTTACACGAAACTAGGTTACAAGCGGTAGCAGGGATTTATGCGGCTAAAAGCCGACAGAAGGCATATTTTGACGCTCACATTAAAGACAAAAACCTAAAAGAAGGTGATCTAGTTTTGGTCTACACTTTGAAACAGCATGCAAAAAAATTGCAAAAAAGAGGATGTGGCCCATTGATCATCAATCGTATATCTACCAGCGGAGCCGTCAGCTTAGCAACCCTAGATGGAGAAGTACTACCAAACTATATCAGTGGTTGCCGAGTAAAAAAATATTTGGAGCCATTAACTGAAGAAATAATGTCACGACTAATAATGGGTAAAAATAGGGGCATAGAGGAAGAAAGAATACGAGAAGAAGCTAGACAAGAAGCACTAGAGCGAATCAGGAAACGAAAAGAGTGGATGAGAGAGAGAGAGATGAGAGATATCAACTAGGAGAAGAACTCATCCCAATGGCTAACTTTAGAGCCACTGAAAACCTAGGACAGCAAACGATGCAACCTTACTTGAATTTGGGTGCGGGAACAAAGGAATACTACTTGGTGGATGCTCTCATTGACACAGGAGCAGCCATAAGTTGTATCAAGTATTCGTTGACCCAGAAACTCAAGGTAGAATTATGCCCATCAAAGGTACAACTGATTGGAATAGGAGGAAAAATTACCAAATGTATAGGCAGCTGCCAGGTATAAAGCACTAGGATTAGATGATTCGAGTTCTAATGAGGAATCCAGCCCAGAGAAAGACACATTAGACACTGACATCAGAACAGAAATGAACAATGAGGAATGGACAGAGATCAATCAGATCGAAGTCACACCTGACAATCAACAGTCAACGGGAAGAAACCAAGAAGAACCCACTGAAACAGTACATATTATTCAATTGAACGATCAGTCCAAGATCAGCATCAAAGAAGCTCCAATCACTAATAAAGAAGTAGTGCATCCGGTCAAAGAAGAACTACAAACATACATGGATCAAGACGAAAATGTACCTCAAAATAAGGAATAGATTGTGATTGAAGTACCTGACGATACACCACAAGGCAAGATTGACCACAGGGAGGGTGAGCCACGGATTCAACTCCATATTCGGCAGCCCCATGACACTACATTACATGTGGCACAAGGGAAAGATGTTACAACAGGTGAAGAGCCTAGCATCCCTACCACATAGCTGAATGTTGATGTTACTCAATTAAAACCTGTTGTCAAGCAAATGATACAAACGGCCATGGACACGCAACAACAAATGATGGAAACAGATGCAGATTACGACAAGGCAATGCGGGAAAAGAATCAGTTTCAAGTCATGAGTGAGCAATTGTCCACACAACTCATTCAGGCCCAACAAGAGATTTCAGTCAAGGAAACGGAGATAATTGCAGTTAAAGAACAATGCCTTGATGAAACAGCATCATCAGCTCCAGACACAACTTGCGGAATTACAAAGACAGCATGAAGCTAGTGAAGCAGACAAGGAGAGAATGAAAGCTAGAAGCAATCTACTCGAAACACAACTTAAGGCATATATGGAGGAGAATGATAACTTACGAAGCAGAAACAAAGAACTGATGAAGGCATTACTGTATGACCAACCTATAGAAAAACCAAAAACATCAGTCACTGACCAGAAGGAATTGAAAGATTAGATTGAGAAATATGCAGATCTGTTGAAACAAGAGCAAGCACGAACAGAGGAATGGGGAAATAGGTACATCAATGAAACAAATGAACTTAAAACGTAACTACAAAATGTGAATGCCAAACTTGTAAAGAGTTATAGCGAAAATGTAGACCAAGTAGCAGAGATTGGTAACGAACTGCTTGCAGCCAAAGAGGCACTCAGGGCAGCTATGCAAGAAGTTAAAGAAAAGACTACACGCCTTGCACAATTAGAAACCAAAGCAAAAGAGAAAGTATCCATCGGGACACCAGTAGCGCCAAGACAAGAGAATCCTACTGACGAGGTAGAGGTACGTCCTCTATCTCCCTCGATCTATAATTCTCCAATTAAAGAGCAGATGGCAGAACCATGTGATGATCATCCAATGCCATACACTGTAGAAATAGGTCAGAAAGAATGGGCACTATTGGTGTCCCAATTGATAGAGAATTTTGAAAATGAAGTGATCAAAGTAATGAAGGAAGCAAAAATAAAGGGGAAAGACTTGGATACAATAATGAAGCCTTTCAACATTCCGTATGGACTAATGAAAGAGAAAACAAGGCAATACATAAAGAAGATCACACAGAAAGCTCCTGATGAGAAGCTGCAATTCAACGATAATACATTCAGATATACTCAAGAGGAATTTGAAGCTGCACAACCTGTTTGGAGAAGAAAATTTTTGGAGAAAAATCCTACTTTGCGGGTGCACTGGCAAGCAGCACCGTATTTATTACAGGTGGACCATTTTTCCCAACACCCTGTCGCAGAGAAGCAAGAGAATTTTTGGACATGCAGAAGAATGGTGTGATCAATAAACAATGGCTGAATTATCCGCTACTTCCAAGTCCACCTCATAACTATCTACCAACCGAAGATTATATGGTAAAAACCATTGAATTTTGGTTGCATTGTTATGCAACAGTACACGATCTAACTATCAAAATGACGAATAAAATTCTCAGCATGATCCTTACAGTTTTGAAGGTGTTCAAGCACGCGGCTTATACATTTTTAAACTTCATTGGTATTAATCAAGGAACAGATATCCTCATCTTTATTTGTCTTGCCTAGCCGACCTACAATAATGGCCTATTATTCTAGGCTCATGTTTTTACCAAGTACATATATGCAAACATTCGAAGAAGCCTTTTTCACATGGGTTTTTTGAAATTGATTCCGAGATCTTTTTAAAGATGTCATCCAACTTGAATGCCAGATTAATCGCATATGAGCTAAGCTTCTTCACTGATCACAGATAGCCACCACATGACGATGTGAAAGCAGAACAGTGGAAGCAAGTAATGATACGTGAAGCTAATCTGCTTAATGAAACAGAGCAAAAAGTGTACAGAACATACTCCCATCGACTTCCAAAGCCTGTCGGGGATGACAGAGTTCAAGAGGGGGGCAGTGTTGAGGGAGATTCAAGCAAAAAGAAGAAAAGAAGAAGACAAAGAAAGAAGCTTCACTAAAAGATCATATTGGAAGATATATCTCTACAAGAAGCTTCACTAAAAGATCATATTGGAAAATATATCTCTGCAAGAAGCCCCGCAGGGGCGCAACACTCATCTCTGCACAGAGCCCCGCAGGGGCACACATCAAGGAAAAGCACGTAGGTGAGAAGGAGGAACCAAGGCCAGGAAGTATCCATGAAGAAGTGCAAGAAGATATCCAGCAGTTCCAGAACCCAAAGAAGGTCCTTCAACATTTGGGTCTTTGGAAGGTCCAGATCGAAGGCTGAAGGACCACATCCTCATACCTTCCACTGGTGGCGTGTGTGGCAGCCCAACTTAACACAACAACCCAGATTTAAGGAGCAATTGGAAAATGATCCACGTGTTGCAGGCAGAGAAAAGAAAAGAAGAGGCCACGACCAATACAACAGGCCCAGAGTTATGATCAGTTCCTTGCCCACTGGTAAAACGACATCATTACAACTTCCATAGAGGTGGGCAGTGATCGACTATGGGCACAACATTGGAAACAAGAAGTAAAGCCTATCAAGGGACGACAGAGACAAAGAGGGGGAGAGTGTTGCAGAGCTAAGAAGAGCACAAGGCAGAGAAAAAGAAGGGCCCCAAATTTTTCCAAATTGGACACTTTATTTTTGTATCATAACCACTTTGTAACATATTTTACGTTGTAAAAGCACTAGAGGAGTCCTCTAGATACATACCCATGGATATTAGTAGCTTACCCATGTAAATTAGTAGGAAGTTAACCTTTTTAGTGAATAAAGTGCCAGTCTCTTGTGTGAAAGGACCATTTTTAGGGCACATGTATATAAGTCAATTTATGACTCTTTGTAAAGACTTTTTGCCATTGTGAGAATGAAGAGCACAGAATTTCGAATTTGTGTCTTCTCCTCTCTGTATCTTCTTCTTTGTGAGCTTGTATGCTTGTGTGTTGCTTGAAAAGAGTGTTAGGAAGTGTTGTATATCCATGAAAGTGTTTGTTTGCTGTTGTTAAGGTGTGTGTGAAGTGTAGGAAGTGTTGGAGTGTAGGAAGGTCATTCCCACGACTCAGTATTTTGCTCATAACTTGAAGGAGAAGTGTCAAAATTGAGTGAAAATACCACCATTGGATGCGTCTTCACGAGAGCTTCGAAATGCATGTGATATTTGCTATATTTGGAGTTCGGAGTTGAGAGAAAAGCTCAATTTACTGTTGGCTACTGCTCCGAGTATCGCGACACCATAGTTGACAGTTGAAGCTTGTTTGCAATAGACTTAGCCTTGTTGCCACTCTTTGGGAAGCTCATTTGCATTGATCACCATTTGAATGCATGTCTTCATACACTCGGCTAGGTTTTGATACTCCTCGGATTGATAAATAAAGCATGAATCCCCACTATATGCACTTGAGGGGGATCGAGGTATAGTCTCTTTCTCCACAAGTCCCTAGGTTTGTCCTTAGGTACACAGTCCTCCAATAGGAATTATGATGATTTTTTACTATCAAGAGCATATTATATGTTGGTGTAAATTTTGCTATGGTACGCATCGAAGACCACAATTGGAATGTATTGAACATGAGGTAGAGTATGGTAGTTTTGACCATGTGTCACCTCCTGATCAACATGATAGAGCTTGGGTATGTATTGATTCTATAATTAATGTCATTATTTTAATTGAAAATCATATACAAGATCAAATTATACTTAATATACATGAATATTTTCTTGATGATGAGGAGGATGATTCCTCTTCTAATAATGCTAATATACCTTATACACGTCATGGACTTGCCATTTATCAATTAGAAGTCGAGGTTTCTCGAAATCCTCTACCTCCTAGTTTATAGACTGAAATGTCTGAGGATTATCCATTGCCAAATCGTGATCGTCCTCTAGTACAAACATATGATAGAAGAAGATATGGAAGATGGAATAGAGGACCACTTCCTTTAGATGGAGAGGTTTTTAACTTTGGGGTAATCGCTATATGATTGCTCCTTCCACTATTATTGGTGTTGGTTGTGGTCTCTTTAATGTAGAGGATTTGCATGTGCCTTTGAACTCTGAATTCACTCTTATGTGGTCCTATATGGGGAGATTGGCATCGACTTAAATGTTATGTTCAAAGCATGACTACTTATGGATTATGCCTGAATGTAGCTTCTCTTACTAGTAGAGGGATTACACATGCCAAAAATGAAAGATTATATATTGATGGAAGACCTTACACACATGGAAATATAACATGTTTAATAAACAATAGTTGAGGATATAATAGTTCAATGACTAATTGCACATTTGAGGAGCGTGAAAATAGTCACCATACATGAGTAGAAATGTAGCAAGATAAATAGTTGTCAATGCTATTACTGAATTACATGTTGGGGATGAATTATTCGTGAAGTATGGATGGTGTAGACCTCCAAGAGCACCTTTTAGCTAGAGAGCAATGAAAACTTTCTATTCACCTATCTTGTTTTGCATTGAAAACTCTAATTGATTGAAACTATTTTTAAATTAACTTACATATTTAAATTTATGTTTAAAGTTTACTTGTAATTTATTTATGTAATACTAATGATTTTTATTCATGTGTGTAGATTCCTATGTATGACATTGATGATCTTCCACCACACCATTCAGAGTTGTTAGTAAGACCTCATTTATTAGAAGCTTCCATGAGGAGGCTACACAAAAGTGATCCTGTTGAATATGTAAGATTGAAAGACCTATATTCAAAAGAAGATAAAGTACAAGATTTTTGTGATAATGATGAAGATGATTGCATGGCAAGTTTTACTGAGGATTGGTATCAAAATGATAATGAAAGCATTGATATTTCTAAAAATGAGAAATATCTTCGAGAAGAATGTATAAACCATATATATGAAGGAAATCGCTTGACACGACTAAGTGCAAGCTTACTTATTCTCAATCTTCAAAATCATTATGGATGGAGTAACATATTTGTTTCGACACTATTAAGGTATAGTTTATATTTTTCTATTTATTTACTTATTTATTTGTTTATTTATTTATCTATTTATTAGTTAGTTATTTATTTATTTATAGTTATATCATCTTTTTTCATGAACTTACAGGTTACTATTTGAAAAGTTTTTACCAAGCAAGAATATTCTTCCTACATCACATGATGAAATGAAGAAGATAATCAACAATCTTGTTATAGATTATCACTGTATACATGCATATCCTAACAAGTGTCTTTTATATAGAGGTGAATATGCAGACTCTTTGACATGTCCAAAATGTAAATCTCCTCGATATAAGGATGAAGATGGTAAAATCCCAAAAAAGGTATTCTAAACATTTTCTCTTGGCTCCACGAATTAAACATATGTTTCAAAGCCTTGAATTATCAAAACTTTTGACATGGGGATTTGATCATAAAAGTACTGATGGAGTAATGAGAATTCCAGCAGATTGTGCAACTTTTCAACGTATTGACTCTAGATGGCCTGATTTTGCACAAGAGCCATGCAATCTAAAGTTAGGAGTTGCATTAGATGGGGTTAATTTGTTTTTGATGAAATCTAGTAAATGGTCAACATGGCCTGTGGTAGTCATTAACTACAATCTCTTGCCATACCTTAGCATTAAAAAGGAACATTCAATGCTTTCACTTTTAATCCAAGGAAAAAGACAAGCTAAAGACAAGAATATATGTCTTGCTCCTCTCATTGATGTTCTCCAAAAGTTATGGAGAGGTACTAATGTCATTGATGTATCGAAAAGCATTAATCAAAGATACTTTATGGTTCATGGAATTGTGTCTTGGACTACACATGATTTTCCAAGATATGATGTTTGTTCAGGTAAAGATCTAGTTTTTTTTAATTTAATATGTATACATTTATATGTCAGTTAATCTAATTATATTTTTATGGTTTTCATGATGCAGGAATATCTAGTAAGGGATATAAGGCTTGCCCTTATTGTGGTGATTGGTTGAGATTAGTTTATAGTAAAAATCTCAATAAAAATATTTATCTTTGATGTCGATGGTTCTTTCCTGATGATCATCCATCAAGATGCAAAAGAGAAGCGTTACATTTTAATGGAAAGATTGAAACAGGTGAGTGTCCAAAACCAATGACACATATAGATTGGTATCGAAAATGGATAGATGGGCCTCTTATAGATCCAGAATCCAAAATCTTTAGTGATGATGAAGATAATGATAATGTAAAGATTAGAGGCAAAGAAAAATTGGCACTATCAAAGAATATGTCGATATGGTATTCTTTGGAGTATTGGAAGGAGTTGAAGCTCTGTCATCTTCTTGATCCTATTCATATATTCAAGAATATTGGTTATTCATTATGGTAACATCTTTTTGGATTGAAAGACACAATAGCATCAAGAAATGATTTTAAGGAGCAAAACTCAAAACCAAAGTTATGGCCAATTTTTTATAGAACTCGACAGGAAGCAACTTATGCACCTGTTGCTTGGATACTTACAACAAAAGAGATACAAGCTATCAACAATAGGATTCAATCAATTCGAACACCTATAGGATATGGATCAGAACATGTTTACTATGGATGATATAAGGTTATTTGGGTATGCGTGTCTCTCTCTCTCTCTCTCTCTCTCTCTCTCTCTCTCTCTCTCTCTCTCTCTCTCTCTCTCTCTCTCTCTCTCTATATATATATATATATATATATATATATATATATATATATATATATATATATATATATATATATATATATATATATATATATATATATATATATATATATATATATATATATATATATATATACCGTAAACCTTAAATATAACAAATAAAAGCAATGCATATCGTGCATTATCACGATGATGTGCCATAAGTATGTGCATCTCTTTCAGGCACCATTTATGGGACTACCCATTGTCAAACTCTCTCTCCAATGAACTAAGAATATATTTTTTATCTCTCTCATCAAACTCACTGCAAAAAGAAAAAAAACATATTAGTAAAATATTAAATATTTATCTAGAATTTATATCTAAAATTTATACTTACTTCCATTTCAAGTGAACAAAGCGTAGATATGAGTCGCATAAAGCTCTCATTCTTCTTTTGAGCTCCAATCCATGTCTCATATATACTATACTCCCGTCAGAGTCTATATCACACTCTAGCCCTAGGGTGTCTATACATGTCCTCATAGGCACCTCTGTTGGGCTCTCACGAGCTGGAGGTGATATAGGTGTCCTGAAAATAGATAGGTAAAAATAAATAAAAACTTGTGTTGTAATATCATTAAAAATCTTAATTCATGAAAAGAAACATATTTATAAGCAGACAAGTCTCTTCCTGCATATGGAGCCAGAGAAGAGCCTTCCTCTAGACACTGAGTGAGCATCTGTATGGTGAAGTCGAGTTCCTCATCAGGCAAGTCTGCATACTCATGCATGATAGCTCCTAAGGAATCTGGCATAACTTTACCTCTCATAAGATTTTTTATGAGGGTAAGTTTCGTCTTTCTCTACCTAGCACGATCCATAATATCTGTACATATAAAACAAAATGGATTAGAAATATATATATATATATATATATATATATATATATATATATATATATATATATATATATATATATATATATATATATATATATATATATATATATATACGTGTGTGTGTATGTATGTATATATGTGTATATATGTATGTATGTGTGTGTGTATGTACATATATGTGTATGCATATGTATGTGTGTATGCATGTGTAAGTGTGTATGCTTGTGTATGTATGTGTGTGGGTATGTGTATGTGTATGTGTGTGTATGTGTTTATATGAGTGTATGTATGTATGTATATGTGTATGTGGGTGTGTATGTGTGTGTATGCATGTATGTATGTATGTATGCATATGCATGTGCATTGTGTATGCATATGCATATATGTGTGTCTATATATGTCTATATGTGCATATGTATGTGTAAGTGTATGTGCATGTATATGAGTGTGTGTATGTATGTATGTGCATGTGTATGTGTAAGTGTGTGTATATGGATATATGTTCATGGGTATGTGTAAGTGTATGTGCATATGTGTATGTATGTGCATGTATATAAGTGTGTATATGTATGTATGTGCATGTGTATATGTAAGTGTATGTGCATATGTGTGTGTATGTGCGTGTATGTGTGTGTATATGTATGTGTATGTGCATATGTGTATGTATGTGCATGTATATGAGTGTGTATATGTATGTATGTGCATGTGTATGTGTAAGTGCATGTATATGTGTAAGTGTATGTGCATATGTGTGTGTATGTGCATGTATATGAGTGTGTATATGTATGTATGTGCATGTGTATGTGTAAGTGTGCGTACATGTATGTATGTGCATGTGTATGTGTATGTGTAAGTATATGTGTGTACGTGTATGTATGTGCATGTATATGAGTGTGTATATGTATGTATGAGCATGTGTATGTGTAAGTGTATGTGCATATGTGTGTATGTGCATGTGTATGTGTGTGTATATGTATGTATGTGCATGTGTATGTACGTGTAAGTGTATGTGCATATGTGTATGTGTGTGTATGTATGTGCGTGTGTATGTGTAAGTCTATGTGCATATGTGTGTGTATATGTATGTATGTGCATGTGTATGTGTAAGTGTATATGTGTGTACATATGTGCATGTGTATGTGTGTATATGTATGTATGTGCATATGTATGTGTACGTGTATGTGTATAGGTATGTAAGTGTATATGTGTGTGTGCATGTGTATGTATATGCATGTCTATATGTATGAGCATGCATCTCCATGTGCATCCATGTGTATGTGCATGCATGTGAATGTTCATATGCATGTGTATAATTAGTATGTGTTAATGTGTGTATGTGTGTATACAATAATGCATGCATTGTTTGTAGATATGTCTGTGCATATGCATGTGTATGTGTGTGTATGTGTATGTGTATGTTTATGTGTAAGTGTATGTGCATGTATGTGTGTGTATCTGCATGTGCATGTGTATGTGTGTGTATGTGCATATGTATGTGTGTGTAAAAGTGTGAGCGTGAATGGTCATGTATATGTGTATTTGTGAATATGATTGACTAAGTGAGTATGTTAATTAATCAAAATAAAATAATTTAAATGATATACAAACAATGAAAATTGTACGTACAATAATTATCCATATTTTATTCTTGGTGAACTTCTTAAATAACCTACAATAAAGAGAGTGAGAGAGAGATCAAAAGAGAGAGATAGAGATCAAAAGAGATAAGAAAAGAGAGAGAGAGAGAGAGATAATACGAGAGAGAGAGAGATAGAGAGATTAGAAAAGAGAGAGATTCAAGAAGAGATTGATAGAGCTCATAAGCACAGTGCAGATCAGAACATTGGAGAGCTCTTCGATTAGTTGCACGTAAAAGCATGATCGAAGAGCGATCTGATTTTTTGTTTTACTTTTATCAAGCTTGACTATCAAATAAGTGATGTGGAAGCATCGTGCACGCGATCATACAATTTCTTGATAATCGACACCCATTAGTGTCACCTAAGTGACAAAGATGAGCATCGCATATGTGATGCTTGCCTTTTCATTACATAAGTGATGCTAATCTCCTGACGCCCTCAAGAACGCTAGAAGCATCAAGAATGACGTCAAAATAAATGTCGAGAATAGCTTCACGTATACAATGGTGCGCGCTTGACGCTAAGTCTGATGAAATTCACGATCATGTAGTGACAAAAATGTGTTGCATTAATCATCGTTATGCCCCGTATTCCTTGTAGTGCTACCTTCTTGGCCAAAATTTTGGATGCTACCTTATGGTGGCCAACATTATTTCATGATGCACTGGCATTTGCACAAGAGTGTGATGCATGTCAAATGTACAAATCCAAATCCAGCATATAGAATAAACACCCTTTGGTAGTCTCCACCACTAAGAAACCTATCAAAAAGTGGGATTTAGACTTCAACGGACCCATTTATCTTGTGTCCCTAAGAGAGAAAAGCATTTTTTGATGGCAATAGATTATGCTACAATGTGGGCTTGATTGTAGAAACCATTGTTGACTTCTTGCATGTTAACATCTTTTGCATATAATGGAGCCCCCATTAGAGATTTGCAATGACCAAGGGACACATTTTATCAACAAAGTTATGTATAAAGTCTTTAACAGGCACATAGTTCTCCACCAAACTTCATGTGCCTATTATCTGATTGAAAATGGGCAACTAAAGTCAACCAAAAATTTATCAATAGCTCGACTCATAATGGGTTAATTTCAGTCAATACCTTCGAATTCTTCCATCGATCTCTCATGACATAAGCTATAGCAAAAAATAGGGCTCATCCAATCTTTGCAAGGCTCTAATCATAAAAGAGAGTTGGAAGTAGAGAGGATATTGTAAGAAACACAAGCATAATTTACATATTGGATAATTATTCCTATTACATCTACCTCAGTTGGAAACAAAACTAAGAGGAAAATGGCTTTCTGCTAGAAGGCCAGTACAAAATCATTGATCTACACAATTGGGCTGCAATCCAACTTGAGACCCTATCCAAAGAAGCATTGCCCCAAGTTGATATCTCTAGGATCAAGGCCTACATGCCATCGTGCCATTGAAGCATCTTCTCCATCCAAATTATTTTGTCAAGGTTCTTATTACTCTACCCCTTATTCTTTTTTCTAGTAATTTTATAGCCTCTTTACTTCAAGAAATGCAAGGGATCGGTTTTTATTCATTAAGCCTCAAGTTTTTTGATTTTAAGCATGGGATTTCATAATTTTTTAGTCCACTTGATGCTCAAATAATAGTTTTTGAAGGGATGCAATGCTCTATGATTTTTTGAAAAATTTTGGAAATTTTTAGCATTTTTTATTTTTTTAGATTTTTTGCTACATTCTTTTGATGATTTCTCCATATAGATTTCTCATTTTTTTGTCCAAAATAATCAGGACCTTCACCCAACCTTAAGAAAATTTTTGGTAATTTTTAAAGACATTTTCTCACCCTTTTCTCATTTTTTCCATTAAAAAAACACAAAGAAATGGCCTCAAACCCCTTATTGTTCTTTTTTGGAAAAAAATCCCTAGGCCTACCACCCCCCTTCTCTCTCTCATTTTAATTTTTATTTATTTTTTTACTTAGTATTTTGATTTTATTTTAATTCTTATTTATTTTTTATTTAGTATTTTAATTTTTTTTTATTTTTTTTATCATACCCTATTGCCCCCTTGCACTTGACACCCCTATCCCAATTCCTCCTCTCCCCCTATACCTCTTACCCCATTTTCCCTCCGTCTTCCCACCTTCATTTTTATTTTCCATCATATTTTTTTCCTCAGTGGCCTCCACGAGTTTCCACATCGGCTCACTCTAGAATTTTTCACTTGTTGACCATATATCTTGTCAATTCCACCTAATTCCCATTAGATCATGCTCCTTCATTGTTGGATCAGCCTCCTCGTCATTGATCGCTATATATGGCCTTGTTTCTTATTCAATATATGTGCATTTTAGTTTTTTCTCACTTTGGGCAACGCCTAGCTTTGTTGTTTCTATTTTATGCTCTCTATGATGGAGGATTTGCTAGGTAGTGGGCAACTATTGACCGTGAATCAGTGCATAGGTTGGCAAGGGTGAATCTATGGTGCATATGTATCCATTGGGTGTGTCAAGGTCACTAAGAGGTGCAGATGTAGTGCACAAAGTATGCTCTCTTTGTTTCATAGTTTTGGAGTTTATTTCAAAGGGTTCTAGAGGCTTCAAGGGTGTGCAAGAGCCCTCCTTTGGAGTGGGTTAATTGTGTTTTGGAGAGCTCTAATGGGGCACATTTGATAGATTTGAATATATATTAGAATGGAGAAAAGCATATGTAAAGGATCCCCTTTTTTTAGCACATGTACTAAAGCCACTATAGCACAAAAGAGGATCAGTCAAGAAAAAGAGATTGTACATTGGGATTCATTTGCAGTTTAGAACATCATGAAGTATACAAAGAATTTGTCACTATGTGTGCTCAATGTGGCCAAAATACCAAGAAGTGGGTTGTATGTCCAAGGCCAAATATCTTGAAAGAAAAACTTGGATAAAATGAAGTGTAGGGTAAGCTATGAGGCTCACCTACAATCTCTATATATGAATGTCAAATTACAATGTCTGAATATGATACAATTTGACAATATCTGTATCTAGGTAGAAATAGGAACTAGATACAAGAGATTGTGTGCCTAAGAGGTATGAAGAGTGTGTGTGAGAGAATATGGAGAATATGAACAATTTAGAATTTTTATACAACAAACCCAAATTGTGATCAACCTAAATCAGAAACAAGTGACCTAGCAAGTAAGAACAGAAATAGACTTGCTACTCACAGTAAATCAACAATGGATGTTGATGGTAAGTTGGCAGAATCTCCTCCAGATAATCACCAAGATGTAGACCACAAATCCTCCAAGAGTGTGAGAACTCCTCCTCCAAGATGGCCTCCAAGATCTCCTCCTAACTTGAGAAGATTGATCACCTCCATCTCCTTGAGAACACCTCAAAGAGAGTAGCTTGGATGATGTTGAACAATAGACCAAAGCCTTGCTTATATAAATTTGAGTATGCTTCTAAAAGCACTCCTCTAAAAGCACATATAACAAAAGCAATAAAGCAATTGATGTCGCTAAATTACATCTAAAAGCAAGAAATGCTTGTTGCGAATTATGCCGCTATTTCGTGAAGTGATTTTTCACAACAAAAGTTGTTTACTGTTGGCACTGCACCATTCAGAATTGAACATTGATACTTGTTATAGGAGTCAATCGACATAGCCACGGTGCCCTTTGACTTCTCTTGTACAAAGGATTTAATAGAAAATTCAATACATGTTTGATTTGATGAGATTTGGAATCAATTTTGACCATTTTTTCCAAGAGCATCCCTCTAGTCTCTTCCCACCATCCTTTGAGAAGCTTCTCTCTAGGATGTGAATCCTAAAATCTCTCAAAGAAGAAGGCTTGAAATAAAGACATGAATGTTGTGTGTGCAACTCATCTCCCATCCTTTACCAATTGGCATATAATATATTAGCTACTATTTATAGTGTGGTCTCATCGGCATATTGCAATTGTAATCCAAATTATCCATTTCTTTTAATAGATTGTAGCGACCAAATGCTAGCTGCATACTAAAAGTCTTCTCTAGATCAATATTCTACATTCCATAAGGATAAAACTTGATCTTCCCCTTCACATTATTCTTGTTTTTTACCCCTTCATGTTCTTGTTCTTCCTTGATAAGTTTCGCATATGGTTATCTGATAGTCGACAAATCGATAGCCTTAATATGTCCCAAACAACATCAAATGAGTGGAATGATGTAACTCTTTTGTTAAAGTTTTGTTTAAGTTAGCATATCCAATATCTTTTTTTTTTACATGGTAGAAAACTTAATTGAGAAAGATTCAATTATACAAAAAGAAAAGAGATAATTTTTCATATATTTTTGTTAAGATGTAGCTGAAATGGACATAATTTCAACTAGGGTTCATTAGATATTATTCTTCAATAATGATAGATTATCCTTAAGGATATCCTTTGATAACCAAAACATACAAGTAAAGTAACATAGTACGGACATAATTTCAACTAGGGTTCATTAGATATTATTCTTCAATAATGATAGATTATCCTTAAGGATATCCTTTGATAACCAAAACATACAAGTAAATTAACATAGTACACACGGAATTTCATGTTCCATAAAATAGGTTTATGCAATAGCTTGAAATCTTTTCCAAGGTAAAGGTAACCTAGAGGGTGGTTATTTCATGATTGAAAGGCCCATCCAAACACCCAAGATGGATGATGAAAGGCAATCCAAATGCCTTAACATTTGAGGAGTTAGTCTCTGTTCAGATGCAAGAAGATCAGTCTAGGCACAACAGGTCCATTATGTGTGTTGTAGATCAAGCTTTCCTAGCTAGTCAGAAGGGCAAAGGTAAATGGAGCTCATCTACTTGTAAGCAAAAATTTGCTAATTCTGCATAATCAAAGAAGGATGATAGAGAGAGAAGAAAATAGAAAAACATAAATTGTTTGGCAAATACTGTAAAGTAAATGATCATGTCATAAAGACTTGTCCAAATTTGGTTGCTAAAGAGGCAAGGCGCCATTTACCAATGTTTGCAGTTATGACCCATCTTCTCATGGGTACTATATGTCTGCAATAGACTCAGATGTTTGGTACTTTGATAGTGGGGCAACCAAACATATTACATTGTAGTGCAATTTCTTCACTTCACTCGAGCCTGCCTGTTGTGGAAGGACTCCATAGCCTTCACACAACTGAAGACTAACTAGCAAGGCCACACACTAGGAAGAGCGATGTCTTTCCACCCAACCAACCCCTCCAATATATAGCTCCAAGTCCAAGGGGGTAAGTCCCTCTCAAAGGGACATGTGTACCTTCCATCACATGGGTCCCTAAGGTGGTCACATGGTTTCCAAGCTTAGGGTATCACATGAAATCACATGGCTTCTAAAAGAAAACTCTTCAAGCTCTCACGTACAAACCAAGTGGCTAGGAGAAGCTTCCAATCAAGCCTAAGGTACTCAACCTTAGAGAATTATCCCTAAGGTTCAAGACCCATCTAAAAAGGGTAAATAAACCCATAAATCCCAAGGGTTTCACACCTAGAAACCCAAAGGTTCTACCCCTTAGACCCATGTAATTATACAACATTCTCCCCCCCTTAAAAGCATTTCCGTCCTCGGAAATGAGTGGAGATATATACCTTGGGGTATTCCCCCATGCTCCATGATCAATCTCAAGCATCATGGCTTTCATCTCTCTAAGTTCGCCTCTTAATTTGAAAGGGGAATTCCACCCCGACTGAATCTAAAAAGAGGAGAATCCATGTGTCGTCTAATTCCCTGCCCCAATCATTCAAATTTCCATCTAGTTTGCATACGAAAAAGAACAGAGTGGAATGCAAAGTATGCAAAGAATGAAAAGGGTGGAAGAGAACATCCCTGCCTATTTCCTTTGTTTAAGCTATGTGTCATCTGGGTCTCCATAGCTCAAACATGTGAATTAGGTGGATACAAAGTGGCTTCAACTAAATTACTACCTTGGTCCATTGCTTTGCATCACTTGTGCATGGACCTAGCACAATAGATGAATGCTACTTAAGGTCAGATTCATCTCTGAAGTTAGAATCCAACTGGATCTAAAAGGAAGATGAATCTTACATAATCCCTGCCCAAATCAATCTCTTTTAGTGAAATGGGTGGATTTTCTTGTTTGCAATTTGCCTCTAATAATTCTAAATAGAGGGGAACATTATTATATATCCCTACCTAACCAATAGAATGGTAAAGGTCGATTATATAACATCCTCTTCATCTTCAGAGAGAGCTTACCAAAAAGTGGATGCAATGTTCTTTCAAAACTTTACGTAGTTTTGAGAATCCACTTTTAAGGGACTAGAATCCGTAAGGGTTAATCTAACTATTGTAGCCTTTGATTGAAACCTATTTTACTTGTTCTTCCAAAAAGATAAGATCTTTATAACTACATCCCAAGATGAGAACTCATAGTGTAAAAGATCGTGTTATCTTTAAGGTCATAAGTAGAAATAGATTATTCCAATCATTTCTTCACTACTTAATCCTTACGGATCTTTAGTTGGATCTCAAACCTTAAAGGTCTTCTTGATCCTTGCAGAGTTCTCTCCCTTATATTCTCGATCTATTAAAGATGTCCTATGTTGACATCGTAACTATATCTTTCTTATTCTTCAATCAAGTATCCAGAAGATGATCTTTTTTGAGCTTTCTTTCAAGCTTTGCCTAAGATCATCTTTATGTTTCTCGAATTTCAAGTTATGCTTTTGAATGAAGTTTTTAGAACTTCATCCTTTGGAGTTTACCTTCAAACTCAAAAAAGTTGATCCTCTCCTTATTTCTAACTCTCTGTAAGAGATAGATACCACTACAAGAAATAGGGGGGCATAGCGACGTCGTCGAATCGGAAAAAAACGGAGTCGTGTTTTTGAAATTTTGATTTTTAGGCAGGGTACGTCACAGACTCAAGCTTGCATCGCTTATGCGACGCTAATCTTTGCGTCGCAAATAGAGTCGCTTGCTAGCAACGATATGTGCGACATGGGCAAACTGGAGAGCGTCGCATATGCGTCGTCCTTTCAAGAGCATCACGTAATCGACGCTCTAGAATGTTCAAAAAAAATTTTGATTTCTCCCGGCACATTTGTGCCGAGATCTGGACGAGAGCAAGAGAACGAGAGAGAGAGAGAGAGAGAGAAAGAGAGAGAGAGAGAGAGAGAGAGAGAGAGAGAGAGAGCGAGAGAGAGAGAGAGAGACCAGGTATGCGCACACACACACACTTACACACACATACATATGCATACACACACATATACACACATAGACACACACACACACATACACATATACACACACACACATACACACACATATACACACATATACATACATACACACACACACATATACATACATACACACACACACATATACATGCACACACACATATATACATACACACACATATGCATACATAATGCACATGCAAACATACACATACATAATGCATACACATGCACACACATATACACATACACATACACATACACACACATACACACATACACACATATACACACGCATACACACACATACACACACACATACACACACATACACACACATATATGCATACAGACACACATAGAGAGACATGCACACACATACACATACATGCATACATATGCATATGCATACATACATACATACTTACATGCATACACACACATATGCATACACAATGCACATGCATACATACACATACATAATGCATATGCATACATAATGCACATGCATACATACACATACATAATGCATATGCATACATAATGCACATGCATACATACACATACATAATGCATACACACACATATGCATACATAAAGCATAAACACACATACACACACATACATATGCATACACACACATATACACACATAGACACACACACACACATACACATATACACACACAAATACACACTCGTATACACACATACACACATAATGTTGCATACACACACATATACATACATACACACACATATACATGCAGACACACATATATACATACACACACATATGCATACATAATGCACATGAAGACATACACATACATAATGCATACACATGCACACACATATACACATACACATACACACACATACACACACATACACACACATACACACACACATACACACATACACACACATACACACATACACACACATACACACACACATACACACACATATATGCATACACACACATAGAGAGACATGCACACACATACACATACATGCATACATATGCATATGCATATGCATACATACATACATACATATGCATATGCATATGCATATGCATACATACATACATACTTACATGCATACACACACATATGCATACATAATTGTTGGCATACAAGTCAGATGAAGAGCATACTAGCGCAACGGAGGAGTCATGCACAATACGGCAACAAGGCCCAATCATTTTTTCCATGGACCATTTACAACTCAAGTGATTTTAATCACTACACAAACATTGTAAATTCCGTTTCTGGTAGAATAGACTCCATTTTGTGCAAGCCGAGGAGTCCTTGAGCTTGAGGAGTATTAGAACTAGCTACATATCAATTTTCATAATTTTCAGACTCTGTTTGAGCCCTCAAATAGGCTCTAGAACCTAATTTTTAACTAGGCCGAACACTAGGTCTGGACAAGACCAAAGCTAGTTAGAAAACTATAAAAAGAGCTAGAGAGCTCATTTTTGAGGGTAGATTGTTTGTGAATTGAGCTTATGTAAGAGACTTTTTGACTAATGCAAAGAACTCCATTGTTCCTCTCCTTGTTCTTGGCTTGTGTGCGCGTGTGTGTGTATGTGTGTGCATGCTTGTGTACTTCTCACTCACACACTTGTGCCTTCACTTGCTCATAGTCTTCATACTAGTCCTCACGTCTCCACGGATTGACAATTATGAGGTGAATTTTCTCACGTTGGTACTCACCATTGTGCTAGAGTGATACCAATTTTGGCGCCGTTGCCGGGGAGAGAGCTTCGAGGACGAGCGTGTGATGGTAAGACGTCGAGTTGAGACATTGGAGTTATAGGTAATATCCTTCCTTCTCTTTATTTTTCTTCATTTTTTCCTTACATTCGCATCACCATCATCACCATCATCATCCCCACCATCTCCCACCTCCATCTCCATCTCCACAAAAAATTTCAGTTCTTTGGTCATATTACACTCCCCACCTCATTTCCCTCATTTCATTGTGAGAGAGAGAGAGAGAGAGCTTGCATGCTATCTGTTTTTGGTGTGTTTTTGAGCTTTTGTTGCAGGAACTAGCTGTACCACCTTCTCCAGCAGTGTGTGCAGGTACGACAGACTCTGCACAGGTCCCGGGACGACGACCTCTGTCTGTCGCGACAGACAGAAAAACTTAATATTTTGTGAATGCGTGTTTGGCACGGTAACCTACACCATTAGAGCACTCCAAATCACTAGAAGTTTCTCAAAAATTTGCGTTTTTTCAGTCTATCGCGACAGACACCGTCTATCGCGACAGACACCTGTCTATCGCGACAGACCAAAATTCCACGACAGACCCAGTCTATTGCGACAGACACCATCTATCGCGACAGACCAAATCACGATAGACGACAAACAGCGTCTATCGCGACAGACACCTGTCTATCGCGACAGACCAAAATTCCACGACAGACCCAGTCTATCGCGACAAACACCATCTATCGCGACAGACCAAATCACGACAGACGACAGACAGCGTCTATCGCGACAGACCAAAATTCCACGATAGACCCAGTCTATCGCGACAAACACCGTCTATCGCGACAGACCAAATCACGACAGACGACAGACAGCGTCTATCGCGACAGACACCTGTCTATCGCGACAGACCAAAATTCCACGACAGACACCGTCTATCGCGACAGACACCGTCTATCGCGACAGACAGCCCCCCACGATAGTTTGTGTCTATCGCGACAGACACCGTCTATCGCGATAGACAGACATTTTCGGCAAAAATTAAGGGGTAAATTTTTTGGAAATTTAGGCTAAATTTTGGGCATATTTGCACTCTCAAATACTCACACACTTGCAAAGGCCTTAGAAAAATGCATTAAAACTCCTGAAAGGATCTGTTTGTCTGGTTAACCCCCTAAACCCTGAACGGTCATAACTTTTTCATACGAAATCCATTTTTTTAGCTCTAGGGCTTGTCGGAAAGCTCGTGGCATATACTACACGCCCTCAACTGTTTTTTATAAGAATAATGCGTTGATTTTCAGATAGGATATTTGGAAGTTGACACACTGAGGGGTAGGAACACCAAGGGAGCTCTAGAGGAAATTTTTAGCAATACAAAAGGGGGAACAAGGGTCATTAAAAAAGTGTCTGAAATAAATTGTCTATCAATTGAAGGATCAACTTGAAGCTAAACTTGGGATTCTTACAGGATCATCGAGAGCTCTTGGAGAAAGCAAAGTAAGTGCCAAGGAGAACAAGCTCGAGAACGTGCTTCCTGGGTAGACCAGCATCGCCAGGAGGAGCGACTTAAGGTTGGAACATCACTTAACCCCCTCGGTCTATTCTTAGCATAGGCTAAGTAGGAGTACGATAGGAACACTCAAGTTTGAAGAGCCCTTAATTTCTCAAGTGCAAGGGTAGGCAAAATTGTAGTCAAGGGATAACTTAAAGGAAAAAGAACTTAAACTAAGCGGACGCAGAACATCAAGTACGACCCACGAAAGTGCTCCTGATGACGCTTAACTAAAAACAAGAAAACACATCCAAAGGAACTTAAAAGGAACAAGTGACGTACCAAAGAATCAGCAACGTACAAAGGGCATATGAACCTTAGGTCAGGTAGACACCTAGGGAGAGACAGACAAAGTCTTAGATCTTCAGAGGCTAGTGTCAATCATACTGCGAGGTCTTGGGCCCAGCAGCTGAGCCATCATTCGTATTACCCTAGTTCTGAGACTAGCGAGTCTGAGATGTCCCACGGTATGGAGAGACCTACAGGAAGTTCTGGGGTGCCATATTTACATAGGGTGGAAGGCCCTTACAAGATGCAACTCGAGTACCTTAGGACCAACCGATTAGGTGCTAGCATCTATGAGGACGGCCTAGGAAGATCTGTGGTACAGATTAAGAATCCTGATCAATCCATTGGACTAGAGCACCCAGCTGTCAAGTTTGAAAACGGAGCATACTTGGACAAAGAAGGAACCATATACGTAGTCACCAGTCACCCAGATAGGACGGACCAATTCGGAAATGTGATCCCAGAAGCAGACTTAGGCGACCTAGAGCAAGGAGACATAGGTACAGAACCTAGAACCCCTCGAGGCAAATCGGCTCTCACTAGGATTATCACACCAGAGTGGATTCCCCAAGACAACAAGAGCATAGATCTGCTTCTGAACCGAGAGACTGACGAAGCCTTTTGGAGGTATAAGTCTGATCGGCCAATTGATATAGGAACAATCATGATCTATGAGTTTAAGGATCCTGATAGCCCAGGCAGAGTGACCTACTTGGATCACGCTTCAGAGAGGATCTTTGGGGTTACAGAGAATGATAGGCATGCTTACACTTGGAAAGGAGAATTTATCTTCCCCCAACCAAGATCGAATGTGTCCTTTGGTCGCCAAGGAGCTGGAACATCTCAAGCTCAGGGGACTCAAAGAGAAAGGAGTCAAGAGAGACCTGAGGTAAGCCTTGCCAACTCTTGGGGAAGAGAAAGAACGAGAATGGACACGAATAGAGGGGAACCTGAGGGACATAGAGCCCCAGGGAACCGAAGAAATGCCGATGATTTCCCTTTGCCAAGACCAAGAGAGCACACGAGGACCTTGAGACCGACCCAACTAGTTAAGTCCATGAAAAACTACTTCGATGGCACTGGAGACCCCTACGATCATGTAGTCGAGTTTAAGCAAGTCTTGAGAGCTGAACAAGTTGAAGACCTGTTCACGCAGTACAATGCCTTTGGTTTAACCCTTAGGAACACCGCCCTGACATGGTTTCAGCCACTAAACGAGAGGCAGTTTAGAAGCATAGATCAACTTTTAGAGGCATTCATTATCGAATTCTCTAAAAATGGCATAAGGCATAATACTTCCTCATTGATATACAGCTTCAAGAAGACCCCGCAAGAGACTGTGAGACTTGCAGGAAGAAGATTTAGGCAATATCTTGAGCGATGTCCTGGTCTTGAGTTACCCACAGCCGCTAAGCAAGTGGCTTTATTCTTGGATGGATTGCTAAGTACCAAATTGAGATCATATGTGTACTTGAAGGACCCCCGGACTATAGAAGAATGTGTACGCATGTGCATCGATATTGAGGATAACCTAGGGGAGGAGTTAGAGTTATCCAAAATCTACAAAGATTCAGATAGTACCTCTAGCCTCTCTTCCTCACAGTCCACATCAATTGAGGAACTTGCGGAAAAAGTAGCTCAAAAACTAGGCGTCTCTAGTAAACAAATTCCTAGATTTGCCCCAGTAAAGAGGTGCTATACTTGCGGTGGTGACCATATGGCAAACGCATGTCCCATCACGGCTCAACCCCAAGTGAACCCTAGCAGCCAATATTGCACCATAGAGCGAAGGTACACAAATCACTCAGCACAGGACTGCCCATACAATAAGCAAGCAGTTAGGCAAACCTACCCTCAGCCATACCCTCAACAAGGCAGATACCAGAGTCAATATTCACCACAACAGTATATTAGGCCTCAGCAAAATTACCAACCGCAATATCAGGCCCAACTGAGACCCCAGCCAGTGCTAGCACAGCAACCACCTGCTCCTACTAATGTGATTCCGGTCAAGTATGCTGCTGCAGAAGAAAACCTGAATAGAGCGATAGTCCCAGTAACACCATTAATCTCAGAAAGTGATCCCAGTGACCATAGCTTTGATTCTACACATGTTGATAGTCCCCAGGCTTACTACATGCAGTCTCCTGAACATGGTGAGTTTTACTACAGTGAGGAACCGAGTGAACCTATTTGGGAGCCTGAATATGCTAATATCATGTACACAAACCCCAACTCTAGACCTCAACCTAGGCAGATACGACCCCCTTTTCCTAGAGGACCTTGCTTCAGATGCCAGGGGGATCACCTCATACGTGATTGCCCCATGCCTGCACCTACACAACCCCAATCAGTGACGATCCAAGGCTTTTGTCAGGAGTGCGGAAAGGAACATCTCTTACGAGATTGTCCCAAGAATCCCAGCAATATGCCAAAAATCACTCCGATTAATGTTATTGGGTTGGTGGTCAATTCCACAGGAAGTGTCACTTCCACTGCACCAGTGCAGGTAATCACTAGAGCTCAAGCATTGCAGCAAAACCAAGGGGTAAGCCAGGAAAAGAGCCCAGACGCTAGCGATACTGAGAGCCAAAATAAGAAGAGAACAAGAGCTTGGAGAGATAGCCGTGAACGTATGAAAAGGCAATGGGCAAAGAAGATGAGTGAACTTGAGGAAAGTCTACGAGAAACCAAGGCCAAAATCATAGAGATCACATCTCAACCGCACTCTCACACATTCCCACTGCTACCATCCCCATCACCCTCCATCCCTCCACCCTCTAATACACCCCACGTAACCCTTCCACCACCCCGAGCAGGATCATTATTAGCTGATCCCACTCCTGAAGACATAGACATGATGCTTAAAGCATATCAGGCCAGAATCCAAGAAGGGCCAAATGTAACGGATCATGACAAGTGCTACCCTAGAGCTGACCTAGAGATAGAAAGAACCAAGCTTTGCGCGAAAATGGTCGCATTGGCTCAGACTATGTTTGAAGCCAGTCGCCTTTTCAATTACTCGGGCTCAGCCAAGACGCAATTACACTTGGATGGACTTCTAGAGAAGTTAGAGGGCATAATTGCAAGATCTGCCAAGGAAGAAAAAAATCAAGAAAGACATAAAGCAAGCAAAAACATGACCCATCCCCCACCGAAAGCTTATGTGCCCAATTCCACTGAACCAGGCAACCCCCCCTCCCTAGAAAGAATAGAGAATCTAATTGCACAATCACAAAAGGAACCCGCCCCTCAACACCATGACAAGGCTAGTGAAAGAGCAGGTCTTCCTACCCAAAAAGCCTATGTGCCTGAGGCCTACGTGCCTAACTCTACGGAGCCAGACACCTCTTCTTCTATGAATCAATACACACCAGAATTCTTGCGAGCGATTCAAGAAGAGAAATGGGCTAAAGAGAGTGAGGTTCCTCCTCCCATTGAACTTGTGGATGACACACACGATCAATTCCCACAAGACCTTCCTTCCATTTATGGAGAGCAGGAGAGTGCCCAATCTCAAGAAAGATTAGACTTCGAGTCTAATTCTTTACAAGAACTACCCCATTTCACAGGCCCATGGGAAGCAAAGTCCACCTGTATGAGAGCACCTACAGTCATGGTAAGAAACGAAGATTCAGTCATACCTAGGAACACAGAGGTAGTGAAGAACACCAAAGTGTAGTGCAATCTCACTTTGGAAGAGCTGCTTAAGGTTAGACCAGAAGTGTGGAAACATATAGCCAATCAAGTGCCCGAGATAGCAAAACCTCGTTCCCAGGTAGGATCCCAGAGAACAGTGCCAGAAATACCCTTAGACAAGATCGGAGACATGAGTGAGGGCGAAGAGGGAAACACATATCTCCCCATCACTCATCAGGGATACACAACCAAGGCCATCTTGGACTCAGGTGCAGGAGTTGCAATTGTTACCACTTCCTTATGGAAACGTTGGGGCAAGCCAGCTCTCAGGCCAACGAGAATGAAATTGCAGATGGCTGACAGGCACATAGAAAGACCCTTAGGACTACTCGAGGGGATAACTCTCACTACTTGTGGTGTAGAGTTTGAGCACACATTTGCTATCTGTGACTTTAGCAAAAATCAAGCCTATGAGATGATTTTGGGAAGACCATTTATGCGGCAGTTGCAAGTGGTACAGGATTGGGGAACCAATTCCTTGTATTTGCAGCATTTAGGTGTTACAACCAAAGTCAATCTCAAGGATTACTCTCATAGAGATGTCCCTCCTATCCAATGGAACCCCATCCATAGAGCCAAAGATGATACAGAATCGGTGCATTCCCTAGGATCAGGATCCTCATGGATGCATGAAGACACTCACTTATGGATGTGTAAGGTAGCAGTAGAAGAAGAGAAGAGAGAAAAAGCCAGGGAGATAGGTGCAAAAGAAACCCATAGATCAATCCAAGACCCAGCCTATGCACCTGTAGTTTTTCCAGACGAAGAATTCGAACCTCACGGCTGGGCAGAAATTCTAGCAACCATGGATGTAGCCATCAATGAAGAACAATGGACACCTCACTGTGACGAGGATGGCTATGACATTTCAGTCTTCTCCATAGAGCCGATCATGGGAGAGGCAGTTTTAGAAGAGTGTGAACCTAGCCCTGATGCATTTGAGGATGCGAGTGACTCCGATCTAGAGTCAATCATTATGGACCCACCTTTTGCATCAGATGAAGAATACTTCTATGAAGTAGAATTTCAACCCCAGAAGCACGGAGAGCTTACAAAGGATGTAAGGCTAGCCACACATGTAACCCATAAGGAAGAAGGAAAGAAAAGAAAGAAGAGAGAAGTCACACCAGAAGAGGAAGAATCTTTGTTTGAGGTCCCGGAAAATTTTAAGAAGTATGAGATAGATGACAAGAGATTCATGATTAGAATGCCTAAACGAGAGGCACAATCGGGAGAGGCCTATGATAACAAAGAAACTACCAAGAAAATAGTGGTAGCCATAGAAGAAGGAGAAGAGAGGTGCACTTACATAGGACATGACCTCACTGAGGAAGAAGAGCATGAGCTGATAGCCTTGCTAAGAGAATACAGAGATGTATTTGCTTGGAGTTACAAGGATTTGAAAGGAGTGGACCCGGACATATGCTCACATACGATTCCCATGACTACAGAGGCCAGACCCTCAAAACAAAAGCCATACACATATAATGACAACTATGCTGCCAAGATCAAAGAAGAGATAGACCGCTTGATTGAAGCTGGATTTATCTATGAAATTGAGCACACTGAATGGGTATCCCCCATTGTGGTGGTGCCCAAGAAGAACGGCAAATTACGAGTATGCATTAACTTGAAGAAGGTTAACGCAGCCACGATCAGGGATAATTACCCGCTTCCTATCACTGAGCATCTATTAGAAAGGGTGGCAGGCAAGGAAGTGTACAGCTTCCTAGATGGGTTCTCTGGCTACAATCAAGTGGCCATTGCACCAGAAGATCAGCATAAAACGGCTTTTGCCACAGAGTGGGGTATATTCGCTTTTAGGGTAATGCCATTCGGGCTGACCAATGCTCCCGCAACCTTCCAAAGGCTGATGTGCCATGTATTTAAGGAGTTCCTGAGAAAGAACTTAGAAGTCTATGTTGATGATCTTTGTGCTCATTCCAACATTAGACAAACCCATATTCCTGAACTCAGACAAATCTTTGACAAATGTAGAGAATATCAAGTCTGCCTAAACCCAGAAAAATGTGTTTTTATGGTCAAGCAAGGCAAAATTCTAGGACACATAGTGTCAAAGAATGGCATATCTACGGATGAAGAGAAAGTAAGAGCTATAGCCGAATTACCTAGGCCAAAGAATGTCAAGGAAGTACAAGCTTTCATGGGGCATTGTGGTTATTACCGATGATTTATACACATGTATGCCATCATTGCAAAGCCTCTGTACGGACTTCTGACAAACTTTGAGTGGACTGAGGAATGTGAGAATTCCTTCAATGAGCTTAAACGGCGATTATGTTCAGCACCAATCTTAACCACACCGGATTGGAATAAGCCTTTCCATGTTCATGTGGATGCATCCAATTATGCCATTGGATGTGTGCTTGCACAACCTACTGGTGAAGGTAATATGGATCTTCCAATTGCCTATGCTAGTAGACAATTGAATGCAGCTGAACGAAATTATACCACTACTGAGAGAGAAGGCTTAGGCATGGTATATGCAGTTAAGAAATTTAGACACTATTTGCTTGCAAATAAGTTTAAATTTTTTACTGATCATCAGGCATTGCTATACCTCGTAAACAAGCCATGCAATACAAGAAGATTAGTAAGATGGTTTCTCTTGCTAATGGAATATGATTTTGAGGTTGTGGTAAGGAAAGGGAAGACTCATTTGAGAGCAGATCACCTTTCTAGGCTCACATCGGGAGAAGCCCCACAAGGAGTGTCAGATGACCTTCCTGATGCTTACTTGTTTAATTTGGAAGTGGTGCCGCAGTGGGCTAAGCCATTGGTACCAGTGTTGACATACGGACCTAACCACCCAGTAATAAACACACAGGATAGAGAGGTAGTAAAAGCCCAAAAGTATCACATCATGGCAGGAAGTATGTACAAGCACACAGATCAAGGGATCTTGGCTTGTTGTGTGGAAGAGGATGAGTACGCTAAATGGTTGCAATTAGCACATGTAGGTGCGTTAGAGCAACACTACTCAAAGCAACGAACCTTACAGACACTAAGGAGACTCGGAGTGCATTGGCCGACTATGGAAGCAGATGTCCAAAAGTTGTGCAAGGATTGCCCAATCTGCCACCATAAGAGATAGTTACCCATTACCCATCACCGATCATCTTTTGGAAAGAGTGGCAGGAAAGAAAGTTTACAGTTTTCTAGATGGCTTTTCAGGGTATAATAAGGTAGCCATTGCTCCTGAGGACCAACATAAAACAGCCTTTGCAACTGAATGGGGAGTGTACGCCTTTAGGGTTATGCCTTTTGGTCTAATCAATGCCCCAGCCACTTTCAAAGATTGATGTGTCATGTATTCAAGGAGTTTTTGAGAAAGAGCATGGAGGTAGACGTGGATGATTTATGCACTTATTCAGCTATACGATCAGAACATATTCCTGAACTAGGAAAGATCTTTGCTAAATTCCGACAATATAGAGTATGCCTCAATCCAGAAAAGTGTGTCTTCATGGTTCGACAAGGAAATATTTTAGGACACATTGTCTCTAAAAATGGAATTTCAACTGATGAAGACAAAATCAAAGTGATCCTGGATTTGCCGAGACCAAAGACTGCTAAAGAAGTGCAGGCATTTATGGGATATTGCGGATACTATTGAAGATTTATACACATGTATGCCATAATTGCTAGACCTCTTTATGCATTATTGTCTCATTTCAATTGGACACAAGAATGTGAAAAGGCCTTTAACAAATTAAAGAGTCGATTGAGTTTAGCACCAATCCTTCGAGTACCAAATTGGAACAAACCATTTCACATTCACGTAGATGCTTCCAAGTTTGCCATTGGTTGCATATTAGCTCAACCTGCTGATACAGGGAAGTTAAGACCACCCTATAGCCTATTCCAATAGGACAATTGAATCAAGCAGAGCGCAATTATACCACAACTGAGAGAGAAGGCCTAGGGATGGTGTATGCTGTGAAGAAATTCTGACACTACTTATTGGCAGACAAATTCAAATTCTTCATCAATCATCAAGCTCTACTGTACTTAGTCAATAAGCCTTGTAATACGGGACGACTAGTACGATGGTTTCTACTGTTAATGGAGTTTGATTTTGAAGTAGTAGTCAAGAAAGGGAATACCCACATTAGAGCAGATCACTTATCGAGAATGACACATGGAGAACCCCCTACAAGAGTACCTGATGATCTGCCAGATACTTACCTTTTTAATCTCGAAGCATGTCCCTAGTGGGCAGAAAAGTTGATCCCAATACTCACGTATGGACCTAAACATGGGATCTCACCAAATCAAAACCAAGACCTATGGAAGACTAAAAACCTTCATATCATTGCTGGAAGTTTATATCACCAAGACTCAAGTGGATTACTCATGAGATGTGTAGAAGAAGAGGAACAAGAAATGTGGCTTTAAAAGGCACATACAAATCAATGGAAAACTCATTTAAATGCGAACGGAACATGGCAAACACTGAAGAGATTAGGTATATATTGGCCAACCATGCAGAGGGATACACATAACTATGTATCAGCCTACCCAACTTGTCAAGAACAAAATCTATAAGAGAACTCTACCTTCTGCTATTCCACAGTAGCACCAAGATGGAGCATGCCTCTGGTAAAATTCTTGAAGACCCAAGAGTACCCAGAAGGAGCCACTCTAGCAAGGAAACGTGCACTCACAGAACAAAGCAAGGACTATGCTCTCATAGGAAAACAACTCTTTAAGCGAGGAAGAGATAATCAATTACGAATGTGTATTCATGAAGACGAATATCTTGCTGTGTTAGAGATGGCACATATAGGGGCTGCAGGAGGACATTTTTCTGCAGATAAAACTGCAAAAATGATTCTCTTTGCAAGAATGTGGTGGCCAACTCTACATCAAGATGCAGCCACATATGTTCAAAGATGTGATACCTGTCAACGAACGAAATATCCAATTAGAAGAGATGAAATGCCACTGAAACCCATGATGAGTGCGAGAGCCTTCACTAAATGGGGAATAGACTTCATAGGACCTATTAGCCCACCAGCTAAAGGATCCCATTCCGAGTACATAATCGTAGCCACAGACTATTTGACCAAGTGGGTTGAAGCCAAAGCAACCAAGAAAAATGATGTGAGGACTACGGCTAAGTTTCTCTTCGAGAACGTATTCACTAGATTTGGACTACCTATAGAAATTGTGAGTGATAGAGGCACGCACTTTGTGAATGGAAGTGATAGAAGCCCTACTAAATGAATTCTTAGTAATTCATAAGAAATCAGCCCCATATCACCCGCAAGCCAATTGACAGGCCAAAAGTTCAAATAAAATCTTGTGTACAGTTCTCACGAAAATTGTCAACAATGGTAGATCGGATTGGGATAAACAATTACATCATGCTTTATGGGCATTCCGAGTAGCCTACAAAACAGCCATAGGCACTACCCCATTTAACCTGGTGTACGGACAGAATGCTATCTTGCCAATTGATTTCTTAATACCCACTCTCAGAGTAGCAACAACTTACGAGTGGACTGGACATGAATTGTCAGCACAATTGGATCAAATAGAAAAGTTACACGAAACTAGGTTACAAGCGGTAGCAGGGATTTATGCGGCTAAAAGCCGACAGAAGGCATATTTTGACGCTCACATTAAAGACAAAAACCTAAAAGAAGGTGATCTAGTTTTGGTCTACACTTTGAAACAGCATGCAAAAAAATTGCAAAAAAGAGGATGTGGCCCATTGATCATCAATCGTATATCTACCAGCGGAGCCGTCAGCTTAGCAACCCTAGATGGAGAAGTACTACCAAACTATATCAGTGGTTGCCGAGTAAAAAAATATTTGGAGCCATTAACTGAAGAAATAATGTCACGACTAATAATGGGTAAAAATAGGGGCATAGAGGAAGAAAGAATACGAGAAGAAGCTAGACAAGAAGCACTAGAGCGAATCAGGAAACGAAAAGAGTGGATGAGAGAGAGAGAGAGATGAGAGATATCAACTAGGAGAAGAACTCATCCCAATGGCTAACTTTAGAGCCACTGAAAACCTAGGACAGCAAACGATGCAACCTTACTTGAATTTGGGTGCGGGAACAAAGGAATACTACTTGGTGGATGCTCTCATTGACACAGGAGCAGCCATAAGTTGTATCAAGTATTCGTTGACCCAGAAACTCAAGGTAGAATTATGCCCATCAAAGGTACAACTGATTGAAATAGGAGGAAAAATTACCAAATGTATAGGTAGCTGCCAGGTATAAAGCACTAGGATTAGATGATTCGAGTTCTAATGAGGAATCCAGCCCAGAGAAAGACACATTAGACACTGACATCAGAACAGAAATGAACAATGAGGAATGGACAGAGATCAATCAGATCGAAGTCACACCTGACAATCAACAGTCAACGGGAAGAAACCAAGAAGAACCCACTAAAACAGTACATATTATTCAATTGAACGATCAGTCCAAGATCAGCATCAAAGAAGCTCCAATCACTAATAAAGAAGTAGTGCATCCGGTCAAAGAAGAACTACAAACATACATGGATCAAGACGAAAATGTACCTCAAAATAAGGAATAGATTGTGATTGAAGTACCTGACGATACACCACAAGGCAAGATTGACCACAGGGAGGGTGAGCCACGGATTCAACTCCATATTCGGCAGCCCCATGACACTACATTACATGTGGCACAAGGGAAAGATGTTACAACAGGTGAAGAGCCTAGCATCCCTACCACATAGCTGAATGTTGATGTTACTCAATTAAAACCTGTTGTCAAGCAAATGATACAAACGGCCATGGACACGCAACAACAAATGATGGAAATAGATGCAGATTACGACAAGGCAATGCGGGAAAAGAATCAGTTTCAAGTCATGAGTGAGCAATTGTCCACACAACTCATTCAGGCCCAACAAGAGATTTCAGTCAAGGAAACGGAGATAATTGCAGTTAAAGAACAATGCCTTGATGAAACAGCATCATCAGCTCCAGACACAACTTGCGGAATTACAAAGACAGCATGAAGCTAGTGAAGCAGACAAGGAGAGAATGAAAGCTAGAAGCAATCTGCTCGAAACACAACTTAAGGCATATATGGAGGAGAATGATAACTTACGAAGCAGAAACAAAGAACTGATGAAGGCATTACTGTATGACCAACCTATAGAAAAACCAAAAACATCAGTCACTGACCAGAAGGAATTGAAAGATTAGATTGAGAAATATGCAGATCTGTTGAAACAAGAGCAAGCACGAACAGAGGAATGGGGAAATAGGTACATCAATGAAACAAATGAACTTAAAACGTAACTACAAAATGTGAATGCCAAACTTGTAAAGAGTTATAGCGAAAATGTAGACCAAGTAGCAGAGATTGGTAACGAACTGCTTGCAGCCAAAGAGGCACTCAGGGCAGCTATGCAAGAAGTTAAAGAAAAGACTACACGCCTTGCACAATTAGAAACCAAAGCAAAAGAGAAAGTATCCATCGGGACACCAGTAGCGCCAAGACAAGAGAATCCTACTGACGAGGTAGAGGTACGTCCTCTATCTCCCTCGATCTATAATTCTCCAATTAAAGAGCAGATGGCAGAACCATGTGATGATCATCCAATGCCATACACTGTAGAAATAGGTCAGAAAGAATGGGCACTATTGGTGTCCCAATTGATAGAGAATTTTGAAAATGAAGTGATCAAAGTAATGAAGGAAGCAAAAATAAAGGGGAAAGACTTGGATACAATAATGAAGCCTTTCAACATTCCGTATGGACTAATGAAAGGGAAAACAAGGCAAAACATAAAGAAGATCACACAGAAAGCTCTTGATGAGAAGCTGCAATTCAACGATAATACATTCAGATATACTCAAGAGGAATTTGAAGCTGCACAACCTGTTTGGAGAAGAAAATTTTTGGAGAAAAATCCTACTTTGCGGGTGCACTGGCAAGCAGCACCGTATTTATTACAGGTGGACCATTTTTCCCAACACCCTGTCGCAGAGAAGCAAGAGAATTTTTGGACATGCAGAAGAATGGTGTGATCAATAAACAGTGGCTGAATTATCCGCTACTTCCAAGTCCACCTCATAACTATCTACCAACCGAAGATTATATGGTAAAAACCATTGAATTTTGGTTGCATTGTTATGCAACAGTACCCGATCTAACTATCAAAATGACGAATAAAATTCTCAACATGATCCTTACAGTTTTGAAGGTGTTCAAGCACGCGGCTTATACATTTTTAAACTTCATTGGTATTAATCAAGGAACAGATATCCTCATTTTTTATTTGTCTTGCCTAGCCGACCTACAATAATGGCCTATTATTCTAGGCTCATGTTTTTACCAAGTACATATATGCAAACATTCGAAGAAGCCTTTTTCACATGGGTTTTTTGAAATTGATTTCGAGATCTTTTTAAAGATGTCATCCAACTTGAATGCCAGATTAATCGCATATGAGCTAAGCTTCTTCACTGATCACAGACAGCCACCACATGACGGTGTGAAAGCAGAACAGTGGAAGCAAGTAATGATACGTGAAGCTAATCTGCTTAATGAAACAGAGCAAAAAGTGTACAGAACATACTCCCATCGACTTCCAAAGCCTGTCGGGGATGACAGAGTTCAAGAGGGGGGCAGTGTTGAGGGAGATTCAAGCAAAAAGAAGAAAAGAAGAAGACAAAGAAAGAAGCTTCACTAAAAGATCATATTGGAAGATATATCTCTACAAGAAGCTTCACTAAAAGATCATATTGGAAAATATATCTCTGCAAGAAGCCCCGCAGGGGCGCAACACTCATCTCTGCACAGAGCCCCGCAGGGGCACACATCAAGGAAAAGCACGTAGGTGAGAAGGAGGAACCAAGGCCAGGAAGTATCCATGAAGAAGTGCAAGAAGATATCCAGCAGTTCCAGAACCCAAAGAAGGTCCTTCAACATTTGGGTCTTTGGAAGGTCCAGATCGAAGGCTGAAGGACCACATCCTCATACCTTCCACTGGTGGCGTGTGTGGCAGCCCAACTTAACACAACAACCCAAAATTAGAGAGCAATTGGAAAATGATCCACGTGTTGCAGGCAGAGAAAAGAAAAGAAGAGGCCACGACCAATACAACAGGCCCAGAGTTATGATCAGTTCCTTGCCCACTGGTAAAACGACATCATTACAACTTCCATAGAGGTGGGCAGTGATCGACTATGGGCACAACATTGGAAACAAGAAGTAAAGCCTATCAAGGGACGACAGAGACAAAGAGGGGGAGAGTGTTGCAGAGCTAAGAAGAGCACAAGGCAGAGAAAAAGAAGGGCCCCAAATTTTTCCAAATTGGACACTTTATTTTTGTATCATAACCACTTTGTAACATATTTTACGTTGTAAAAGCACTAGAGGAGTCCTCTAGATACATACCCATGGATATTAGTAGCTTACCCATGTAAATTAGTAGGAAGTTAACCTTTTTAGTGAATAAAGTGCCAGTCTCTTGTGTGAAAGGACCATTTTTAGGGCACATGTATATAAGTCAATTTATGACTCTTTGTAAAGACTTTTTGCCATTGTGAGAATGAAGAGCACAGAATTTCGAATTTGTGTCTTCTCCTCTCTGTATCTTCTTCTTTGTGAGCTTGTATGCTTGTGTGTTGCTTGAAAAGAGTGTTAGGAAGTGTTGTCTATCCATGAAAGTGTTTGTTTGCTGTCGTTAAGGTGTGTGTGAAGTGTAGGAAGTGTTGGAGTGTAGGAAGGTCATTCCCACGACTCAGTATTTTGCTCATAACTTGAAGGAGAAGTGTCAAAATTGAGTGAAAATACCACCATTGGATGCGTCTTCACGAGAGCTTCGAAATGCATGTGATATTTGCTATATTTGGAGTTCGGAGTTGAGAGAAAAGCTCAATTTACTGTTGGCTACTGCTCCAAGTATCGCGACACCATAGTTGACAGTTGAAGCTTGTTTGCAATAGACTTAGCCTTGTTGCCACTCTTTGGGAAGCTCATTTGCATTGATCACCATTTGAATGCATGTCTTCATACACTCGGCTAGGTTTTGATACTCCTCGGATTGATAAATAAAGCATGAATCCCCACTATATGCACTTGAGGGGGATCGAGGTATAGTCTCTTTCTCCACAAGTCCCTAGGTTTGTCCTTAGGTACACAGTCCTCCAATAGGAATTATGATGATTTTTTACTATCAAGAGCATATTATATGTTGGTGTAAATTTTGCTATGGTACGCATCGAAGACCACAATTGGAATGTATTGAACATGAGGTAGAGTATGGTAGTTTTGACCATGTGTCACCTCCTGATCAACATGATAGAGCTTGGGTATGTATTGATTCTATAATTAATGTCATTATTTTAATTGAAAATCATATACAAGATCAAATTATACTTAATATACATGAATATTTTCTTGATGATGAGGAGGGTGATTCCTCTTCTAATAATGCTAATATACCTTATACACGTCATGGACTTGCCATTTATCAATTAGAAGTAGAGGTTTCTCGAAATCCTCTACCTCCTAGTTTATAGACTGAAATGTCTGAGGATTATCCATTGCCAAATCGTGATCGTCCTCTAGTACAAACATATGATAGAAGAAGATATGGAAGATGGAATAGAGGACCACTTCCTTTAGATGGAGAGGTTTTTAACTTTTGGGGTAATCGCTATATGATTGCTCCTTCCACTATTATTGGTGTTGGTTGTGGTCTCTTTAATGTAGAGGATTTGCATGTGCCTTTGAACTCTGAATTCACTCTTATGTGGTCCTATATGGGGAGATTGGCATCGACTTAAATGTTATGTTCAAAGCATGACTACTTATGGATTATGCCTGAATGTAGCTTCTCTTACTAGTAGAGGGATTACACATACCAAAAATGAAAGATTATATATTGATGGAAGACCTTACACACATGGAAATATAACATGTTTAATAAACAATAGTTGAGGATATAATAGTTCAATGACTAATTGCACATTTGAGGAGCGTGAAAATAGTCACCATACATGAGTAGAAATGTAGCAAGATAAATAGTTGTCAATGCTATTACTGAATTACATGTTGGGGATGAATTATTCGTGAAGTATGGATGGTGTAGACCTCCAAGAGCACCTTTTAGCTAGAGAGCAATGAAAACTTTCTATTCACCTATCTTGTTTTGCATTGAAAACTCTAATTGATTGAAACTATTTTTAAATTAACTTACATATTTAAATTTATGTTTAAAGTTTACTTGTAATTTATTTATGTAATACTAATGATTTTTATTCATGTGTGTAGATTCCTATGTATGACATTGATGATCTTCCACCACACCATTCAGAGTTGTTAGTAAGACCTCATTTATTAGAAGCTTCCATGAGGCTACACAAAAGTGCTCCTGTTGAATATGTAAGATTGAAAGACCTATATTCAAAAGAAGATAAAGTACAAGATTTTTGTGATAATGATGAAGATGATTGCATGGCAAGTTTTACTGAGGATTGGTATCAAAATGATAATGAAAGCATTGATGTTTCTAAAAATGAGAAATATCTTCGAGAAGAATGTATAAACCATATATATAAAGGAAATCGCTTGACACGACTAAGTGCAAGCTTACTTATTCTCAATCTTCAAAATCATTATGGATGGAGTAACATATTTGTTTCGACACTATTAAGGTATAGTTTATATTTTTCTATTTATTTACTTATTTATTTGTTTATTTATTTATCTATTTATTAGTTAGTTATTTATTTATTTATAGTTATATCATCTTTTTTCATGAACTTACAGGTTACTATTTGAAAAGTTTTTACCAAGCAAGAATATTCTTCCTACATCACATGATGAAATGAAGAAGATAATCAACAATCTTGTTATAGATTATCACTGTATACATGCATATCCTAACAAGTGTCTTTTATATAGAGGTGAATATGCAGACTCTTTGACATGTCCAAAATGTCAATCTCCTCGATATAAGGATGAAGATGGTAAAATCCCAAAAAAGGTATTCTAAACATTTTCTCTTGGCTCCACAAATTAAACATATGTTTCAAAGCCTTGAATTATCAAAACTTTTGACATGGGGATTTGATCATAAAAGTACTGATGGAGTAATGAGAATTCCAACAGATTGTGCAACTTTTCAACGTATTGACTCTAGATGGCCTGATTTTGCACAAGAGCCATGCAATCTAAAGTTAGGAGTTGCATTAGATGGGGTTAATTTGTTTTTGATGAAATCTAGTAAATGGTCAACATGGCCTGTGGTAGTCATTAACTACAATCTCTTGCCATACCTTAGCATTAAAAAGGAACATTCAATGCTTTCACTTTTAATCCAAGGAAAAAGACAAGCTAAAGACAAGAATATATGTCTTGCTCCTCTCATTGATGTTCTCCAAACGTTATGGAGAGGTACTAATGTCATTGATGTATCGAAAAGCATTAATCAAAGATACTTTATGGTTCATGGAATTGTGTCTTGGACTACACATGATTTTCCAAGATATGATGTTTGTTCAGGTAAAGATCTAGTTTTTTTTAATTTAATATGTATACATTTATATGTCAGTTAATCTAATTATATTTTTATGGTTTTCATGATGCAGGAAATAATCTACTAAGGGATATAAGGCTTGCCCTTATTGTGGTGATTGGTTGAGATTAGTTTATAGTAAAAATCTCAATAAAAATATTTATCTTTGATGTCGATGGTTCTTTCTTGATGATCATCCATCAAGATGCAAAAGAGAAGCGTTACATTTTAATGGAAAGATTGAAACAGGTGAGTGTCCAAAACCAATGACACATATAGATTGGTATCGAAAATGGATAGATGGGCCTCTTATAGATCCAGAATCCAAAATCTTTAGTGATGATGAAGATAATGATAATGTAAAGATTAGAGGCAAAGAAAAATTGGCACTATCAAAGAATATGTTGATATGGTATTCTTTGGAGTATTGGAAGGAGTTGAAGCTCTGTCATCTTCTTGATCCTATTCATATATTCAAGAATATTGGTTATTCATTATGGTAACATCTTTTTGGATTGAAAGACACAATAGCATCAAGAAATGATTTTAAGGAGCAAAACTCAAAACCAAAGTTATGGCCAATTTTTTATAGAACTCGACAGGAAGCAACTTATGCACCTGTTGCTTGGATACTTACAACAAAAGAGATACAAGCTATCAACAATAGGATTCAATCAATTCGAACACCTATAGGATATGGATCAGAACATGTTTACTATGGATGATATAAGATTATTTGGGTATGCGTGTCTCTCTCTCTCTCTCTCTCTCTCTCTCTCTCTCTCTCTATATATATATATATATATATATATATATATATATATATATATATATATATATATATATATATATATATATATATATATATACCGTAAACCTTAAATATAACAAATAAAAGCAATGCATATCGTGCATTATCACGATGATGTGCCATAAGTATGTGCATCTCTTTCAGGCACCATTTATGGGACTACCCATTGTCAAACTCTCTCTCCAATGAACTAAGAATATATTTTTTATCTCTCTCATCAAACTCACTGCAAAAAGAAAAAAATCATATTAGTAAAATATTAAATATTTATCTAGAATTTATATGTAAAATTTATACTTACTTCCATTTCAAGTGAACAAAGCGTAGATATGAGTCGCATAAAGCTCTCATTCTTCTTTTGAGCTCCAATCCATGTCTCATATATACTATACTCCCGTCAGAGTCTATATCACACTCTAGCCCTAGGGTGTCTATACATGTCCTCATAGGCACCTCTGTTGGGCTCTCACGAGCTGGAGGTGATATAGGTGTCCTGAAAATAGATAGGTAAAAATAAATAAAAACTTGTGTTGTAATATCATTAAAAATCTTAATTCATGAAAAGAAACATATTTATAAGCAGACAAGTCTCTTCCTGCATATGGAGCCAGAGAAGAGCCTTCCTCTAGACACTGAGTGAGCATCTGTATGGTGAAGTCGAGTTCCTCATCAGGCAAGTCTGCATACTCATGCATGATAGCTCCTAAGGAATCTGGCATAACTTTACCTCTCATAAGATTTTTTATGAGGGTAAGTTTCGTCTTTCTCTACCTAGCACGATCCATAATATCTGTACATATAAAACAAAATGGATTAGAAATATATATATATATATATATATATATATATATATATATATATATATATATATACGTGTGTGTGTATGTATGTATATATGTGTATATATGTATGTATGTGTGTGTATGTACATATATGTGTATGCATATGTATGTGTGTATGCATGTGTAAGTGTGTATGCTTGTGTATGTATGTGTGTGGGTATGTGTATGTGTATGTGTGTGTATGTGTTTATATGAGTGTATGTATGTATGTATATGTGTATGTGGGTGTGTATGTGTGTGTATGCATGTATGTATGTATGTATGCATATGCATGTGCATTGTGTATGCATATGCATATATGTGTGTCTATATATGTCTATATGTGCATATGTATGTGTAAGTGTATGTGCATGTATATGAGTGTGTGTATGTATGTATGTGCATGTGTATGTGTAAGTGTGTGTATATGGATATATGTTCATGGGTATGTGTAAGTGTATGTGCATATGTGTATGTATGTGCATGTATATAAGTGTGTATATGTATGTATGTGCATGTGTATATGTAAGTGTATGTGCATATGTGTGTGTATGTGCATGTGTATGTGTGTGTATATGTATGTGTATGTGCATATGTGTATGTATGTGCATGTATATGAGTGTGTATATGTATGTATGTGCATGTGTATGTGTAAGTGCATGTATATGTGTAAGTGTATGTGCATATGTGTGTGTATGTGCATGTATATGAGTGTGTATATGTATGTATGTGCATGTGTATGTGTAAGTGTGCGTACATGTATGTATGTGCATGTGTATGTGTATGTGTAAGTATATGTGTGTACGTGTATGTATGTGCATGTATATGAGTGTGTATATGTATGTATGAGCATGTGTATGTGTAAGTGTATGTGCATATGTGTGTATGTGCATGTGTATGTGTGTGTATATGTATGTATGTGCATGTGTATGTACGTGTAAGTGTATGTGCATATGTGTATGTGTGTGTATGTATGTGCGTGTGTATGTGTAAGTCTATGTGCATATGTGTGTGTATATGTATGTATGTGCATGTGTATGTGTAAGTGTATATGTGTGTACATATGTGCATGTGTATGTGTGTATATGTATGTATGTGCATATGTATGTGTACGTGTATGTGTATAGGTATGTAAGTGTATATGTGTGTGTGCATGTGTATGTATATGCATGTCTATATGTATGAGCATGCATCTCCATGTGCATCCATGTGTATGTGCATGCATGTGAATGTTCATATGCATGTGTATAATTAGTATGTGTTAATGTGTGTATGTGTGTATACAATAATGCATGCATTGTTTGTAGATATGTCTGTGCATATGCATGTGTATGTGTGTGTATGTGTATGTGTATGTTTATGTGTAAGTGTATGTGCATGTATGTGTGTGTATCTGCATGTGCATGTGTATGTGTGTGTATGTGCATATGTATGTGTGTGTAAAAGTGTGAGCGTGAATGGTCATGTATATGTGTATTTGTGAATATGATTGACTAAGTGAGTATGTTAATTAATCAAAATAAAATAATTTAAATGATATACAAACAATGAAAATTGTACGTACAATAATTAGCCATATTTTATTCTTGGTGAACTTCTTAAATAACCTACAATAAAGAGAGTGAGAGAGAGATCAAAAGAGAGAGATAGAGATCAAAAGAGATAAGAAAAGAGAGAGAGAGAGAGAGATAATACGAGAGAGAGAGAGATAGAGAGATTAGAAAAGAGAGAGATTCAAGAAGAGATTGATAGAGCTCATAAGCACAGTGCAGATCAGAACATTGGAGAGCTCTTCGATTAGTTGCACGTAAAAGCATGATCGAAGAGCGATCTGATTTTTTGTTTTACTTTTATCAAGCTTGACTATCAAATAAGTGATGTGGAAGCATCGTGCACGCGATCATACAATTTCTTGATAATCGACACCCATTAGTGTCACCTAAGTGACAAAGATGAGCATCGCATATGTGATGCTTGCCTTTTCATTACATAAGTGATGCTAATCTCCTGACGCCCTCAAGAACGCTAGAAGCATCAAGAATGACGTCAAAATAAATGTCGAGAATAGCTTCACGTATACAATGGTGCGCGCTTGACGCTAAGCCTGATGAAATTCACGATCATGTAGTGACAAAAATGTGTTGTATTAATCATCGTTATGCCTCGTATTCCTTGTAGTGCTACCTTCTTGGCCAAAATTTTGGATGCTACCTTATGGTGGCCAACATTATTTCATGATGCACTGGCATTTGCACAAGAGTGTGATGCATGTCAAATGTACAAATCCAAATCCAGCATATAGAATAAACACCCTTTGGTAGTCTCCACCACTAAGAAACCTATCAAAAAGTGGGATTTAGACTTCAACGGACCCATTTATCTTGTGTCCCTAAGAGAGAAAAGCATTTTTTGATGGCAATAGATTATGCTACAATGTGGGCTTGATTGTAGAAACCATTGTTGACTTCTTGCATGTTAACATCTTTTGCATATAATGGAGCCCCCATTAGAGATTTGCAATGACCAAGGGACACATTTTATCAACAAAGTTATGTATAAAGTCTTTAACAGGCACATAGTTCTCCACCAAACTTCATGTGCCTATTATCTGATTGAAAATGGGCAACTAAAGTCAACCAAAAATTTATCAATAGCTCGACTCATAATGGGTTAATTTCAGTCAATACCTTCGAATTCTTCCATCGATCTCTCATGACATAAGCTATAGCAAAAAATAGGGCTCATCCAATCTTTGCAAGGCTCTAATCATAAAAGAGAGTTGGAAGTAGAGAGGATATTGTAAGAAACACAAGCATAATTTACATATTGGATAATTATTCCTATTACATCTACCTCAGTTGGAAACAAAACTAAGAGGAAAATGGCTTTCTGCTAGAAGGCCAGTACAAAATCATTGATCTACACAATTGGGCTGCAATCCAACTTGAGACCCTATCCAAAGAAGCATTGCCCCAAGTTGATATCTCTAGGATCAAGGCCTACATGCCATCGTGCCATTGAAGCATCTTCTCCATCCAAATTATTTTGTCAAGGTTCTTATTACTCTACCCCTTATTCTTTTTTCTAGTAATTTTATAGCCTCTTTACTTCAAGAAATGCAAGGGATCGGTTTTTATTCATTAAGCCTCAAGTTTTTTGATTTTAAGCATGGGATTTCATAATTTTTTAGTCCACTTGATGCTCAAATAATAGTTTTTGAAGGGATGCAATGCTCTATGATTTTTTGAAAAATTTTGGAGATTTTTAGCATTTTTTATTTTTTTAGATTTTTTGCTACATTCTTTTGATGATTTCTCCATATAGATTTCTCATTTTTTTGTCCAAAATAATCAGGACCTTCACCCAACCTTAAGAAAATTTTTGGTAATTTTTAAAGACATTTTCTCACCCTTTTCTCATTTTTTCCATTAAAAAAACACAAAGAAAAGGCCTCAAACCCCTTATTGTTCTTTTTTGGAAAAAAATCCCTAGGCCTACCACCCCCCTTCTCTCTCTCATTTTAATTTTTATTTATTTTTTTACTTAGTATTTTGATTTTATTTTAATTCTTATTTATTTTTTATTTAGTATTTTAATTTTTTTTTATTTTTTTTATCATACCCTATTGCCCCCTTGCACTTGACACCCCTATCCCAATTCCTCCTCTCCCCCTATACCTCTTACCCCATTTTCCCTCCGTCTTCCCACCTTCATTTTTATTTTCCATCATATTTTTTTCCTCAGTGGCCTCCACGAGTTTCCACATCGGCTCACTCTAGAATTTTTCACTTGTTGACCATATATCTTGTCAATTCCACCTAATTCCCATTAGATCATGCTCCTTCATTGTTGGATCAGCCTCCTCATCATTGATCGCTATATATGGCCTTGTTTCTTATTCAATATATGTGCATTTTAGTTTTTTCTCACTTTGGGCAATGCCTAGCTTTGTTGTTTCTATTTTATGCTCTCTATGATGGAGGATTTGCTAGGTAGTGGGCAACTATTGACCGTGAATCAGTGCATAGGTTGGCAAGGGTGAATCTATGGTGCATATGTATCCATTGGGTGTGTCAAGGTCACTAAGAGGTGCAGATGTAGTGCACAAAGTATGCTCTCTTTGTTTCATAGTTTTGGAGTTTATTTCAAAGGGTTCTAGAGGCTTCAAGGGTGTGCAAGAGCCCTCCTTTGGAGTGGGTTAATTGTGTTTTGGAGAGCTCTAATGGGGCACATTTGATAGATTTGAATATATATTAGAATGGAGAAAAGCATATGTAAAGGATCCCCTTTTTTTAGCACATGTACTAAAGCCACTATAGCACAAAAGAGGATCAGTCAAGAAAAAGAGATTGTACATTGGGATTCATTTGAAGTTTAGAACATCATGAAGTATACAAAGAATTTGTCACTATGTGTGCTCAATGTGGCCAAAATACCAAGAAGTGGGTTGTATGTCCAAGGCCAAATATCTTGAAAGAAAAACTTGGATAAAATGAAGTGTAGGGTAAGCTATGAGGCTCACCTACAATCTCTATATATGAATGTCAAATTACAATGTCTGAATATGATACAATTTGACAATATCTGTATCTAGGTAGAAATAGGAACTAGATACAAGAGATTGTGTGCCTAAGAGGTATGAAGAGTGTGTGTGAGAGAATATGGAGAATATGAACAATTTAGAATTTTTATACAACAAACCCAAATTCTGATCAACCTAAATCAGAAACAAGTGACCTAGCAAGTAAGAACAGAAATAGACTTGCTACTCACAGTAAATCAACAATGGATGTTGATGGTAAGTTGGCAGAATCTCCTCCAGATAATCACCAAGATGTAGACCACAAATCCTCCAAGAGTGTGAGAACTCCTCCTCCAAGATGGCCTCCAAGATCTCCTCCTAACTTGAGAAGATTGATCACCTCCATCTCCTTGAGAACACCTCAAAGAGAGTAGCTTGGATGATGTTGAACAATAGACCAAAGCCTTGCTTATATAAATTTGAGTATGCTTCTAAAAGCACTCCTCTAAAAGCACATATAACAAAAGCAATAAAGCAATTGATGTCGCTAAATTACATCTAAAAGCAAGAAATGCTTGTTGCGAATTATGCCGCTATTTCGTGAAGTGATTTTTCACAACAAAAGTTGTTTACTGTTGGCACTGCACCATTCAGAATTGAACATTGATACTTGTTATAGGAGTCAATCGACATAGCCACGGTGCCCTTTGACTTCTCTTGTACAAAGGATTTAATAGAAAATTCAATACATGTTTGATTTGATGAGGTTTGGAATCAATTTTGACCATTTTTTCCAAGAGCATCCCTCTAGTCTCTTCCCACCATCCTTTGAGAAGCTTCTCTCTAGGATGTGAATCCTAAAATCTCTCAAAGAAGAAGGCTTGAAATAAAGACATGAATGTTGTGTGTGCAACTCATCTCCCATCCTTTACCAATTGGCATATAATATATTAGCTACTATTTATAGTGTGGTCTCATCGGCATATTGCAATTGTAATCCAAATTATCCATTTCTTTTAATAGATTGTAGCGACCAAATGCTAGCTGCATACTAAAAGTCTTCTCTAGATCAATATTCTACATTCCATAAGGATAAAACTTGATCTTCCCCTTCACATTATTCTTGTTTTTTACCCCTTCATGTTCTTGTTCTTCCTTGATAAGTTTCGCATATGGTTATCTGATAGTCGACAAATCGATAGCCTTAATATGTCCCAAACAACATCAAATGAGTGGAATGATGTAACTCTTTTGTTAAAGTTTTGTTTAAGTTAGCATATCCAATATCTTTTTTTTTTACATGGTAGAAAACTTAATTGAGAAAGATTCAATTATACAAAAAGAAAAGAGATAATTTTTCATATATTTTTGTTAAGATGTAGCTGAAATGGACATAATTTCAACTAGGGTTCATTAGATATTATTCTTCAATAATGATAGATTATCCTTAAGGATATCCTTTGATAACCAAAACATACAAGTAAAGTAACATAGTACGGACATAATTTCAACTAGGGTTCATTAGATATTATTCTTCAATAATGATAGATTATCCTTAAGGATATCCTTTGATAACCAAAACATACAAGTAAATTAACATAGTACACACGGAATTTCATGTTCCATAAAATAGGTTTATGCAATAGCTTGAAATCTTTTCCAAGGTAAAGGTAACCTAGAGGGTGGTTATTTCATGATTGAAAGGCCCATCCAAACACCCAAGATGGATGATGAAAGGCAATCCAAATGCCTTAACATTTGAGGAGTTAGTCTCTGTTCAGATGCAAGAAGATCAGTCTAGGCACAACAGGTCCATTATGTGTGTTGTAGATCAAGCTTTCCTAGCTAGTCAGAAGGGCAAAGGTAAATGGAGCTCATCTACTTGTAACCAAAAATTTGCTAATTCTGCATAATCAAAGAAGGATGATAGAGAGAGAAGAAAATAGAAAAACATAAATTGTTTGGCAAATACTGTAAAGTAAATGATCATGTCATAAAGACTTGTCCAAATTTGGCTGCTAAAGAGGCAAGGCGCCATTTACCAATGTTTGCAGTTATGACCCATCTTCTCATGGGTACTATATGTCTGCAATAGACTCAGATGTTTGGTACTTTGATAGTGGGGCAACCAAACATATTACATTGTAGTGCAATTTCTTCACTTCACTCGAGCCTGCCTGTTGTGGAAGGACTCCATAGCCTTCACACAACTGAAGACTAACTAGCAAGGCCACACACTAGGAAGAGAGATGTCTTTCCACCCAACCAACCCCTCCAATATATAGCTCCAAGTCCAAGGGGGTAAGTCCCTCTCAAAGGGACATGTGTACCTTCCATCACATGGGTCCCTAAGGTGGTCACATGGTTTCCAAGCTTAGGATATCACATGAAATCACATGGCTTCTAAAAGAAAACTCTCCAAGCTCTCACGTACAAACCAAGTGGCTAGGAGAAGCTTCCAATCAAGCCTAAGGTACTCAACCTTAGAGAATTATCCCTAAGGTTCAAGACCCATCTAAAAAGGGTAAATAAACCCATAAATCCCAAGGGTTTCACACCTAGAAACCCAAGGGTTCTACCCCTTAGACCCATGTAATTATACAACATTCTCCCCCCCTTAAAAGCATTTCCGTCCTCGGAAATGAGTGGAGATATATACCTTGGGGTATTCCCCCATGCTCCATGATCAATCTCAAGCATCATGGCTTTCATCTCTCTAAGTTCGCCTCTTAATTTGAAAGGGGAATTCCACCCCGACTGAATCTAAAAAGAGGAGAATCCATGTGTCGTCTAATTCCCTGCCCCAATCATTCAAATTTCCATCTAGTTTGCATACGAAAAAGAACAGAGTGGAATGCAAAGTATGCAAAGAATGAAAAGGGTGGAAGAGAACATCCCTGCCTATTTCCTTTGTTTAAGCTATGTGTCATCTGGGTCTCCATAGCTCAAACATGTGAATTAGGTGGATACAAAGTGGCTTCAACTAAATTACTACCTTGGTCCATTGCTTTGCATCACTTGTGCATGGACCTAGCACAATAGATGAATGCTACTTAAGGTCAGATTCATCTCTGAAGTTAGAATCCAACTGGATCTAAAAGGAAGATGAATCTTACATAATCCCTGCCCAAATCAATCTCTTTTAGTGAAATGGGTGGATTTTCTTGTTTGCAATTTGCCTCTAATAATTCTAAATAGAGGGGAACATTATTATATATCCCTACCTAACCAATAGAATGGTAAAGGTCGATTATATAACATCCTCTTCATCTTCAGAGAGAGCTTACCAAAAAGTGGATGCAATGTTCTTTCAAAACTTTACGTAGTTTTGAGAATCCACTTTTAAGGGACTAGAATCCGTAAGGGTTAATCTAACTATTGTAGCCTTTGATTGAAACCTATTTTACTTGTTCTTCCAAAAAGATAAGATCTTTATAACTACATCCCAAGATGAGAACTCATAGTGTAAAAGATCGTGTTATCTTTAAGGTCATAAGTAGAAATAGATTATTCCAATCATTTCTTCACTACTTAATCCTTACGGATCTTTAGTTGGATCTCAAACCTTAAAGGTCTTCTTGATCCTTGCAGAGTTCTCTCCCTTATATTCTCGATCTATTAAAGATGTCCTATGTTGACATCGTAACTATATCTTTCTTATTCTTCAATCAAGTATCCAGAAGATGATCTTTTTTGAGCTTTCTTTCAAGCTTTGCCTAAGATCATCTTTATGTTTCTCGAATTTCAAGTTATGCTTTTGAATGAAGTTTTTAGAACTTCATCCTTTGGAGTTTACCTTCAAACTCAAAAAAGTTGATCCTCTCCTTATTTCTAACTCTCTGTAAGAGATAGATACCACTACAAGAAATAGGGGGGCATAGCGACGTCGTCGAATCGGAAAAAAACGGAGTCGTGTTTTTGAAATTTTGATTTTTAGGCGGGGTACGTCGCAGACTCAAGCTTGCATTGCTTATGCGACGCTAATCTTTGCATCGCAAATAGAGTCGCTTGCTAGCAACGATATGTGCGACATGGGCAAACTGGAGAGCGTCGCATATGCGTCGTCCTTTCAAGAGCATCACGTAATCGACGCTCTAGAATGTTCAAAAAAAATTTCGATTTCTCCCGGCACATTTGTGCCGAGATCTGGACGAGAGCAAGAGAACGAGAGAGAGAGAGAGAGAAAGAGAGAGAGAGAGAGAGAGAGAGCGAGAGAGAGAGAGAGACCAGGTATGCGCACACACACACACTTACACACACATACATATGCATACACACACATATACACACATAGACACACACACACACATACACATATACACACACACACATACACACACATATACACACATATACATACATACACACACACACATATACATACATACACACACACACATATACATGCACACACACATATATACATACACACACATATGCATAAATAATGCACATGCAAACATACACATACATAATGCATACACATGCACACACATATACACATACACATACACATACACACACATACACACATACACACATATACACACGCATACACACACATACACACACACATACACACACATACACACACATATATGCATACAGACACACATAGAGAGACATGCACACACATACACATACATGCATACATATGCATATGCATACATACATACATACTTACATGCATACACACACATATGCATACACAATGCACATGCATACATACACATACATAATGCATATGCATACATAATGCACATGCATACATACACATACATAATGCATATGCATACATAATGCACATGCATACATACACATACATAATGCATACACACACATATGCATACATAAAGCATAAACACACATACACACACATACATATGCATACACACACATATACACACATAGACACACACACACACATACACATATACACACACAAATACACACTCGTATACACACATACACACATAATGTTGCATACACACACATATACATACATACACACACACATATACATGCAGACACACATATATACATACACACACATATGCATACATAATGCACATGAAGACATACACATACATAATGCATACACATGCACACACATATACACATACACATACACACACATACACACACATACACACACATACACACACACATACACACATACACACACATACACACATACACACATACACACATACACACACATACACACACACATACACACACATATATGCATACACACACATAGAGAGACATGCACACACATACACATACATGCATACATATGCATATGCATATGCATACATACATACATACATATGCATATGCATATGCATACATACATACATACTTACATGCATACACACACATATGCATACATAATTGTTGGCATACAAGTCAGATGAAGAGCATACTAGCGCAACGGAGGAGTCATGCACAATACGGCAACAAGGCCCAATCATTTTTTCCATGGACCATTTACAACTCAAGTGATTTTAATCACTACACAAACATTGTAAATTTCGTTTCTGGTAGAATAGACTCCATTTTGTGCAAGCCGAGGAGTCCTTGAGCTTGAGGAGTATTAGAACTAGCTACATATCAATTTTCATAATTTTCAGACTCTGTTTGAGCCCTCAAATAGGCTCTAGAACCTAATTTTTAACTAGGCCGAACACTAGGTCTGGACAAGACCAAAGCTAGTTAGAAAACTATAAAAAGAGCTAGAGAGCTCATTTTTGAGGGTAGATTGTTTGTGAATTGAGCTTATGTAATAGACTTTTTGACTAATGCAAAGAACTCCATTGTTCCTCTCCTTGTTCTTGGCTTGTGTGCGCGTGTGTGTGTATGTGTGTGCATGCTTGTGTACTTCTCACTCACACACTTGTGCCTTCACTTGCTCATAGTCTTCATACTAGTCCTCACGTCTCCACGGATTGACCTACAGGAAGTTCTGGGGTGCCATATTTACATAGGGTGGAAGGCCCTTACAAGATGCAACTCGAGTACCTTAGGACCAACCGATTAGGTGCTAGCATCTATGAGGACGGCCTAGGAAGATCTGTGGTACAGATTAAGAATCCTGATCAATCCATTGGACTAGAGCACCCAGCTGTCAAGTTTGAAAACGGAGCATACTTGGACAAAGAAGGAACCATATACGTAGTCACCAGTCACCCAGATAGGACGGACCAATTCGGAAATGTGATCCCAGAAGCAGACTTAGGCGACCTAGAGCAAGGAGACATAGGTACAGAACCTAGAACCCCTCGAGGCAAATCGGCTCTCACTAGGATTATCACACCAGAGTGGATTCCCCAAGACAACAAGAGCATAGATCTGCTTCTGAACCGAGAGATTGACGAAGCCTTTTGGAGGTATAAGTCTGATCGGCCAATTGATATAGGAACAATCATGATCTATGAGTTTAAGGATCCTGATAGCCCAGGCAGAGTGACCTACTTGGATCACGCTTCAGAGAGGATCTTTGGGGTTACAGAGAATGATAGGCATGCTTACACTTGGAAAGGAGAATTTATCTTCCCCCAACCAAGATCGAATGTGTCCTTTGGTCGCCAAGGAGCTGGAACATCTCAAGCTCAGGGGACTCAAAGAGAAAGGAGTCAAGAGAGACCTGAGGTAAGCCTTGCCAACTCTTGGGGAAGAGAAAGAACGAGAATGGACACGAATAGAGGGGAACCTGAGGGACATAGAGCCCCAGGGAACCGAAGAAATGCCGATGATTTCCCTTTGCCAAGACCAAGAGAGCACACGAGGACCTTGAGACCGACCCAACTAGTTAAGTCCATGAAAAACTACTTCGATGGCACTGGAGACCCCTACGATCATGTAGTCGAGTTTAAGCAAGTCTTGAGAGCTGAACAAGTTGAAGACCTGTTCACGCAGTACAATGCCTTTGGTTTAACCCTTAGGAACACCGCCCTGACATGGTTTTAGCCACTAAACGAGAGGCAGTTTAGAAGCATAGATCAACTTTTAGAGGCATTCATTATCGAATTCTCTAAAAATGGCATAAGGCATAATACTTCCTCATTGATATACAGCTTCAAGAAGACCCCGCAAGAGACTGTGAGACTTGCAGGAAGAAGATTTAGGCAATATCTTGAGCGATGTCCTGGTCTTGAGTTACCCACAGCCGCTAAGCAAGTGGCTTTATTCTTGGATGGATTGCTAAGTACCAAATTGAGATCATATGTGTACTTGAAGGACCCCCGGACTATAGAAGAATGTGTACGCATGTGCATCGATATTGAGGATAACCTAGGGGAGGAGTTAGAGCTATCCAAAATCTACAAAGATTCAGATAGTACCTCTAGCCTCTCTTCCTCACAGTCCACATCAATTGAGGAACTTGCGGAAAAAGTAGCTCAAAAACTAGGCGTCTCTAGTAAACAAATTCCTAGATTTGCCCCAGTAAAGAGGTGCTATACTTGCGGTGGTGACCATATGGCAAACGCATGTCCCATCACGGCTCAACCCCAAGTGAACCCTAGCAGCCAATATTGCACCATAGAGCGAAGGTACACAAATCACTCAGCACAGGACTGCCCATACAATAAGCAAGCAGTTAGGCAAACCTACCCTCAGCCATACCCTCAACAAGGCAGATACCAGAGTCAATATTCACCACAACAGTATATTAGGCCTCAGCAAAATTACCAACCGCAATATCAGGCCCAACTGAGACCCCAGCCAGTGCTAGCACAGCAACCACCTGCTCCTACTAATGTGATTCCGGTCAAGTATGCCGCTGCAGAAGAAAACCTGAATAGAGCGATAGTCCCAGTAACACCATTAATCTCAGAAAGTGATCCCAGTGACCATAGCTTTGATTCTACACATGTTGATAGTCCCCAGGCTTACTACATGCAGTCTCCTGAACATGGTGAGTCTTACTACAGTGAGGAACCGAGTGAACCTATTTGGGAGCCTCAATATGCTAATGTCATGTACACAAACCCCAACTCTAGACCTCAACCTAGGCAGATACGACCCCCTTTTCCTAGAGGACCTTGCTTCAGATGCCAGGGGGATCACCTCATACGTGATTGCCCCATGCCTGCACCTACACAACCCCAATCAGTGACGATCCAAGGCTTTTGTCAGGAGTGCGGAAAGGAACATCTCTTACGAGATTGTCCCAAGAATCCCAGCAATATGCCAAAAATCACTCCGATTAATGTTATTGGGTTGGTGGTCAATTCCACAGGAACTGTCACTTCCACTACACCAGTGCAGGTAATCACTAGAGCTCAAGCATTGCAGCAAAACCAAGGGGTAAGCCAGGAAAAGAGCCCAGACGCTAGCGATACTGAGAGCCAAAATAAGAAGAGAACAAGAGCTTGGAGAGATAGCCGTGAACGTATGAAAAGGCAATGGGCAAAGAAGATGAGTGAACTTGAGGAAAGTCTACGAGAAACCAAGGCCAAAATCATAGAGATCACATCTCAACCGCACTCTCACACATTCCCACCGCTACCATCCCCATCACCCTCCATCCCTCCACCCTCTAATACACCCCACGTAACCCTTCCACCACCCCGAGCAGGATCATTATTAGCTGATCCCACTCCTGAAGACATAGACATGATGCTTAAAGCATATCAGGCCAGAATCCAAGAAGGGCCAAATGTAACGGATCATGACAAGTGCTACCCTAGAGCTGACCTAGAGATAGAAAGAACCAAGCTTTGCGCGAAAATGGTCGCATTGGCTCAGACTATGTTTGAAGCCAGTCGCCTTTTCAATTACTCGGGCTCAGCCAAGACGCAATTACACTTGGATGGACTTCTAGAGAAGTTAGAGGGCATAATTGCAAGATCTGCCAAGGAAGAAAAAAATCAAGAAAGACATAAAGCAAGCAAAAACATGACCCATCCCCCACCGAAAGCTTATGTGCCCAATTCCACTGAACCAGACAACCCCCCCTCCCTAGAAAGAATAGAGAATCTAATTGCACAATCACAAAAGGAACCCGCCCCTCAACACCATGACAAGGCTAGTGAAAGAGCAGGTCTTCCTACCCAGAAAGCCTATGTGCCTGAGGCCTACGTGCCTAACTCTACGGAGCCAGACACCTCTTCTTCTATGAATCAATACACACCAGAATTCTTGCGAGCGATTCAAGAAGAGAAATGGGCTAAAGAGAGTGAGGTTCCTCCTCCCATTGAACTTGTGGATGACACACACGATCAATTCCCACAAGACCTTCCTTCCATTTATGGAGAGCAGGAGAGTGCCCAATCTCAAGAAAGATTAGACTTCGAGTCTAATTCTTTACAAGAACTACCCCATTTCACAGGCCCATGGGAAGCAAAGTCCACCTGTATGAGAGCACCTACAGTCATGGTAAGAAACGAAGATTCAGTCATACCTAGGAACACAGAGGTAGTGAAGAACACCAAAGTGTAGTGCAATCTCACTTTGGAAGAGCTGCTTAAGGTTAGACCAGAAGTGTGGAAACATATAGCCAATCAAGTGCCCGAGATAGCAAAACCTCGTTCCCAGGTAGGATCCCAGAGAACAGTGCCAGAAATACCCTTAGACAAGATCGGAGACATGAGTGAGGGCGAAGAGGGAAACACATATCTCCCCATCACTCATCAGGGATACACAACCAAGGCCATCTTGGACTCAGGTGCAGGAGTTGCAATTGTTACCACTTCCTTATGGAAACGTTGGGGCAAGCCAGCTCTCAGGCCAACGAGAATGAAATTGCAGATGGCTGACAGGCACATAGAAAGACCCTTAGGACTACTCGAGGGGATAACTCTCACTACTTGTGGTGTAGAGTTTGAGCACACATTTGCTATCTGTGACTTTAGCAAAAATCAAGCCTATGAGATGATTTTGGGAAGACCATTTATGCGGCAGTTGCAAGTGGTACAGGATTGGGGAACCAATTCCTTGTATTTGCAGCATTTAGGTGTTACAACCAAAGTCAATCTCAAGGATTATTCTCATAGAGATGTCCCTCCTATCCAATGGAACCCCATCCATAGAGCCAAAGATGATACAGAATCGGTGCATTCCCTAGGATCAGGATCCTCATGGATGCATGAAGACACTCACTTATGGATGTGTAAGGTAGCAGTAGAAGAAGAGAAGAGAGAAAAAGCCAGGGAGATAGGTGCAAAAGAAACCCATAGATCAATCCAAGACCCAGCCTATGCACCTGTAGTTTTTCCAGACGAAGAATTCGAACCTCACGGCTGGGCAGAAATTCTAGCAACCATGGATGTAGCCATCAATGAAGAACAATGGACACCTCACTGTGACGAGGATGGCTATGACATTTCAGTCTTCTCCATAGAGCCGATCATGGGAGAGGCAATTTTAGAAGAGTGTGAACCTAGCCCTGATGCATTTGAGGATGCGAGTGACTCCGATCTAGAGTCAATCATTATGGACCCACCTTTTGCATCAGATGAAGAATACTTCTATGAAGTAGAATTTCAACCCCAGAAGCACGGAGAGCTTACAAAGGATGTAAGGCTAGCCACACATGTAACCCATAAGGAAGAAGGAAAGAAAAGAAAGAAGAGAGAAGTCACACCAGAAGAGGAAGAATCTTTGTTTGAGGTCCCGGAAAATTTTAAGAAGTATGAGATAGATGACAGGAGATTCATGATTAGAATGCCTAAACGAGAGGCACAATCGGGAGAGGCCTATGATAACAAAGAAACTACCAAGAAAATAGTGGTAGCCATAGAAGAAGGAGAAGAGAGGTGCACTTACATAGGACATGACCTCACTGAGGAAGAAGAGCATGAGCTGATAGCCTTGCTAAGAGAATACAGAGATGTATTTGCTTGGAGTTACAAGGATTTGAAAGGAGTGGACCCGGACATATGCTCACATACGATTCCCATGACTACAGAGGCCAGACCCTCAAAACAAAAGCCATACACATATAATGACAACTATGCTGCCAAGATCAAAGAAGAGATAGACCGCTTGATTGAAGCTGGATTTATCTATGAAATTGAGCACACTGAATGGGTATCCCCCATTGTGGTGGTGCCCAAGAAGAACGGCAAATTACGAGTATGCATTAACTTGAAGAAGGTTAACGCAGCCACGATCAGGGATAATTACCCGCTTCCTATCACTGAGCATCTATTAGAAAGGGTGGCAGGCAAGGAAGTGTACAGCTTCCTAGATGGGTTCTCTGGCTACAATCAAGTGGCCATTGCACCAGAAGATCAGCATAAAACGGCTTTTGCCACAGAGTGGGGTATATTCGCTTTTAGGGTAATGCCATTCGGGCTGACCAATGCTCCCGCAACCTTCCAAAGGCTGATGTGCCATGTATTTAAGGAGTTCCTGAGAAAGAACTTAGAAGTCTATGTTGATGATCTTTGTGCTCATTCCAACATTAGACAAACCCATATTCCTGAACTCAGACAAATCTTTGACAAATGTAGAGAATATCAAGTCTGCCTAAACCCAGAAAAATGTGTTTTTATGGTCAGGCAAGGCAAAATTCTAGGACACATAGTGTCAAAGAATGGCATATCTACGGATGAAGAGAAAGTAAGAGCTATAGCCGAATTACCTAGGCCAAAGAATGTCAAGGAAGTACAAGCTTTCATGGGGCATTGTGGTTATTACCGACGATTTATACACATGTATGCCATCATTGCAAAGCCTCTGTACGGACTTCTGACAAACTTTGAGTGGACTGAGGAATGTGAGAATTCCTTCAATGAGCTTAAACGGCGATTATGTTCAGCACCAATCTTAACCACACCGGATTGGAATAAGCCTTTCCATGTTCATGTGGATGCATCCAATTATGCCATTGGATGTGTGCTTGCACAACCTACTGGTGAAGGTAATATGGATCTTCCAATTGCCTATGCTAGTAGACAATTGAATGCAGTTGAACGAAATTATACCACTACTGAGAGAGAAGGCTTAGGCATGGTATATGCAGTTAAGAAATTTAGACACTATTTGCTTGCAAATAAGTTTAAATTTTTTACTGATCATCAGGCATTGCTATACCTCGTAAACAAGCCATGCAATACAAGAAGATTAGTAAGATGGTTTCTCTTGCTAATGGAATATGATTTTGAGGTTGTGGTAAGGAAAGGGAAGACTCATTTGAGAGCAGATCACCTTTCTAGGCTCACATCGGGGGAAGCCCCACAAGGAGTGTCAGATGACCTTCCTGATGCTTACTTGTTTAATTTGGAAGTGGTGCCGCAGTGGGCTAAGCCATTGGTACCAGTGTTGACATACGGACCTAACCACGCAGTAATAAACACACAGGATAGAGAGGTAGTAAAAGCCCAAAAGTATCACATCATGGCAGGAAGTATGTACAAGCACACAGATCAAGGGATCTTGGCTTGTTGTGTGGAAGAGGATGAGTACGCTAAATGGTTGCAATTAGCACATGTAGGTGCGTTAGAGCAACACTACTCAAAGCAACGAACCTTACAGACACTAAGGAGACTCGGAGTGCATTGGCCGACTATGGAAGCTGATGTCCAAAAGTTGTGCAAGGATTGCCCAATCTGCTGCACTAAACCACCTGTGGAACATGCCACTCTTTATCAAGTGTCCATAGTGCCAGATTGGAGTGAACCACTAGTATCCTTTCTGAGGACGAAAACATTCCCTCCAGACATGACTCTGGCTAGGAAAAGGAGTTTAGAACAAGAAGCCCAGGATTACTCACTCATTGGTGATAATCTATACAAGCGTGGTAAAGATGGTTACCTGAGACTATGTGTCCATGAGAGTGAATATCTCAAAATCTTGGATACTGCTCACCAAGGTGTAGCAGGGGGACACTTTGGACCAGATCGGGTAATCAAGGCAATACTATTTGCAGGCTTTTGGTGGCCAACCCTTCACATGGATGCACATACCTATGTGAAACGGTGTGATGTTTGTCAGAGAACTCCGTACCCTATACGCAAGGATGAGATGCCACTGAAGCCTATGATGGGCGGACGTGCATTCTCTAAATGGGGAATAGACTTTGTTGGTCCTATTAATCCCCCAGCTAAGGGTTCACATGCTGAATATATCATCGTGGCCACAAACTATCTAACCAAGTGGGTAGAAGCGAAAGCTACTACAAAAAATGATGCTCAAACAACAACAAAGTTCTTATTTGAAAATGTATTCACGAGGTACGGATTGCCAATAGAGTTGGTGAGTGATAGAGGCACACACTTTTGAATGAAGTCATAGAAAACCTTCTCCAAGAATTCTTGGTGATACATAAGAAATCGGCCCCCTATCACCCACAAGCTAATGGCCAGGCTGAGAGCACTAATAAGATCTTATGCAATGTGCTGACTAAACTAGTGAACAATAAACGCTCTGATTGGGACAAACAACTACACCATGCTGTTTGGGCATACCGGGTTGCCTATAAAACGGTACTCCAAGCCACCCCTTTTCAGATGGTATTTGGCCAAAATGTTGTGCTACCCCTGGACTTTTTGATACCTACATTGAAGGTAGCACAAGAGCATGACTGGACAGGCCATGAACGCTCCTCTCGAATCTTTGATCTTGAACGTCTAGGCGAAACACGATTGAGAGCTGCAGCAGGAATCTATGCAGCGAAGAAGAGGCAAAAGGCATATTTTGATACACATGTGAAGGATAAAGGCTTGAAAGCAGGTGACCTAGTCCTAGTCTACACATTGAAGCAGCATGCACGGAAATTAGAGAAAAGAGGTTACGGGCCAATGATTATCAATAGAATCTCCACAAGTGGTGCAGTTCAACTAGCCACTTTAGAGGGCGATATTCTACCAAGTTACATAAGTGGATGCAGAGTCAAGTTATATCAGGAACCCCTTACTGAAGAGATGCTAAATCGACTCAACACTGCCAGGGAACGTAAAGAAGAAGAGAAACGAATTAGAAGAGAAGCACAGACAGAAGCTTTAGAACGCATCCGACGAATGAAATTGAGGAGACAAGGCAGAGACCCGCCTATGCTTGACACTCAAGAATCTGTAGGCTATCCTATGGCCATGTGCGAGACTTCAGGTGGGCATTCCCATAGAATAATCGACCGACGGCCTTTTTTAACCCTAGGAGTAGGACAAGGAAAGGGTGCAAAGATTGTAAGAGCTTTGATTGACTCAGGTGCATCCACTAGTGCTGTCAAGTTGTCTTACTGTCAAGAATTGAAATTAACTGTCGATCCTATAGAAGCATATCTCATAGGATTGGGAGGTGTGGAAACTCCTTGCATGGGCGAGGTGGATCTTCCCATCTCCATTCAAGACGAAGTGATGACAGTCAAAGTACTAGTGTGTCAAGATGAGGACCTCACTGAGCCTCTTGTCTTGGGTCAGGACTGGATCTATGATCATGCAGTCAACCTCAACCTAAGAAGTGGACTTCTTTAGGTATGGGTAGATCATAGCCGAATTACAGTTGAATTGGAAAATGAGGCACTCAAGGAACTAGGCAAGGCACAAACTCCTAGTCCTTCCAGGGGCGCACATGAAGTTGACAATGCTATTTTTGTCCAAAATTGTATGATGCAGAAAGAGGCTAATCTCAACAACGGAGCCAGGGAGAGGACGGAACTCCCTTCTTTTCCAAAGACCAGAAGGTTGCAACAACCCACGGCAGATCAAATACAGAAGAAGCAGAACACTACCGATACTAAATGCCAAAAAAAGGAGCAAAGCAGATTGTTTCAGCCATGGAAGCAAGTATGGAGGCGAAAAGGTGAATACCCTATTCAGACCAGGCCGACCCCACGGCCAAAACCTCTTATTAGTAGTCAACAACATGACATTAATGAGAAGTCCTTCATTAATTCTTCTGCGAAGGTGAAGTCTATTTGGGTACCCAAGAAGTCAATGAAGGCCAGCCCACAATCACGACAAATCTGGGTGCCTAAGCCTTGCTTGCGGGCTCAAATAGCTACACCAAGGCCGCAACCGGTACAACATGTTTCACTCACTCGAACATCTGAGGCCCAATCTTACGCATCACGCACGGACACATATTCTTCCATGAGCACTAGTAGAATCACTTGTAAATGGGTCCCTAAAAAGCCTCATCTTCAAGCAGATACCCCTATCAAACTCTTCAGAGTCTCCACAAAATCAAGATCAAAGCCCATCCACTACATTTGGCAACCTAAAACTTGTAATAAACCCCCGGACCCCAGTTGTAAATACATGCCCACCTACTAACTACGTCACTCTCACACTACATCATTCCACTTAGTTCTTAGGTCCAACCAATTCCTAACTACACACACAAGCACCGAGCATTTATTAACCTACTAATCTCTCCCGAACCTCATGATAATGTTGTAATGGGGACAAAAACGGTTCTAACTTGTCCTTTACAATGTTAACACATGTTTCTATATTCTCACATAATCAGGAGGCAAGAAGTAACATGGCAGAAGCGACAGGTCCGAGCTCACAAGTAGGAATACTTACTGCAGGAATCGATGTGAATAGTCTACCTGTGGATGTGCCACCAACTGAACGACCTGTGGAGCTGCAACACCTTCAGCAGATCCCGGTATCGGATCCACCCACAGGGATCACAGAAAGAGTCCATGCCAATTCTCATTGGTTCAATGGCATGCCAGGTCCATTAGGAGAGGCCAAGTATATATGGGAGTCTAAGTGCGAGTATGACAGATCATGGGTTCGATTCCAATTTTTCTCCAAGGAGTTTGAGACTCTACAGAACACTGAGGATCTCCAGACCATATGGCAACGTGCAGGGCTAGCAGAATACTTTGAAGCACCACTACCTAAACCGGATCTCCTCCGATGCTATTATTTGGTCTCCACATTACAAGCTAATGAAGAAAAGGACAAACCAGGATCATTTGTTCTTCCTTCCTTGCTTGGCAACAACGAGTTAAAGAGGTTTGAACTTACTGTGGAGTTGGTGAGCGCTGCTTTGAATATGCACGGCACACATGTACCTTCTGAGAAGGATGCTCTCGTTCCTACTAACATGAAGGATAGGAAACTATTGAAGCTTAAAGACATGGCATCACTCACACCAAACGTGTCCATCCCTCTCCGTATGTGCATGCAACATTTTGCTTTCCCCGGCCAAGACCGCTTCACACAACCACACAAAAGAATCTGGTTCGCTCTCTACTTAGCGGAGGCAGGTGCGTTACCAATTAAGCTGCCGGTATGGATTATAGATCAATTGTATGAAGCAAATAAAAGGTCTTCTAGGAAATTAGTGGTGAACGGTTGCTGTGCAATCACACGCATTATTTACCGGTGCCTAGCATACGATGTTCCCATTGAACGTGCCTTAACTTGGGCACAATTACAAATGTTTAAGAAGCTCAAGACGTCCACACATCAATCCAAGCGCATGAGGGGTGCGATCCCTTGTGTCCAGACAAGGGAAGTTCTGACTACTCCTGAAGTATCGCCACGAAGGGAGACCACTGTACCTCCCTTTACCATTAGGATACCCAGGTCTGGATCTGAAACTACGACACAAGCTACCCCTTCAGCTCCTCCTGCTCCATCTGAATTTGAATTTGCTACAACTGGAGATGCTGAAGGAATGGATCCTCAGGACTTCGAAGCATTCTTACAAAGTACACAACTCTCTGATGTAGAGTATTATTCAGATGCAGAAGAACAAGGCACATCTTCACAAAGAAGAAGAAAATCTACAGACGACCGCCATGTACATTGGAGTGACGCCCAACAAGGTCAACAACAAGGACACCTAGAAGAAGAAGGAGCATATGAAGAGGAGACCACGGAAGCCCCAGCCTATACAGCGGAACTCCGAAGGCTGTATCAAATTATGGAATGAGTGCGATCGCAACAACTGCTCACCGAATAGAGCAGTAGAGTACTCATGACTCAGCTGTTGGAAGAAGTCGGAGTTGACTCAGAATATAGTGAAGGTCTCTTATTGATGGCAGAAACATATGGGGTAGTAGAAGCAGTGCGGACCGCCATTAGGAGGTCTCCAGTTCAATATGATCCACGAAGATTCCAGACACGACCACGCTCAGGTAAGAATATCCAGATCCCCATTACAACGGCAGAAGGGCCAAATATTACATCCAAACCCATCAGGACAACCTCCCAAGCAACAGAAACTGCTAGCCAAGAGCACCCAGTCACCCATGAGGAATCCACCGAGCCACTACCACCCACACCCCCACCATCGCCTCGTAGAGCAGAAACCGTGGAAATCACCTCGACCACTCAACCCACTGAACCAACCTTCATCTTCCGTACTCCCATCTCTAGTTCAACCCTATTCTCCACCTCTGATACCCAATCTATGAAGCAACCCCCATCACTACACAATCCACCGAATCGCTCATAGAGCCTGCCCTAGGACAACCATCCCCCATGCCCTCAGCCATAGGTCATCCTGACCCTAGATCCATATTCATGGGTTTCCCTGCTACCACGCAACCCTTCATGCCCTCCTCAACTCTACAACCTCAACCCCCGACCTCCATCTCTCCACTTCTCCAATCCCTCCATAACTTCCTTGCTAGAACTTTTCAACCCAGGTCTCAACCATTCCCTTTATTTTTAGCTCCCCACCTCACTTCTCATCTATTCACCACTTTCACACACACACCACCTACCATTCCAATGTATATGGTAGACCCCACACTCGCACCCACTCCTGAAAGTATGGACATTTCACCACCCACGGCACCTCCCCCTCCCCCCACACTTCCACCTCCTCCCATTCCCCCTCCACCAATTTCACCCACACACTCGTCTTCAATAGACACATCATTCACTCTTCCCCTTCCCCAATTCCCTTCCCATGCATCTTCCATTGTAAACACCACCCCCTCATCTATAGGAAATGCATTGGACACCATGCTAGCTTGTATATCAAACTTAAGGACAGATTACAATCAGCTCCAGCAACAGAATGAACGCCTGCAAGAGCACTCGGAGACACTACAACACAGACTTGCTGCACTAGTGGAGGAAAATGCTCGCCTCCACACACAATTCCAAACTCTCCAAGAGGCTCATAGCATATTGGAGGTACAGTTACAGAACACAGATCAGGAAGCAATACAAGTGGTAGAAGGTCATCTACGGACACAACTGGAATGCAATTCAAAGCTTCAGCGAAATATGGCCCTACTCAAGCGACATCTTGCTGCCGCTCATGAAAAGAATCGACGCCTGCAATTACAAAATCAGGAGAACCTAGAAGCAGCTATCGAAAGCACACCTGGGGCACCTATCAGCCCATCAAAGTTTCAAGCAGTGACCCCCGACAATATCAAGATCATATTGGAAGACTATGCCATGCTGCTTGAAGCACATGACCTGCTATCAGAGGAACTGGGTCAACTGAAGCAGAAACACCAAAAAGAAACAACAGTATCCTCTCAAACCACCTCCTCCGCGGCTTCACTTCTCACAGACTCAGAGGCCTTAAAAGATCTCCAGAAACAGGTCACCGAATTGCAAGCACGTCTACTACAATATGAGAGACCACCTTCCCCTCCAGAGGCTCCCACCGACGAAGAAGTAGTACAAATTCCTGTGGAACAGACATTTGAAGAAGAATACGACCCACAACCCTTCCCAGGAGGCCAACAAACGGAAGAAGCTCAGGACACATTCGAGGCACCACGGCCTCCATGGCTACGTCAAGTGGAGGAAATCGAGAGTTCTCACGAAGAGCGCACAGTAGTGCAAAATCAGGCCATGAGGGTCATAGAGGAAATTGTGCTACAATCTGCTTACTTCAAGAACCTGTCATCGAGACGCCTTATCCTCTCATCTGAACTCCAATACAGGCCTTATTATATTATCTTGGCTGATTATAATGCAGAAATACAGAGAGTCACGGGTCAGATTCCTACCTTTGCTACCCAATTTCAACCCGAAGACCTTCCTCCAGAGGCGCAAAAAGGCAAAATTCGTCAACCCACCTGGCGGCAGAAACTTCTAGAGACATATCCAGAAATGCTACGCACATGGAACAACGCGCCTTTACATCTCCTATACAATCCATGCTATGGTCCAGTTCCACGCCGCAGGTCTTGGAAGGCATTCAATATCAAAGTGCAGAACAACGCGCAATGCAAGGAATGGCTAAACTACCCGTACATTGCGCCACCACAGGGACCACCGTCGGTAGCATACATGATGGGAACAATTCGCCATTGGATGCCGCGATTGAAGCCCATGCCAGATGTAGCAGCTCAAATGATGCTTAAAATTTTAGATATGATGCAGGTAGTCCTGAAAACTTTTAGAAATGCAGCCGCACCACAGGTACGTCTCCCGGGGTTTACCAATGGAAATTATGATTTGGTGTATGACATGAGCACCACCCCCAATATTCGTGTGGTTTACGCCTGGCATGCACGCATCAAATACCTCCCTGCATGTTACAAACAGACCTTCGAAGAAATGTTTAGATCAGGTTTCTGGGAGTATCACTCGGAGATCTTCGCACCGAAGCCAACACACCTGCTCCATCTCTTTGCTTGTGAACAAGCAATGTACTCTGAGTACTACACCACCCTGCAACCAGAGGTCCCTGGCGCAATAAATTGGGATGCATTGGAAGCTGATCTAGCAAGAGGCTTAAGGATAGGAGAACACGAACTTGCCACCAATGTCATCCAATACTATATCGACCACCCGATAGAACAGAGGTCTGTCAGGGGCGACAGACGCTAGGAAGGGGGGCGTGTTGGCATACAAGTCAGATGAAGAGCATACTAGCGCAACGGAGGAGTCATGCACAATACGGCAACAAGGCCCAATCATTTTTTCCATGGACCATTTACAACTCAAGTGATTTTAATCACTACACAAACATTGTAAATTCCGTTTTTGGTAGAATAGACTCCATTTTGTGCAAGCCGAGGAGTCCTCGAGCTTGAGGAGTATTAGAACTAGCTACATATCAATTTTCATAATTTTTAGACTCTGTTTGAGCCCTCAAATAGGCTCTAGAACCTAATTTTTAACTAGGCCGGACACTAGGTCTGGACAAGACCAAAGCTAGTTAGAAAACTATAAAAAGAGCTAGAGAGCTCATTTTTGAGGGTAGATTGTTTGTGAATTGAGCTTATGTAAGAGACTTTTTGACTAATGCAAAGAACTCCATTGTTCCTCTCCTTGTTCTTGCCTTGTGTGTGCGTGTGTGTATGTGTGTGCATGCTTGTGTGCTTCTCACTCACACACTTGTGCCTTCACTTGCTCATAGTCTTCATACTAGTCCTCACGTCTCCACTGATTGACAATTATGAGGTGAATCTTCTCACGTTGGTACTCACCATTGTGCTAGAGTGACAATAATGCACATGCATACATACACATACATAATCCATATGCATACATAATGCACATGCATACATACACATACATAATGCATATGCATACATAATGCACATGCATACATACACATACATAATGCATATGCATACATAATGCACATGCATACATACACATACATAATGCATACACACACATATGCATACATAAAGCATACACACACATACACACACATAGCATACATACATGCATACACACACACATAGACACATACACACCCATAGACACATACACACACATAAACAGATCCACACTCATAGACACACACACATACACATAGACGTGCACACACATACACACACATATACACACACACATACACACATAATGATGTATTCACACACATACATATGCATACACACATACAAATGCATACACACATACACACATAATGATGCATTCACACACATACACATGCATTCACACAGGGATACAAGTCTTAAATATGACCTTTCTCCCTGGTATAGAGTACACATATTTAGGCAGTGTAGTTGTGCATGACAACAAGATAATGCAGTGTCCTGTTTGCAATAAATGGTTAACAGATTGCCATACGGGAATTGTCCCAAGTCTTTGCTATAAAAAAAGGGACTCAAACTGCTCTTTAGTTCCTAACAACGAGTCTATGTGTGTCTATGTGTAAACCCACAACCTATCTACTGACACTCAACGAGTTTCTCATGAAAAGAGATATAAGCTTATCTATGTGTATGTGTGTGTATGTGTGTGTCTATGTGTAAACCCACAACCTATCTACTGACACTCAACGAGTTTCTCATGAAAAGAGATATAAGCTTATCTGTATGCACATGATTTAACTCAAATAGAATTTTCTCCTGTGAATAATTCACATAATTCACTGCTAATGCTCCCTTGTATATGCTTCTCCTTTGTTGATGGACCCACGTTGTAAACCCACAGTCTACTGACACTCAACGAGTTTCTCATGAAAAGAGATATAAGCTTATCTGTCTGCACATGATTTAACTCAAATAGGTTTTTCTCTTGTGAATAATTCACATAATTCGTTGCTAATGCTCCCTTGTATATGCTTCTCCTTTGTTGATGGGCCCACATTGTAAACCCACAATCTTTCTACTGACACTCAACGATTTTCTAATGAAAAGAGATGTAAGCTTATCTGTCCGCACATGAATTAACTCAAATAGGTTTTTCTCCTGTGAATAATTCACATAATTCACTGCTAATGCTCCCTTGTATATGCTTCTCCTTTGTTGATGGGCCCACGTTGTAAACCCACAACCTGTCTACTGACACTCAACGAGTTTCTCATGAAAAGAGATATAAGCTTATCTGTCCGCACATGAATTAACTGATCAAATAGGTTTTTCTCCTATGAATAATTGACATAATTCGCTGCTAAATGCTCCCTTGTATATTCTTCTCCTTTGTTGATGGACCCACGTTGTAAACCCACAACCTGTCTACTGACACTCAACGAGCCTACATGAAAAGAGATATAAGCTTATCTGTCGCACATGAATTAACTCAAATAGGATTTTCTCCTGTGAATAATTCACATAATTCGCTTCTAATGCTCCCTTGTATATGCTTTCTGTCAATGGTGCACACTGACATCTCACCCGTATGCGTGCCTACCTGTAAACAAAACCTTATTACACCTCAGACAGTGATCTAATGTAATATCAGAGATTATTAAATCTAAGCAAAGACCCTGAGCTGAAAAACGTGTCTTATGCTTCCCATCAGTCCAGGCATATGGATCGATGTTCATCTCTCCATAACTATCTGCCTCAGAAATACCATGAAACTTTTTATCAATGTAATTAAACAAAAATAGTGGCATCCCTGGTCGGACATTCTTTACATAGATGATATAAGAAGCTCGAAGGCCTAGACATGCACAAAAGCTAATGATCAAGCTATTGTTCATGCATATGGTTTAAAGGGAGAGACGTATATCTCTGATAGAAAGTAAGAGGTGGTATAAAGTATACCAAACAGAAGCTGTGTGACGCATTCATTGTAAGTCGCATGGTCACAGCCAAAAATCACAGCAGCAAGCTCCTCCGCCCGAAGGTTCAAGAACGGGAGCGGTGATGAAGGAGAATGGCTAGCCCAAGAGGAAGGAGAATGAAGGCCTTTGTATGTTTCGGTCTTACGCCCAGCTCCCATGACAGAAGCACTCTGCTGGCGATGAAACTTGTAAGAGTAATTTTAGAGTTTGTTGGAAAACATTAATTATATGCTACGTGTGTATTAATTACAATAATACTTTCATAATAATATTTTTTATGAATGAAGGCATTCTGTGGGTAGAATATTGACACCAATGGATGAAGATATGAAAGATATTGACACCAGCATTCACGAGTTCACTGTCAAGGATGTAGTTGACAATGATGTGGATAGCAATCTGTGGAGCATGCACAAGAGTAAGGCTAAGTGGTTCAGGATCTTGGGTGTTCTGTCGGGTATGATCGCCGTTGGGAGGTGGTTTTCTGATATTTGCAGATGGAAGAACCCTATCACCACAGTTCTTGTCCATTTCCTCTTCGCTGCTAATGCTCCCTCGTATATGCTTTCTGTCAATGGTGCACACTGACATCTCACTCGTATGCGTGCCTACATGTAAACAAAACCTCATTACACCTCAAACAGTGATTTAATGTAATATCAGAGATTATTAAATCTAAGCAAAGAACCTGAGCTGAAAAATGTGTCTTTTGCTTCCCATCAGTCCAGGCATATGGATTGATGTTCATCTCTCCATAGCTATCTGCCTCAGAAATACCATGCAACTTTTTATCAATGTAATTAAACAAAAATAGTGGCATCCCTGGTCGAACATTCTTTACATAGATGATATGAGAAGCTCGAAGGCCTAGACATGCACAAAAGCTCATGATCAAGCTATTGTTCATGCATATGGTTTAAAGGGAGAGACGTATATCTCTGATAGAAAGTAAGAGGTGGTATAAAGTATACCAAACAGAAGCTGTGTGACACATTCATTGTAAGTCGCACGGTAATAGCCAAAAATCACAGCAGCAAGCTCCTCCGCCGGAAGGTTCAAGAACGGGAGCGGTGATGAAGGAGAATGGCTAGCCCAAGAGGAAGGAGAATGAAGGCCTTTGTATGTTTCGGTCTTACGTCCAGCTCCCATGACAGAAGCACTTTGCTGGCGATGAGACTTGTAAGAGTAATTTTAGAGTTTGTTGGAAAACGTTAATTACAAATTTATGTAATGAGATCATATGCTACGTGTGTATTAATTACAATAATACTTTCATAATAATATTTTTTATGAATGAAGGCATTCTGTGGGTAGAATATTGACACCAATGGATGAAGATATGAAAGATATTGACACCAGCATTCACGAGTTCACTGTCAAGGATGTAGTTGACAATGATGTGGATAGCAATCTGTGGAGCATGCGCAAGAGCAAGGATAAGTGGTTCAGGATCTTGGGTGTTCTGTCGAGTATGATCGCCGTTGGGAGGTGGTTTTCTGATATTTGCAGATGGAAGAACCCTATCACCACAGTTCTCGTCCATTTCCTCTTCCAGTTCGACAATAGATCCCAAGGTGAATAAATGAAGAGAGTTCTTGTACCTTTCGCTATTGTGCATGTCGATGATTCCAAGGGTGAATTAATGAAGAGAGTTCTTGAATATCAAACATCATATTCATACTAGCTAATGACACCCAATATGTTGTTTTTTTTTTTATTTCAATATTATTAAAAATTCTCTTTGGAGTTCTCCAAATATCATGTCACCTATATCCATGTAAGCAACTACTCATGAATTATGAACCACTCTAGTAAATTGTGGATGATTGAAATCTTAACCGATAATATTGCAATAAATATATCGATGCAAAGTTGCATGTATGTAGTGTTATTTTCTCCTTTCTTTCATTCATGTTGTATTCTTAAGATGTAGATATATAGATGTTGGCAAACTTGAACTTCTATAACATTTCAAGAACAAGAGTCATCGCTTATGCGACGTAAAAAGCATCGCCTAAGCGACGCTTTTTGGAACCGTCGTGTTAGCGACACTACAGGCGAGCGTCGTAGTACAAGTCGCAAAACGTGTCGTTCACTTCGTCATTTAATTGACGGTCCGTGCGCGACGCTCATTACGACGCATGTTGCAATTTTATAGCGACGAATTTGTGTCTCCTTAACCGTCGCTATACGCCCGTATTCCTTGTAGTGTACTTTCATATCTTGTTGGAAGAATTCTTCTTCCCTTTGAGAGGATAATTGAAGAAAATGCCTATTCCTACACATTGTCTTCCTGATGTATTCCATTGGATCATGAGTCCCTTTTTCTTCTGGCCATCAAGAAAAAGTACTCAATGGGATTCACTACCCACTGTCCCATACCAGTGGGTTCCTCATCCAATCCACATAACTTTGTCTCTATACTTTCTCACCTTTTCTGTCCTTATAAATGCCCTTCATACAATGGTACCAAATTTATAAGAGCAAGGACTAAGGTGCTAAGATTACACCACCTCTAATCTTACTTAAATATTTGGTTAACCATTTAATGTGGTATGATTTATCTTATCCAACTTAAAGTTTGACTTGATCTTTGCCTTGTTTGGGTCTTTTGGCTTTCTTTTCTTCTTTAGCCAAAATAAGAGATAAGAGTAGGTCTTTCCCAAAATAGATCCCTTCATGTTCAATGTTTTACCCATGGGTTTTACTTGGGGGTCTAGCTATTTTGCTTCATATAAGAAGTCATATTCCTTAGATCTATATTATTGGAATCCATAACGTATGTTATGTTATCCCTATGAAGCATCGAAATATCTTTAGGTTTATCCTTTATAGTTCATCCAACTTCTTTTCCTATCCTACTTAGGATTTATACAATCTTTATGGTGCATGCAAATCTTCTCTTGCATTGGGGTTCTTTGAGAAATCCCAATCTTTGAGAGCTTCATTTACTTGGAAGATGTAATGAAAGCTATATGAAGTACTAGAATACAGGGAAGTACTTCAACTTTATCTATTTCTTGCATATCTTTACCACTGTTGTGGAAGGACTCCATAACCTTCTAACATCTACCTACGAGGGAGGCGAACCATATGATATTCATGATGGTTGTCTCAAGATCTTGAACGAAACTGCGTCGCAAAGGAAAATAGACTGAGTGTTTCAACCCATCTGGATGATGAGGTGAGATAGCAGAACGATCCTACGATTGCATCAATCTACTATCACATACGAACTGTAGCAGATGTGAGGAGTTTTTGACATGCATTCAAAACCCAATTATAGTGTATATTATGAAGTCTCAGCTATGGCGGGTTCTGATGCTTGTAGCTTTAGTTGATTGCAGAAGGAGAGAATTTGACAAAGCTAGATATTACTCCATCGCCAGAGATAATAGGTACAGGCATGGAGAAGAACAAGAACTACAAGGTTCAGTCGACAGCTCCAATGGAGAAAGCAATTGCAACAACCCAGGAGGGTTTGGAGAAAATCTGTTGAGCTTCAAATGAGTAAAGCAGAGGCAGATCTACATTTTTAAAGGTGGAGCCCCAGTATGCTGGTGGGGAATACCAGTTCCACAAATCTCTGATTCATCTGCTTCGTAAGATGCTCGTGCAGAATCTCACAGCCAAAGCGGACTTAGCTTTTGAAGGACCATCTTTGACCATAAGGCACGGAGTAAACATGCGCAGAACTCACCGAGAGGACACCGTGGTTATCAGCCTCTGCTGCAGCATGATCTGCTCACCACAACCACTGTCCAAACCAGATCAAAGACTTGTAGAAGCTGACCAAACCAGATAAAAAACGTGAATGGCGAGGATCATCGTCGAGTGGCTATTCAATCCCATATAGACGATTTGCGCTTGCTTAGCGGCCTATAAAAGGTGCTCCAGAGAGTGTTATTTTCAAAACGTGGAGAAGAGAGAAGTGCTCATGATCGCAGCTTCTCCTTCTCACACTCCACGGGAATGAACGTGGACAGGTTACCTGTCGGACATTGAAGGAATAATGGCCCCTTTACTATTGAAGAGGTGATTCGCACATAGCTTTTGCAGCTATAAATTGCAAGCACAAGGCTCTCGACGGCATCTCTACTCGCGCAGATGGATAGTAACTAAATGCTAAAGTCTTTACGTGAACACTTCAACTAGATATGACGTTCAAACATCCTAGCTCTGATACCACTATTGTGGAAGGACTCCATAGCCTTCACACAACTGAAGACTAACTAGCAAGCCCACACACTAGGAAGAGAGATGTCTTTCCACCCAACCAACCCCTCCAATATATAGCTCCAAGTCCAAAGGGGTAAGTCCCTCTCAAGGGGACATGTGTACCTTCCATCACATGGGACCCTAAGGTGGTCACATGGTTTCCAAGCTTAGGATATCACATGAAATCACATGGCTTCCAAAAGAAGACTCTCCAAGCTCTCACGTACAAACCAAGTGGCTAGGAGAAGCTTCCAATCAAGCCTAAGGTACTCAACCTTGGATAATTAGCCCTAAGGTTCAAAACCCATCTAAAAGGGGTAAATAAACCCATAAATCCCAAGGGTTTCACACCTAGAAACCCAAGGGTTATACCCCTTAGACCCATGTAATTCTACAACACTGCCCCTACAAGGAATAATGCCACATGCACCAACAACTCCTCTTATCTTGTCATGGGAGTTGGTAAGATCATTCTGACTACTGCTGATGGTAGTTCTTTTAAATTGTCAGATGCTTTATTTGAGATCGCAAGGTGTATGGTCAAGGGTCAGGCTTTACCATATAGTTTCTGGCTTGAGGCTGTTATATGTGCAACATATGTACTTAATGGGTATCCCACTAAAGCATTGCAATCTATCACTCCATGTGAGGCTTGGCATGGTCGCGAGCCGTTTGTTGCTCACTTTTGTGTCTTTCGTTGTCTGGCATATACATTAGTGCTTGAATAACAATGCATGAAATTGGATGATAAAGTAGTGAAATGTATTTTTGTTGGGTACAGTTCTGAAAGCAAAGGCTTTCGTCTATATCATCCACAAACTAATGCATTCTGGTTAGTTGCGATGTTGATTTTATGGAAGATGTTATTCAGCCATTACTTTCATGTACTAAGGAGACATTTGTTAGCTCCAAAGATATGTATGATACTTTGTTGCCTCTTTTTATAGGTGGACAGTCTAGTGATGGACCAAATGAGGCAATTTCTCAACCTTTATAGATTTCATGTGATGATGCAAATCATTCCAATTCTAATGCAGATATACATGATGCACTTGTTGATGAGAGAGCTGATATCAAGGAGGCAAAAACTATGCCAAAATGGTTGGTGCAGACTTTGCATGATTGCAAATTAGGTGCACGTCTATCATATCATACTCGTTCAAGCTCTCATAGTGCTTCTTTTGCATTAGATTGCTATGCTATGGCTGCCTCTAGTCTCTGTGATGAGAATGAGCCTATTTTGTTTGATGAAGCACAAAATTCAAAAAATTGGATGGCTGCTATGTAATGAGAATATGATGCTATTATGAAAAATGGTACCTGTTCTTTATGTGACTTGCCTCCTTGCAAGAAGGCCGTTGGCACTAAGTGGGTATACAAGCTGAAGCGTAAGCTTGGAAGGATCATTTGACACATATAAGGCTAAGCTTGTTGCAAAGGGTTATGCTCAAGAAAGAGGCATTGATTTAGATGAGACCTTTGCTCCTACATGCGGCATGACTACTGTTCGTAGCATCTGTGCGCTTGCAGCTCATCATGGTTGGAATGTACATCAGTTGGACATTAAAAATGCATTTCTGAATGGTGACTTGCATGAAGAAATGTATATTTTTTAGCTCCATGGATTTGTGCTAAAAGGGCATGAAAACCAAGTGTGCAGGTTGAAAAAGGCATTATATGGTTTGAAGCAAGCACCATGTGCTTGGTATGAAAAGATACATGCCTTCTTGGTTGCACATGGTTTCAAGAACAATCCAATTGAGAGCACCTTTTATGTTAAGCGTGCAAATGATGTGCTTCTGATCATTGTTGTGTATGTTGATGACATGCTACTCACTAATCGTCATGATTGCTGATTTTAAGGCTAATCTGCATGCCTCATTTGAGATGTCAGATTTGAGGCATTTGCATCATTATTTGGACATTCAATTTATGCAATTTGATGGTGGAATAGCTTTGTGTCAAACAAAATATATTGATAGCATTTTGGCCTTGAAGACTGCAAACCTATTGCCACTCCTATGGATATATGTTTATGATGAGTCTTCATGATGCTCAGCCAGGTATTCAATTTTCTATCTCACATGTGAGCAGGTTTATGCGTTGCCCAGGTGTCAACCATTGGCAGGCGGTTAAGCGCATCTTTCGCTACTTGAGTGGTACCCAGCTACTTGGGTTGTTTTATCCCAAGGGAGGATCACTACCACCAGATTTGCATGCTTTTTCTAACTCTGATTGAGGTGGTTGCTATGACACTTGTGTCCACTAGTGGTTTTTGCTTCATGCTTGGTAGCTCATGCATATCTTGGTTGAGCAAGAAGCAACATTGTGGCCACTTGTAGTTGTGAGGCTGAGTATAGGGCATCTTTCATAGTGACTGTTGAGTGTGTGTGGCCCAACCGCCTTATGGCTGATTTGGGTGTTGGTAAGTCTAGTACCACTACCATCTTCATTGACAGTCAGAGCACATTAGCAGTTGCAAGGAACCCTATGTTCCATGCTCGCACTATGCACATTGAGGTGCACTATCATTATGTCAAGGAGAGGTTCTTTGCTTGAGAGATCAGCTTGGCATATGTGCCTAGATAGGAGAACATTGTAGACCTTTTCACAAAGGCTCTACCTAGGGAGAAGTTTGAAGCTTTTTGCAAAGCTTTGGGCTTACTTCATTTTGTGGATTGATTCCACATAGCTTGGCACTTCCTTATACATGAGTCCCAGCTCCTTGTTCACGATATCACTCCCAGGGGGGATTTGTTGATATATGTAGGTAGTGATGTGTGTGAACACACTAGGACTACCAAGTCACTTTTTTTCCTCTTTAAGAGGTTTTCCCCCAGCTTGTATATATGCCTATAGCCCTAATGGGTTACATATCTATGTAAATTCTGTTGGTAATACATTCAGTATTGTGTGTTGTGCTCAAAGCTTCTTCTTCTTCCTTGTGCTGTTCATGTGCTTCCACAGACCTCAAACTCAAACATTCCACAACTGTTTTGCTAGTGATGCAATATGCATCATATATGTCGAAAATGAGTAATTAGTACCATCCAACTTATCATCAACAACCAACATATGGAATACATCATTTCTTTCAGCCATGGCCAGTGACTAAATACCCCCATGCAAAAAAATTATTGTATCTCAAAAAGTTGAACAAAAACACCTTGTCGAGCTTTGCTAAACCTATCAAAAACTTCGAGGTGCTTGTTAGGGAAAACCAAAACTTGTATATATATGGCACAAAGGTTGAAATTGCCTACATAATCACTACAATAGTGCATTCAAAGGCCAAAATGAGCTCAGATCAAAATTTCAACACCACAAAGTGAAGCTATTTTGAACTCCTGATTGCCTCGAGTATGCTCACCAAATTTCATGCAATTCCGAAACTATAATGGAGGGGTGCCAACAATGCCCTAGATGAAGTGGTGACTATTCGAGGTCTATGGAAACACACAAAAAATAGTAGAAAGAAGAAAAAGCTTGAAGCACAATGCAATATTAAATGTATTGCCAAGTGAATGTACAAAGATAAGTGACCTATTAGGGTTATCAACGTATATACAAACTGGGGGGAAAAACCTCCTAAAGCGTGAAAAAAGTGCCTTGCTGATACTATGTGTGTTCACACACATAACTACCAAAATATATCAACATTTATTTCCGTCATCTTTTTGGATGGAATCAAATGAGAGATTTGTAACAAAGTATTCATGAAAATTTGAAACCTATATTGAGATGCCATCCATCTTAGGATGTGTGAGAAATTACACAAGGAAGAGTAAAAGATCTTTAAAACTTTTTTTTAAAAGCCTTTTCAAACGACTCTCTGAGTATCTCCAATACTTAGAGTAATCATTGAATATTCTAGGTTTGTAGTATGCATGACTTATTGGTCATTGTTATGGCAAGAAAACTTAACTTTTTGAATGTAGCTTCCTAAATGAATTTTCTAATTACTTTTGATTATTCTTTACCAAGCAAGACATAGTTTTATACTTAGTCTAATCTTTACACTAAGTATTTGATACCGAAGTATCAACTAGGGGAAGGAATCACTTAGATACTTAGTTTGCAAAATCTTAGCTAGCATGAATTTGAAAATATCTAGCTTCACTTCTTCCCTAATGTGCTTCAACTCAAAAAGTAAGCTAGCTACTTAAAAAGATCCACTTACTTAGTTACTTCCATATCCTTACCAAATCAAAGTAAATTCGATTCATGCAAATGCATGTGCTTGCATGCCATAAATGTTTAAGCATCCGTTATATCTAAGCATGCTTGACATTCATGCATTTGCTTTTATGCATAAACATACTACTTTTGCGTTCTTTTTATCTATCAATGCTAATGTACATACTTTGGTGCATCTAAAACTTTTTAAACTCAGGACGCTTGAGATGTGCATGAAATAAGTTTTTGAGCTTTTATTTATGCATTGAAATCCATTCTTTTGGAAAGAGAAATGCACGTACATTCATTCTTTTCCATGTATGAAGTAGAAGAAATTTCTTATAGATGCTTGCAAGTACTTATTGTACTTTATTTCCTTTCACTACAAATATGTTTGCCCATTTAACTCTTAAACACTAGCTTTCATTTGACAATATAGAGAATTGAAGTTTTATACCTATGCTTGAATGAAGAATCTATGTAAGGTAAATGAAAGATGTGGCAAACAAGAATGGAAATGAAGCATAATGTGGAAAATACTTAGCTTCATGTCAAAATTCATCCATATGTTGCCCTTGGGAAGATCGACCCTCCACTTCATGCTCAAGTCTTTGACTCTTAAGTGCAAATGATTTAAATTACAACTTTGCCAAAGATTCTTTCCCTTGAATTGATATGAAAAAACAAGGAAAATTTTTGGTGCATCCTTAGGTGGGGTTGGATGCAGCTTACAATTGCACATAATCTCCTTTTTAGAAAATTAGAGATTGAGACCTTATGCAACACCAAGAGGTTGCTTAGAGTCTCACATGACATGTAGAAGAAGGCCCCATTCTCCCTTCTAATAATAAAGAAGAACTTCTATATTCTTTGCTCCTTAACAAGCAACAAAGTAGAGGTTTTATTGCTATCAATTAAAGCAACAAATGAGCTTCAATGGATCTTCATGTGTAGAAGAAAGGTCAAATGCAAAACACTTCTTGGATCCCCATCCACAAAGAAGAACACCCCTCCCTCGACACTCATAGAGAAGGAGAAAGATGACCATCCATACTACTTGAATAGGTGGACTAGTATTATCCCATAGTGGATGACAAATAACAACAAAAACCTCTATAATCCATGATGATCCATGTGTACATCCAGGGAGGAGGAGCAAGAGATCTCCTTTGAGGCAAACAACTATTGAGTGTAACTGATTGAATACACCTAGACATGGAATATATGAAAGGGCCATCTTTTTGTAGACATTTGGTCCAAAAAGCCTATGTAGATGCACATGACTTTTGTATAATTTTCTTTGGCACTCGTATATCCTTATATCCCACATGCAATGGCAACCCTCTTCCGAACCAACTATACCTAGGGCACTTGCACATTGACCTACTATCTCCAAGATGGAAGGAGCACGAGAGGGAGGGAGGGGAGGGAGAGAGAGAGAGAGAGAGAGAGAGAGAGAGAGAGAGAGAGAGAGAGAGAGAGAGAGAGAGAGAGAGAGAGAGAGAGAGAGAGAGAGAGAGAGAGAGAGAGAGAGAGAGAGAGAGAGAGAGAGAGAGAGAGAGAGAGAGAGAGAGAGAAAGAGAGAGAGAGAGAGAGAGAGAGAGAGAGAGAGAGAGAGAGAGAGAGAGAGAGAGAGAGAGAGAGAGAGAGAGAGAAAGAGAGAGAGAGAGAGAGAGAGAGAGATCCGCCATGGTCTCTACTCCTTCCACTCATTGCACTTGTGTGACATTTGGTCAGGCATCTAGGAGGTTATTGAGGTCCATAGGCAAGTTGGTCAATATGGGCTAGCTCTTGCCTGGTAGAGCTTCGCGAGAATAATATTTTTGCATCATTATAACTTTTTGGAAAGGAGACAGATACATGAATAGAAGCTTAATTTTGAGAAATATTGAGAAGAGGATTAATGGAGAAATATGCGAGGCTAAAGAAATGAATGAAGTGAAATTAGTTTCATCTCATATAGAAGATAATCAACATCCAAGGTCTCCATGGAAGCTTGCCTAAGCTTTCATACCAATGTGAAGAACTAGAGGATTAAGACCACCACACTCATGAGAGCTGACTCTCCTCCCAACATTATGCCTCTACATATAGCTCTCTCCAAGGGTCGACCTACTTTGGTAGGTAAATAATATCAATGCAAGTGTCGGCCATGTAACTACATGTGCTCTAAGTGTCCCAGTTAATTGTAACTAGAACTTCTAGAAGCTTGGAATTGGGCTTGAGTGATATATACTGAACTCTCCCTACTTCTTGCAGGATTTGAACCTAGGACCTCTTGGTAGAGACTCAAACCATGTAACTTCTAAGCCACACCACATCACTTGGTTTTAAGAGCACAAGGTCTTATATTTAAATCCAACTTCAAGACTTTGAACCTACATGAGACTGACCATCTAATGCCCAATTTCAAATTTGCATGAACCAACTAGACACTCATGATAGAAACTTACCTTATAACAATTCTGAAGCTGAGTTCATAGATCTCTTGACAACAATTTATCTGAGACGAAGCTATTGTATGCTCGATGGCCCTTTGGAATGCAATCAAAAGTGAAGTACTTTTGGAAGCGTTGAAAAGAACTAAGTGGGATTAACCTTGGCAGCTCCCTAAAGAATTATTCTATAGAAAATCCCTTTTCCTTTTAAGAAAAAAAGCCAAGAACTTCAATAAAAACTGTCCTTTAAACACTCCACGTCTTTTGTTATTAAAAAAAATAAACTTTATTATTATGGAAAAACAAATTTTATTATTAAGAAAAAAACTTAAAAAAAAGTGGATCCCATGAAAGAGAAGATAGATTTATTAACCTTCTTTATAGCTCCCTCTAACTTCTTGTGCGTTTCTTTCTTTTAATCAAGTTTTTGACTTTTCAAAAACAAAGGAACGAAAGAATTTGTAAATTATTTTCTTAATTCAACACTACATCCCTAACGTGGGTCTGTTGTAAATTCTGGAAGTAAATTTCAAGTTAAAATGGACATTCTTTATTTCCAATGTGTCGTTGTTTTCCTTCCCTTTTGTAAAGAGCTTCGCAAGACCTCGCGGGGGAAGGGTTTCTATTGTCTCACTCTTCTTAACGCAGGCAGCCCGCGAGTTGTCTTGTAGGGGATCGAAGCTGCTGAAGTAGGTCAGTGTACCACGTTTTTCTGTGGCATCCAGTACTTTACATCGCTATTGCCACCATGGTCCTGTATAATTTTAAACAGATAACCATCGTTCCTTCATCGAAGGATTTCGTTGACATTATCTTGTCACGCACTCAGAGACAGACGCCTACAGTTGTCCACAAGGGCTATGCGATTTCTAGATTGCGCCAGTTTTACATGAGAAAGGTTAAGTTCACTCAGCAAAATTTTTACGAGAAACTCTCTAAAATTATTGAGGATTTCCCTCGTCTTGATGATATACATCCTTTCTATGGAGATCTTCTCAATGTGTTATATGATAAAGATCATTACAAGCTTGCACTTGGTCAGGTGAATACTGCACGTAACCTTATCAGTAAGGTAAGCAAGGATTATGTCCGTCTACTCAAGTATGGGGACTCGCTCTACAGGTGCAAGAAGCTAAAAGTTGCTGCCCTTGGACGTATGTGTACGATCATGAAACGCATTGGTCCTAGTTTGGCTTACCTCGAGCAGGTGCGACAACACATGTCTAGACTGCCAACCATTGATCCCAACACAAGGACCATCTTGATATGTGGATACCCGAACGTTGGTAAAAGTTCATTCATCAACAAGATCACTAGAGCTGATGTGGATGTTCAGCCTTATGCATTCACTACAAAGTCCCTATTTGTAGGACATACTGATTACAAGTATCTTCGATGGCAAGTGATTGATACACCTGGAATATTAGACCATCCTTTGGAAGATCGTAACACAATTGAAATGCTCAGCATTACTGCACTTGCACATTTAAGGGCTGCTGTTCTATTTTTTATCGATATATCAGGGTCTTGTGGATACACTATTGAGCAACAGGCAGCTTTATTTCACAGCATCAAGCCTTTATTTTCCAATAAGCCCCTGCTTGTGGTTTGTAATAAAGTAGACCTGCAGCCTCTCGAGTCACTAGGAGAGGATGAAAGAAGAATAATAATGGAGATGAAGTCAGAGGCTGCCAAATGTGCTGTCGCGGGGTCTGTTATAGACGAACAGCCGTGTTCTGATGATTGCTTGCTCACAATGAGCACACTCACGGAGGAAGGTGTCATAGCTGTGAAAAATGCAGCCTGTGAGAGGTTATTGCAGCAGCGAGTGGAAGTCAAAATGAAATCCAAAAAGCTTACTGATTGCTTAAATCGAATACATGTTGCAGTGCCACGCATAAGAGATGCTAAAGAGAGACCCCCATGTATTCCAGAGTCTGTGCTTGAAAGTCGAGAACAAGATATCAAACTTAAGAGAAAGCTTGAAAAGGATCTTGAGAACGAGAATGGAGGTGCAGGGGTTTACTCTGCCAATCTGCATAAAAGTTATATCTTGTCAGATGAATCATGGAAAGATGATATCATGCCTGAGATTTTGGATGGGCATAATATTGCTGATTTTATTGATCCTGATATTCTTCAAAGGCTTGAAGAGCTCGAACAGGAGGAAGGACTGAGAGAGGCCAAGGAGGCTGAGGAGGGAAGTGACATGAGTGAGGATGAACTTGATCCAGAGGAGAAAGAAGCTTTGGATGCAATCAGAAAGAAGAAGAAGAAGTTGCTTGAAGAGCATAGAGCAAAAAAGGTTACAGCAGGCAGCAAGCCTGTTGTCCCCCGCAAGTTCGATAAGGATAGAAAGTTTGGTACTGCTAAAATGTCCAGGCATCTCATTAGTCTCGGATTGGATCCAAGTGCAGCAGTGGAACGGGCAAGAAGTAGGTCACTTTCCAGACAAGGAAGGAAAAGAGAAAGATCTGCTGCTATGGAGTTAGATGACGCAGCTGATGCAATGGATATTGATAAGCCAAGAAAGAGGTTGCGCTTGCGCTCACGTTCATTATCCAGAACTTCAAAAGAAGCTGTTCCTGGTGAGGGTTTCAAGGATACAGCTCAAAAAGTAAAGGCTGTCAAACTAGGACGGAAGGCTGTCAAGCAACGCAACAAGAATGCCAAAAAGGGTGAAGCTGATAGGGTGATTTACAATATGAAGCCAAGACATCTTTTTGCTGGAAAGCGGTCCTTGGGAAAGACTGATAGGCGCTAGAATACAATGAGAATGTGGCTTTGGCATTTTACCTTGTTTTCAATACCTGTTACTCTGATATCTAGTGCAGAGATGGACTGATCTATGAGCAACTGCTGTGGTAAAGTGAATTTCAGGATGCCATTGTGCACACATTCTGAGTTTTTTTTGTAATTTTTGGCTCCTCTGAGCAAGGCTTATGGTCTATCTTAAATGAAAACTCACGCATTGCATGCAGAGGTCTCTACCTTGTGAGCTTGGCCTTTTCAGAACTGATTTTATGGGCTTATTAGGCATGCAACAGCACCATTACGTTAGCTTGTTGACTTTCAGTCTTTGTGTATGGAAGGTTTGTTGTCAAGGGGGCTATGATACAAAAAGACATTGACTAGTATACACGATTGATGTTCTTATCTTCTTGTTCTCAGTACTTTCAAGTCCTCAAGTTGGTGGTAAGGAGTAACATATGTAAATTTGTCTGGTTAGAATATTTAGTCTTGTTCTTTTGTGGAGCTTATGGTTGTCGTATATCCTATAGTATTTTTGTCATGTGTTTTTTTGCCTCTGTTCCTGAGGTGTAGATAAATTCTGAACTTTTGGAAGTATACATGTGCCTCAAAGGCATAGCTCATTTCTTATCTTTCAATTTCTAACAAGGTCCTCTAAAGTATTGAAACCGAAAGAGTTTGCCTCTTAGCTTATCCATGTCCGTCTGATCCAAAAATGGAGGGATCTACCCAAGCAGGGGTAAGTAAAAATTGCAACTATATAAGAATTTCATTGTGTCTTTCTTCATGGGGAAGTGAGTTTTGTAGTTTGTGCATTAATTTCCTCTCAGCATCCCTGTTGGTGTTGCTGCATTTGTTTTAACTAAATGTTGTTCCATGTAGTCTGAGATTGCAGATCACAAGTGTCTACATGGAAAAAACGAGTAGCCAGTCCTCAATGAAGGGCAGGAAGAGTCTCATGAAACAAAAAATGTGAGGTGAATTGGGAGGAAGTTCAGATGAAGATGAAGCTTTTCTGAGAATCATGAAGCAAAAAATGTGAGGTGAATTGGGAGGAAGTTCAGATGAAGATGAAGCTTTTCTGAGAATTTATTCGTGAATCAATAATATCCTCTCATGTCAGTTTTTATCATAGGCTTTAGAGCAAGTTTGAGAGGCGATCACTTTACATCATTCAATGCAGGTGGTAGGCTTGTGTTTTGATTCCAGGCTCTCGATCTGGGATCCTCACTTCTCTTGAGAACATGAAAAGCACCTTTTTTGTACTCCTCATATAGGCTTGGGACTCGAGATTTTGCAGGTATGTGGGATGAATGGATGCATGTGTGCAGCTTTGGTGGGTAACATGATGTCCACAAGGATGAAGGACTTCGTTTTCCTTCAGATACCCTCTACATAGGAAGATTTCTGGACTACCCATGTTCATTCTTCGAGCCATAGCTTAAGCTAGAAGCGTTCAAATTTAGAAATTTAAAAACCTATAGCTTCATTGCTTCAAATTTTCTATTGAATTGTTATATTTGGTGATCATAGACTATCTGTTGAAGGTTTTTTATGTGACTGTTGAGATCATGGAGTGTGTCCATGAATAGTTTCATCAGCTTTGGTTCTCATAAATCATTATTATGTATTATTGAGGATCAAAGGGAGGGATAGTCTCTTATAATCTACTTCATTTAGGTTCATAGAGAGAGGGGTCAAAGAAAGCTTTTAGTTTCTAATCTTTCACTTTGAGAGAGAGAGAAAAAGGGTTTATGTTTAATTTTTTTCATGGCTTTCATTTATTGAAGGATTAGGCTTTATCATATAGTCTAGGCATACATGTTGAATTGATCCCATTCTCTTCATTGGAGAATCTATGATTTTCTTTTTTAAATTCATGGCCATGAACAATTGTTATGGGAAGGAAAATGAAGACATTCATTTGTATCTACATATTCATTGAAATAATGGAAGTCCTTATTGCATACACATCGAATCACCTATTGAACGCTTCATTTATATTTCATGTTCTACATTGGAGAGTTTAGGTTTCCCTCATTTAATTCATGGCAATGTATGCATGAATTCATTAACGATCATAGATCAAGGAAGAGGGAAAAACAAGGTTATTATTTGTTATTAGAAAAGCATACTTTTATGCATTAGAATTTAGAGAGGATACATTAATGATCATCCCAAGCATAAGTTTACACATATATATTAATAAAAGTATCATAAATTAAGATAAAAAATCACTTTGAATGCTGGAAAGCAATAATTTGGATAAATTTACTGATTTCAAGTCATAACTTGTAGAAAATGTTTTTTTTTGGAAATTTTGAGGCTTCTTAGATAGCATAGTGTTTCTAATGCTCACCGAATTTCATGGAATTTCGGAGTATATAATGATTATCTATAGACTATAATCTATAGATAATACTAAATAGGTTATACCCTAGGTCGTGTGTGCATAATGCATTAATGAATTTCTAAGTCCATGGAGTCGTATGATGTATCTCATTTGTCATATGATATTTAATAATGATTGTTAATGTTACAAACAACATCATTTCATGATGTAGGCATTTACCAATGATACATCATGCAATCATCAAATAATCAATGGTTAACATACCAGTTTGCAATGAGCATGTGCCATGTGGCATGGATGGTTTACCTTAAGGGTTGCCTCCCTAGGTGTTGAATCTCATGAGTCTATGATTGTCAATTGACTAGCCTTTAGGCTTGAAGTGTCTCTCGAAGACTCAAAAGCTTCTAAAGTCGACTCTAGTTGGAGAGCTCTGGGTGAAGCCTATGTTTGCCCTCAATCTCCTTCAATGTGTGGGTGCAAAAAATCTCTCGGGAAGGGCGTGTAAGAGTTCACAGGCGAATAACTTAATAATTGATAGTACACACCTTAGAATAAGTTAGAAGCCTTAGAACAATATTTCCCAAACTCTCGCAAACGTCAATTGCATGCTCTTTGGATTTTTTCGCTCGTCCAAGTTTCTTTGATCGGGCTGGTCTACCTCTAACAACACAAAAAAACCTCTAACAACACAAAAAAATGAATCTGATTAATCAGAGGCCTTCCATCGGATTGGACGAATCAAATGTCTAACCTCTTCGTCGGATGTAGACAACCATGATAGCTACTTCTACCTCTTCCTCTTGTTCCACCTCTATTACCTTTGCCTCTTCCTCCCTTGCTTGCATGGAAGAGTTGATCTTGGCTTCCTTTTGACTTGCTGCCTCCATGGTTGAGTTCTTTAGTCATGATATGGAAGGTAGTTTCTTAGTATCTGGCAAGGAGTCTCTTACATAGACGAAGGTAGTGAAAGCCTTCCATTTATTATCCTCTCTAAGCCCATTAAGAATATGGACTACTAAATCATTATCTACCACACATCCTATTGAGCCAAGTGCACCTTATATTTCCTTAACCTTGAGAGTGAAGTCATTGATGCTTTGGTTGGATGCATTCCTAATGTTGTTAAGCTCATTCTGGAGATGGATCTTTCTAGCTTTTATAGAGGTAGAGTAAAGGCTATCTAGACACTCCCATGCCTTCTTTGATGTGTCTAGATCTTGGATATGTTCCTATCATAGAGTTGCTAATGTATTGGGGTAGTTTCAAGATCACTATTCTATCCTTTTTTGCCCATTCTTTAACAACTCTCTTTTTGTTCTCAATAGGTATATGAGGATCTTAGTATGGTTTCACCTCTATGCTACTAAGCAACCCCCAAAGTCCCTTTCCCATAAGGAAATTTAATATTCTATACTTTCATGGTAGGTAATTGCTCTTCTCAAGCTCCTCCATAGTGTTTGTGTCTCCAAAAAGCTTCTCATGTCTCCCTTGGATATGATAGAAGTGTAGAGGATTTGATGTTTTACCTCTTGTCCAAAGCTTTAAGCTGGTTTGATCCATTGATGACGCTAGAGGTTCCCCCTTTCTTCAATGCTTCTTCTATTATTGTCTAGCTCTTGCTTCAACCTTGGTCTCCCTTCAAATTCAAGGCCTTCTCTTGATGTTTTGAATGTTCCAAGATGAGCTCTGATATCATTGATGGAGAATATGCACTCCAAATTGCAGCAAAAGTGTGCAAGACCCTTCCTAGAACCTGAAAGATGGCTACCGATGTCCATATTGAGCAAAGATCTCTTTTTTTTCTTTTTTGAGTACGTTGAATTGGAAACACACTCACACACCTAACCTCATAAGGTAGAGGCACCCATCTTTGAGGAACTCAGAGATATGTCTAGCCAAGACTTGAACTGAGGACTTCCTTTCGGAGACTTAAGGCATCAAACCACTAGGCTACGCGGGCTTGGACATATTGAGCCAAGATCTTGAGTTCTCTTTGCTTTCTTCGATTGAACCTCTGAAACTTTGCATGCATGAAGTAGAACCTTTAGGCTTTCCATCAAGCCCTAAATCACTCCAATTCGATTTTGGGAGGTGTACTAATCTTCCAACACAAGATAGACTAATGTCAGTCTAAACAAGGTATGTGTCACGGACAATGGAAACCGTCATGAACCTTAGATTCCATGTGACTTCTATATCTCATGATTCGCTCAAAATTTGGAGAAACTAATGCTTCCATTGCGTCCCGAACGTGCCCAAACCCTAAGATCGACCGCCTACTTTCTCGATTTGGATATCCATAGGTCATGTTTTGAATTGATGACATCATCGATGACATCATCAATTCGTAACCGCTATTGATGAACTTCCCTTAAAGACCTATACAAGGAGGGGTTGGCCACATACATACTCAGTCTTGCCAATGCTAGTCTTGGGAGCTCAAGGAGTCTTGATCACCAAGTAAGTACTTTTGAAGTTCTCGTTCCAGTTCTTGTCTTGTTCCTTGTTCTAGTCTTGATTAGTCTAGTTCTTGGGCATCTAGTCTTGTCCTCTCGTAATCTCGTATTACGAGATCTTGTCTAGTTATTTCTTGTAACTAGATCATCTCCCTGAAGGGAGTTCTTGTAACCCAAAGATCTTGCTTCATACCTATGGTCCCGAATTGTGGGATCTTCTGTACCATCGCTAGTTGAGTTATCTATACCTATCAATCCTGGGTTGTGGGACTTCTTGTATCAATTATATATTCTTGTATTATTTCCCTATGTGGGTGATCTTGTAATTGAAGAAGGTATAATTCTGAAATCTTGTCTAGTCTAGTCAGAGAGCACAATCTAGTGCTCCCTTGAGATTTTGGCAAGACTAGCTTCTATCGAAGACCAGGCATCATGGAGAACGCTTATGAACAGATTGTGGCATCACTTCGGAGTCTCCAACAATAAGTCGAGGACCTAACACATCGAGAGACACAAGTCAAGATGGGACATCCGGTACATGTAGGTGCAATCATGGAGAACGCTTATGAACAGATTGTGGCATCACTTCGGAGTCTCCAACAAGAAGTCAAGGACCTAACGCATCGAGAGACACAAGTCAAGATGGGACATCCTGTACATGTAGGTGCACTCCAAGAATTACAAGAACGAATCTGGAATCTTCAAGCAAATCAAGGAAGTATTCAAGTGAATCAACAATCTAGTTCATCCTTCATGAAGGAACCCAAGATTTGCATGCCAGAAAAGTTCGATGGGGATAGCACGAAGTTATGCGGATTTCTCCAGTAAGTTAAATTGTACATCTGTATGTAACTTGATAGATATCCTGACAAGGCATCCAAGGTCGGGTTTATTGGAACCTTGCTCTGTGGCCAAGCATTATCATGGTTCGCCGCAATCTTGGAGAAGAACATGGAAGGACTTCAAGACTATGAGGGGTTTCTTTGTGACCTCACTACCATATTTGGAGATGCAGACACCAGTTGAGTTGCAAAAACAAAACTTCAGAAGCTACACCAAGGTAACCATCCTTCCTCTACCTATGCATCAAAATTTAAGTAGTTGATATGTGATCTCACTTGGCACGAAAATTATTTCATAAGCCAATTTAGATTGGGTTTACGAGATGATGTGAAGGATCTTTTGCTCACGATTCCAGATGTTAAGACATTGAATGAATACATCACCAAAGCTATTCAATGTGATAATCGCCTTTTTGAAAGGAAAGAGAAAACCAAGTAGAAGGAAGATTTCGCCAATGGAAACCCTTCCAGCCCACTCCTAAAGATGACTCTATGCTTGAACCTATGCAGATAGATGTAACTAGGTTCCAACCTCTAACACCACAGGAGAAACAGAGAAGGAGAGAGAACAAGTTATACCTCTGTTGTCAAAACCCTGGCCATATTGCAGTTAATTGTCCCAACAAAAGAACAAACTCTAGAGTTGCAATCACCCTTGTAGAGAAGAGAAATGAGGAAGTCTAGTTGTAAAAGAGACCGTACAACCAGACCATGATATAAGAAAGGGTCTCATAATTCCAGCTATACCCATAGAAACATGTCTTGCCCCTGTCAAGTTAATCATGCCTAAGAAGACCCTTTCCTTTACAACCCTAGTAGATTCAGGAGCCTTCTCATGTTTTATCAATGAAGGATTAGCTAAGAAACATAGAATTCCAATACTTGAGAAGAACAAACAAGTAGTAGCTGAAGTAGTAGATGGACGACCTCTAGCATCCAGGGATATTACCATGGAAACCACACCATTAAGAGTACACTTGGTGACCATGATTCCCATTTTAACATAATATTGAGTCGAGTAAATCCGATTATCATTGGAATGCCCTTGCTAAAGAAACATAATCCAGACATTAATTGGGAAAATAATAAAATAACCCATCCAGATATCCAGAACTTGACATATGTCGGAGACAAAGCTATCATACATGCAATAAGGAAGGAACTGACATATATGATCTATGCCTTACCAACTCAAGAGTCCAAGAAAGATGATTCAGTGAAGCCACTCGACCAGCACCAAGGTTTTAAAGATGTTTTTGAAAAGAAGAATGCATATATCCTCTTAGAGCATAGACTTGTGTGCCATAAAACTTCAAGGAGCACAACCACCATTTGGACCAATCTATAGACTATCCCCATAGGAACTTACAGAATTACGTAAGAATATTGATGAGATTCTAGCCAAGGGGTCAAAGTCTCCTTTAGGAGCTCCTATCCTATTTGTAAAGAAGAAGGATGGGACTCTTCGAAGATGGGTAGACTATCGTGGATTGAATAAAGTCACAATAAAGAACATACACCCTCTACCACTTATATCAGAGCTCTTGGAACACCTTGGAAAAGCAAAGTTCTTCACGAAGATTGACCTTCGAGGAGCTTACAATCTTGTCATGGTCAGAGAAGGAGACGAATGGAAGACAACGTTTCGAACAAGATACGGGCATTTTGAATATGTAGTTATGCCATTGGTCTCATAGATGCTCTAGCTGTCTTTCAACATGTGATGAATGATATCTTTCGAGAGTATTTAGATGGTTTTGTAGTAATATATCTCGATGATATCTTGATATTCTCCAAAAATCTAGAGGATCATGAATCTCATGTAAAGATAGTCCTGGAGAAACTAAGAGGAAAAGGTTTATATGCAAAATTGAAGAAGTGCTCTTTTCATCATACAGAAGTGGATCTTTTAGGGTACATTGTATCAGAGAAAGAAATCTTTATAGACCCTAAGACGATCGAGACAATCCTTGATTGGCAACCACCTTCATGTGTTCGAGATGTATAATGTTTTCTAGGGTTTGCCAACTTTTACAGGATATTCATCAGAGATTACTCCAAGGTAGTGACACCTCTTACCAAGCTTGCAGGAAATGTGAAATTCTCATGGACCAAAGAAGCAAAAAAGCTTTTCAAACCTTGAAATCAGCATGCACCATTGCTCCAATTCTAGTTCATCTTGATTTTAGCAAGCCCTTCTTTCTAGAAACACATGCATCAGACTTCGCCCTAGGGGCCATTCTATCCCAATATGGAGATGATGGACACTCACATTGAGCTGGATATCTTTCAAGGAATTTTTCCCCTTCAAAGATTAATTATGAAATCCATGATAAAGAACTTCTTGCCATAGTGGATGCCTTTGTCGCATCCTCAATAGAAGCAATCTCGATGGAGTAACTTTTTATCCAGGTTCAACTTTATCATCATATATTGTCCAGGATGCCAACAATGTCAGTTAGATGCCTTGTCAAGAAGATCTTACCTTGCAACTCAAAAAAGTGAAGAGGCCTTTGATCAACAAGAGAGTATATTACTCAAGCCTTAGCATCTCCAGTTAGCAGCTATCACGTCAAGCCATCATGAAGATTCAGCCTTGAATGATTTGATCTGTGAGACTCTACCACAAGATGAGTTGTTTTGTAACATTAAGAAAAAAACTCAAGAAGGAAAAGTTCAAGAAGTAAATGAATTTCAAGAAAAGGATGGGTTACTATTCTATAAGAACCTATTGTATGTCCCTCCAGGAAAGTCCAAGATCCAAGTACTTCAACAACGTCATGATAACCTTCAGCTGGACATTTTGGAGTGATTAAAACAATAGAACCCATATCAAGGGATTTTTGGTGGCCTCAAATGTGGAAGGAAGCCAAAGAATATATCCAAACCTATGACACTTGCAATAGATCTAAGGTACCGTGACATAAACCTCATGGTCTCTTACAACCTTTATCTATTCCAAAAAGGCCATGATCTTTATAATCTATGGATTTCATCATAGATCTACCAAAGTCGGATAAGTATGATGCCATTCTTGTTATAGTCGATAGACTTACAAAGGCAATCACGGGTGCAGCCAATGCTTGACTTTTTCTTAAGATACATCTTTAGGCTTCATGGATTGCTTGATGATATTGTCAGCAATTGAGGTCTGCAGTTCATATCTAGCTTTTGGAAAAGTCTTTGCAAGCTCCTAGGCTTCATGGATTACTTCATTCCAATTACCAAGGCAATCACGGGTGCAGCCAATGCTGGACTTTTTCTTAAGATACATTTTTAGGCTTCATGGATTGCTTGATGATATTGTCAACGATTGAGGTATGCAGTTCGTATCTAGCTTTTGGAAAAGTCTTTGCAAGCTCCTTGGTGTTCAAGTTAAACTATCTACAACCAACCATCCAAAGATTGACGGACAACCAGATCCGGTGAATCAAGTCCTAGAACAATATGCACCATCAACTATCATCATAATGATTGGTTTGAGCTCTTACCATTTGCAGAGTTTGCCTATAACAACAATGTTCATACATCTACCAAGCAGATTCCCTTCTTTGCAAATTATGGACAACATCCAAGGATGGATATACAACTCTAAAATCATGTCAAGAACCCAGCTGCCAGAGATAAGGCCCAGTTCTTGATGGATATTCACAAAGAACTCAAAGAAGAGGTCCATAGAGCGCAAGAACAATATAAGTATTATGCAGGTCAGCATCGTGTTCAAAATCCAGTCTATCACATTTGGGATAAAGTGTGGTTACTCAGAAATAATTTTTAGACTTCAAGGCCTTGTGCAAAGCTAGACCATCAAAGATTTGGTGCGTTCGCCATCTTGATGGAGATTAATCCAATCACTTTCAAGCTCCAGTTACCAAGTACCATGGGAATACATCCAGTTCTCCATGTGTTGTGTGCCATGTACAAGGAAGATGTGGTGGCCCACTAGGTTCCACTGTCAATTGTTCGTAGTGATAAGAAGAGTGAGAGGATGGCCTAGGTATAGTAGACCACAGGTGGCCTCGACCCCCAATGCCCCTAAAAGCCAATCGCCCAAGGAAAGGCTGGTTGATTTGAAAGGTACTTGCCCTAAGAATATGTTGGTGTCCTTGCTGCCAAGAGGTGTTGCACAGTACGGTTGCCTAGCCATCATGAATGAGTCGCCCTATGGGGTGGTCGGCCAAGTACATGAAAGAGTTGTGCATCATGCAAAAGGTGGTTGCTTATCACAAAGAGGTTTTGCCTAAGTCACTCCACTGAGGTGTTGCCCAAATCATTCGCCCAAGGTGTTGCGTATTTCACTCGCCCTGCGTCAAGAGATGTTGCCCAAGAAACTCGCCCAGGGGTGGGTGCTTGCCCAAGTCCTTTTGAGAGAAAGATGCATATAGTTGAGAATCAAGATCTCTATGGAACCAAAGAGAGTACACCACATAGAACCAAGGGCAATAGTCACCATCAAGTAACACTCTCCATACATGTATCTTGAAAGGCATCCTCCGCTTGAAAATGCAGATCCTATTGACACAGAAAGATCCATTTGGCATCAACTAGTAGTTGTACTTATGTAGTGGGTAAATTCATCGAGATTTGAGATGCCAACGCACTCAACATGTGTGGCCCAAGGCATCATCTCAACACAAAGCCATTGCTCATTATATAATGTAGGTTATATGTTGGTTGAGGGTGGAAAAACATAGATGAACTAGTGTCCATCATATGTACGATAATCATGTTTGCTATCCCTGGTAGCCTTCATAAATAGAATGTAGGTGTTGATAGTCAAACATAGTCTCCGATGGTCTTCCATAAACGTGGCTTCAACCTCACCCAAAGGTGCCCATAGGCCCTTGAAGGATCAAGTTATCCATAACATTACTTTGCTTTTTTGAGTCCTTTGTCCCTTGGGATGTCCTAACGTGGAGTACAACAACACATGTTCTTTTTTCAAGTAACTATCTTGAGTGCACACATTAATGGTCATCCCCTAGATTCTTTGGTAGAGTGCATCCACATCATCCCAAAAACAAAGACCAAGCCATGTCCTCATATGTGAAAATAAAAGGACATAATAAATTCATAAATACCTTGGGCAATCAAACAAGAATAATGTGCAAATGATGAAGTGAAGCAAGTCATACATAATGGATATACTATTTCCTAACAACCATTGAGGAAATAAGTTCGTTAACCTTATGATATGTATTGCTGTGTGATTCCTAGGATCATAATCCTTGTTGTAGGAAAAATGTTATTGGTGGGTCAACACAAGGAATCAATCCTCTATCACATGGTAGCTCTTGTCGGTGGTCATGGAGGAAAAGGATCCTTTCTCACAAGGCAATCCCCATCGATGATACAAAGGAGCCCAACATCCTCTTTCTTGTGGCTAGCACTATCTAGCACTCGCCAACATATGTACAAAACGAAAATATGTGCATAGGTCCAATTCTAGGTAGCCTCACACGAAGTACAACCATGATCCGCCTTGTGGTAGTCCTCTCCAAATGTAGTGCCTATGAATCAAGAGGTTGGTACTCATACCACCTCAGCTATCATCCACCAATTGCTAGACTAGTGTATTGATCACGTACAATGATCTATGAGCAAGAAATTTGACTTGCCACATAATGGTATAGAAATTACGCATTGAGAAGGGCCCACATTGTTGACTTGGTCATATCTTCCATTGGCTGAACTGGACCGGCTGGAGGATAATGGTTGAGAAGTAATGGACTGTAGTAACATTTCCATGACAAAGGAGGTGGTGGAGTGGCTGAAAGCACAAGAATGGAGGCGGAGAGGTGGAGGAGGGCACTTCTCTCTATGTGGAGACTTGGCAAAGATTGTTATGCCATTTTATAAGTTCCGTATGTTCCTAAATTAGGATCTTCCCACTTCCGCTATTTTTCAGTCGCCTCTTAATTAATTTAAGAAAGTTTTCAAAACTTTCTATTTTGTCACATATCCATCCAAAAAATATCTCAGCCACATATTTCTTTTGTTTTGTATGGATATGTGGAGGGGATTTCTTGTGCCCCAAAAAGCTGAGGTGAAGTAGTAGATTTTTTTTGCCAAGTGGTTGCCACATGCATAGTTGTAGCAACGTTTTAGCAATGTCCAAGGCAACGCGTTTCTAATGCGTTAACAACGTAGCAACGCTTGGGCCTAGACATTGCTAAAACGTTGCGAACACGATTTTTTTTTTGGTTCTTTTTTTAAAACTTTGGTACCCTAAGCTTCCTATAGTGAATATATGATGAACTGCATCCTTTCACATATAAATAAATATATATACACACATATACATTATGAATTAAAATTATATTTGCGATATGTCGTATGTATTTTATATATTACACACATGCATACATACATACATATATACATACATACATATATACATACATATTACATACACACATACATACATACATGCATGCACATATACATACATACATACATACATACATACATACATACATACGTATGTACGTACATACATATAACTAGATACTTACATACATGCATATTACATACATACATACATACACATGCATATTTGTAATTATATAAATTCAAACATACATAAGATTAGTCCCTACACAATTCAACATTCACGGTGATGTCTATGAATTCAAACATACATAAGATTAGTCCCTACACAATTCAACATTCACGGTGATGTCTATAGATTATTGAGTCCAGATTAGTTCCTACACAATTCAACATTCACGGTGATGTTTGTACTAAGTAGTCAGGTCAATCATCATAGAGGAGTACCCTTGGCTTTGAAGGGCAAAGGCCAAGGATGAAACTTTTGTCTAAGCTCTATAAGTGCATTAGAAGGAGATCATGGGAAATCCAAAATATCTGGCTATCTCAAGGTGATGCTTGCTGCCCCAGGAAAGGGCTGCGTAGAAGAAAAATCTGCCGCCCAGAAGTATATGCACCACCCAAGAGCGATTCACTGTCCTATGGATGTTTTCTACTGCAAAAATAAGGGTGCCCCTTCCTCTTGCTGGAAGCATCCCAGACCACCCCATGCAAGAGGGCAAGAAGCATGTTAAGCTTGAGCCATCCTGGCTCCATGAGCTTTGATGGTTTTCTGCATGTTGCTTTGCCTTCTCCATACGAGCAGAGGATTCAATACCAATGTTAGGTCCTCCAGAATCCTCCCTGGTAGACAAGTCAAGACACAGGTCATATTCACATACAACAAAAAGGCAGACATCAGACTCACCTCCCAACTGTAGAGTCAATACGGGATCATCCTTCGAGCCTGGAGCCTGCAGCCTGCAGCCAAGCAGGTAGCCACCTCCAAGGAACTTGTGTCTCATACCACCAGTTCCCCACCAATATGGGTGATTAGGCTCTGCCGAGGGGCCACGAGTCCAAGTGCCTCGTACAAGGAATGCATCACAAATGACTCTAGGTGTCCTATTTATAGACTCACTTTGATGAGGTGGCCTTTTCACACTTGTCTGGACACTTTAAAGTACAGGTGCCCATCCAGATGTCTTTTGGGTTTGGGGACGTAACACAACATTTGGAGTGCTGTGACAACCTTCAAGCTTGAATGCCTATTCTTGGGGTGTTGAATGGATGCTTGGTACTGTGAACACTGCTCAATCTGAAATGGAAGAATATGGAAAAAACAAAAAAATGGAATAACCTAATCAATCATTTATAACCATTAGAAAAGCTGATTCATTATCCCTACATCTATCTGTGTGTGGCTATGTATATGTTTATAAGAATGTGAGCATCCCTGTGTAGTCCAGCACACGTGGACTAGTGGAAATGCTTCAAATCTGGAACCCAAGGTCGTGGGCTCATGCCCTGTCAGACATGTTTGTATCCATACGAGTTAAATGAGGAATTGGAGAGAGGCAGCTC